>OX101729.1:26980400-28180400 GCA_944452665.1 Stenoptilia bipunctidactyla | reverse complement strand
TTTTTTTTATTTATAAGAATTGACGATTTTGTCATTAAATATCATATTTTGATATTGTGGCGCTTCTTTATTATTATTTTAATTCTTAAAATATAAATTAAGATGCTCTATGATCTAAGTAACTAAAATCCTACGTTAAATTTCTAGATTCAAGATTTTGAGCCATTAAAAGTTCAAAAAAAAAACAGTATTTTTTACTGTTTACTTTTACAGTAAATACATCTTACTTTTTGTCAGCTACCCAACGAAGAATAACAATCTAGGCTTTTATTAAAACGGTAGGAAAAATTTTGGTTAAATAGGCGATAGTCAAAAGATCAAAAGATTTAACAGCAAAAAATCGCCAATGTTTACTAAAAGAGAACTAAAAGTCAGTTCAATTCGAAAATGGTGTAGTGAAATAAGTTAAAAAAGATGAGTACTTCACGCTCTTAACGGATCTAGGTCGACATAAGCAGTAACCCTGTATATTTTACAATACAGAGATTTTGTCGATAACTGGCGAAATCCTTTCATTATTTTATGAATTACTGATTCAACATTTTTAGTGAGCAATTCTAACTTATGAATTAAGCATATTTCAAATATTTTGTGAGACCAGATACGGATCCAGAAAGCGGTCCAATAGTTTTATTCGCACCCATATGACTTAAGAAATACTTTTTGTCTTGCTAAAACTTTCCGCAATAAACAATTCCAGGAAACCGTGCTGATCATGTCAACTATCGACCATTTTCAATCACTTCCACTTGGTAAACTCATAGAACGTGTATTGGACAATTGACCCCTGGCATACCTCAAGGCCAACAAGCTCCTAAGCGATAGCCAATACGGTTTCTTTAGTGGACGCTCGACTGGCGATCTTCTCGTGTATACCGCTCACTTGGATGGAGCGAGGTTTTTGAAGGTCACGGAGATGTGATAACTGTATCCTTAAACATTTTTAAGGCCTTTCACAGGCTCTGGCATGATGGTCTCTTAAGCATGCTCTTAATCCAGCATATGGCATACCGAACGGGTTCTGTGACTGGATATGTGATTTTCTGAGGCAAAGATCGATTTGAGTAGTCTTAGATGGCTACTACTCCGATCTAATAGGTCTGTTCTCTATGCAACTCTATTCTTGCTGCACATTAATGACTTCGTACATTTATCTGTCCCCATCACCGACCATCTAGGGTTTTTGAAACGTTTTTAAATATGTCTGAGAACAACAAATTGAGTTTATGGCTCAAATGGCTTCTAAAAATTGGGTATCATCTCGAAGGTCTGGCGGTCCTTCAGCCCTGAACGACTGCTCAACCTATTTTTGGGGACTGAAAACTGCTCGCGTCCGCAAGGTTTAGCCCTCGATGCCTTATACGTGGTCCCTGGGTGGTGCTAAACGAGCAGTAAAATCTGGTGCTAGGCTTCGGCCGTGGCTTGTCACCACCCACTGGACAAAACCATGCCGCCAAGTAACCTAGTTGCGTTCTGGCATGATGTCTAGTGTAGCCATTGAGGAGGATAGGTCTGAGTAATCGTGCTGCATCGGAGAACTGTTTTCAACTCGTAGGATAATGACTCACCGGGAGACACTACCCTTTTGGAGGGTAGCGGGATCCGAAGCACGGTGCACCGCTGGCCGACCGTAGGTAGTAGGGGGCCCAAGTAGCATGCCAGCCACATGCAAAAGGCTGCCCCGCCACCTCGCGAAAAATCCCGGGGGGCTCCATCGTGCCGGCTGGCGACCGGTTTGAGAGGAACGATGGCGAACTCGGGGGGGTTCGGGCGTCCCCGCAGTCTCCAAGCGAGTTTCCCAAAGGTGCATTACCCGTATCGAGTTGCTTGGTTCCATTTGCAGCACTTCACTCAACTTCTGTTCTCCTCCCTATTCACTCCACTTTAAAACTAATGAAAGGTCCAAAGAAGAGTAAGGTAACACAGCGGTTGCACTTCCTCTCGTTTAAAGTGCACTTCTGTAACATCCGAGGAGTGCACTCCAATGATGATGTCCACCACCACCTCGAGACGGAGAGACCCCACCTACTCTTCCTAACGGAGACGCAGATCTATGATCCGTCAGACTCGGCATACCTTTGTTTCCCAGGTTACAGGTTGAGTCCAAATTCCACCCGCACGCCGGGGTGTGCATGTATACCAGTGACAAGATCTGTTGTCAGCGTCTCCGTTACTTAGAAGTGCCGGACCTTTCAGTTATGTGGGTTCACATAGATACCGGCCTAGACCAAATGGTATACGCTGGTATTTATCGGTCACACAGCGGAGATCGGGAGACAACAAGGCTTATAGACTATCTCAGCAGTACAGCGGACAAGGTTCAGCAACGTTTTCCCACAGCGCAGTTGGTGTTCCTGGGGGATTTTAACGCACACCACGGACAGTGGTTATACCCGTTTCAGGACACTGACCATGCTGGTAGAGAGGCTTTAAAGTTTTCGGTCACTCATGGCCGCTCTCAGCTTGTTGACGAGCCTACGCGCATTCCAGACGTTGCTGGCCACACTGCTTACTGCCTGGACCTTCTGCTGACAACCGATCCCGACAGATATTCGGTATCCGTCACTGCACCCCTAGGGACATCCGATCACTGTCTGGTGAAATCTGTATTGCAGTACTCGCCACCTGACACCCGACCAAGTGATTCTAGGCGAGTATGGCGTTACAAGTCGGCAGATTGGGATGAAATGCGACATTTCTTCGCATGTTATCCGTGGCGGCAAGCTTGTTTTACATCAACCGATCCATCGTGCTGCGCTGATGCAGGCTCAAGTGTGATAGGTCAAGCAATGGAGTTCTTCATTCCCTACGCTGATCTATCCCTTGAAACCAAAGCTCGCCCATGGTTTAGTGCTGAATGCTTTTCCGCTGAAAAGCGTAAGCGAGAAGCGTACAAAGCCTGGGCAACCGCTCGCAGAAGCAAAGCCGTGGATTCGCATGAACACAAGAAGAGGTACAATGCCAAGTCCTGCAAAAGGGTGATCAAAAGAGCTCGTTTCGCCCACATAGGCTGTATTGGAGACAGAATAGCGTCATACCCCTCGGGAAGCAAAGCTTTCTGGTCCCTCGCCAAGTCAGTCGAAACGAACTTTTGTTGCCCATCGCTGCCGCCACTGCGGAAACCTGACGGTTCTCTGGCCCACACCGCTAAGGAAAAGGCGGATTTATTTGCCAGTATCTTTGCGGAAAATTCTCGTCTAGATAGCCAAGGAAAAATCCCACCACAATTACCTCAGTTCGGTCCTACAATGGGTACCGTTCATATTCGCCAAAAGGAGGTTCTTAAATGCTTGCTGCACCTAGACGAGAATATGGCTAGCGGTCCAGATGGTATTCCTGCAGTGGTGTTGAAACGCTGCGCAGCTGAGTTGTCTCCCGTTTTGACGCGTCTCTATAGACTTTCTTCGGAATCTGGTAAAGTCCCCAAATCCTGGAAGCTGGCTAACGTACAACCAGTACCGAAGAAGGGAAGCCGTGCTGATCCTGTCAACTATCGACCAATCTCAATCACTTCCATACTTTGCAAAGTCATGGAACGTGTATTGAACAATCGACTCCTGGCATACCTCGAGACCAACGAGCTCCTAAGCGATAGCCAATATGGTTTCTGCAGTGGACGCTCGACCAGCGATCTTCTCGTGTATGCCACACACTTATGGAGTGAGGCCTTGGAGGGTCATGGTGAAGCAATAGCTGTTTCCTTAGACATATCCAAGGCCTTTGACAGAGTCTGGCAAGATGGTCTCTTAAGCAAGCTTCCAGCATATGGCATACCGACCGGGCTCTGCGACTGGATATCTGATTTTCTGAGGGAACGGTCGATTCGAGTAGTCTTAGACGGCTACTCCTCTGACCTAATGGCGATTAATGTCGGGGTACCTCAGGGATCTGTTCTCTCTGCAACTTTATTCTTGCTGCACATTAATGACCTCCTAACACCAGGCATTATTGGATATGCTGATGATAGCACTGTTGTTGAGAGATATATATCCAACGCGCGAACGAACGCCCATGAAATCCAGGTTTTGAGAAGGTCTATGATTGAGCGCGTTGATTCGACCTTGCGGAATGTGTCAGATTGGCGAGAATCTAACCTGGTCAAATTCAACGCCACCAAAACACAAGCGTGTCTATTCTCCGCAAAAAAGAGCACCTTTACTTTTACGCCCACTTTCCAAAATGTATCTGTTCCCATCACCGACCAACTAGGGCTTTTGGGCGTCACTATAACGTCCAAATTAAACTTTGGTCAACAAATTGAGTCTATGGCAAAAACAGCTTCAAAAAAATTGGGTATCATCTCGAAGGTCCGGCGGTACTTCAGGTGAGGTGAGGTCGTGCATGGAGTACTGTAGTCACCTTTGGGATGGTTCTGCCAAATACCAGCTCGAAGCGCCAGACTCTGTTGACCGAAGAGCCCGTAAAATCATAAATAACAACAACCTTACAAATAAAAAATTGCAGACGCTGGAGCATCGTCGTAAGGTTGCTTGTTTGACAGTATTTTATTGGCTACATTTTGGTGAGTGTGCGAGTGCTCTTTTTGACCAAATTGAACCCACCCCTTTTTACCACCAGACTACCAGACGCAGACAGAGCTTCCATCCCTATAGAGTGGATTTACCATGAAGTCGAACAAAACGCTTCGATAGTTCCTTTTTGGTACGGATTGCCAAGGAGTGGAACAATCTGCCTGCGTCTGTTTTTCCTGACCACTACAGTCCTGGAACTTTTAAGTGTCGAGTGAATAGGTTTCTCGTGGATGGACGTGTAACACCATAGTCTTCATGCGCACTTTCCACCAGGTGGCATGGAAGACAAACGTCCTATCCTTACAATAAAAAAAAAATACACAGCCCAAGTGAGGTCGAGTACTGTAGTCACTTTTGAGATTGTTCTGCCAAATACCAGCTCAAATCGCTTGACTCTGTTGACCAAAGAGCTCGGAAACTTATTGATAACGACAACCTAACAAATAAAAAATTGCAGACTTCTGACCATCTTCGTAAGGTGAACAGACATGTTTTACAGTATTTTATCGGCTACATTTTGGAGAGTGTGCGAGTGCTCTTTTTGACCAAACTGAACTCACTCTTTTTTCCACCGGACTACCAGATGCAGACAGAACATACATCCGTATATAGTGGTTTTACCAATAAGTTGATCAAAACGCTTCGATAGTTCCTTATTGATACGGATTGCCAAGGTGTGGAACGATTTGCCTACGTCTGTTTTCCCTGAGCACTACTGCAGTCCTGCTACTTTTAAGTGTCGAGTGAATAGGTATCTCGTGGATATACGTGTACCACCATAGTCTTCATGCGCACTTACCATCAGGTGGCATGGAAGACACAAGTCTGATAGGTACTTTTAATATAAAAAAGCATCTAAAGCTATATTATGGGACTATGCTTTGACTTTATTAATGTTAAAGTATTCAAAATACTTTACTGCTTTTTCGTCCGTAGTCACTGAGAGTATGCGTATACTGTTTTTATTTATTGTTTATTAATAAGTTACAAAAAATCTTATTTCTAATAACACAGTCCCACAAAACTGTTTAAACAGTTTGACTGTGGGATCCAGAGTCTTATTACAACTAATACTTCTTATAATTAACTACATTTATTACTTATAATTTATTACTTTAAAAGCTACATCAAAGTAGACAGTAAATACTTTTTCAATCTCGAGTTTTTTCATAACTGTTTCTTGTCGTATGTCATCTGGCAGACTATTTAAAAGATATGGTAATCGTTTACTTAAAGTTCTGTCGCCATAATAGTTCATAACTTTGGGTATTTCATATTTGCCGGATGACACAGACCTAGTACCTTGGTCATGTGATATTTTTAGTAGATGATCTTGTCTTTTATGGTTATTTATAGCGAGTAGATATTTATGTTTTAAGCTAATAGGTAGTATGTTACAAATTTTAAATAATTTTCTATAATCTCCTTTATAGTTAGCTTTAGTTTTTTTATTTACTAATAACTTTAGGAATCTGACCTGTAAGGACTCAAGTTTGTCAATATATGTTTTAAATGTAAGACCATAACTGTCAAGGGCGTAACTCAGTATACTATCAACTAGGGAGAAATATAAACATTTTAAAATCGAGGAAGGAACTTTAAAGCTTAAATGATAAAATTTAGCTAGTAATATTTTTAATTTATCATAGATATAGTCTATGTGGTGGGACCAAGAGAAGTTATTATCGACTTTTAAACCAAGGTAAGTAACACAATTAACTTTTTCTATAGGTTTGCATTGACAATTAACAAAGTGATTATGAAGGCAACTGAAATTATGAGTAAATAAACTAGGGCACGGTTCAGCAGGACGGAGGTAAGGTGAGTGTAGGACTAGCAGTTTAGTTTTTTCTGTATTTAACACAATGCCGTTGTCGTGAGACCATTTGACCACCGCATCAACATCTCTCTGGACGATACGACACGTTTCTTCCAGGTCTGTACCTGCACGCAGTGTGCAGAGATCATCCGCAAACATATGAGCTGTGCAGTACTGTAGTACACTACATAAGCTGTTGACGTGCAGTAAGTAGCAAATGGGTCCACACGTGGATCCTTCCGGTACTCCGTACTTCAACCCCGTCGTCTCGCTAAACGTATCCCCGACCCTGACAGAGAAGTGGCGCGATGTGAGGTAATCACGAAACCATTGGTTTAGTGGTTGACCCACACCGCATTCGATCATTGCATTTAATAAGGTGTTTTTATCTAAGGTTTGAAAGGCTTTTTTAAAATCGTAAAATATTGCAACCACTAATTTCTTTTCATTTAGGTAACTATTTATTTCGTTAGTGAAATTCGAAAGTAGAGTATTAGTGCTCTTGTCTTTTTGGAAGCCATGTTGGCATTGATTTACGACTTGATTTGACTGCATAAAATTGCTAAGTTGGTCAGTTATGCATTTTTCAATAATTTTGTCTGGGCTGGATAGTACAGCTATGGGCCGGTAGTTACTATAAACGTTACGCTCACCTTTTTTATGAATGGGTCGAATTATTGTCTCTTTTAGTTTATATGGAACTGTGTGATGCTTTACAGACAGATTAATCATATTAGCCATAACTGGGCTTACTTTGTTAATTAAGAACTTCAAGTCAGACATTATGGAACGTGTATATGATATTTATTATGAACCGCATCGAATCCATACAGGACAGTTTTATTGAATACTAGCTTTATCCCGCAACTTCGTATGCGCTTAACTACCCTTCCCGTGGAAATTTCAGAAACTATACAACCAGACACCCACTGAAAGAATCTTTATACCAAGTATCACACCCATGCACTCAAGGAATAAGTTTTTTCATACAAACTAAAAATCATATATTTCCTGTGCCCGTGGGAATTTTGGGAATTTTTTTCGTAGCACAACCAGTCACTCTTTGAAGAACCTTTATGCCAAGTATCACATCCGTACACTCAAGGAATAAGATTTTTCATACAAACTAAAAAGTCCTATATTTCCCGTTCCCGTGGGAATTTCGGGGATTTCTTCCTTAGTGCACCCTTACATCCCTTAAAGAATATATGTTCCAAATTTCAGCCCTCTACGCCCAGTAGTTACGGCTGTACGTTGTCTGTCAGTCACTCAGTCACTCAGTACCTCAGTACCTCAGTCACTCAGTCAGTAACGGAACAGTTTTATATATATTGATTGAGTCGAACGCTCTGAATGCATCAACAGCTAAATATTGAATGAATTATAAAGCTTGCGCTCGCCTCCCGCCTTTTTATACCCTATCGCCGCGAGCCGCGTCGAGCGAGGCAACCGTTACGTAAAAATAATCCTTATATCATTCAGTATTCACGCGCGATGGGTTATTAGCGTATTTCATGTATAAGTTTGGTGTTTCTATACCGATTTCTATGATTCTTTTTTTATTGAATAGGTAATAATGTTATTTTTTTAAAATTAGGGATGAGTGAGAGTAACGTAAGAGTAAACAAATATAATCAGAAAGCTCTGAACTGCTAAGCTATCGGGATTTACACGTGTTATTGTGAGTCAACCATAAAATATAGACATATACTGTTGTGGGATATTTTTTATATAATTTTATGAAGAATATTTCTGTCATACATGATTTCTATGTAGCTTAAACCATTAAGGCTGCACACGCGACGGAAGCTTAAAAAATGAAGTAACTTCTCCCGTTTTTCCAACATTTCCCTTCACTGCTCTGCTCCTATTGATCGTAGCGTGATAATAAGTATACTATAACCTGCCTAGGAGTATGATGAATAATTTCACGAAGTTTCGTTAAAATCCGTCGAGTAGTTTTTGTTTCTATAAGGAACATACAGACAGACAGACAAAAATTTTACTGATTGCATTTTTGACATCAGTATCGATCACTAATCACCCCCTGATAGTTATTTTGAAAATATATTTCATGTACAGAATTGACCTCTCTACAGATTTATTATAAGTATAGATATAGAAGATTTACATTTCAAAACTAATCCCTACGTAACCTCTTTCTTACCTCCAACGATGTTAGAAACATCACACGCTCGCTACGCCTTAGCATTCGTCGTGACATATTAGATGTTACAAACTTATTTAAAATCTTAAAAGTACAATTAGACAGTTATGAGCTGTTGCAGAAATAAGGCATTGGTATTCATACGAAACTATACAGTTTCACTCGAGGCACATGCAGAAGACGAGGATGTCTATACAGACATCTTTATCTACTGCACGTGTCCCGGGAGAGCACCGGCTGCCGGCAAAACTCATTTCTACTTTGAGTGAGCAACTTATTTAATACTTCCTGTTTGCGTTCGCTCCCGAACGGTCGTGTATTCGGCCGCTCCTGAGTGTTGGTATTGCTATGCCCTTGTTCCTTCCCCCGCATTCGTGCGGGTAACGGCCCAAGACAAGCTCTTTTCGGAAAGTTTTCTCTTGCGGAGGTTGTGTGGTGTCGGGGCTAATTCATCTGCCCTTTTCAAGGCGGACCCACTGATACACTGCCAGTTATTGAATCTGACTCCACTTCTATTGTTCCAGAATCTCCTGCTCCATTCACAGAGGTTCGCAAAAAGTCAAAATCGAAGAACAAGAAGCAAGACGCTTCTTCGATTTTATTTCCATCCGTTTCAGCTGCTCCAGCCGCTGTCCCTGCCCGCAAATTGGCGATCCCGGCGTCATAGCCTGCGTCGCAAGCACACTCGGCTCTGCCGAAAGTCAAGTCTCCGCCCCCTGTCTTTTTACGGGACAAGAGCTACTGGACCGAGGTCTCAGCTCTCTGCGGTAGGCACAATCCCAAGATCCAGTATAGTAAGGCATCCAACGTGAGTGACTCTATTAAGGTCGTAGTCTGCTCAATTTCCGATTACAGGAATCTTACTTGGCTTCTTGCTGATCAAAAGCTCGAGTACCACACTTACGCCCTCCCTGAAGAGCGTAAGGTTCGTGCCATCCTCAGGAACGTGCTTTTGGAACTCTCGAACGAGCAAATCCAAGAGGACTTGTCTTCTCAAGGCTTCCCCGTCGAATCTGTGCACAAAATGCACAGCCGACGAGGCAAGCAGTTCCCTCTTGCGCTAGTAATGCGAACAGCCCGCAAGGGCATTCCATTTTCAGAGGCAAGCCCACCGTGTGCGGTCTCTCCAACATCCGAGTCGAAATACCACACAAGCGTGGTTTCCCAGGTCAGTGCCACCGCTGCCAATTGTATTGTCATGCGGCGGCAAACTGTTTTGTTTCCCCTAGGTGCGTCAACTTATTTAATAAGCTAAACCACGAACATGATTTTTTTGACTTGTTTGAGACCAGTGTTCCAAGATTGTGAACAATCATCACAAAATCGTTTTTTGAACAGATCTAATTTAAGGGTAAAATATCCCACTTGTAAATATTTTTATTAGATTTCTATTTCGTGTAATAATTTAATGTTTTTAGGTAAATGTTAAAGTATTTCATTTTCTTTTTCACGTAAGTAATCTTTCCTATTTATTTTTTCTTTAATTGTATACGTGTGAACTCGTTTATAAGTGAGAACTTGTGATTTGCCTTAGCTTGTTTACATTATTATTAATAATGCTTCCTACCTGTAAGTTCTCTTAAAATTATACAATAAAACATGTAACAAAACGTGAATCATTTGGTTTTAATTTTGTCACATGAATCGAAATAATCTAGGAGTACAATTATTTTCCAGCAAGATACATATAACTGTTCCGTATCTGAGTGACTAGCGGACAACGTACAGCCATATTTACTGGGCGTAGAGAGCTAAAATTCGGAATACATATTCCTTACTGGGTGGGTGTTAGGGAGCACTAAATACCTACCTTATTCTTTGAGTTCGCGGATGTAAAACTCGCTATTAAGGTTGTCTGGTTCTGGTGTCTGGAATTTCTGAAATTCCCTCAAGAACGTTAGTTTATGCGCGGATGAAGTAGCGGGCAAAAAGAAGTTTAATATAAACCTTGTAAAAGAAAAATGCACTTACCTTTTCATAGGTCAGGTTGTGTTTTCTTCATTGGTCTGTGCTATTATGAAGGAAAGGCACTTAGGTAAGCGACTCCGGTCTCCCTAACTACTGCATAATATACTACAAACGTCCCTCCGTGGATACCATTTTTCTTACTTTTCATTGATAATTCCCTGTACGGGCAATCACGCTTGTAGAGTCAGCATTTTACATCATAGTCAGTAATTATATTCAGATTAATTCAGTGTCATTACAACAGTAGTATCAACCGGTCATCAACCTACTCTATATAATTTCGTTCGCGTCCACACATTATCATTTAACATGAAATAGTTTAAGTTCTCTATATCAATACATCAATCAGTTTTCTACTGTCAAATATAATATATTTCATTCTATATCACATATCAACGAAATGGGTTTGCAAACCGTAGGTATATCTTTTCTGATCCTTTGAGCATCCTAACTCCTCGGGAGTGCACAGATCAGGAATGTGTTTGTTTCGTGAGGTGTGAACTGTCACGTACTCCGGACTTTGTATTGTAGGTGTATAAGGATTGCAGTGCATTTTATTTCCAGCATTTATCAAATAAAACTGCACGCAGACAATAGATATCAAGAAGTAATCAAGTAAGGTCTATCCACTGAATTTAAAAATGATTTGTGAGTCATCTTAAACTACGAATATAATATAACGTTTGTTAACAAAAAAGAAAAATTGCAATAATGAGGAAAACAGTGGCTTCTACACTAGGTTCGCAGGCCTGTCACGTAGCAAACTATTATTTATAACGCGGCTTTTATATTTACTGTCGGAGGTGTGGGACTAGTTTCGAACTCTTATGAAGTCCTTCATCAGGGTTGAGTGCAGTCGCGGCTACGCCTCGCCGCCAATTGCAGGCCGCCGCCCGGCGCACGCGCTCGCTTACTTCAGATGGGCGCTCGGGTCCACTCGGGGGCGTCTTCGGGGATTGCGCATGCGCGGCGGTTGTTAAAGACGGCAATTGCGGTGGTGGCGGCGGCGGCTGTGTGAGCACGTCGGTGCGGTATGCTGAGCTTACGGTATGTTATTTATCAAGGGCACTCATTTAACGAGGCAGTTATAAATAGCAGTTTTGATAAGTTACAACATTTTTACCAGTCATGAACCTTGTGCTAGAATGACGTAGCTATTAGGTGCACTAACCCGCGAGCAAGCCACGTAAAGCTGACCGTGGGAAACCTGAGGAAAACAGCCCCTTCTCTTAAATCTTACTCCGGCGAATTTTAAAGGCTGACCCTGTCATTTGTTGGTGGTCATGTCAAAATAGACGTAAGCAGCTCTTACTTGAAAGGCAGATCACTGGGGATCAGGGGAGTGTGAGGTATAAAAACCGTTTCTCCTTTGGCACATTCAGTTAATATTGTAGCTTCGAGTATATTCTGATTTAAAACATTGATTTGTTCCCTCTGCACCTATTGCACAACTTGGGCGGTTTTTAATTAATTATTTAAGGGCAGTTTGTATGGAAACTTCGCTATTTAACTTGTTTTTTTCATTTTACTTTTTCAAGTTCTTAGAAATACATAATTTAAAGGTTTTCTGGTAGAAATCACTTTAAGCGAAAAGTACGCCCAAATTGTCATAATTTATATTGTTACTAGCTGACCCGGCAAAGGTTGTTTTGCCATATAAATAAAAAAAAATTGATGTTGGCCGATTCTCATAGATACCGGATAAGCACAAAAAAATCAGTCAAGCCGTTTCGGAGGAGTATGGCAACGAAAACTGTGACACGAGAATTTTATATATTAGATAATGTTTATTTGTAAATTCAGTGGCAATAAAGAATATTTTTTCACTATGAAAAAAAAGAACAAAAGGCGACAAGGACGAGTGTAGCTTAGAATCGTCTTTTTTTGGAAAATTTTGTCGCGCAATCAGTGAGTTTTTGTCATCCGTGACTAGAACTTGCATTTTTTCAAATAAATTTCATAAAATATTGACTTGGCTTGTATTTTAGGCTTATTTTCTTGAACCTGTGAACTGACTGTATCAGTTTGTTTAAAATATTTGCTTTTAATTTGGACCTTGTTTACTATGGCTGCTTATTTTATCTAAGACACTTGTAACTATACTGATGCATTAAAAGTAGTGTAGTACACTGAGTGAAAAATTCATGAGCTGTGATCCCTGCAGTAGAAGAATTTTAAGAGAATCAAGATAATGACTTTATAAGATAAGAAAGGAATTTTTGCCTTAGAAAAAGAAATGCCAACTGTATACGACTAAAAGGTCAGCACGTCGAAAAATAAAATAAAATTTATTAAAAATTAACTGTACATATATTTCCACTACTCATTGAACGCCTTACACTACTCAATTTCTTGCATACCCGCTAAAAATTGAAAACCTACCATACTGTCAGAAAATGGTTTAGGTTGTCGCATTTTATAATGTTGCGCTATTTTCTGTGTAGCATAATCGCTTTCATATGCCTTTAAATTATTATTCTCTTTGTTTAAAACATTTCTCGTATGTTTATGTCTATGAAAATTGAAATGACGAATATTATTAAAATGTTTACGTCCACGAAACATGCCACGAATTTGCAATTTTTCAAGTTCGTTGATATTTGGATTTATATTTTTGTAATCATCATAGTCTTCTGAATAAAGAATAGTGGTAGCCGCTTCAAAAGAAGCGCCTCTACTTTGTTCGTTGCTTATAGTTTGAATATATTGTTGAGTGTGTCTTGGCTGTGTTGTTCGAGTATGTTTATTAAACTCGTTTCTATGTCTATTTTTCTTTTCTTGTTTCACTCTGATTAATGGATCACTACTATCTGTTACTGTTGTATCTTGTGGTAAATCTTTATATTTTATTAAAAAGGCGCTAGTATTTACTAAATAAAGAACAGGAGAACCATCAACGGATTGTAGTGGTAAAACAGATTTCTCCAAAGTATCACGAATTATGTTTTCTCCAGTACGCCTTGATTTTTTGGTTGTTTTAACTGTACTGTTTGAATTTTTGGTACTCTGTGTTGAAGCTTGAGTTTGAGATGATGCTTTGATACTTACTGTTGAAATAGTACTAACTGATGATTTATCAGTACTCACAGTTGAAATATTACCCTCTATAGATTTTTCGGTTGAATCTGTGGTATTTTCATTAGATTTAATTGAATCGTTACTTTCTGATATATTAATTATTGGTGTTTGTAAAAATTGGGGGGTATAAGGATACGGTGCAGGCAAATTTGGTTGAATTAAGAATGGAGCAGATAGAATCATGGTATCTGTTGTTTGGGCCAGTTGATTATTTTGCATTTCTAATAACTTTTTTTCTCGTCGTTTTTGTTTTTTCTTCCATTTGTGGATTTGTTTTTGAATATGTTTTTGCCTTTTCTTTTCCCTTTTCTTTTGCTTGTGCCGTAGTTTATGCATTTTTCTTTTTCTTATCTTTTTTTTTATCTTGTGTCTTTGATGCAGAATTTTTTTTCGAATACGCTTCAGTTTACTGTGATCACTTCTTACTTTGCTGCTTTTATCACAACTTTTGCTGTTTATAGCGCTTCCTACGGAATGTGCCCAAATATGATTTTGTATTCCTAAAATAAATGAAATCCCATTATATCGTCATTTATTATTTTATAGAAATTAGTTGTTACTGGAGTCATTACCAAGTAGTCAAGAAGAAATCGAAAAATTTCGGGTCCTTCGACATCCTAAATATACACTGTGTTATGGATCGGATTTTCAATACTTCACCCACGTATAGAACGTAAAATTCTATCGTCAAAATACTATACAAAGGGTTAATTTTTTTCACACTTTCATGTCACCCCGATAAACAAAAGTGTCTCGGGCACAAAAGTCGTATTTGAAGGATTATGATGTTTTCTAGCATTTAAGGTAATTTTGTAAAGAAGAAATACAAAATAGTCCATGAAATCCCTTGGTTGAGCCGAAAAACTTGGAAAAAAATCTCTATGTTTTTAGTTAATGTGCGCTACTTTAAGAACCAGAGCATTAACATATCGTTTTTTTTTAATTTGAGAAGAAATTATAGAAAATGCAAGGAATTATGCTAACAAATAAACATCTAAATAGTATTGTGATTTGGGCGGATTCGGTAAAAATTACAAAATAATACTCGACTATTACGGTTGTACAAATTGGGTAACATTCCATTAGTGTACGTGTAAGCGGTATTTTTAAGGAGTTAGGTGTAAGTGAGACAAAAGCTACTTCTAATTATCTTCTTTAATTTAAACTTATTCTTTATCTATTTTACAGCAATTGTTCAAATTATCTGCCATTATTTTGAATGCGGTTGCTGTTAATCTGACTTGTTGATTGGCTTTCTGGCTCTATTCATTATTTCTCTACAGGGTTGATTTGTAGTCGCCGGCCAATTTTTGTTTACACAATAAGTATCTTTCCACTATCAATCTGACGCCTGACACCTCAGTCGCTCGTGACCACGGGGTCTGCAAAGACACCGAAACGTCGAGCTAAACTGTAAAATATAAATTATACGCGATTAATCCGGTTAAAAGTAGTTTTATTTAAATTATGAATCGTGAAAACTTAAGACAATACAATAAGTATCATTTAGAAATGATTGTTGCAAAAAAAGTATATATTTTTTTATAAGAAAATTAATTTATCCGCTAACATATTAACCAAGGCATGGTCACTCTAAATTAACGCTAAAATAAAGATGTCTACGCGCTACTACACACATTTTGTAGTACTGCGTCGTAGTATTATCAAGGAAACTCCGCGTTGTAGTAGCGATATTCATCAACAGTGACTATTTTTTAAAAGTTTGTGGTTCCATATTTCTACTTTTTTGTACTGAGCGACGGTAAAATAAATATGCAGGTACGTTTATACCGTATCAAAGGAACTAACATTTAAATTTGGCTGGTGACGAAGCAACCCTGTATAGTTTCTTAGTTCTCCTACAGTCATCTCTGGAGATGGAGCCCCAGCACATTATTTCCGAAATATGAGGGCTCGCGTAGATGCGCATTATTCGCCATGGATTGGACAAGGCGGTACAAACGCTTGACCCCGCGGTCAGCAGATTTACCTCCGCTGGATTTCTTTCTATGGGCAACAATGAAACAGAAAATAAATAAAAGACTAATTAACCGGATTTATCGCGTTTAATTTATATTTTACATTTTAACTCGACGTTTCGGAGTCTTTGCAGTTAAAATATAAATTAAAAGCGATAAATCCGGTTAAAAATTGTTTTATTTAATAGTATAAATCGCAAAAACTTAAGACAATATTAAACAGAAAATGTATTGGAAAGATCTGGATACTAAGAAGGAGCTTCTAAATAGGATAATTACGTCAGCAGCGGAACTAAGAATAGGAAAGAGCCACTCAACAAATTGGATTCAGGGCAACCTGCATTTAAAATAATGGCAGGCACTTTGAACAATTGCTTTAAATTATAGAAGAAGTTAAAATTAAATAGGAGCAATAAGAAGCAGTGTTTGTCTCACAAATACCGCTCACACGCGCACACTAATGGAATATTACCAGATTTGTACAACCTAATAGTCATGTATTTTTTGTGATTTTGACTAAAGTGACCCAAATTTTTATACTAATGCGATGTTTATTTGTTAGCACAGTTTGTTGCAAACAAATTAAATCGAAAAAAAAACTACATCTAGAGGGGCGGCTTTTTTAGGTAGCGCACATTCACTAAAAAAAAATTGTGAAATTTTTCCAAGTTTTTCGGCTAAACTAAAGGAACTAACGCACTATTTTGCATCATTTCTATATACTTATCTATAAGAAAATGTCATAATCGTTCAAATAAGATCTTTGTATATATTTTGTAGCGACATAAAAATGTGAAAAAATTAGTTTCAGTGAACTCGTAGAAATACGAGATATTAAATTTTAAAATGGCTGTCATTCAAAGGGGTGAGGGTTTCGATTCCCTTTTGGAGTCCCCCTTGGGATCCACCAGGATCGGAAATCCAATCTGTTGCCGAAACAAAACATGCATCACAGCAATTTGCGTGTAATTACCACATATTAATATAATGTACCTAAAAGGTGCATTATATTAATATATGACATTTTGGCAGTATTCTACCAATACAATGTCACTAGGAGAATCATCTGCAAACAACATGCACATCACCAACATTCCTGCCTACTCTTCTCTTCAAAACTGAAACTATTAATTCACTAACAAGTTGTAGTATTTATAATCCTTAACGTCTATCGAAAAGTTTACAAAAACTTAGCTAAACTTTGATTCACATTTTCAGATTTATAATATTTCTTTATTTATTTACATTTTATTGCACACAGTAAAATATTGAGGCATGAAAATAGATGAACATTTTGCATGGTTCATCATATAAATTATATAAGTAGTTAACTTAGAGCACTACTAAGTTAATTCTATCGCTTAAGTTTTAGAGTTCCTATTAGTACCTTAAGATTTATATACAGGGTGTAACTTGAGAACTGGATTAAAATTTTCCCATGGATGGGGGACCTAAATAACCCCTACCCTTACAAGCCAGAAGCATAAACTGATGTAAGTTAATAATACCTACACCACCCGTATCAGTGGCCACCAGCAGGTACGAAGTACCAAGAAATTTTAATTATTATAGGGACAGAACTTTAAAAAAACGCTTGCCTTATCTTTTAAATAGCCTCCTGGAGGGCATTAAAACGGCACTTCCCGTTTGCGTTCGCTCCCGAACGGTCGTGTCTGCGGCCGCTCCCGAGTGTTCGTATTGCGCTGCCCTTGTTCCCTCTCCCGCACTCGTGCGGGTAAGGTCCCAAGTTAAGCTCTTTCGGAAAGTTTTCTCTTGTGGAGGCTGTGTGGTGTCGGGGCTAATTCATCTGCCCTTTTCAGGGCGGACCCGACTGCTGCCGGCTGAAGCATCGCTGGTCAGGTGGATACGTAACCGTGCCAACGAAGCCTGATCGTCCGCCGTTCACCGGCAATAGGTCCGTACTAGGTCGTTTTCTTTTTCAGCGCAGTTTTTCTTCGTTAGACTTTTTTTTTTTTTTTTTATAAAATATGGATGGGACGTTTGTCTTCCATGACACCTGATGTTAAGTGAACATGAAGACTAAGGTGGTACACGTCCATCCACGAGAAACCTATTCACTCGACGCTTAAAAGTACTAGGACTATACTGGTCAGGGAAAATAGACGCAGGCAGTTCATTCCAAACCATGGCGACCCGTATCAAAAAGGAACTGTCAAAGCGCTTAGTTCGACTTTTCGGAATATCAACCACATACGGATGGAAGTTCTGTCTGCGTCTAGTAGTCCGATGGTAAAAGGGTGAGGGTTCAATTTGCTCAAACAGAGCACTCGCGCACTCACCAAAATGTATCCTGTAGTACACGGTTAAACAGGCAACCTTACGACGATGCTCTAGGGTCTGTAGTTTTTTGGTCGTAAGGTCGACGTTGTTAATTAATTTACGGGCTCTTCGGTCAACGGAGTCCAGCGCTTCTAGTTGATATTTGGCTGAACCATCCCAAAGATGACTGCAGTACTCCATGCATGATCGCACTTGAGCTGTATATAAGTTAAGAAGCTGTGCAGGGCTGAAGTACCGCCGTACCTTCGAGATGATTCCCAACTTTTTCGAAGCTACTTGAGCCATGGACGCAATTTGTTGACCGAAGTTTAAACTAGATGTTATAGTTACGCCTAAAAGCCCTAGATGGTCAGTGATGGGGACAGATACATTTTGGAAAGTGGGCGTTAATGTGAAGGTGCTCTTTTTTGCGGAGAATAGACACGCCTGAGTTTTGGACGCGTTGAATTTGACCAAATTCGACTCACCCCAATCGGATACTTTCCGTAAGGTCAAATCAACGCGCTCAATCATTGACTTTCTTAAACTCTGGATTTTACGGGGGCTCGCTCGCGCATTGGATACGTATCTCTCTACAACAGTGCTGTCATCAGCATAACTAATAATGCCCGGTGTCAAAAGGTCATTAATGTGCAGCAAGAATAATGTTGCAGAGAGAACAGATCCCTGAGGTACCCCGGCATTAATTGCCATTTGGTCGGAGGAGAAGCCATCTAAGACTACTCGAATTGACCGTTCCCTCAGAAAATCAGATATCCAGTCGCAGAGCCCAATCGGTATGCCATAAGCTGGAAACTTACTTAAGAGACCATCATGCCCTGTCAAAGGCCTTGGAAATGTCTAAGGATACAGCTATTGCTTCACCATGACCCTCCAAGGCTAGCGACCACCCTTTATATAAAGTCTGCCGCCAAATGTTACCGCTCCGGCGGTAATGTGTTCCGGCAATATTGTATAAAGAGCCAGTTCCTTCCTAAACCCGTGTGCTTTCATCTTCGACCTCATCGTCACTTACCATCAGGTGAGATTGAGGTCAAACGCGGGTTTAGTCACTTATAAAAAAAAAAAAAAAAAAAGTGAGTGGCATACACGAGAAGATCGCCGGTCGAGCGCCCGTTGCGGAAACCATATTGGCTATCGCTTAGGAGCTCGTTGGCCTCGAGGTATGCCAGGAGTCGATTGTTCAATACACGTTCCATGACTTTGCAAAGTATGGAAGTGATTGAAATTGGTCGGTAGTTGACAGGATCGGCACGGCTTCCCTTCTTTGGTACTGGTTGTACGTTAGCAAGCTTCCAGGACTTGGGAACCTTACGGGATTCCAATGAAAGTCGATAAAGACGCGTCAAAACGGGAGACAACTCAGCTGCGCAGCGTTTTAAGACCACTGCAGGAATACCGTCTGGACCACTAGCTTTGTTCTCGTCTAGGTGCAGCAAGCATTTAAGAACCTCCTTTTGGCGAATGTGAACGGTACCCATTGTAGGTCCGAACTGAGGTAATTGGGGTGGGATTTTTCCTTGGCAATCTAGACGAGAATTTTCTGCGAAGATACTAGCAAATAAATCTGCTTTCTCCTTAGAAGTATGGGCCAGAGAACCATCGGGTTTCCTCAGTGGTGGCAGCGACGGGCGACAAAAGTTCGTTTCGACCGACTTGGCAAGGGACCAGAAAGCTTTACTTCCCGAAGGGTATGCTGCTATTCTGTCTCCGATACGGCCTATGTGGGCAAAACGAGCTCTTTTGATTACCTTTTTGCAGGACTTGGCGGCAGCATTGTACCTCTTCTTGTGTTCATGCGAATCCACGGCTTTGCTTCTGCGAGCATTTGCCCAGGCTTTGTATGCTTCCCGCTTTCGCTTTTCAGCGGCTAGGCAAGCAGTATTAAACCATGGGCGAGCTTTGGTTTCAAGGGATAGATCAGCGTGGGGAATGAAGTACTCCATTGCTTGAACTATCACACTTGAGACAGCATCAGCGCAGCACGATGGATCGGTTGATGTAAAACAAGTTTGCCGCCATGGATAAGATGCGAAGAAATGTCGCATTTCGTCCCAATCTGCTGACTTGTAACGCCATACTCGCCTGGAGCCTTTTGGGCGGGTGTCAGGTGGCGAGTACAGCGATACAGATTTCACCATACAGTGATCGGATGTCCCTAAAGGTGCAGTGACGGACACCGAGTATCTGTCAGGATCGGTTGTCAGCAGAAGGTCCAAGCAATACGCAGTGTGGCCAGCAACGTCGGGGATGCGCGTAGGCTCGTTAACAAGCTGTGAGAGACCATAAGTCAGCGAAAACTTAAAGGCCTCTCTGCCAGCATGGTCAGTGTCCTGATACGGGTATAACCACTGCCCATGGTGAGCATTAAAATCCCCCAGAAACACTAACTGCGCCGTGGGAAAACGTTGCTGAATCTTATCTGCTGTATTGCCAAGGTATTCCATAAGCCTCGTTGTCTCCCGATCTCCGCTATGTGAGCGATAGATACAGGCGTAAACCACTTGGTCTAGGCCAGTATCTATGTGAACCCACATGACTGAAAGGTCCGGCACTTCCAAGTAACGGAGACGCTGATAACAGATCGCGTCACTGGCATACATGCACACCCCGGCGTGCGGGCGGAAAAGAGACTCCAGGATATAGCCTGGGTAACCAAGGTATGCCGAGTCTGACGGATCGCAGATCTGCGTCTCCGTTAGAAAGAGTAGGTGTGGTCTCTCCGTCTCAAGATGGTGGTGGACATCATTCAGATTGGAGTGCACTCCTCGGATGTTACAGAAGTGCACTTTAAGGGAGAGGAAGTGCAACCGCTGTTGAACCGTACTCTTTTTAGGACCTTTCATTGTGGTAGTGGAGTGAATAGGGATGAGAATAGAAGTTGAGTGAAGCGCTGCAAATGGAACCAAGCAACTCGTAGGAAACAACGCACCATTGGGGAACTCGCCTGGAGACTGCGGGGACGCCCGAACCCCCCCGAGGTCGCCATCGGGTCCTCTCTAACCGGTCGCCAACCGGCACGATGGAGCCTCCCGGGATTTTTCGCGAGGTGGCGGGGCAGCCTTTCGCATGTGGCTGGCATGCTTTCTGGTCCCTTGCCAAGTCGGTCGAAGCGAACTTTTGTCGCCCGTCGCTGCCACCACTGAGGAAACCCGATGGTTCTCTGGCCCACACTGCTAAGGAGAAAGCAGATTTATTTGCTAGTATCTTCGCAGAAAATTCTCGTCTAGATTGCCAAGGAAAAATCCCACCTCAATTACCTCAGTTCGGACCTACAATGGGTACCGTTCACATTCGCCAAAAGGAGGTTCTTAAATGCTTGCTGCACCTAGACGAGAACAAAGCTAGTGGTCCAGACGGTATTCCTGCAGTGGTGTTGAAACGCTGCGCAGCTGAGTTGTCTCCCGTTTTGACGCGCCTCTATCGACTTTCATTGGAATCGGGTAAGGTCCCCAAGTCCTGGAAGCTTGCTAACGTACAGCCAATACCGAAGAAGGGAAGCCGTGCCGATCCTGTCAACTATCGACCAATTTCAATCACCTCCATACTTTGCAAAGTCATGGAACGTGTATTGAATAATCGACTCCTGGCATACCTCGAGACCAACGAGCTCCTAAGCGATAGCCAATATGGTTTCCGCAACGGACGCTCGACCGGCGATCTTCTCGTGTATGCCACTCACTTATGGAGTGAGGCCTTGGAGGGTCATGGTGAAGCAATAGCTGTATCCTTAGACATCTCCAAGGCCTTTGACAGGGTCTGGCACGATGGTCTCTTAAGCAAGCTTCCAGCATATGGCATACCGACCGGGCTCTGCGACTGGATATCTGATTTTCTGAGGGAACGGTCGATTCGAGTAGTCTTAGATGGCTACTCCTCTGACCTAATGGCAATTAATGCCGGGGTACCTCAGGGATCTGTTCTCTCTGAAACTTTATTCTTGCTGCACATAAATGACCTCCTAACACCAGGCATTATTGGATATGCTGATGACAGCACTGTTGTTGAGAGATATATATCCAATGCGCGAATGAGCGCCCATGAAATCCAGGTTTTGAGAGAGTCTATGATTGAGCGCGTTGATTCGACTTTGCGGAATGTGTCCGATTGGGGCGAATCTAACCTGGTCAAATTCAACGCATCCAAAACTCAGGCGTGTCTATTCTCCGCAAAAAAGAGAACCTTCACATTTACGCCCACTTTCCAAAATGTATCTGTCCCCATCACTGACCATCTAGAGCTTTTAGGCGTAACTGTAACATCCGGTTTAAACTTCGGTCAACAAATTGAGTCTATGGCAAAAACGGCTGCCAAAAAATTGGGTATCATCTCGAAGGTCCGGCGGTACTTCAGCTCTGAACGGCTGCTCAACTTATACACAGCCCAAGTGAGGTCGTGCATGGAGTACTGTAGTCACCTTTGGGATGGTTCTGCCAAATACCAGCTCGAAGCGCTAGACTCCGTTGACCGAAGAGCCCGTAAATTAATTAACGACGTCGACCTTACAACCAAAAAACTGCAGACCTTAGAGCATCGTCGTAAGGTTGCGTGTTTAACCGTGTACTACAGGATACATTTTGGTGAGTGCGCCAGTGCTCTGTTTGAACAAATTGAACCCTCTCCCTTTTGCCATCGGACTACTAGACGCAGACAGAACTTCCATCCGTATGTGGTAGATATTCCGAAAAGTCGAACTAAGCGCTTTGACAGTTCCTTTTTGATACGGGTCGCCAAGGTTTGGAATGAACTGCCTGCGTCTATTTTCCCTGACCAGTATAGTCCTAGTACTTTTAAGCGTCGAGTGAATAGGTTTCTCGTGGATGGACGTGTAACACCTTAGTCTTCATGTTCACTTAACATCAGGTGGCATGGAAGACAAACGTACCATCCATAATTAATAAAAAAAAAAAAAAAACCGTGTGCGGTCTCTCCAACATCCGTCGAAGCTTCGAAGCGTCGAAGCTCCACACAAGCGTGGTTTCCCAGGTCAGTGCCACCGCTGCCAATTGTATGGTCATGCGGCGGCAAACTGTTTTGCTTCCCCTAGGTGCGTCAAGTGCCTAGATCCGCATGGGACTAAGGAGTGCTCTCGCACTCCCGAATCGCCCACCGCTCCGTCCTGCGGGTTTAGACGTTTCAACGGTGCTCTTCCGGTCCTAACCAAGTTCGCTCCCCTTATCAGGAAACTCCAGCAAGCTCAACGTTTCCAAACGTAGTCTTTCCAGCATTCCTATCTCAGAGTGAGTCTGATCACTCTAGATAATCTCTTAGTTTCAGCTTTGTCATTTCTGCTTGTCTTAGCTTCTGAATTTCTCGCTTTCAGTTGCTTTTGGTGGCAGCCGTCCGGATGCCACTCACTGCGCCTCCTTGCGCCTCCTCTCTCTCCAATTGGCTGTCGCTCCGATGAAGACTAATGGCCTCAATCAAGGTGAGTCAGTAAAGGGGGATGTTTAGTGGGTATGCTCAGCTTCACTGAGTGAGTCACCACACTGTCTGGGCATTCTATTTCCGTTAGCCACTGGGGTTAACAGCTTATAGAATGCCCATTCGTCCGTAACGGGATTCATCCTCCTATCGCTAAAGCTTGCTTTACTGGTTAAAGCTTGTTTTAGTGGGTGCCAAACGATTTCCTTGGCGGAAAAACAAAAAAAAAAAAGTTACAAGTTATCATTGTAAATTCTAATTTAAAAAAAGACGTGTGGCACTCGGAGACTGCCGCGGTAAAGCTATTGCATAGCATATTTTATCGACTTATGCGATTATAATTATTTATTTATTTTACTAATGCAGTAATGTTTGATCTAATATGAAGTTCCACAAGTTCCTAGTAGATGGCTCTGATTGTTTATTAAAGCCCGCATGTAAAGTTATGAAATCAAAGTATCACTGTGCCAGTCGGAGTGTTAGGTTTTTTTCGTTACGGGATTTCTGTATTCGGTCCCCACGCTCAATAGCTTAAAAAAACGAAAACTACAATAAAAACAGAAAGTTTAGAAAACGTGTAATGGGTGGCCATATCACTGTAAAACGATCTAACGGAATGACGGAAATTTTTGTTTCATGAGGATGAAATTGGTAGGAATATACATTCATTACTTCGCGCCCTTTAGGGTAGGCAGACACTACGGAATGCCAACTGCTACGATCCAGATAAACCTTCCTCCACATTCAATTTTCTTTTCATACATGATCGCTGATCACGGATACTTTTATCTAGGCTTTTTTTAAGTATGTCGTCAATTTGGTCGACATGCGTTTGCCTAGGGTGGCCTCTTCTGACATCACCATCCATTCGTGCTCTGTACACCTCTTTCGTAAATCTACTTTCACTCATCCTTTCTAAATGTCTAAATACATCTTCTTTCAATCTGCATTTCATTCTTATTACACTCCACGCATGCTCTTCAAAGGTCTCATCTACATTAATCCTCCCACAAAAACGGCAAGACGTGTCTTGTTCAGTATAGTTTTGCTTGTGATAATCGAGTACAACTCCTTTCGATATCACCGTCATACTTCCATACTCAACTTTTTTGACATTTTCATCTGTAACGGAAGTTATAGGCTTCAGTGTGCGCTGATTATCTTCATAGGTCGATCTCCTTGTTTTAATTTAAATTCAGGATCCCAGTAAGCGACCATTGATCAGGATAAAGCATGATCCCCTAACTAATGGCTAAAACAATCTTCATAGATATTATTTCAGGCAGCAGTACCTACATATGCACCGTACGTTCATATTTTATTTTTTTTACTATTGAGAGCAAAAAAGCGTACCTTGTGAATACAATGACCAAATTAGGTGAAACTTTCCATGAATAGGAACTGTCAGATTGATACATTTATGACAATTAAAATAGATAACATCCAAAAATTTTTAAATTGTATATGCGTGTCTATGTCATTTTTGATCCACCTTGATGTATATTTTTTTCATGAAAACAATATGATTTGTGAAGTTAGATTCTTTATTTGACCTACGTTACTTACCGTATATGGATCACGTTGTGTTGTAATATAGGATGACAAATTTTTGTTTACAAGTACTAGTTTTTAGTAAATAAACTTAAGTATTTTTGTGGGCATAACTTTTGACTAAATTTGACAGGCAGTTGAACATGCATGAGCCTTTGCAAACAAAATTCACAAATGTGTTTGACTTCAAATTATAAACATTCTAAAATTTACTTAGTTCATGGGGCATAACACCATCCTCGTAGAAATAGTTGTCCCAAGTTTTACTTATAAAAAATTGAATTTGGTAGTTTACGGGTCTATATACACGTTATAACTTAATCTTGCATTTCTATTATGCAAGTGCGATCAATTTATAAACATTTTGTACCGCAAATGGGCTTTGTTTATATTTTTACAAATATGGTCCATGACAATGCTGCCAACTACGGACTAAACACGAAAACACCCGAATCAACAACATAAAACAATAGTTTCGTTGGGCCATTTTTGAGCACTAGTTACTCTTCCATGATTTTTTCGTTCACTGTGTCCATACAAAGACGCCTCCACACAATGCTTTCAGCTTTCATAGACATGATATGGATGTTGTCGAATTTATAAAAATCATTTTATAAAATATTTAAAAGGATTGAAACTAAATATCATCTAATATAGAATCAATCAACAAAACTGAAACCAAAGATTTTAAATCATTATCAATCTGCAATTTTTTTTTAGTTACAATGATAACTTAATTTGTATTACATATAGAAATAAGTAATACGATTATTATGTAGCATACACCGAGCATTAATTTTCCCCTTACTGAAGTCGTAAACTGTTGATATAGTAAACTATTTATATAGTGATGTGTTGATCTCATGATCCGTCGATATCGCGATTTATTGACATATTAGACTGTTGATTCATTACGCAGTTGACATAACTGAGTTGATGTAGTAAATTTCGACATAATGAAGTTTGACCGTACGTACCAATCCCCTAATTATGTTCAACAAATTGCAAAACGATCGATGAGGAATACAACGCGCGCCGGGTGCCGGGGCGCATGTGGTCTGAACGTAATAGGCGATGAATGCATTTTCCTGCCAGAGAAAATACGGCGCCCCAATATGGTAAGAACTTCAAAAATGTAATACTCATGTCATGGACATAACATATGGCAACAGTTTAATGTGTGCCACATACGCCCTTTTACAGTGACTAGATTATCGTTAGCGTCATGACAGTGTTAATACACATTTAACTTTGAAATTAAACAATTTAAACTAAATCCAATATTTTAGATATACCAATAGGCCGACTGTCCATATTGAACGAAGATATTATAACTGGAGATTCTTCACTTTTGTCAACGCTCATTTGGCTCATTTTATCCATTTCTAGTAAAACTACTTGGCTTCTTGCGACCTGTACCAATAAAATCTGAAACAATCAAAGTTTTTATGTCCTTTATAATAAAACGTTAATAAAACGTTTGTTTCTTCAATATATTAAATATATATATGGGTTTACATTTATTACGTTTTTGAATCTTAATAGTCAATATATTACGTATATAAAAGTGTTCCGTTACTGATTGACAACGTACAGCAACTGGGCGTAGAGCGCTGCAATTTAGAACATACATTCCTTAGGAGTAGGGGTGAAATTCCCACGGGAACGGGGAAAATATAACATTTTCATTTATGTGCGTACGAAGTAACGGTCAAACGCTCGTATCTCATATACACATAATTCTACTTTAAACACAAATTTTAACAGCTTATGAATATTGCAGAGTTTTTGCGTTTTGTAAAAACTTATCAAATAATTTATTTTAATTATTTAATTTTAATTATATTTAAAAATATAATTAATTATTATTAATAATTAAATTGAAGTCGTCGTGGCGTCGTGGTGACCGTGCACCGCGCAGACAATATCGCAGGTCAAGCGCGCTCGGTGCGGCCGGTATTAGTATGGGTGACCGCCGACCATTCATTTCTCACGACGACTTCCGTGCTTCGGAGGTCACGTTAAGCAGTCGGTCCTGGGTGCTGTATACTTGTATACAGTAGTCGTTAGGGTTTGTCAGAAGCCATTTCGGCACCCTGAAATATCTGACATCCACCAACCAGCACCGGGCCAGCTTGGTGGATTACGGCCTAAACCTCCTCGTCACCCAGAGGAGGGACTCATAGCCCTGCAGTGGGCTCATTTCACGGAGTTGTGATGATGATGAATAATTTAATTTTAATAATTTATAATTTAAAAAATTAAAGCCTATCATTAACTGCAGATATCGATGTAGCCAGCTCTGCTTTTTTTCACTGAAAAATATTATTGCTGTGTCTGAAGGTCTGGGGCTCGATTTTGTAACTTTTAACATCGTACGGTGACGCACATGATGTTAAAAGTTACAAAATCGTAATTGTTCGCCGATGGTTCTTCTAGTGACGTTGTATTAGCAGGACACTGATAAAATGTCACATGGTTAGGCACATTATGTTAACATACTTAATGACAGAATAGGGGACCAGGACAGACGGTACAATTACTGGCTTCAGGACATACTGTCTAATGAAATGAGGGCCAGCCATCATATCCATAGGCATTAGTCACAGGAGGCTTACATCAAATAAACCCACATTATAGGTTTTGCACAAAAAATATGTTTTATTTGATTAAATAAAGACATCAAATTACCTTACACTTGATAAGGCTCAACGGATTTGGATAAAATTTGGTATATTGACAGTGTATAGTCTGGAATAGCACATAGGCTTTTTTATCATGGTATTCCCGCGGGATTCGAAATTGCGGGGGTAAAGCCGATCAAATAAAACTCAAAAATATACCTGATTGATAAATATTTATGGTACAAAATGACTTACCAAAGGCGCAGTCTTGAAATTTTGTACTTTCACAAATACATTAAATATAACATAAACTAGCATATGTAAATCCATAAACATTTTTACAATATTTTTTTATTACGTTTCAGCGGCACCAAGGAGTGGTTTTAAAACAAAATAACAACTGATGGATTTCGTAATGGATAATTTTACAAATGTTATTAAAGTATATAAACTAAGATATAAAATTCAACACCTAGCATTTGATAGGTTGTTCTAGGTTACAACATCGATAGTTATACACCGACTTTTCTCGATAACTTTTCTTTTCCTTATAGCTGCTCTCAAGACGCTCTTGGAATAAAATATATACTTATAACTTTAAATAATACGAGGCGGTTAGCGCTCCTACTATTTTTATTCAAAGTAATAATATAAATAATTTATGAGAATATGGTCTGCGTATAATAGTCATCTAACAGCCTGGTAAAAAGTCGTAGGAGAACCAAACAAAGAACTTATGTTGTTGACCAAGATACTGTATTTATAAATATATAAAATTCTCGTGTCACTGTTTTCGTTGCCATACTCCTCTGGCTTGACCGATTTTGATTTTGATGAAAACTTTTGAAAATGTTATTAGTGGGAACTTTACTGTTTACTTATTAGTAGACTAAACCTTGAGTAAAAGTTACTTTGACCAAGATACTGCATTTTTATATAAATCACACGATCATAGTTTTGAACTTGCTTTGGAAAAAATATTGTGTAAATAAATAATAAAACTAAGAAAATGTTATTAGTGGGAACTTTACTGTTTACTTATTAGAAGACTAAACCTTGAGTAAAAGTTACTGGAATGTCGTAACCTAAAAAACCTTTTCTTATAACCAACTAGGTTAACAAAGACCAATACAACTTGTCCAGAACATCTATATTCTGATAGAACTCCATTACGTTCATCAGAAATACATAAACTGAGAACTGATCACAGGTGGTCAATCGATTACATTCAAATACTCAAAGGAAAACAGGTTAATAAGAGTATGATGATTCTTGAAGTCAATGAAGAACATTAAGAGAGATTTACTTAGATGTCGTCTCATAAACAATATGCCCAATATAGCACTCCAATAACCTACGAGTACAATACAGAGTGTCCAAAAAAGTACTTTGGAGAAATATATTCTAGAAAAGGCTATACTATCCCGTTCGACTACAAAAAACCGTCTTTTATTTGGACTTATAGTTTTTAGATAAAAAAAATCTAAATATTTCAAGGAAAGAGTGTGCGCGCCACCTTTTACCTATCCAGATAACGCGCGCGCCTTACGATTAGCCGGGAGATATTTGATAAATGTACATGACTAAAGAGGACTTAACTACATGAGTAGAAAGTAGAAGCGGACTGTAAAGGAAACTGGATTTAATTCATGTATTACAATATTTTAGCCCTAAGTGGTTCGTGCGCTCTCGATAAAAATCCGTGAGATGCACATATGGCGTCGCACCGTCTATGGCGCGGGCGCAGGGTCTGAAACTCGGAGTGTAGGGCGCGGGATGCAAGCCGCCATGCCGTCTCCCGATAGTCCTGCGCAACCGTACGCTCCACTATGAGAGTATATTGTCAGTTCTAGCGACAGATTAGCGATATTAAGATGCTCTTATAACTTGATGGTAGCAGAAGTTATAATATTGTAGATGTCGCTAATTAATTTATTGTTATAGATGGCGCTAACAGTAACGTAAATTTGTAATCCTTATGGTTCGGCTGAAAAACAAATTAAATGTCAACCCTAAAAATAGCTGTTAGCTTTTGATGAAATCTATTCAATAACAGGTGGCGTCAAAATAAAGTGATAGGTAACTAAGACAGATACTACAAAGTATAGTTTTATGCCTACTAAATTAGACGAAAACGTCTCGGGAAAGTATTTTCACCCGTAAGTACTTATGTGTGTTTATCACGGTGCACTTACATGTATTGGTGTATTTACAAAACTACTGAAATAATAGATTATAATAGAATTCACACGTCCGAACCGAATAACACGTTAATTTTCACTTTGAGTGGGATTATCTTGTCTTACTTCTTTCTTCTTACTAATCTTACCAATATTATAAATGCGAAAGTTTGGATGGGTGGATAAATGCATGGATATCTGGATGTATGATGTATGTATCTATATTTTTTCCTCAATCACGGCAGAACGGGTCAACGAATCGATACCAAATGTGCACAATGATAGGACTGATTTTGAAAAATATAGTATTAAATGTACTCTAATTGAATATAAAAACCATTGTTGCAAATATCTTCATACTTAGAACTTCCTTAAATATAAAATTCTATATACCAAATACCGTTTGCGCTAATAGGTGTTTAAGAAGCCAACACATAATAGGTATTCAAGGCATAACTACTATTCCTTATATTTAACAACATCGAAATATAATTACGACAAAAATCATAAATGTTATCAAATAAAACATAATCATCAATTTAAGATCAACGTAAAACAAAACATTAATTAACTCTCAATAAACCATGATATCAAACTTGTCTTAAAAATGACTATCACATTTCTTTAGAAATACACTATTCGAAAATAATTAACTTGAAACTTACTGTATTCCGCAGTCAGGTTCTTTAGTTTTTATAATTAATTATTTTAAATACGAAAATTGCAAAAACTCAATTCAATTAAATTTTTTGGTTATAATGGCAACCAGCCGTCGTTACTAAGCGACGTACTATTACTGCCAGTATCACGTGATGAGAAATACACGGTATTACAAGTAAGGTCCAGTTTGCATGGCAAAAATGTGAGGCGCGACGAGGGCAGGACGTTGAATTACCTACGACAAAAAAGACAACACAGTTAGTACCACAACCAACAGACAAAATGATTAAACCCATGGATATTAGTAACATACAGATGAAACTAACTACTTATTTACAGGGATATTTTACACTGAAGGATATATTTACAAAGGATCTTAAGGATTAATGGGTCGTTATAGGAGAGTAGGGTCTTCATGCAGGTTGGTCTGGGAAGCTGAGGGGGCAGGACATCGTAGAGGGACATAGGGAGGAGGGGACAATTAAAAAATATGTGGTCGACTGAACCAGGCTCCAGGCCACAATTACACAGTGGGGAATCACGGATTGCAATCCTGTACAAATGTACTGGAGTGCAACAGTGACCCAACCGAAGTCTGCTGATGATGGAAGTGACTTTTTTAGGCATCTTTTTGAGAATGCAAAACCACGGCTTAGTTGTAATTGTGGGCTGGATGTCCCCATAATATTTGCCGACAGCACTGCGAGACTTCTCCCATTCTTTACTCCATTCTTCAAACATTCGTGGTTTCGCCAACAGGCAGAGATCTTGGGAAAAGCATCTGTAGTGTTCAAGGGAGCCGGATACAATGGAGTCCTTAGCGAAGCGGTCAACAGTAGAGTTTCCCTCTATACCCGAATGACCGGGTATCCAAGCCAGAGTAACACTGATGCCCTGAAGGTTACAAAGGCGTAGGAGATGTTTGATTTGTAGGATGGGAGGGAACTTGGAGCCAAGACGGAAGGAATTACTTCTAAGTGCCTGTAGACAGCTAAGGGAGTCAGTTAGTACCAGCGAGTTGTTCAATCTGTGGTCTAGAACATATCTAACTGCCTCCAGGAGAGCTATAGACTCGCCAGTAAAAACCGTGGTATGGGGAGGACACTTAAATGAGAGGAGGACAAAGAATTTAGGAATCCACACAGCTGCCCCCACACAACCCCGAAAGGAGAGCTTGGAGGCATCTGTATAGACGAGGGTCCAGTCACACCACTGACTATTGATGATGCTTTGAAATATGACATTCGCATTAGGGTCATTCTTAGCAACACCAAAGCCAATCAGTACCGGAGGAGAGAAAACAAGGGATTCGTAAGGAAAGGTATACAGGAATTGGGTTTCACACTGGAAAATTGGAGTATTGGAGAGGAGTAATGACGAGCGGCTGGATAGTAGACGGGGGGGTATTCTATGCCGAAAATATGGGGAGTTGGGAAGGGAATTCTGGAGGGAGGGAAGGATATCATGGAGTGGATGGGAGGAGAGCTGGAGAGTTCTTGCCACAAATCTATCAGCCAGGAATTGTCTGCGAAGGTGGAAAGGGGGCTCAACACATTCAACTCTCATAGCGTTGGCAGGTGATGATTTCATTGCCCCGATGATGATGCGCATCGACTTGTTTTGTATTTTGGTAATGGTGTCAAGTCCTGACTTATTGCAGGGTTCCAAAAGAAAAGACCCATAGTCGATGACGCTTCTCACCAGGGCATTGTACAAGAGTTTTTGGGTGTACGGGTGGGAACCCCACCAAACGCCAGAGAGACATCTTAAAAGATTGATGTTTGCCTCACATTTTCTCGCAACATAGTTGAGGTGGCCAGAACCTGATAGCCTTGTGTCAAGAATAACTCCAAGGAACTTGGTCTCCTGGACAATTGGGATTGGATGACCAAGGAATGAAATAGAAGGAGAGGAGTATTGTCTTTTCCTAGTAAAGACTAAGACACTACTCTTGGAGGAGGAGAGGGACAGATTATGGGAGTGGAGCCAGTTGCCAAGGTAGGATAGAGCAATAGTGAGGGGGTTGGAAGCAGCCTCAATTACTCTTACCCGTAGGTATAGAGCAATATCATCTGCATATTGAAGGATATTACAGAAAGGAGTGACCGACCTGTCCAGGTCCGAGGTGTAAATGCTGTACAGTAAAGGGCTAAGAACAGAGCCCTGAGGGAGGCCCTGCCAGACTGTACGTGCTGGAAAATGAGCATGTTCATGACGGACCTGGACATGACGACCAGTGAGGAGGTTATAGGTAAAGTATGTCAGTCTTTCCGGGATACTCAGCTGTAGCATTTTCTGCCTGAGTAGGGGAAGATGGACATTATCATAGGCAGACGAGACATCCAAAAACACCCCCACCACCGATTCATTATCAGACAAAGCTGATCTTAAACCGGCGATGAAAATGCTCAGGCTGTCCATCGTACTATAACCTTTCCTAAAACCAAATTGGGTGGGACTAAGAAGCGAATGGTTTTCAACAAACCATTCGAGACGGAGCTTAATCAGATGTTCGGTAATTTTAAGGAGAGTAGAGGCCATTGCAACTGGGCGGAATGAGTTTGGGTCGGAGGGGTCTTTTCCAGGTTTGAGAATGGGAATAACTAAATGCTGTTTCCAGGAGGGGGGGATATCACCAGTTATGAAAATAATATTTATGATATTAAGGAGAACCTCCTGGAAATGGGAACCAGCTTTAGCTATGAAGGAGTACGGGATACCATCCAGGCCAGGACTAGAGTCCTTGAGGTTTGAGAGTATGAGGTTGAATTCCTGGATAGTAAAAGGACTGTCTAAGGGATTGGATGAGGAAAGGGATGGATAGGGGCATGGGAACTGCTCATGCTGAGGAACATAAGGTGGAGCAATTCTGTCAAAGAAGGGATCAAGCCATAGGGAAGGATTGGATGACGCGGGAGAAGGAGGGATGTCAGAGGAACCACGGAAGCGTTTAAGGGATCTCCAGACAATTGAGGAAGGGGAACGTGGACCCAGGCTTTCACAGAAAGAGCGCCATGATGCTCGCTTCTTTTTTTTAAACAGCCTTCTGGCTTTAGCACAGACTTGCTTGTAATGTAAGAAGTTAGCGAGGGTCATTGACGCACAGTAAGTTCTTTCTGCTACTTTCCTAACACAAACCATGTCAGTGCACTCCGAGTCCCACCAAGGTGGGGAGCTACGACATTTGGGATCAGGATTTTTGGAGGGGATATTTGAATTTGCCGCTGTAAGGATGCAGGATAATAAGGAGTCGTAACAAGCTTGGATATTGTCTGGAGTAGGGGAGGGGATGGAAGAAGATATGGCGTTCGTGGATTCAGCATAGCTGACCCAGTCAGCCTTATCAGTCTTATGGCGGAGTAAGGGAGGTAGTTTTTTGGGAATAGGAACAGAGATGGGAATAGAGAGGATAATAGGAAAGTGATCGCTGCCATGGAGGGAATCGGCTCGGTACCAGGAAGTGGAAATGCTAAGAGCAGGGGAACAGATAGAGACATCCACCGCACCATCCCGTCGATTTGGGCCCGCTATACGTGTAGGGCGTCCATCATTCAAGACACATAAACTCATGTCATCAATGATGTCCGCCAAACACCTACCAGGAACATCATCCGGGGTGGCGCAGTGAAGACCCCATAAACTGTGGTGACAATTAAGGTCTCCTAGGATAATGATGGGATGGGGAATTAAGGAAATGAGGGAGTGGAACTCATTGAGGAGGGTGACTGTAGGATCGGATATGTAAGCAGAAACTAGGGAAAAGTTAAGGAAAGTAACTGCTACTATGTTGATGTTAAAGGAGTGGGATGGGAGTTGGATAAGGGAATAGGAGAGTGAGCGTTTCACAAACAAAACTGCGCCACCATGACCGTCCGGCCTGTCGTCTCTGAGGCATGCAAATCCAGACAGCCGGAATCGACTACCCGGAACAAACCATGTCTCAGAAACCGCAATAGCCAGAGGATCATATTGACGAACCAAGTCTGTTAGCTCGTGCGATTTGGGACGGAGGCTCCTACTGTTCCACTGGAGCAGATTCGCCATTTTGAAGGAGTTTAAGGAGAGGGTAAAGTTTGGTAGCAACGTTGGACGGTAGGGGGCAGTCATCAAGTGGGGAAATAAGGCTCATGATTGTGGATACAAGTGCATCTAAAAGATTACTGCTTGGGGAGGCATATGGGTTATCTAATGCACTACCCCTGGAGGAAGATGATGGAATAGAAATTAATTCCTGATGAGCTGCCCTGTCATAGCCAGGGGACAGTGGGGATCGTGGTTTAGGGTAGGAAAAGGTAGTTTTTTTGTATGAGATGGATGAAGAACTTTTAGAGACGTCGGCGTAGGATTTGCGGGAGGGAGGGAATCGAGCTGATGCCTCCAGGTAGGAAATGTTATCTTGGGACATAGCAATTTTGATAACTTTCTGTCGGGAATGTTCGGGACAGGATTTATCAGTGGCCAGGTGTGGGCCTGAACACTGGGGACAGGAGGGGGTATCCGTTGGAGCTGAGCAGGAATCACCTGGATGGGGTTGAGAGCAGCGGAAGCACTTGGGTGAGGAGCGGCATTGAGTTTTGACATGCCCAAATCTGCAACAATTTAGGCATTGGATTGTAGGGAGGATGTACTGTTCCACAGGCAAAGAAGTGTTATAGATAAGGACTCTCTCTGGTAGAGTTTGACCCGAAAAGGTTAAAACCACTGAGCCCGTTGGGACCCAAGATGGGCCATTAGGACTGACAACTTTGCGGTTTAGTCGGCGAGCCTTCAAAATAATGCTTGAGTTAAGAGAAGAGGAAGAAATACCATCAACCAACTCCTCCATAGACCATGTGGTAGGGACACTACGGATAAGGCCCATTCTCGTCACATTATAGGTGGGAATGGAGGGAACATATTGGGAGGATAGCAGATGAGGATTTTTCATAAAATCATTGGCTGCAGCCGCTGTTGTAAATTCAACCGAAACACGGTTGCGGCCAATGCTTTTTACTCCATCGCATTTAATATACTTGAAATTGGAAGTGGATAGAAAGCGACCAAAGTTTAGGGAGTTAAGTGAAGTACCGGCTGAGGGATGTGATTCGGAACGGGAAACGTGTACGACGAATGGGCCTTTATCCACATTAGAGTAGGTTTTGTTTTCAAGAAGGCTAGGATGAACAAAGAGAGATTGGATAGAAGGTGCGGAAGAGGCGGGGTCCAGGATTGTTTTTTTGGGGTTCGATGGAGATTCAGAGACATCAGTGTTACGTTTTCTATTTTGAGAACTGCTTATCGATGAAACATCTACTGTGTCATCAGAATTTCGCGCTATCACCGGGTCAGGCGGATCAGGCGGAATGTTGTCCACCTCCATCCTGTGTAATAATGTTAAAAAACACTTACCACGCCAGGACTAACTATAAACACACACAATACAGCACAAAAGACAACACAAAAGCGCTAGATAACTCAAAATACTTTGAGGAAAACACTATAAATATGCGAAATAATCAAAACACGTGTATGACGCAACAACGCTAACTTGACCTGCAAAAACTCAAGTACCGAAACCACCAACAACCGTTCGATTGACAACAGTGACACCAGAAAAACGACTTTGACATTCATGCTAGTACTGCCATATAAAAAGTTTGCAAAAACCCCCAGTGTCTACTTTTGTTTAGTGTCAGACCCTATGACGTAGGTAACTACTTGCATCCTAGGATCGCGAACGATATGGTTGCGAGTGAGTGTGTACATAATTAAAGGCTGTAAGGCTGAAAATCTGTAAAGATTATTGAGTTAAAATATAAAATGGAATAATTTTTTTTGATTTTGCTACCGATCCTGAACAAACTGTTACCTAATTTCGCAAAAAAAAATTACATTGTATAAAAACGCCCAGACCCGGTTTTTTTTAGTTCCGTGCGGGAATCAAACCCGCGGCCACTGGCGTCTGAGGCAGACAGTGTTACCTCACCGCCAAAGTGGTCGTCGTGAACTTAAATCTTATCATTATGACCCTTTACAGTAATTTCGACTGGAATTAGCCTATACTTTCCATGTGAAACGATTTTCTATTGGGAACAATAAATTGAATAAAAGGAAAGTATTTGAAACTGATCGCCTTAACATTTGATCATCTAGGTATGCATTTCAATCATTTATCACACTGAATTTGTAAACTTTAATTAACACTCATATTGAAGGTTATTGTTAATAGTTTTAATTTTACCCAACAAAATCCTAAAATGTGGTTCATTAAAAAACCGTATGGCACACACAATTTTAGGGTGCCTTAGGTCGCGCCTGCCACGCTGTAGTGTTATGTCACATAGTAGGAGATCCGAACTTGAAAAGATCTGCACCGAGCTGATAATAGAATGAAACCTATTTTATAACTAAATTAGTGTATTAGAAAATATGTTAAGAATGGGTTGCCTACAAAAATCCTGGACAGACTATTTTTAAAAGCCTTTATTAAGCTTTACCTATCCGTTGTCTATAATCAAATCTTACAAGTAAAATTTTATCCACTTCCAGATTTCCAATTGAGCTAAAATTTGGCGTGCATGTATAAATCGCATGACAATGCAATATTATTATGACATTTATCTGATCTGATGATGGAGGTGGAAGGTGGCCATAGGAACTCCGTAATTAAACGACGCAACCCCATCGAGTTTCGAATTCGTCTTGACGAGTACTTTGATACTAGATGGTAACGAGGGTCTGATGATGGAGCTAAAAGGTGACCTTAGATGACAGCTACCTTCACTTGTTTGATAATGGAAAAAAAATTATATCAATATAAGCGTTGTTTTATTGAGAACACTTTGATATAGGGTAAACTGTGCAACATCAATTAAACAAATAAATATATTTAAGTTTATTTAACTGTCTGGCAGTGTTTGAGAAACTTAACTCAGGGTCAGGTCGGAAATTGGATAGGTTACCGCTGACCATTCATGTCTCACGGCGACTTCCGTGTTTCGGAGGGCACGTAAAGCAGTTGGTCCCGGTTGCCGATATATTTTTTCTATGATCAAGCAAGTAAAGGTAGCTGTCATCTATGGCCACCATTTAGCTCCAACATCAGACCCTCGTTACCATCTAGTATCAAAGTACTTGTCAAGAAGAATGAAACGAACCCAAACTCGATGGGGCTGAGTCGTTTTATTACGGAGTTCCTATGGCCACCTTCCACCTCCATCATCAGATCAGATAAATGTCATAATAATATTGCATTGTCATGCGATTTATACATGCACGCCAAAATTTAGCTCAATCGGAAATCTGGATGTGGACCAAATTTAACTTGTAAGATTTGGTTACAGACCACGGATAGGTGAAGCTCAATAAAGGCGTTTAAAAATAGTCTGTCCAGGATTTTTGTAGGCAACCCATTCTTAACATATTTTCTAATACACTAATTTTGTTATAAAATAGGTTTCATTCTATTATCAGCTCGGTGCAGATCTTTTCAAGTTCGGATCTTAGACTAACACAAATCTTGTCGAGCGACAGGTATATGGTTCAATTGAAAGCACGCTTATTCATTGTAATTTTTTATTCATAGTATAATTTTATCGGTGTTATCGATTATCATTATTATCGATATGATATCGATTTAAGATTGGGAATTGAAATGTCAACGCTCACAACTACAGATGTTACTTATTAGTGTTTTTATTTTTAATTAACACATTTAAATACTTTTGATCAATTCTGCAAAGCACAAAGCTAGAGTTAGTTTTAAACACACTTTAGTTTCTGAAAAACATTCAATTTGTTCTCACACCACTAATACGGTTATATCTTAATTAGCCCTGAAATATTACTAGTAAATTCAAAGGAAATAATAGGCTAAGATGTTTACTCCAAATCACTAACTGATAAACTATCAATAAGAGATCGATTTTCTTCGTTTAATTTTTGTCTGGTCAAATTTACATTTTCATAAAATGAGTTACGAAAGTCGAATTTATTTATAAATTCCTGTATTCCTATAGATGTGTTATAAACCAACGTAGTTGATTCAGAAACTTTTCCTGTTATTCGTAATGTCTTATTGAACGTTACAATATTTTCACTCTCTTTAGATATAGGGACTGAAGCATTTTCATTATCATCATCAATCGTGGTCTCAGAAGGATCACTTAGACCACCTATGTGTTTGATCAAATTATTTGTTGCGTTTTTTTCATTTAGTGCATTTTCAGTAACCATATATTCTACAACGCTTTCATTTTGTTTTGGCTTGAATATATCATCAGTGTTGTTCGATTTTTGTTCATTGTAATCCATAATTGACTGTTCTTGAGTTAAATCAATAATAGGTGCACCACATGATTCATTGTCACATGGTTTTGGGGATATCATTTTTGACTTTTTACCTCCACCACCGCCACCCCCCGTGTTTATATCAAAATCAAGGTTAAACACCGGTGCCATATTATTTAATGCTAAATTAGATTGAGGAACGAAGTTGTTTGGAGCATAGCCTGGTGGCACAGGTGGAGGAAGCGGAAGTGGTGAAGGAGATAGTGGAAGTGGTGCTGGTGGCGGTGGAGGAAGTGGTGGAGAAAGTGGTAGAGATGGCGAGAATCTCTGATGTATATGGAAAGGATAATCAAAATAAGGTACTATCGGAGAGGGTGGTAAAAAATATACTTCAGGTTCACCATAAAATGGCATTTCGAGATAATTATTTGAGAGATGATTATGTGAAACGACAGGCCCAAGAATGGGTACTGGGCTAGGTACGGCAATAGGCAAAGGTATAACCGGTTGCTGGTTAGGGTAATTGGGTTGTATATACGGCAAAGCCGGAGAAACTTGGTGCGCAATATAGTGTGTAGAATATATATCATTTACTAACAATGCAGATGTGTTTTGCTTTTTACTGGAATTTGAATATTCTTCTACATCTTCTTTTTTATTTTCTTTATCATCATGTGCATTGTTTTTATAAAAGTATTCATCAGTATAATCTGGATCCTCCGCATGTAAAAATCTTTGATTTTTATCCGTTCCAAATTCATAACTTGTATCATTTATATCTTCATCATTTATATTTCCATTTTGTAGAATACTACTGTTTTCATCTATATTGCTTTTATATAAATCATCTATATCTTCTCCATTTTTATCGTCTTGATTTTCCTCTTTGTCTTTTTTATTTTTAAGTTTTTCTTTAACAATATTATAATCGTTACTTTCAGAGTACTCATCTTCTGCTTTAAATATATTATTTTTATCATGTGTTGAATTACTTTCCAGAGTCAGTTTCAATGTTATTTGGTTTGACTTTTGGATACTCGTCGAATTTTTTTTAGGCTCGAGATAATTAACAAAAGCCGTGGATTTGTTTTGATATGTTTTGTCTTGTAGCGAAATAGTTTCTCTTATTGTTGTTATTGCTACAGAGGTCATATAAAGAGTTATATTCGGTAGGTTTTTATGAGAATGTTTTTGTTGCCAGATTTCTGTATCAGCTTTGGAACTGTTTAATTTACCAAATGTTGTACTATTTTTAGTAAACAGTCTCATTAGATTATGATAAAGGAATTGTGTAGCATCTTTTGATGTTGACTTTGGTGTCGTAAAATCATGGTCATTTTTTTTAGTTGATTTCTTTTTAATTGAATATTTGTATCGTATAGTTTCTTTTGGCAAATGGTAAACATCGTAATCTATATACTCATAATTTCGCCTTAATTCTGGTCTTAAAGGTTCTTGAAAACGGTAAACCAAATTCAGATTTTTCATTTCGTTAAACGATTGCGGGTACCTTGTAAATTTTGTTTTTAAACTAAATTTGTCATAATCACACAGACCATATCCCAAATTAGTAAAAATATGTATCTCATAGAAAATGATCTGGAACAATAAATCAACTAATCAATAAATAAACCCAATATGACGTTTATTATACATTAGATAATTAGATAATGACGACCGGCTGGTGTAGCGGTAACATATATTGCCTTCTATTCCAGAGGTCCTGGGTTCGAATCCCGGCGGCGGCGGATATTTGTCTGATGAATACAGATATTAGTCGTCAAGTCAAGGATGTTTAATTAAGCTTATTCTAAAAAAAAATATGTATTTATTCAATATGTATGTTTATATATTTCTTAAGTATATCAGTTATCAATTATCACAATTCATAACAAAAGTTCTTTAAATAACTTAATTTGGGCTAGACAATGTTGTGTGAGTATCAGAAATATTTATTTATTTATTGTGTCCCCGCGTGTAGTAATAGGACCTTAGGAACAGTAACTATGCACAATTTCATCGACGTAAATACCCTATTAGGTCAACTACTAAATCATCAAACTCATCACCCGTGGCGGCTGAATCATTGCTCTAAAATCATGTAAGTGAGTACAAGGTGTCTTTCAAGTTCCAACCCATAGATACCGGGGATATTATTAAAACACTAGCTTTTGCCCGCAACTTCGTAAGCGCATAAACATTGTTTATATTTAACACAACCAGTCATTGAAGAACCTTTATATCAAGTATTACATCTTTAACTTTAAACTCTAGTTCATCAGAAGGTTGCTAATATGTAGACTGGGTGCGTGAAATTAAAATCAATTAAATAGAATATTCACTGTATTAAAACATTACGGGTGTGATACAATATATAAAAGACTAGCGTTACAGAGCGGGTGAGGGACACGACTGCCCGCTGTAGACGCTTTAGTTAGGTTTTACAAAATATGCTGATGTCGCATGTCGCTACATAGGTTCCCCCTTTTGAAAAAAAATAATTATACAATTCAAAATATAAATCTGAAAGAAAAAAAATATTGCCTTCTAAATCTTACAAATGAAATAAACACACTTTACATCGGTACTTAATTGAACTCGATACAAGAATACAGCTGCGGGATCAAATTACGTTTTATTATAAACAACATTGTATGACTGGAGCGATAACCAGTAACAAGAAATAATTACCTACTACAATAATTATGCGACATCAATTATAAAAACAATGTTAAAAAGTTGTAATGTAAATGTTTACTAGATTTTACAAATAGCATGTACGCAAATAGCGTATAATATAACAAAATTAGTTTATAATTCTTATAATAAAATATCTTAGTACATACAAAATTCAAAATCAAAAAGAAAATGTTTTACATGTCACAAACAATATTTATTTAATATGTAAATAAAAGTAAAGTAAACACATATTCAAAAAAATATATAGTTAAAGCACAAATAATATGAATTACAATTTCGACAAATAAGGAAATTTGGTGCAAAATTTTATAATGTTTTGAAATAATCAATCTGTCTTAATTAAAACAACAATAAGTAATAAGTTTTGCGGACACCTATTTTGCAAGGGCCGACTTGAGGTACTTAACCTAAAAAAAAATCTACCTACAAACATAAAAATTTAAAGGTATATTGCCCGAGAGGCCGGTCTGCAATACTAAAAAAAATAACGCCCCTTAGGACCCTTTTAGGACTCCTTTGGGACCCACTTTAACTTTAAACTCTAGTTCATCAGAAAGTTGCTAATATGTAGACTGGGTGCGTGAAATTAAAATCAATTAAATACAATATTCACTGTATTAAAACATTACGTGTGTGATACAATATATAAAAGACTAGCGTTACAGAGCGGGTGAGGGACACGACTGCCCGCTGTAGACGCTTTAGTTAGGTTAATATGCTGATGTCGCATGTCGCTACACATCCATGCACTGAAGAAATAATTGTTCATACAAACTATTCATACAAAACCGTGGGAATGGCGGGAACTTCTTTCACAACACTAACAGTTACTCACTGAGGAACCTTTATACTAAGTATCACATCTGTGCACGCATTGAATTTTTTTTTCATACAAACTATAAATCGTATATTTCCCATTCCCATGGGAAATTCGGGAATTCCTTTCATAGCACAACCAATCACTCTTTGAAAAACCTTCATGCCAAGTATCACAATAAGATTTTTCATACACACTAAAAAGTCCAACCCCTTCCCGTGCGAATTTCGGGAATTCCTTACATAATACAAACAGACACTTATTGAGGAACCTTTGTACCAAGTATCACATCCGCACACTCAAGGAATAATTTTTTTTCATACAAACTAAAACATCATATATTTCTTGTTCCCGTGGGAATTCCGGGAATTGCTTTCATAACACAACCAGTCATTTTTTGAAAAACCTTTATGCTAAGTATCATATCCGTGCACTCAAGAAATAAGATTTTTCATACAACTAAAAAGTCCAATTATTCCCGTTCCCGTAAGAATTTCGGAAATTCCTTCCTTAGTACACCCCTACATCCCTTAAAAAATGTATGTTCCAAATTTCAGCTCTCTACACCCAGTAGTTACGGCTGTACGTTGTCTGTCAGTCAATCAGTAACTCAGTCAGTAACGGAACAGTTTGTATATTGATTAAGACAATTGATATTAAAAAGACAACTTATCTGAGACAATAAATTCTTGAAATAATAAATTATTTTATAGATGTAATAGCTCCTTGCCTTGTTAAAATATTTAACAACTGTCTTATTAATCGGGAATTCCCTGATTAAATGAAGCATAGTAAGGTTATTCCTTTATTTAAGTCAGGTAGCTACAGACCCTACTAATTTTAGACCAATTTAAATTCTACCAAAATGTAGTAAAATTTATGAAAAAAATATTCTCAATAAACTCTTGGTCCATTGCACCAATAACAATTTACGTCATAATAAATAATTTGGATTTACAAAGGGCCGTTCAACAACTGATACTGGTGTTGAACTATTCGAAATAATCACTGGTGCCTGGGAGAGGTCACAGGATGCTCTAGGTGCAAAGGAACTGACCTCAAACTTTTGAAATCATATCTAAGTGATAGAATTCAGAAGGTTGAGGGAAACCGGAAAAGGTCGTCTGGGTCGGTTGTGAGAATGGGAGTGCCTCAAGGATCAATTCTGGGCCCATTTTTGTTTCTAGTCTATATAAATGATCTAACCTATATGGTAGGCAATAAACACGAGATTGTTTTGTTTGCTGATGACACATCAATAATTTTTAAAATGATTAGACAGAAAATCAACTACGAAGACGTAAACAATGCTCTCGCAAATGTTGTTCAGTGGTTCAATATAAATAATCTAGCTTTCAATGATAAAAAAAAACTTAGAAATGTGATGGTGTTGCAAGGAGAAGATCTGAGGAAGAGCGCAAGTTACGAGCGTTGTTGTTGAATCGATAGATAAAGTGGTTTTGCTGGTAAACAGGAATGGCTTTATCATACAGAATACGGTATGGCTTTACAGAAATACAGAAATCAATATTGATGTTATAAAGGCAAATCTGTTAGGTGACTAATAACATTATTTTTTTATTGTAATATTTGATCTTAATGCAATTGCCGAAGGGTTAGCAATTCAAGTATTGTAAAAAAAGACCGTTAGGTGTAGGTTACGAAAAAAATTAGGATAAAGTGCCCTCAAAAAATAAAGTAACAAAATAAAGTTGTCCCTTCTGCAATTACAATTAACTCAGTTCTGTGCTAACTTTTTTAACATTATTAGTTACTTCACACTTTTGTCTTTAAAATAATATCAATATTGAGCCCCTAGAAGACGTAAAACTTTAAAAGTCGTAGTTTTACAAATTTTGATTAATTTTGCCATCTTAAGAAAAGGAGTCTTTTTGATCAAAAACTCTTAAGCCCCATTTAGACGACGCCATTTTCTTGAACATTCAAGAGCAATTATTGCATGAAATCTAGTTGGAGCAATAATTGCTCTTCAATAATTGTAAGCAACTGTTTACATGTTGCCAGTAATTCCAAAATTGAATTCAATTATTGAATGCAAGTCTAGACTGGAAATAATGTTACGAACAGTTTTGAATGGAACTTGCACCTATAGTGCTATAATGTTACGTGTTGTTTAGACGATACAAGACATTTATTGCTTCAATTTTATGGTATACCTCAGGCAAGAAAATGGCGTCGTCTAAATGGGCTTTCAATCTGTAAGACCTAAAGCAATGACATCAATCTGTTAAACTATTCAAATTTTATTATAAAATAAGAAGAAAAGATGGGTTAACAATGTAGTTTTCGCAAAAATTAGAATAAAGCGCCCTGATGCCTTAAATTTCTGTAAAAAATTAAATTTGTCCCTTCAGCAATTTTAATAAAATCAGTTGTTTGTTATAATTTTTTATTTTATTAGTTACTTTACACATTTGCCTTTCAAATAATATTGAGTCCCTACAAGATTCCCATACAAGATTCGCGACTTAAACAGCCGTTGTTTTACAAATCAAGGTCAATTCTACGAAAGTAAAAATAAAAGTTGCTACAGAATGTCAGGGTTTTAGAATTGACCTACCATATGGGGTATTTTCGTCGATGAAAATGTGCATAGTTACTGCTCCTAAAGTTATATTACTACATGCAGGGACACACTGTATACAATGTGTCTGTGCATCGGTGTCGGAGACTTTAGGGGGGTGAAATATGGGGATTTTTATCGACAAATCACTATCCCAATTTTCTCTTGGCGCCTCCATACTAAAATGGCAGCCATTTTGTTTTTTTTAATTCGCAGCTCAGGAGCCTGCACTGTTTTAATCCTTGCTATCGATGTAAACGTCTTAGGAAGACAAAAGAGGTGTCATTTGAAAGCTAACAATGTAGACACTCAATTTATGATCCATTAAATTCAATATCTTTTCAAAAAATAAGAAACACGAACTAATAAAAAAAATATATATATTGCATTTTTTTTAGTTTTTTATCTTTATCTTGAATGTGTCAAACCATATTTTTTTATTGTTTTTTTTTTATAATACAGGACATTTTTATTAAAATAGTCTTTACATCAAGGTCCTAAGTTAAATAGTTTTGAAGCTATGATGATTGAAAAAAGGTAGTGTTTCTAACTATACGATGGGTAAAGATAAAACAAATTAAAACCATTAATCATTTATTAATGTAATATTACTTAAACTATTACAACCACGATTCAAAATGTCCTCCATTATGTTGCAGACAAGCAGTTGCCCTAATCGACACATGTTGTGTAGCTCTTTTTATCATGGCTTTGTCCGCCCTCATTTCATCCCCGACTTCTTGTATTTTTTCAATTAATTCTTCTTTTGTGTTGGGTACGTTAACATAAACTTTCTGTTTCATTGTGCCCCATAAAAAATAGTCTAGGGGTGTCAAATCTGGAGAACGTGGCGGCCAAGCAATCGTCCCACCTCGTCCAATCCATGTTCGAAAGGTGTCATTTAAATGATTTCTTACATTGACCGCAAAGTGTGCCGGAGCTCCATCTAATTGAAGTATCATTCTTCTCCTATAGGTCATAGCAATTCACTTGAAACTCAGTTTGCAGGAATTCCAAAAATCTTGGACCATTCAATGTAGCGGGCAAAATAAGAGGCCCAATTAAGATATCGTCTATCATTCCAGCCCATACATTTACCGAAAACTTGTGCTGAAACCTACTGGATCTCACTGCATGTGGGTTTTCTTGGAGCCACAGATGATCGTTCCGATGATTTGTATATCCTGTTCTCGTAAAAGTTGCTTCATCGGTCCACATAATCCTCTTTAAAAAATTGGGATTAGATCGCACTTCTCGTGATATCCACGAACAAAAAACTGTCCTTCCAGCGACGTCAGGGCCAATTAAACCTTGCACTTTTCTAAAATGGAATGGGTGCAATCCTTGCCGTTTTAAAATCCGCCAAACTGTCCATTTCGTTAAATTGAGTCTAATCGCAATGCGACGAACACTCAGTTGTGGATCTTGCGTTATTAACTCTAACACCTCTTCTTCCTCTCGCGGATATACCAAACGAGTACGTTCGTTAGCGGGTCTTCTAATTCCATATTCGGTGAGATTCGAGTGTAATCTGATGAACGTGCGAGCATTCGGCGTAGGTCTATTGGGGAATCTTCTCGTATACTCTCTCACAGCAGCATTCGCATTCCCTTTGTAAAATCCATAGACAAAATGGATGTTGGCCACGACGTGGCTTGAAAAACGACGCTCTTCCATTAGATAGCGAAAAAAATAACAATGCACAGTATCTTTGACAGATAAGAATGTAATCACAACGCTGGGCGAGGGACGACTGCCTGTCAGTGCGTCCTATTCTGAATAGAACCGAAATTTTGTCTCACTCAAACTCTATACACGTGTCTTTCTTTAAAATAATACTTGTAATCTGGGGCCTGCAGTCTATTGTTTGACATGTGTTTTTTACTTACGTTTTTAAGGGTCATATTTAAACCAACACAACTTTTGAACTATCTTACATATGGCTTTGACGTGAGATTTATAAAATATCTTATACTTTTAGAAAACATTAAAAAAATATTGCTTGACACATTCGTTTTCAAGATAAAGATAAAAAACTAAAAAAAATGCAATATAAAATGATGTTTCTTTTTTTATTAGTTCGTGTTTCTTATTTATTGAAAAAGATATTGAATTTAATGGATCATAAATATCATAAGGATCAAAAAAGATTGACTACATTATTAGCTTTCAAATGACACCTCTTTTATCTTCCTAAGACGTCTACATCGATAGCAAGGATTAAAACAGTGCAGGCTCCTGAGCTGCGAAGTAAAAAAAAACAAAATGGCTGCCATTATAGCATGGAGGGGCCAAGAGGAAATTGGGATAGTGATTTGTCGATAAAAATCCCCATATTTCACCCCCCTAAAGTCTCCGACACCGATGCACAGACACATTGTATAATAATTATACTTCTGAAAGTAAAATTACAAAAAAAAATATGATAACAAGCAGTGACACGAGTAATTAAGTTATTTATATTAAACTTCTTATAGGAACCTTTTACAGTTGATAGTTGTCACAATTTCAATAGTTGTCGGGGATTAAGTCCCAAGGGCACTGATTAATAATCGCAATAGGCAAAAGATTTATTCAATTTCGAAAGCACAATCTATCAGTTCTTAATATTACGAGTATAAAGTGTTACATATACATACCCATTTCATTTTACACACCATTTCTTTTTTTATTTGTAGTAAAAAGTAAACTAAGCAAAAATAAACATGAATTGTGAAATGTAACTATTGCGATTCGAATTTGATTTCAACAACATAAAATGAACAAAACTTTTTTTCCCATTCTGTCATTATATAACTATTCAAAAACTTTATAGTTTTTGTTAAACGTGGATAAAGATTTTTTACTTGTTGCAAAATAAGAATAAGAAATATTATACATTATTTTTGTTTTATTTAATTCAATTTTTATGAACTCTTGAAGAGGCTTGATTTCATTAAATTGTCCACAAAATAAAAGAAGGAGAAGAAGAGTAGTACTGCCAATGCTATGTAAATAACAATATATGGGAGCCGATGCCGCCAACCGCTCACAAAGAAGCCAATTGTCCATACACTGCACTACGGAAAAACAACGAATCGGTTTCCTTGCTTCCATTTTACATCTCGTCTTACATTTGAAATTATAACTTATGTGATTATATGAGATTAAAATAAATTTACAAGTAAAGTACTCAAAACGTTTCTCGAATAAAGATTAAATTGCACAAAGATCAATATGCGACTGCCAAGTTACAGAGGACGCTCTTGCTTTTCTGATAGAACTATGAGTCTTCATTGTATAATAGGAAGGTGAATTGAGTCTAACGGATTAACGTTACCAGTTTATTATTCATAGTCATTGGGAATTCAAAGGTAGATTCTTACAGCAGTGCGTTTTTAGGGTTTTGTACTCAATTGCAACAATCATATGATCATCGTTTATATAGTCGACGTCTTAAGAGCAGCAACTTAAAAGAGCGATGCCGATTCAAAATATAAATAAAAAATATCAACCCTTCAAAAGACCTACAGTTAATTTAATCTACAGGTAAAATGACAAAAATGTAGGTAAAATATTAAAAAATATTTCTTTAAAATGATATACAGGTTGCGTATTGGGAGCGAAATGAAACCGATGAATGCTGGATAAATACTGACTTTATTCATAAATAATATGCCATTATATAACGTGAAAGTTTACATACTTCACCTCCCCATTTAAAAAAATAAAAAATAACATACAATAACATGTTTATTTTTTGTTTAAAATAACATAATCCTTTCCTTACATGCATAACTCGAGTTATATATTCATTCATTCACACAATAACAAAGAAAATTTTAAGTAACTACAAGAAGACAAAAAAAAAACATAGTTGTTTCAAAATAAAGAAATTTATACAAAATCATTTATAGAGTTTAGTGCGATTTTTGTGCACGATATCTTCTTTTCCATTTTTATTTTTTTTTACATTACAATCTAAATCCTCTACTACTAAATAAGGTCCTAAATATATAGGATCCATTTTACTATCAGAGGGGTTTCTTAACCATACATAGTCATTTTTATTATAAGACACTGGTTTTACATTTAAATCATATTTGCTTTTACGTTTTAATTTTTTTTTTTTTTTATAAGTGACTAAACCCGCGTTTGACCTCAATCTCACCTGATGGTAAGTGACGATGAGGTCGAAGATGAAAGCACACGGGTTTAAATTTACTGTTAATTAAATTATCTCGAGCTTCCTTTTGCGCTAATTGCAATCTATATTTGAATTCTAAAGGATAATTATCGTGAGCATATAAAGGATCTACGATAAAACTATTAAAATTACTAGGTAACATGCATCGCTTACCGAAAACCAACTCATGTGGGGTATATTGTGTTTCACAATGTACTGTGTTGTTGTATGCAAAACACCAGTAGGGCAACCAGCTGCTCCAATGATCTGTTTTATTTTCGCTATAAATTCTTAGATACGCACCCAAAGTTTTATGTGAATTTTCTAAAGCTCCAATGCTTTCATGATGGTATGCTGTTGAACAGATTTGGTCAATTTTTAAGATTTTGCATAACTCTTTCATTGTACTTGAAAGAAATTCTATACCTCGGTCAGTTGCAATTACTTTTGGTATGCCAAATCTTAAAATGAAATTGTTTACTAAAGCTGAAGCCACACTTACCGAATCTTTAGCTTGTAGCGGATATGCCTCTGTAAATTTAGTTAATTCGCACTGTAAAGTAAGTATATAACTAAAATTATTTGAATCTTTAGAGATTGGGCCAACTATATCCAAAAATATTTTTTCGAATGCCGAATTTGCAGTAGTTGTTATCATTAAGGGTTGCTTTGTACCGACTGAATATTTTTGCCTATTACACTGGTCGCACTTGGAAACATAATCAATAATATCATTTTCTATACTTGGCCAAAAATAGTACCTTTTAATATTGTTCGTCATTCGCTTGATGCCCGCGTGGCCACTCGTAGGCAACAAGTGAAAGTCGTTCAATATTACTTTTCTATCATCAATATTATTTATTCTTTGCGCTTTATTGAAAATACACACTCTTAATTCTTTCCATTTGTCATAATTATTTATTGTATTAATTAACCCAGCTATAAAATCTTTATTTTTCTCATTTCTTATTATACACACTTCATTTATCTTATATTTTTTGCATATTATTAACAATTCTCTCATCAATTCGACTCGCGAAATCGACGATCGAGACATTGTATTTAAATAAATGGCTGACTTTCTGGGCACATAAACGTAATAATTATACTTGTATACTACTTCCTGTTTTAATAAGTTTCTTATATTCTTATCATCACATATAATCAGTTCAGTATAGTGTTTTGGCTTTTTAATAATTTCTACAACCCTCGGTTGATCAGGCCTTGAGTTTGTGTCAATATTATCGACCAAAACGCTATCACTGTTATCTTCACTACTCATCGCTTTTCTTGTTTGCGCACGCGTTATTACATTCATTTGGTTATTAATAGTTTTTAAATCATTCACTGAAATATTTATTCGTGATAAAGCGTCCGCTGCCGAATTAGATGTTCCCTTTATATATTCTATATGAAAATCGTATTCTTCTAATAATAATCGAAATTTAAGTAATCTACTAGAAGGGTCACGCATACTGAATAAATAAACTAGTGATCTATGGTCGGTCTGTATCTTAAATCGTTTCCCATATAAATAAGGACGAAAATATTTTACACTCCACACTATTGCCAAGAGTTCCTTTTCAATAGTTGGGTAATTAATTTCCGCCTTATTTAAACTTCGACTTGCATAAGCTACAGGTCAACCATCCTGATTACATAAAACAGATCCTAAAGCTTTACCTGACGCGTCTGTTTGTAGTAAAAATTCGTTACTCTCTGAAAAATCGGGGTATTGCAAAACAGGTGGTTTCATTAATGACGATTTCAAATTTTGGAACGAGTTATCACATTCCTTTGTCCAAGAAAAAGTTACGTTTTTACGAGATATTTTGTTCAATGGAAGCACTATTTCTGCAAAATTTGGAATAAATTTACGATAATAATTCGCAAATGCAACAAACCGCTTTGTTTCGTCAGCTGTTTCTGGTTTTGGATAATTTTCTATAGCTTTTATTTTATTAGAGTCTGGTAAAATACCTTTTTCAGAAACCACGTGCCCTAGATAAAGTATTTCTTTTTGTAAAAATTGACATTTGGCAGGATTTAACTTTAAATTAACTTTGCGTAACCTGGTAAAAACATCTATTAAATTTTGATTATGTATACTTAAATTTCTTCCAAAGACTGCCAAATCATCTTGATATATTAAGCATTTATCGTAGTTCAGTCCTGACATTGCTATAGTCATCATACGACTGAACCCATTTGGACTAGATTTTAAGCCCATCGGCATCCTTGTCATTTGGTACTGATTTTTACCTGTAGTAAAAGCTGTAAGTGGTCTACTTTCTTGTTTTAAATTAATTTGGAAAAAACCCTGATAGAGATCTAAATGTGTAAAGTACATTGCTCCTGACAAAGAATCTAATATGTCACTAATATTCGGCAGTGGAAACTTATCATCTTGAATCTGGTTGTTGAGTTTACGATAATCTATAACTACTCTAAATTTTTTCTCACCAGTAGAATCTATCTGTTTTGGAACTAATAATAAAGGACTAGACCAAGGACTCTTAGATTCTTCTATAATATTATCATTCAACATGTTTTGAATTTGTCTATCTATTTCAATTTTTTGTGAATTTGGCAATCGGTATTGTTTAGTATAAACAGGGACAGTGTGAGGTTTTAACTCTATTGATTGCTCATAAACTGTGGTTGTTAACAATTTATCACCGGGCAAATGGAAAATATCTGGAAATTTAGCACAAATATTCTCTATTGATTTCTGTTCCTCAATATTTAGTCCTTTCAAATTAAGTAATGAAAATAATTGTTTAACTCTTTCACTATTCATAGCAGGTTTTTCGAAACTACATATAAAATAATCATTTAATTTATGAGTGTTAAATTTAAAATAACTTAATTTTACCTCCGTATCTCTAGTGTTTAAAATTCTAATAGGAATTTTACCATTTTTTGGCCTAGCTAAAGTGCTAGCCATATAAATTCCTTTACTAAGCTCCTGCGGGGCTATCAAGCAATCTTCACTACAATCTGCTGTAACATAGTGTATCGATTCGCATCTGGGTGGTATAACCAAATAAGAATTCAAAGCTGTTTCCTAATACGTAAGGTTTACAATTACACTTTTGTTGTTTTTTGTACTTAATGTAACTGTATTCAACTCAAAATCCAATAAGGCACCATGGTTTTTGAAAAAGTCCTGACCTAAAATACCGTTAGTCAAACATGGCAATTTTTTAAAGACGTGAAATTTATGAGTAAAAATGTAGTCATTAAAATTTAATTTAAGATATACATGACCTAATGAAACTATTTCTCCACCGATACCTACGACACTCACTTCATTCTTATGGAATGGAATTTGTAAACGTTCAACACACTCGTACTTGATTGCAGAAATTGATGCCCCTGTATCAACTAGCCAATCGTATCTATATTTTTCGACGAAACTATAAATTTTACATAAGCTGTTACACGATGTTCTATAACTATTCACGAAAAAAATGATTCAAGGACTCAATTTGGGAACTATCTGTTTCAACGTTCTCCGCTGTTCTCATGACGTTCATTCTGCCGCGGGTGGACTGACCACGGCCACGAACAACATACTTACCACGATTATTACGAAATTCATTTCCGTGAAAATAGTTATTTTGTCTATTTAGTACCTGTTGCGACTGCTGGTAGTAGGGGCGCATGTGCTGCCCTCGAGATCTGCTGGAAAAATTGCGAAATCCGCGCGGCCTCACATGGTATCCACGCTGGGGTTTATTCCTAGATAAATAAATGCTAGAATTTTTATAGTACATACCCATGACTCCTTCAGACGTGGACGGAGAAGTGATTTCTTCGTCTTGCGCAGCTTGTATGGCATCTGGTAAAGAAGCGTAATTACGCGCGGCGATGATTGTGCTCAATCGACTATTTCGCAAACCATCACTGAATCTTTTAATAGCCAATTTCTCATTAATCGGCCTTAACACACTGTATTTTTCTGAATCTCCGTCTGCCTGCGAAATAGTCAAATCAGCAAAAAGTTCTGAAATGTCTTTTCCGAAATCACTAATAGACCTATTATGCTTCGCAGTTTTATTCTTAGCGATTTAGGTTTAACATAATGTAGTAACACTTCCTGAACTCAAGTTATACTCGATAGTTTAAAGTGGGGAAAAATATTCGATGCCTGGCAACACTGCCGATCCACTCCCCACCTTACGGGGGCTAACTAGATCATTCGACATTTTCGAGCTCAAGTGTTCGCTCGTCTTTACGTCTACCTTTCTAAGTTTCAAAATTTTTAATCATGAAGATTAGTAAAAGAAGATACAAAAACAGTAATGAAGAAGGAATATGGAAGAAGATTCGAAAGTTGGAAAAAAGGACAGGTAACATTTTAATATTTTTTAAGGGTAGTCATTTTAAAGAATCATGACAATACAATTAGAAACTTACAAAAAAAAAGGGCGTTTTCTATAAACTGTGTCTAAGATCTAAGATAAAATTTGTTATTACCTACATATTTTTAACAAAAATTTTTGAAATTACTGTGAAATGAAAATGAAAATTACTGTGATGCGAGACACCTGTGGGGTTATCTCTGTCACGTTAAGTGCTTTTGTCTTAAGTAAGTTATTTACTTATGTGGTTACCTATGAATACTTATCCAACGATGCGAGACACTAACAGGGTTATCTCTGTCGTTTGGTAGTATCAATATTGTATACTTACATAATATTTAAGGTACACTCTTGAAATTACTGTGATGCGAGACACCTGTGGGGTTATCTCTGTCACGTTAAGTGCTTTTGTCTTAAATAAGTTATTTACTTATGTGGTTACCTATGAATACTTATCCAACGATGCGAGACACTAACAGGGTTATCTCTGTCGTTTGGTAGTATCAATATTGTATACTTACATATTATTTAAGGTACACTCTTGAAATCACTGTGATGCGAGACACCTGTGGGGTTATCTCTGTCACATTAAGTGGTTGTCTTAAATAAGTTATATTCTTATCAGTGCGAAAAAATGTAACGAGTAACGAATATCGGCCGTGACACAAAAATCGGTGCTAAAGTCAACGAAAGTGACTTTTTGTTCCAACCTAATGAAGCCTACATCAGACTGTCATCGACACCTATACTACCGGCCCCTCAGTCCCCGGCACAAGTTTGCTTGCCTGTCCAAGAAACTACTGAAATACTACTCGGCCGAGCACAGAATGTATAGATATCGATTTAGACGAGTAAATTTTAACACTCTTAGGAGAAGCTCCGTCAGTCGATACCGACTTTGCACAGGCCGGTTCATAAAAACATTGCACCTAGAAAACATTATTTGTGATCGCCTCACGGAAGAAGCTAAGAATAAACTGATTTCAGATTATTATCGGTATACCCGCAAATATTAAGCACCTCGTTGCGCCAATATTGAACGCTGAGTTCATAGCTACATTACCAGAAAACTTGATAAAGAGAGATTTCTCAATTATTTATCGCCAGAAACAAATAAGTGCAGTTTTGTCAGCCTTGTGTACCATTATGAACATGTTTGTTAACTAATCACTAATCTGGATTAGAACAAATGACACGCATGAGGAGATAATTTATCATCAATGCTTTTAATATTCAAATTAAGAATTCAATTACTGACACTGTACCAGATAATTATATGTTTGGTGATAACCTAACTGATTAAATTAAAGCCGCTCAGAACTTAAAAATGTCCATTGATGTTTTACGACCACCACAGCCACCAAAATACTTCAATAACAATATTTTCCTCAAGAACGCATCAGGCAAGTTATTAAACTAGAAGGGCCCGTATCGGAAGCAGTTCGAGCCAACACGGGCAGCCCTCGGGGTCAAAGTCACCCAGTGCCGGCTGCGGCGACATATAGCCACCGCACTACCACAGTATGTGGCACTACTATCATCGCCGATACACACTGATGTACTTTACGCGGGGAGCTTACGTTATTTCATTCAACAGTGGAATACTATCATCGATGATGTCACTGGACTCCCATGGGTATAAGGGTACAAAATGCCTTTTCATGCTGAACCAAAGCTATAACTAAATATGGTTTTGAAATCTTACCGTCAAATACAAAATTTCAATGTATGCATAAAGAAGTTGTTAAACATGGGAGCAATTTCTATTTGTAACCACGAAAAAGACGAATTCTTATTCAATATATTCCCAATAAGAACCTGAATCTAGTGGAGATAATAGGTTCATTTAAAATGTCTTAATCAATTTGTTTTGACACTTCATTTTAAGTTAGAGGACTGCCACATGGCATCTTAATTATTATCAGCGAATTGCTTCACGGTATCTATTGATTTAAACAACATATATTTTGTACTACCCGTAGATCAGATATTAAAAAAAAAATTTTGAATGTTTTATTTCAATGGAGTACTTTATGAATTAAATGGTTTTACCCTTCGGATTATCTACTTCACCATTTTTTTACACCACATTATTGAAACCAGTCATGGAATACCTATTGTGACTTTTTCGATCGGTGTAACGATATAATTTCAGTTGTTTTTCTAGATGGTTTGTATTTTGTGGAGTGGTATACAGAGTGTTTCAGAAAAGTAATGTTTGTTAATGATATTCTTGAAACATTAGATTTTATTATCACTATAAGAAGAGCTGCTTAAAACCATCCAACAAGTGCAAGTTTTTGCGTTTTATATTTGATTCGGTTCATATGAGACTATATTTACCGAATTTTAAAAGACAAAAGATATTCAACTTGACTATGAAATTTATAAAACTAACTACTTGTAAACTACACGACTACGCTAAATTTATAGGTGTTATAGTTTCAGCCTGTATAGCTGTTAACTATTCCTGGTTATAGATACACTTCAAATTTCTATGTTTATCTAATAACCCGTCTTATGACCCAATTGTCTCATTACCGGAATACTTAATAGAGGATATGCAATGGTGGTTAGGTCACATCCATACAAGCTACGCTACTTAGAGATCTAATAAATATACTTTGAAATTTACTCAGACGCGTCCTTGGTATGTTGGGGGATTTATTGTTGTGACAGAAAGGCCTATGGACATTGGAAAGATGATGAAAAATTCTACACATCAATTTATAAGAACTCAAAGCTAGCTATCTTGCTTTGGAAACTTTTGCTAAGGATTGCTGAATATTAAAATTATACTTCCTATTGATAACACTACGGCCATTGCTTGCATAAATAAAATAATTTATTTATATATTTACATATTTGGCAGTGGTGTAAAAGGCGTAATATTTTTATATTGGCGTCATATATCAATACTAAAGATAACGTAGTAGTTTTCTGGGAAAGTTTAAAGATACATAATGGGAACTATCAGATTTCGTATTTCAACAGATTACGGTTCAGTAAGGAAAGTCCAATATTGATATTTTTGCAAGTCAAAATGTAAAATGCTCTATTTTAGTTTCGTGGAAACCTGGATGGTTGACCCCTTTACAATTATATCATGGAGCAATTTATTCTTTTACGCCTTTCCACCATTTTGTTTAATATTAAAATTGCGTCATAAAATTATTGAAGAAGGTAGAAGGAGTTGTAGTACTTAGTTTCTAAATGGCCAACTCAGCGTGTCATCCTCTATTTAATCTATTGAAATGCTCAGATATTTTAACATTTAAACCAAGTACAGACCTACTCAAATCTCCTTTCAGGATTCCTCGCAACCTACTTCGATCTTTCACATTAGTTGCCGCAAAGCTTTATTTAACATTAAACTGCGAAACATTATTGAGTAAAGAACAGTGGACATTATATTAGCCTCGCCAACGATAAGTACATACAAGCAATATGACAGTTGTATAAGGTCATGGATTAAGTATTGTAGTATAGGTATAGAGATATGAGTTCCGATCAGTAGCTGTTCCTCTTATTTTAGATAATCTATGTGAACGTGAGTTAAGGCACAATAAATTCACATAGATCAGCGTTAAATCTTCTGTTAGGTAACACCCTCGAAGATGATCAGGTGAAAAAGTTTATAAAGGGTGTCTTTAAATTAAAACCACCTCAAACTTAATATGATTTAGTGTGGGACCCAAAAGTCGTTTTAAAATATCTTGCTACGCTATGGCCGAACAAATCATTATCCCACGAATTGTTCTCGAAGAAAACACTTATATAACTTGCCTTAATAACAGCACATCTGGCCCAATGATCTCTTTTGGAGATCAAGATATAATGTTCTAATATAATAACTGATGCAGACAATGATGTTCTTACAGAATACCAGATTTCTTCAAAACTTCTAAGCTCAATTCTAATCTATCTTAGTATGTTTCAGTCCTAGACCACAGATATGTCCCGCGTCTTGTTTGATAAATTATATGAACAATCTAAAGTTTTCAGAACTAACAATCAAGTCAAAAAAAAAAAAAAAAAAACAATATCTTATTGTCGGTAGATAAACGTTTGAGTAAATGGCTAAAGGATGTCCTAGGTAAAAAGTGGAGGAGATACCTCAATATTTAGTGGGCACAGCACACGTCACGCCGCTATTTCGTCTGCTAATCATGCAGGAATAATGATTTTATCAGAAAGGCTAGAGTGAAATATCGGGAGTTTTCGCCAAATTTTACAATAGAGATAATAATAGTCGTTACTATAATTATTATTTGTGTGCACTTTGGTTAGCTTAGTCTCGTTGGTATACCTAACTACTTATTAATTAGTTGTCTTTGAATATATATATTTTTAATATAAGTACTATGTTGCTTTGTATAAATAATTCGTTTTATTTTTACCAATGATCACGACTGATCACTCTAAACATCTACATTATGTTAAACCTAAATCGCTAAGAATAAAACTGCGAAGCATAATTTATGATCAAACGAACTTAACAAGTGAAGTTCGATCGTAATTATGCGAGCAGTTTTATTCGATGCGATTTACTAAAGCCCGCCCAGGATTTTCTCCGTAGATTATTGTGCTGCAATCATACCCTCCCAAACTAAATATAAATTAACTAATGTTATTTTAAATTTATTAACAGAAATATAAAAATAAATACGAATATAATCGGTAGACGAGTTAAAATATTTCTTTAAATTAATGATCTAGTTAGCCCCCGTAAGGTGGGGAGTGGATCGGCAGTGTTGCCAGGCATCGAATATTTTTCCCCACTTTAAACTATCGAGTATAACTTGAGTTCAGGAAGTGTTACTACATTATGTTAAACCTAAATCGCATCGAATAAAACTGCTCGCATAATTACGATCGAACTTCACTTGTTAAGTTCGTTTGATCATAAATTATTCTGCCTACATTGCATTAGTCTCGATTGTAAAGCCGTATAGCTTTTTTGTGGTAATAATAGTTTTTTCATATCCTTTATAAGCTCATCGATGCTATCATAATTTTGTGAAAGTTTTAATTTAGCTTGCTGAGATAACCTACTTTTTAAAACAAATTGTAGTAACTTAATTTTACATTCCTTTTTTGATAAGACAGAGCTATAATATTCTATATTTTCAATTAATTGATTTGTATTTTCCATATTATTTGTCATTACCGGTAAAATGCTCAAAGCAATTTTCAAGTCAAAAAGTTCGCTAGCCATATTTTCTGTGAAACTTTGTTTTTCTAATGTACACAACTTTATTATTTCTGTGTAAAGGCTAGCAAAGTCTTTACAAATTCGATTAATCAAGGAAGCTTCACTCGTATCAATTTTCCCTAATCCTAATTTAATTTTATAAGACTCAATAAAACTATTGTACTTATCTAACACTTTATACGCCTCAGTTCTTTTTATATCCAAAATATGACCTATCCTTCTACTCGGACCAATTTTTATTAAATAGGTTCTTATCGATTTAAGTTCATGTAAAATTAATGATAGGTCCTCAGCCATCAACTACAGTATATAGTAAACACATAATGAATGAGATTTAATAGAAAGCATAACGTTATTATATTTTAATTACAAAATATACGTTAAAAAAAACTATGAAAACAAACTATCTATCGCAAATATGTAAAAAAAAATAGAGATATAGAGAAAAAAAAAACAAGTATTACTAAAAGGGTTCACCCCTTACCCTTATTGATAACACATAATATACGATCACACTCGCATTATCACGCTCGCGCACAACACTTCACATTTAGACACATTTTCACTTCACACGGGTAGCGCTGGTGGAGCAGCAGCAGGGGCGCCTTCACGTAGATGTCGACGTAATATACTCATCGACCTTCGTAACTCATGCGATTCGATGCCGCGCTGGATCCACTTTCCATGGCATTTTTTATAATATCGCATTAACCAAATTATAGTTGCAGTGATTAGCACCACGCAAATAATAATTAAGATCACAGTGGTTACACTGCTGTGGTGCAGCAATTGGGTCGTAGCTTCATTCCCCGCTCCGGTTTGGGCAATAATGATTTGCTCCTCTTTAGATTGTTGTTTCCCCATTTTCAAACTTTATGACTAACGCAGATGCACCGGAACAACTTTCGATGTCTTCGCCGAGAAAGATACAACTTGAAAAATCCATTCCGATTAGTTAGTTAAGTTTATTTTTTATAGTTCATAAATTATAGTTCATTACTTTGATCTTAAAACTCTCAACTTAGTGTCACTGTTTATGAATCCCGTGCCATATTTGGGTGATGGTATGCGCGTTGCGGTGACGGCTCCTGTTACTGGCGCGACGGCGGTGGCAGGGTCGCCATATACAGGTTGCGTATTGGGAGCGAAATGAAACCGATGAATGCTGGATAAATACTGACTTTATTCATAAATAATATGCCATTATATAACGTGAAAGTTTACATACTTCAATGAATAAAGTAATTTTAATAGAATAATTCGTTTCTAAGCAAAAAAAAAAACAAATTAAGAAAATAGATTAAATTACTACTAGTTTCTAGTAATAAATTAGGTCACCATTAATATTGGGTAGTATTTAATCGAGTAACTGTAAATAAAAAATTTTGGTGACAAAAATAATGAATTTGGCTTACTGTTTTAGTTAAGTGAGCGACTGACTGCGAGTGGTGAAGAGCTCTAGGGCTTATGACACCACGCCATCCGCTGCCGCGGCATTGCTCGCTTCCCTCGCTCGACTCGCGCACGTGTATAACAATATGCAACCTAACTGCTCCTCCTAACTAATATTTAAAACCGCTCATTTTCATATTTTTTTCAAGACAGTCCAAAGAAGGTCATTACGGGTGGCCCATTTTGGTACCGAGGTACAGTCCACGGTTTACTAACCACTGAGTACAACTACTAACCACTGAGTAGTCATTCCGTACTAACCACTGAGTACAACTGCATTTACAGTTTTGATCAAAGATGAAGTTTGAGCCAAGAAAAAAATATTTTTGTGGGCTTCACGCGCAAGCCATTTTCTCCCTAATATGCACTTACAAGACAAATTCATAAGCCGTTATCTATAACTATCAAGTCGAACTGTCAACGTCGTGTTCATCAACTCGACTCGACATTTACTTTGTTTATTTTTGTTGTTGCTTTGTTATTATTAATTATTCGTTAAGTATACATTAAAAAGATTATAATAATAATAATAATCATTTATTTCAAGTATCAAAGGACTCATTTTGAACATATATTTACACAATCAGTCATATTAAAATATAAAATTACAGATACAAATAAAAATAATATATTTTTTCATCATTAAATTAATTAACATTTCAACAAAGCATTTAATTAAATTAATAATTATTTTATATATAAGTCATACGATTCAAAGTCCAACAAAAATAACATGTCATGTACCTCAGTCCTGGTGTGCAATGTGCAGTTCAGAGCAATGTCTGATGTAAAGACAGTCTACCCTATCCGCAAGTGTGGCCAGCAAGCTGTTGTTGCTCGCACGTACTCGCCGCACCAGCGAACTGCCCCTCCTACGCATAATGGTATAAAAGCAATCCATACGCATTTCAGCAAACATGGTTGATGCACTACAATACCTAGGGAATCCCATCAGCATCCGAAATGAATTATTAAACTGGACTCGAAGGGCGCTGTATGATTTTTTGGTGTAATCTGCCCACAGGCTGCAGGTGTAAAATGTGTTACAATAGGCTCTAAAAAGAGTAAGTTTTACTTCGGCTGAGCAGCGAGCGAACCTGCGAATTATAGATTTCATCTTTTTAATCAATAAATCAGGAAGAAGGACAAAACGTCAGTGTCAAAACCGTTTTCTCTAAGCTGTGTTCATATTCACCGTGATTGTTTCAGTAATTTTTTTCATAAAGTTAACCTCTCTTTTGCAAATATTTGCATATTTCCGAGTTCCTTTAGTCTTCCCCTACAATTTGGTGCCCATGTACCTCGCGGTACCAAAATGGGCCAGCTTGTATGACGGCAAATTGACCTCCTTTGTTTTTTAGTCGCTCGTTTTATGATTTCCCATTTAGAATCATACCTGAAAACGCTAATGAACTGATTAAGTGGTTCAAAATGTGCGTGGCAAAGTAACATCAAAGAAGCGCCAGTTCGATAGTTATAATATTTAATCAAACGGACTTACAAGTGAAGTTCCATTATGATTATATGAGTCGCTCCATTCGAAGATATAATACCCGTTATAGTAATTTCGAATTTTCATCTATTAATAATAAATCCGCTGAAAGGCGTGTTGATTTTAAAATGCCGAATAATAATAAAAATAACCCATGGGGCCACCTTGCCGTGGTGGGGGGGCTTAAGGGAAACAGGCACATTTGGAGCATCTACAATCATTAACCTCTGCTCCAGCCGCTGGGTCTTAAGAACCATAATTTAATGTTGTTGTACTAACTACAAAACAACGAATACTCCTTTTCCAACCAACGGTCCCGAAACAACATTATGAGCAGTTTACCTAAAAGGTATAATTTCTGTAGCAAACGATTCCCAATTATAATTAATCACTACACATAGTCTAATGTAAGAGAAGAACAACAATTCCAACAAACAGTAACGATCCCAACAAAATTGAAGAAATCTTCAATAATGCACTATTTTGGTTCCTTGGAACTGAACCTACTGAGAACATATATCCCAAAACAAATAAAGTCCAAAAACTTCATAAGAATATTTAACTATTTAAACAAGAACATCATACCACAAAACGCAAATATACAAACTGATTTGAACACTTTACATACGATTATATATTCATCAGCTTACACTGCAGCAATTTGCATGGGATCCAAAATAAATACCAACACCCTTCCTAATCCATAACCCATCAAACCACGCTGGCAAATCCGATTACAAAATAAAATATCGAGCTATCGATCAGACATTAGACGACTAACGCAGTATATCGGAGGCAACAGAAATACAAAAATATGTCAAACTTACCACAGAATTCACGGAAAATACCAATCACATTCACTACACGAAATGCCAAATATTGAACCAGAACACTATTTAGATAGGTGAATGGCTAGAAGCGTTAGACTCTGTTGACCGAAGAGCCCGTAAACTCATAAATAACAATAACCTTGCAAATAAAAAACTGAAGACGTTGGAGCATCGTTGTAAGTTTGCTTGTTTCACAGTATTTTATCGGCTACATTTTTGTGAGTGTGCGAGTGCTCTTTTTGACCAAATTGAACCCACTCCTTTTTACCACCGGACTACCAGTCGCAGACAGAACTTCCATCCCTATATAGTAGATTTACCAAGAAGTCGAACAAAACGCTTCGATAGTTCCTTTTTGGTACGGATTGCCAAGGTGTGGAACAATCTGCCTGCGTTTGTTTTTCGTGACCAGTCCTACGTTAACAGTCCTTGAACTTTTAACAGCCTGCATTAGTGAAACTACAATTTATTCCCACTCAGGATCTAATAGCATTTTAGCACAACAACAAAAAGGATGCCGGAAATTCAGCATATAAACAAAGCAAAACGCTTCACACTATGTACATAGATTACGAGAAAGCTTTTGATTCTGTTCCACACAGTAGGCTTATTGAAGTTCTCAGCATATATAAAATTCACCCAACGCTAATATCGTTTCTTCGATACACAATGAAAAATTGGCAAACTCACTTAGAGGTATGGAATCAAGAAACATCCTTTTTAAGCAGTGCCATCAAGATAAAGCGAGGCGTTTTCCAGGGTAACGCACAGTGCCCACTTTGGTTTTTCTTGGCCTTGAACCCACTCCCGCATCTCCTTAATAACAGTAACAGTTTAATAACATTATCTCAGGACAGAAATAAATGCATACTCTCACATTTGATATTCATGGATGACATTAAACTATTCTCTAACCGCAAATCCGAACTATACAATCTCGCTAATATCACAGAAGCCTACTATAATGACATTTGCATGCAGTTTGGTATAGATAAATGTAAAATATTTTCAATTAGCCGGGGTAAATCGAAACAAAACATATATACTTGAGAAAACCAAGACACTGTCAGTACATTAGATGAAAACACTGCATACAAATATTTAGGATTTCATCAAACAAAAGAAATAAAGCAAAAAGAAACAAAAGGCGTACTTACTACTAAATTCAGACATAGACTCAAATCACACCTCAATTCAAGAATTCCGTTAACACCTTTGCTATACCGACACTAACTTGTTCTTTTGGAATCATTAAATGGTCCCAAAGAGATCTTAAAAAAACTACAGATGTTAATAAACTTCCTTATGACAAAATACAGAAAACACCATCCGAAGACATGTACCCAACGCTTAACGTTACCTAGATCCGATGATGGACGAGGCTTATTGGATTTACAAAATCTTCATAATGCACAAATAACTATTTTGCGAAACTATTTCTTTAGGAAAACAGAAAAATCTCAGCTCCATAGACAAGTGTTATCCTGAGATAAAAAAATGACCAACGAACGCAAACTAGAACAATGGAAAATTAAATTTTTACATGGAAGACACTAAGCTGACTTACAGCAAAACCATGTTGACAAAATGAAATCTAATGCGCGGCTTCATCATGGGGAAATATTTCCAGAAACCGAGGCATAAAAGCTAGCAATACAGGACCAGGTTGTTACGATCGCTACCTACAGGGATACCGCTGACGCAGTGCCGCCCCGAATTCGAGCCGAAATAAGGAAGTCACGTTTTCACAAACAACTATCTAGCAATTAAGCATATTTTAGTTTTCCTTGTTTTTATTAGAAATTTAATTCATTATTCTATAAACTTAATCGCTAAGTGATAAACCATTTAATTGTTGTTGTAATTTTTTTTTTTTATTAAATATAATTGAAAGTAAATTGGTTTTTTTTGAGACCTCCGGCGGCCACTTCCATAATTGGCGCAGTCGGTAGGATACTCAAAGTTAGTTAGGAGTATCAAAAAAATCGACATTCCAGAGGACTAACTAGTCTATCAAGACTTAATTGAGTACCTAAAAGAACAGGAGGTTGCCGAAGGATATTTAAGGATATATAAAGGAACACTGAGGAACATATATTGCAATCGAGGATTAAAGGATATTTTGAGGATCTGAAAATCGATAATTAAATAAGCCGAGACCGAGATGAAACTTATGTAAGTGCATTGAATTTTTCTTTTGTTAGTGCTATTCCTTGTGTGTGTTTTATCCTTAACCAAAATTTTCCATCCGAAACGATCTAGTTTTAAGGAGACTGCATCTCGGCAGTCTCGTAGGCAGAAAGAGTTAGATATAAATAGAGATATTAGTTCAGTTAATTTAGAAAATAATTATAGTAACAGTTTAAATATGTCATACGACCCTGACACTATTTTTAAAGCCTTACGGCCGGTCCCAGAATTTGACGGGAACCCAAATGTTTTAATTCGATTCATAAAGCTATGTGATCAAATAGTTTTAGCTTATTTAAATGAAACGCCAGGCAATGAATTGAGCAACCTTTGTTTGTTGAATGGAATATTGAATAAAATCACGGGGACAGCCGCATCTAAAATTAATTCCAATGGCATCCCTGATAATTGGATCAGTATAAGAACCACACTAATCAATAACTTTTCCGATCAAAGGGACGAAACTGCCCTTTACAACGATCTTTTGATAGCAACCCAGGGTTCAGGCACGCCGCAAGAATTTTACGACCGCTGCCAGTCCCTTTTCAGTACCATAATGACTTATATCATGTTACACGAATCTCTGCCTACCACAGTAGAATCCAAACGTATTTTATATAAAAAACTCACAATGCAGGCTTTCGTACGTGGACTTAAGGAACCCTTAGGGTCACGTATTAGATGCATGCGGCCTGAGTCCATTGAAAAGGCGTTAGAGTTCGTACAAGAGGAGCTGAATGTTCTCTATTTACAACAACGCAACGAACCTTCACCAGATAAGAAAATTAATTCATACACACAGCATCAAAGGCCACCTCAGCAATTCAATCAATCGCCGTTACCTTTTAAGCCTCAGTTCATGCCGCCACCTCAAAATTTATACAGGCCAATGCAACCCCAACCAGGAAGTTGGAAACCAAATTTTCAACCTAACTTAGGTCAGCGCATGCCGAACATGCCTACACATACGCAGCAAATGTTTCGCGCGCCCCCACCTAACTACAACCCCCAAAGTAATGTGTTTCGAATCCAACCTAGGAATCAAACCCAGAACCAAGGACCGAAACCCATGAGTGGTGTTAGCCACTACGTTAGTAGACCTGCACCTCTTCGAGGTCATGACTGGTCTAGGGCGGGAAACCCTCCACCGACCAATTATTTTAGGACTCGAGAGATGAATTTTAATTATTGCGATGATGATTATAATAATTTTTATAGCTATAATTATGCACCGGACTGTACTTATGCCTATGACAATTTTTATGCTCCTGACTGTACTGCCTATCATAATAATTTTGAATACGCCGAACCGCAACCTGAGCCTGACTACGTAACTGTGACTGACATACCGACGGAAGCACATGATAACAATGAACAAATTTGCGACTATTCTAGTCAGGATTTTCAAATCGTATCGAGATCAAACAAGCCAAAATAGAAGTTAACCTGCAAACTCAGCGTCAACTTCCTTATATAAAGATTAATAATCCACCCTTAAAGCTTCTTATTGACACAGGCGCGAATCAGTCTTTTATTAGTCCAACTATAGTTAAAACTTACTTTTCTGACTATCCACTTCACTACGACCCCTTTGAAGTCACAAATGTACACGCAACGACTAGAAATGACTATTCGATAACATTACCTAGCTTCCCTGAATTTAACGACTCTGAGAACATTAAGTTATTTGTCTATGACTTTCATAGGTATTTTGATGGCTTAATCGGACTAGACTTATTGACTAGATGGGAGGCTAAGATTGATCTTAAAAATAATGAACTGCTGACTAAGACTTCGACAAACCCAATTCATATGTATAATTCTCGAAATATTAACTTATACGAAGACATAATACCAGCTGACTCCACAAAATTAATTAGAATACCTATCGATGCACCGGATGGCGACGTATTAGTTGCGCAACAACGCTTAGGTAATTGCACAGTCAGCGAATGTTTTACAACAGTTGTTAATACTAGAGGTTTAGTTGAAGTTCGTAACGAGACGCGAAATGACGTTATAATTGCATTAGACCGTCCCGCTGAAGCCACGTGCTTTAATATTGAGGGCAAGTGTACTCAAATAGAGCCCAGTAGAGTCAGTGAAGTTTTATCGCGTTTACGGACTGATCACTTAAATGAAGAGGAAAAAGTTAACCTAGTGAACTTGTGTAAACGGTACGCAGATGTTTTTTATATAGAAGGTGAGCCTCTATCTTTTACAAACAAGATTAAGCACCACATTAGGACCACAGACGAATTACCTATTTATACTAAAAGCTATAGATATCCATTTATACACAGACAAGAAGTTAGGGATCAAATTTCGAAAATGCTAGAGCAAAATATTATCAGACCATCAGATTCCGCTTGGAGCTCTCCTATTTGGGTTGTTCCAAAGAAGGCAGATGCTTCAGGAAAACAAAAATGGCGACTCGTAGTAGATTTTCGAAAATTGAACGACAAGACTATTGACGACAAATATCCCATACCAAACATAAATGACGTTCTTGACAATTTAGGCAAATGTCACTATTTCACCACGCTCGACCTTGCAAGCGGGGTGAGATGAGCCCTGAGGACATCCCCAAGACCGCTTTTAATGTAGAACATGGGCATTTTGAATTTTTGAGGATGCCCATGGGATTAAAAAATAGTCCATCAACTTTTCAAAGAGTTATGGACAATGTTTTGCGAGGCCTTCAGAATGTAATTTGTTTAGTATATTTAGATGACATTGTGGTGTTTAGCACTAGCCTGCAGGAACATATCGTTAATTTAGAGAAGGTTTTCCAGAGACTCCGAGAATCTAACTTTAAAATACAAATGGACAAGTCCGAGTTTTTAAAGTTAGAGACGGCGTATCTTGGACATATAATTAGCAATGAGGGAATCAAACCAAATCCGGATAAGATTAAAGCCATAGAAAGCTATCCAGTGCCAAAAACAACTAAGCAAATTAAGCAATTTTTAGGTCTTATAGGATACTATAGGAAATTTATTCCGGACTTCGCCCGAGTTACTAAACCGATGACTAACTGTTTAAAAAAAGGAAAGACCATAACTTTGACCAAAGACTATCTAGACTGTTTCACTAAATGTAAAAAACTCTTGACAAATGACCCTATCCTACAATACCCCGACTTTAACAGAGACTTTATTTTAACTACAGATGCTTCAAACGTAGCAATAGGCGCTATTTTATCTCAAGGACCTGTTGGGTCCGACAAGCCTGTTTCATATGCATCTAGAACCTTGAATGATAGCGAATGTAATTACAGTACAATAGAAAAGGAATTACTGGCTATTGTATGGGCAACCAAATACTTCCGCCCTTACTTATTTGGTCGAAAATTCAAAGTTATCACCGACCATAAGCCTTTACAGTGGATGATGAACCTTAAGGAACCTAATTCACGCTTAACTCGTTGGAGGCTCAAACTTAGTGAATATAACTTTGAGGTTATATATAAAAAAGGCAAAAATAACACCAATGCCGATGCCTTATCTAGAGTTGAGATCCACAATGATGAATTAATGTCATTAATAGATGAATTAAATTCCTTAATGCCAAGCCCTACTGAAAATCCACCCTCAGTTTATAACGATTCCAGTACTGAAACTATACATACAAGTCTAGAGAATCCCATATTAGAAATACCAATAACTGACGACCCTCTGAATAAATTCCATCGACAAATACACATGACTATTGTAGGTGACATAAAAAAAGGACCCACAGTTAGCAAACCATTCGAGACAAACACTAGAACAGCCATCCAATTATCCGAAAGTAATTTAGAAAATGATTTAGTTTCTGCAATAAAAGAATACGTCAACCCCAAAGTTAAGACGGGTTTACTTATAAATCCACCCTTGCGTATGTACGACATCATCCCTATATTACAAAATAAATTTCGCAGTTCTGCCATGAACCTCGTTTTATGTAAAACCGAGCTTGAGAATGTCAAAGAATACCTTAGACAGCAAGATATTATCAAGCACTACCACGATGGTAAAACCAACCACCGGGGTATAAACGAGTGCTACTTAGCCCTTTCTCATAAGTACTACTGGCCTAAAATGAAAGAACACATAACTAAATTTATAAATGATTGCACCATATGTGGCCAAGCAAAGTATGATAGAGCCCCAATAAAGCAAAAATTTAATATTGTACCACCCCCTACTAAACCTTTTGAAGTAATCCATGCAGATTTATTCACCGTTCAAAATGAAAAGTTAATCACATTTATCGATAGCTTTTCTAAATATGCACAAGCGTACCTATTAAGGGATGCTACGGCCATAAGCATTATTCAAAGTCTATTGCAATACTGCACACACCATGGTTTTCCTTTAACTATCATAACCGACAACGGTACAGAATTTACAAACCAACTTTTTGCAGAATTCGTTCGTTTACATAACATCAACCACCACAAAACCTTAGCACACTCCCCAAACGATAACGGTAATATAGAAAGATTTCACTTAACCTTAATGGAGCACCTTCGTATCCTAAAGCTAGAAAGAAAGGACGAACCTATTGTTAACTTAGTACCATATGCTCTAATAGCCTACAACAGCTCAGTGCATAGCTTTACTAAATGCCGACCGTATGACGTAATCACAGGACATTTTGACCCCAGGGACCCACTTGACATAGACTTGACCGCACACCTGTTACAACAATACGTCCAAACCCATAAGAATAACCTTAAAACTGTATACCAACTTATTCATGACTCTACCCTTCAGGAACGAATTAACCTTATAGAAAATAGGAACAAAAACCGTGAGCCTGAAAAGGAGTATCAGCCTCAAGATACAGTTTTTGTTAAAAATCCTGTCGCTGCACGACAAAAAGTAGCTCCGCGTTACACTAGCGACGTAGTGCTAGCCGACTTGCCAATCCACATTTATACTTCCAAAAAACGAGGACCCGTTGCCAAATCTAGACTTAAGCGGACCCCTAAGACAAGTAATTTGTTACAGAAACCTGCTGACGATAATTTTTCACCTGACTCGCGGACAGGAGATAAGACTAGAGAGCCTTGACGATGGACTTGGACTATTACCATTTAAACTTGGACAAACTCGACTTATAACCCATTACCATACATTTCTTCAATATGTAAAACTGGACGACATCACGGAAAGCATAAATACTTTACATACGCAACTTCAGGACTTTAAACTCAAATTGCCTAACGAGACTTATATGAATTTCAGTTTCAGTACTTACTCTCTAAATTAGAAAAGGCTAGTGACCAGTTGAAAAGTCTGATGCCTAGCCGATACAAACGAGGGTTAATCGATGGGTTAGGGTCCGTCATAAAGAGCGTGACGGGAAACCTAGATTACTCGGATGCCATTCGATTTAATAACGCAATCAGTAAATTAGAAAATAACCAAATTAAATCTTTGCATGAATTTAATCAACACTTAAGTCTCAGTAAGGAATGGATGTCATCCCATACTAAGATTATGTCTCAAGTAGTTGAAAACCAAATTAAAATTAACAACACTTTAGAGATATTACTCAATTCCGACTCAAATAAAAGTTATAGCCTAATAAAATTTACAAAGTTTGCTCAAATGCTCACAATCATTGGCGAAAACGTGGAAGATTTATTATCAGAACTTTACAGGTTAGAAGATATGTTGGTAATTGCGCGTACATCGAGTACTCACCACCGTATGATAGGATTAAACATTTTAAGAAAAATGCTAGATCAGTTAAAATCTAGTTACAATAAGGGTCAAATTTTAGATGTAGGACTTAGAGAATATTATGAACTAATTAAGTCAGGTTATTATTACGATGATAGAAGAATAGTAATTATTTTTAGATTTCCTATTACCTCAGTAGATACCTATAACTTATTTAAGTTATCAATTACCCCTAATAGATTTAATCAATCCCTAGTTCCTCCTTATCCCTACATAGCAACTAACGAAGAATCTTTCATGTACATGGAGGCTGAATGCCCGAAGTACGATAAAAATCGATATCTCTGTGAAGAAAAACTCAACCACCATCTTCGGACTAAGCCTGACTGCGTTCAAGACTACATCTGGAACAAACCACTTAAGAAGACCTGCAACCTAACAACTATCCATCTTTCAAGAGAAGCTGTAGAGGAACTGGATAGCCGCCATTATACTATCACATTTCCTCGCCCTACTAGGACCCATCTGAAATGTGAAACCGAAAGCTATGACGTACTAAAAGGAAGTTACCTCTTAACGTTACCTGTCAACTGCCTGCTGCGCACCGATGAGGTCATCGTAATCAATAGCAACGACGTCATAAGTGGGGAGCCGCTGAAGATCATGAAAATCTCATACAACGTAGAGACTCAAGATTCAAATCCTGTTCACATCAATTTGAACTCGATCAACTTGGAAAAGTTGCATGAAATCCAAGGAAAAGTATCTTCTCAATTACCTATGAAACAAGAAAGTGTAAACGATACTTTATACCATACAACTATACCGTTTTACACTCTATTATTCAGTGCACTTGTACTTATCGCCATTGGAGTTACTCGCCACCTCTTGAGTAAATCTTTAACGACGGTAAAGGAAGACGTAGAAAAAGAAAACGTAGATCGGAAATCAGAGTATGCTGTTCCTGGACCATCCTGCAAGCTTCCGGCAATATTTTCACTTAACGTTGGAAAATAATTGCCTTTCTTCGGGGGGAGGTGTTACGATCGCTACCTACTGGGATACCGCTGACGCAGTGCCGCCCCGAATTCGAGCCGAAATAAGGAAGTCACGTTTTCACAAACAACTATCTAGCAATTAAGCATATTTTAGTTTTCCTTGTTTTTATTAGAAATTTCATTCATTATTCTATAAACTTAATCGCTAAGTGATAGACCATTTAATTGTAGTTGTAATTTTAATTTTTTTATTAAATATAATTGAAAGTAAATTGGTTTTTTTTGAGACCTCCGGCGGCCACTTCCATAATTAGGTTATAGCGACAAGAAATTACCGAAAATACATAACAAAGGATTTTCCACCTCAACAAACCGACTTGTGTCGGCACTGCAATAATACCCGTGAAACCATCCAACACATCACAGGTGCCTGTAGTAAACTTGCACAAACCGACTACAAACATCGCCACGATCAAGTCTGCAATATTATACACTAGCAGCTAGCTTATACACTTAAAGTCATTCCTATGCAATGTGTGACGAGAGAGCCAAATAATACACGTCAGTGTAAGTTCAAAATTTACAGTATATTGATTAAATAACGAATACATAATGGGAAGGTGCGTCACACACTACACGTCCCCGGCAATTTTACAAAAAAAAAATTATAACCAAATTTTATTCAATTTTCATAAAAGTGTAGCGACATCTAGCGACGCTCGATAGAACGATGACGACACGACATAATTCCTGCATCGCGCTATCAAAGTTCTTATAGCGACTAGCATATATACAACATCCCGACATCAACCGCTGATTGGCCGTGGGTCGCGGCCAATCAGCCTCTTCAGGGGTGTAGTAACAAACAACCGTTCCTACAGTGGTGACCCCTAGCTGAACTACCTTCGCAGCCTTCGAAGGAAGAGGATCAACATCTCCGTCGTCGTCATCGTCACCATTACTCTCCACCCACCAGCAGCGAGTACGACACGCCAGCCGCCAGCACACACCGGGCTATCATGGTGGACTTGTATAGAATAGAAATAGAAATAGAAATAAAGTTTATTATCTCAAAATAAAAAAAGTTTACAAACACAGAAAAATAACACAGAAAAATAATTAAACACAATTTGAGACAATAGGCCATGCCTCAGCATAATGCTACTGGAAACAATTATTTCCAGTCGCGCTGGTTTTCAGGCACAGCCGAGGTACACTACTTTAATTATCATTAAGTCCATTCGAAGACATCGAATAAATAATAAAAAAAAAATACAATATTAACAAAATCTACAGAATTTACAAGACGAAATGTACAAAATCTACAAAAAATACAATATCTACAGATACATTGATATGCCCACTCTGAACTACATAATTTTGTTGACAATTGTCTTTATAATTCAATTAAACATGTTGAAAATAAATATTATAAAAGTAATAAATCAAATACATATTAATATATTCCTTCTATAAAAATAAAAATAAATATAAATAGTAGGTACTAAATATTATAAATAACTTTATTATGCTCCTTTTGTTCCCTTAAGAGTAAAGCTCGATATTTTACTTTGAAGGTGTGACAATTGTCTATATTGCGTAAGGGGGGTGGCAAGTCGTTCCAAATCTTTGCAGCTGCATACTTGAAGCAACCCTTAAACCCACTACTGTGGTGCTTTGGTATAGTCAGTTTATTTTGAAACTTAGATCTGGTATTTATATTACTTGCGTCTTTTTTCCATTCTAGTTTCGTAAATAAATATAGCGGCTTATGAGTTTTTATTATTTTAAATGTAGCGGTTCCTAAATGAAGTTTTCTTCTGTTCTTCATATTTAATAGGTTTTTACTTATTAAATATGGTGTTATGTGCTCGCGCTTGGGAATTTCATAACAAAAACGCATACAAGCGTTTTGTATGCGTTGTATGGCTTTCGCGGTTTTATCGAAGATTCTAGGCCCATAAACTGTATTGCAGTAGTTGAAATTAGATAGAACCAATGTTTCGGTGAGTGTTAGCCTAACATTCGTGGACAAATATTTACGAAATTTGTATAGCACCTTAAGCCTGTAAAAAGAATTTCTTATTTTCGCATTAATGTGTTGTTCATATCGAAGCTGTTCGTCAAATAGAAGTCCAAGATTTTTTACACACTGTACTCTTTCGATATTTGTAGAGTCTATTTTAAGTTGTGGAGTGTTATTGTTGACTGCTGTACATTGATGTTTGGTTCCAAGAACGATAAACTTCGACTTGTCAGGATTTAAAACTAGGGTGTTGTCACAAGCCCACTGGTGTATCATTTTTAAATCGGTGTTAATCATTTCCATAGCATCTTTAGTGTTCTTAGGGTTAAACGAAAGGTACAGTTGTGTATCATCCGCATATAAATGTACTTTGCAGTAATTTAATTTCCGATTGAGATCTGCGGTGAACATTGTGTAAAGTATAGGACTCAGTACAGAGCCCTGGGGGGTACCTCTGTTAGTTTCTTTGCTTTCCGATTCTATGGTTTGACAATCTCCCTCAATCACAACAAACTGACGACGGCCGCATAGAAACGATCTAAACCACATGCAAGTTGCTTCAGTAAATCCATAGTATTTCATTTTTGATAGTAATAATTCGATATTAATACAGTCAAACGCTCTACTAAAGTCAAGTAACACCAAACAGGTGGCCATCCCTACGTCCGAAGCCGATATTACGTCATCAGTGACGTGAGATAGCGCGGTCTCTGTACTATGGCCTTTTCGAAATCCAGATGAAGGTCAGGAATTATATGCTCTGACTCTAAGTATTGAGTGATCTGAATACACACTGCTTTTTCTAGAATTTTAGAAAATGCTTGTAGCGCTGCAAGCCTGGTCTGCCACCTCCAGCCTCCACCTGCAACTCGGCACAGCACCCTGCACTTCGGCCGGTCACAAGCAGAGCACCTTCTCCTGCCCGAAGCAGCCGCCAGCCACCCCGACTCAGTGGGGCCATTGCAGAGAAAAGTACTCCTGGACGCACTGAGGCACTCCGACTCACTGGAGCTTGTCCCGACTCACTGGGACCATTCCCCCGACATTGTCCAGGACAGCACCGCATGCAGTTCCGACTCACCGCGAACTAACCATGCGTCATCCTCACCCGGTTCCGACCCACTGGAACCGCACTGGCACGCTGGCAAGCATCTCAAGACGCAAGACCGTTGACGGACCATGACCATATCGACCTCCGGTCTCGGAGGGGAGTGATGTAGCGACACCTAGTGACGCTCGATATAACGATGACGACACGACATAATTCCTGCATCGCGCTATCAAAGTTCTTATAGTGACTAGCATATATACAACATCCCGACATCAACCGTCGGGCCGTGGGCCGCGTCCTGCCATCCCTTTTCTTGGGAGTAGGAACAAACATCCGTTCCTAAAGTAAGACATAAAATATCAATAATCTTAATTATTTGTCACACATTAATTGATAAGTTTAAAAAAGGCTAGGTATTCTGAACAACATGATATATTTTATTTATTAAATCACTTAGATTTTTTAAATATTTTTGGTTGATTGATTAATTTACAAGTAATATAAAATTGAATGCTATAACTTATTTTACATAACATAGCAGCATTGACAAAACAAGGTTAAACAAATCTGTTAATTTAACATTTATATTAAAAGTTAAAAAAAATTCAAAAATTTATAAACGATATCTTAAAGTTCAAAACAAATATGTTTAAGAATAAATAGCTTTACAAAAATAATAAAAATTAGAGCGTAAAATAGGGCGTACCTACCTAAACATTATAAAAAAACGTAATCCTTTAAAAAAAATGTTTCCTGTAATATGATTTTTCTTTTTATTATCATTTCCACTTAGCATTATTTTTCTAACACTTCTTCATTTACCTTTATACACTTCCCATAAGTTCTACATTCATTATTCCGTCTTCCAATATTGGCTATACTTAATTATATCCTCTTTTGGGATATTTTTGTTACTCGGTTGCCTCCGTATTTACTATTTATACATTTATTTAAGTTTATCATATTTTTGGGTACATTTTACTTTTCCATTGAGTCGCGCGATTTTCAACTTACTTTATACTTACATATTTATTTGATTCACCGTTTTAAGACATTTTTTTTCCAATAGTTATCACAGAGAAATCTCGGTTACACCATGATCATACTGAAGGATCGTTTTGTGCCCTTGTTAGCCTTAGCCTTACAGTAGGCCAAATATTTATTTATCTTCTCTAATACTTTTCACTAATATTATTTACCAATCAAAAACCAATTATTTATGACACTTCCAAAATAAATCGTTCCATTAATAAGAAATTCGAAAATTTTTAATTTTCAATATTATGGAAGATTTCCGACAACTTTTTATCAACAATTATCTAATTAACACATTCAATTGCCTTCCTTAATCAATATATTATACCTATTCATAAATCCTTAAATCCAAATCTATGTAACAAGTAACTAATCGCATTCGTATGATGACGAAAAGTATTTTAATACTTGCACAAAGTCTACAAGCTTATTATTCAATAGCTTATTCAAAAAAAAATATGCCGTCTTATTTTTATAACTTATACGTTTTCATTATTTCTAAGACTCTAGATTTCACTAGAGTTGCTATGTTTGTAATATGTAAGTTAAAATAAATAATTTCCTGTAGTTTATAGCTTGTGTTTTTACTTTTTTTATTATATGTATAAGATAGTTTATAATTTGTTATTATTTATGGAAGATGGTTTTTAAGAGAGTTTACTTATTTTAATTAATTTTTTTATTATTTATGTGAGATGTTCTGTAAGATTTTGTAATTTTCTAGTATACCTAATAAGTTTAAGATGTGTATGACTCTTAGTTAATTTGTTTCACTTTACTGTCGCATTAGTCCTCCTGTAATGATAGATATAAGTGTTTTGATGTAATCTATACTTATAATAAATCTGTAGAGAGGTAAATTTTGTACATGAAATATATTTTCAAAATAACTATCAGAGGGTGATTAGTGATCGATACTGATGCCAAAAATGCAATCAGTAAAATTTTTGTCTGTCTGACTGTCTGTCTGTATGTTCCTTATAGAAACAAAAACTACTCGACTGATTTTAACGAAACCTGGTAAAATTATTCTTCATACTCCTGGACAGGTTATAGTATACTTATTATCACGCTACAATTAATAGGAGCAGAGCAGTGAAGGGAAATGTTGAGAAAACGGGAGAAATTACTTCATTTTTAAGCTTCCGTCGCGTGTGCAGCCTTAATGGTTATAGCTACATAGAAATCATGTATGACAGAAATATTCTTCATAAAATTATATAAAAAATATCCCACAACAGTATATGTCTATATTTTATGGTTGACTCACAATGTAAACTCCCGTGTAAATCCCGATAGCTTAGCAGTTCGGAGCTTTCTGATTATATTTGTTTACTCTTACGTTTATAATACTCTCACTCATCCCTAATTAAAAAAAAATAACATTATTACCTATTCAATTAAAAAAGAATCATAGAAATCGGTATAGAAACACGAAACTTATACATGAAATACGCAAATAACCCATTGCGCGTGAATACCGAATGATATAAGGATTATTTTTGCGTAACGGTTGCCGCGCTCAACGCGCCTCGCGGCGGCGCGGTATCTTTATAATTCATTCAATATTTGGCTGTTGATGCGTTCAGAGCGTTTGACTTTATTGACAGACAATAATTGATATTATAAACCGTGCTTATCAGCGCGACTTTTAGTATTTAAATAGTTTATTTGAATTTCTTTCATTGTTATTTTATAAAATAGGTATTAGTTGTTTTGGTAGTGTTTAAATATTCGGTCAAATTCCAAATTTTGGCTAATTTATGTTCAGTTTTTTTTGTATTTTTTAGGTAAAAGCGTAGGTACTTTATTAATTATTGTAGTTATAGGTATTTATTTTTAAGTGAAGTAGGTATAGGTAGATAGCATTGCACAGGCATTTCAGCTTTATTTTCATTTCTTTTTCTGTTGTAAGTTGTACATATTTCTGGGTATAATTCTATTTGGATATCTCAAATTATAACAGGTTGCGGTGCAGGAGAAACCGCCTTTATTCCCAGAATTCCCATAATACCAAATAATTTTCCATTCCAATTTAAAAGAACGCGATTCCCAGTATCGGTGTGTTTTGCAATGACAATTAATAAGGATCAAGGGCAGACTTTTCGTGTTGCTGGAGTAGATCTCGATGTCAGTTGTTTCTCGCATGGTCAGTTATACGTCGCTCTTTCCCGGGTTAGCAGTTCTAGAAATCTTCATGTTCACGTGCCGGACGGGTCAACTTTCAATATAGGTTACTCGGAAGCTTTGCGCTGAAGTATTTTTGTTCCATAGATACTTACCTAAGCCTTATGTGAAAGTGATCTAAACAATTAATTGTCAAATATTATAAAATGTCAATCCTTATCCTTACTAATATTATAAATATGAAAGCGTGGATATTTGTTCAGCTTTCACGCAAAAACTACTCGACGAATCATGAGAGGTACTAGAAGTAATATAGGGTACTTTTTATCCCGAAATTATCGCGAGCGGAGCCGCGGGCACAGCTAGTAATAAATAAAAATAAACAAAATAAAAAAAATACCAAACCATTGCTTCTGTATTTATAGCTACCAAGTAAAATACTTTTATTCAACTTACTAAATTGAGAAGCTTTCGTATGCCTTTACGTAAAAAATATAGAATTTCTAAGTAATAAAATAAAGTTTTAAAAGTAACTAAATTTATTCATATTACACATGTTCGCAAGCTATATTTGATGATAACATCAAATTGTTGACCTCAAAAAAAAAACAGTCACGTTGTGCAGTCTTGATTCTAAAAAATCTCGGTATCGGATTGCGTTAACGATAATACATGTTACTAATAAGGTAGCAAAAAGATAACAATGGAATGATACTCTATGAAATTATAACGAAGGACATAGAATTATATTTTAATGAAAGTACAGAAATTTTGTTTAACCGACTAACAAAAGATTATCAATTCGGCAGTATGTTTTCTTTTAATAAGTAGGTACACAGAACTACATTTCAGAAAACGATTCGAGAAACTTATCATATTATAGTTAGTATAACTTATATAAAAAATATTATGGCATCGGAGGCAATAGAGAGTATTTTTAAACACTGCATTCCGAAAATTGTCATTTTTAAAAAGGATGGAATATTTGGCATCGGCAAACAAGATATGCTATCCAGAGTATGGATTTTTGTGGTAGCATCTATAAAGCTTGAAGAAGTGAAATGATCATTTAATGAGTTGAGGTTTACATTATTAAGAGAGTTATCATTCTTAGATTTACCGATACCCAAAGTTCTAATAAATTTCCAAACTTTAGCTGAATCTCCGTTTAAAACTGATATATCAATATGGCGTCGTTGTGCATCCCTACACATCGTGTTGCAGTAATTCCTCAAATTTTTATACACCAAAGAGTTTGCTTCAGACGGATTTCATTTCATTTTGGCTTTGGTACTGTATTTTTTGTTCATTTAATTACTCCTTGACTTTGATTCATACGCATCAAGTGGAGCGACAGATATATGATTTATATGAAACCACCTTTACTCATTCTCACTTTTTATTCAAAGCATAATTTTATCGCTTCTTCAGTTTATCATTTTCAAGATTAAGATTTGACATGTCCACACTGATAACTACATATGATATTGAATTAAAAACAAAACATAATGAGTGTTTTGTTTTTAATTGACACATTTTAGTATGCTAAATGTGTATGTAAAGCACAAACACAGTTTTTATTTCTTAAGCAAATTCAATTTGTTCCCACACGATTGTAATAGGGTTTCACAACAACTTTGCTATGCTATGTTATGAGCAATTTGAATGGCTTGAATTGATCGAAATTTAGGATAAAAAAGGTGTAGACGTTTACTCGTTATCACTAACTGATAGACTATTAATAAGAGATTGATTTTCTTCGTCTAATTTTTGTCTGGTCAAATTTACATTTTCATAAAATGAGTTACGAAAGTCGAATTTATTTATAAAATCCTGTAAGCCTATAGATGTATTGTAAACCAAAGTAGTTGATTCAGAAATGTTTTCTGTTACTTGTAACGTTTTATTGAAAGTTTCAATAATATTATTCTCACTAGATATCAGGACTGAATCATTTTCTTTATCATTGTCACTAGTGGTGTCATAAGGCTCACTTGAGTCATGTTTATTATCAGCTGTGTGTTTGATCAAATTATCTGTAGCTGTTTTTACATTTAGTACTTTTTCAGTAATTATATTTTCTACGGCGCTACTATTTTGTTTGGGCTTGACTATATCATTAATGTTGTTTAATTTTTGTTCATTGTGATCAATAAGTGACTGTTCTTGGGGTAAATCAGCAATGAATGCATCACACGATTCATTTGCACATGTTTTTCGAGAAACTGTGTGTTTGATCATATTATCTGTTGCTGTTTTTACATAAAGTAAATTTTCAGTAATTATATTTTCTACAGCGCTATCATTTTGTTTTGGCTTGACTATATCATTCATATTGTTTGATTTTTGTTCATTGTAATCAATAAGTGACTGTTCTTGAGTTAAATCAGCAATAGATGCATCATATGATTCATTGTCACATGCTTTTTGAGATACCATTTTTGACTTTTTACCTCCACCATCGCCGTCCCCCGTGTTTATATCAAAACTAAGATTAAACACCGGAGCCATATTGTTTAATCCTAAATTAGATTGAGGTACGAAATTATTTGGAGCATGGGCTGGTGGCAAAGGTGGAGGTAGCGGTGGCGGTGGGGAAGATGGTAGAAGTGGTGGTGGTGGTGGTTGTGGTGGTGGAAGTGGAAGTGGAGGAGGTGGTAGAGACGGTGGGAATTGCTGATGTATAGATGAAAGATAATCATAATAATGTACTATCGGAGAGGGAGATAAAAAATACATTTCAGGTTCACCATAAAATGGCATTTCGCGATGAATATATGGATGATGATAATGAGAAACGATAGGCCTAAGAATGGGTACTGGGCTAGGTACGGCAATAGGGAAAGGTATAACAGGTTGTGGATTGGGATAATTGGGTTGTATGAACGGCAAAGTCGGAGAAACTTGGTGTGCAATATAGTGTGTAGAATAGATATAATTTACTAACGAACTCGATCCGTCTTGCTGTTTATTAAAATTGGAATATTTTTCTTCATCTCCTTTTTTATTTTCTTCGTCATTATTTCTTTTGTTTTTATGAAAATATTTATCAGGGTAATCTGGATCGTCTGCATCTATAACTTTTTTATCTTCATCCATTCCAAATTCATAAGTTGTATCATTTATATCTTCATCATTTATATTGTTTACAAAACTACGGTTTGCATCTTTATTGTTTTTATTAAAATATTTTGTATTCTCTTCATTTTTATCGCCTTCATTGTCTCCTTTGTTCATTTTATTTTTTTGTTTTTCTTTAACAATGTTTTGTGAAAAGATTTTCTCGTCATAATATTCTGATCGATGTCCGTGTATTGAGTTTTGGTATTCTTCTGAAGTATAAGTTAACGAGTGTTCACTAATATCAGTAAGAACTTGCGTTTCTTCGCCGCTACTTTCAGAGTACTCATCTTCTGCCTTAAATATATTATTTTTATCGTGTGTCGAATTACTTTCCGGAATCAGTTTCAATGTTATTTGGTTTGATTTTTGTACACTTGACATGTTTTTTTTAAGCTCGGGATGATTAACGAAAGCCATGGATATGTTTTGATCACTTTTGCTTTGTAGCCAAACACTTACTTTATTAGTTGTTATGTTTGCTGGGGTTATATTAGGAGTAGTATTCAGTAGGTTTCTATGGGATTGTTTTTCTTGCCAGATGTCTGTATTTTCAGGTGTGAAACTATCTAGTTTACCAAATGATGAACTGTGTTTTGTTATAGTTCTGATATGATTAAGGATTTCTGTAATGTCTTTTGATGTTGTCTTTGGTATCATAAAATCATATTCAGTATTTTTAGTTGATTTCTTTTTAATTGAATATTTGTATCGTATAGTCCCTTTTGGCAAATGATAAACACTGTAATCTAAATACTCATAATTTCTACTTAATACTGGTCTTAAAGGCTGTTTAAAACGGTAAACCAAATCAAGATTTTTTATTTCATTGTACGGTTCAGGGTACCTGTTAAATTTTCTTTCCAAATCAGTTTTGTCAAAGTCATACAGGCCATATCCTAAATTAATAAAAATATGTATCCCGTAAAAAAATATCTGAAACAAGAACTCAATTAAATACATGATGAACCAAATATAAAAAAAACTTCTGTGTACAAGAGATTATAAGAACAGGCAAACACGAGTAATTAAGTTATTTTTTAATTGACATATAATAAGCGTTAAAATATTTAAATAACACTAGTTTTCACTGAATGCCTTTGATACAAGTAAAATAACTAGTCAAAACTAGGAATAAGTAACAAAATTCAACAGACAACAGCAAGATTAGTAAACTAAATCGCTTAATTGAAAAAAAGACGTCAATTAAAATAAACATCACTAAACCATTTATTGCACGTGACTATTAATTATAATTTGTAAGTCACATTAAATAAGTCATTCGTAAGTCTTCCGGAATACATCACGATGTATCATAGCAACTATCAACTATTTAATAGGACTTTTTTTTAAGTTGTTGAGTGCCACAACTTAAATTGCTTCGTGGGCTCAGTGACAACGGCACTTACCAAATATCCTTAAAAAGTCCTACAATTAAGTGAGGTTCATTTAGAATTAGGCAAACAGTTTATTTATGTTTGATTGGAAAAATATATAAATACTAAATATAAAAAGTACAAAGTTTAGATATACACACCCATTTCATTTCACACACCATATCCATTTTTTTATTCGCAGTGAAAAGCAAAAATAAATATAAATGATGTAATGTAACTATTACCGATTCGAATTGGATTTCAACAACATAAAACGAACACAACTTTTGTCCATATTCTGCATTTCATAACTGTTCAAGAATTATATAGTTATTTTTTAAACCTAAAAAAAGATTATTTTTTTATAAATTATGGATGGGACGTTTGTCTTCCATGCCACCTGATGTTAAGTGAACATGAAGACTAAGGTTGTACACGTCCATCCACGAGAAACCTATTCACTCGACGCTTAAAAGTACTAGGACTATACTGGTCAGGGAAAATAGACGCAGGCAGTTCATTCCAAACCTTGGCGACCCGTATCAAAAAGGAACTGTCAAAGCGCTTAGTTCGACTTTTCGGAATATCTACCACATATGGATGGAAGTTCTGTCTGCGTCTAGTAGTCCGTAGGTTAGGTTAAAGGTTTTTTAAGCTATTGCATAGCTTCTATCGCGGGCCTTGAGCGTGGGGTCCGAATCCAGAAATTCCGTAACGAAAAAATTATACTTTGATTTCATAACTGTACATGCGGGCTTTAATAAACAATCACCGCCATCTACTAGGAACTTGTGGAACTTCATATTAGATCAAACGTTACTGCATTAATAAAAGGTATAATATTAATAGTATATTTTGCAATATTTTTGTTATATTTAATTAATTAATGACCACTTAAAGAGGCTAGATTTCAAAACATTATTCCCGAAATAGAGAAGAAGCCTTAGACCACACCAATCGATCGACGGTTAACCGACCGGTTCTTGGCCTAATAAAAACGATCGATCGACGTCTACTATTCCATACTACCATCGTGGATTGACGTTTTCGATCGATTGGTATTACCCGTAAGTGATTATGGTGTAGTGATAAGACAAGTGAAGTGTTGTGCGGTAGCTAACAAGTTTTTTGTTGGTACCCTTTTTTGGAGTTTTTTTAACATGATATATATTATGTTTCAATACTTTTAATTTTTTTATTTAAATAAGTTACAACAAAGTATGAGTTAGATAGTAAATAAAAAAAGCATCTGAAATAGAGGATTTGATTAAAATTGTCCCGAGAAGACGATCACCTAGTTTATGCAAAAATAAAGTAGCAGAAGCAAATGTAATTTTTAAATATTTAGAATCATACTTAAATTTGATTAATAATCAGATAATCTTACATAAGTCTTCAGAATTAGAGTTGATAAGGCAGTCATGAGATACAAGACTTGTTTAATAATATTAAACATATTTGCATGGAAAGTACTGATTCTGATCGTTTTAGCTCTATAAAAAACCACAAATATGGAAAAGTTCGATATTCAAATCGCTGTATTTCTGCTTCCAGTGATATGAGGAGAGGAAGAAAGTACAAAATAATTTTTGACGCTAAAAGAGCTTTATATGATCGATGGGGACAGTCAGCAAAAGTGGAATAATTTAGTTCTAAAAACTCGTTTGTCTGAGAGTGCTTAATTAAGATTGTCACAAAGTTGAAAAGACATGAAAGATGAAAGACATTTTCCTTATTTCCATGTTCACGTCCGTGCCTGTGTCCTGTCTGTGTCCACGACTATCTGCTGCTCCATCAACAATATCTGTGTTCTCTCTCACCTCTATCGCTACGTCTATCTCTACCTCTATGTTTACCACTATATCTATGTCTACGTTTCTGTCCAGTACTTGATTGCCTAATCTATCTATATCTTCTATCTATATCTATCTATCTATACTTATAATAAATCTGTAGAGAGGTCAATTCTGTACATGAAATATTTTTTCAAAATAACTATCAGGGGGTGATTAGTGATCGATACTGATGCCAAAAATGCAATCAGTAAAATTTTTGTCTGTCTGTCTGTCTGTATGTTCCGTATAGAAACAAAAACTACTCAACAGATTTTAACGAAACTTGGTAAAATTGTTCTTCATACTCCTGGGCAGGTTATAGTATACTTATTATCACGCTACAATTAATAAGAGCAGAGCAGTGAAGGGAATTGTTGGAAAAACTAGAGAAGTTACTTCATTTTTTAAGCTTCCGTCGCGTGTGCAGCCTTAATGGTTAAAGCTACATAGAAATCATGTATGACAGAAATATTCTTCATAAAATTATATAAAAAATATCCCACAACAGTATATATCTATATTTTATGGTTGACTCACAGTAACACGTGTAAATCCCGATAGCTTAGCAGTTCGGAGCTTTCTGATTATATTTGTTTACTCTTACGTTTATAATACTCTCACTCATCCCTAATTAAAAAAAAATAACATTATTACCTATTCAATAAAAAAAGGATCATAGAAATCGGTATAGAAACACCAAACTTATACATAAAATACGCTAATAACCCATCGCGCGTGAATACTGAATGATATAGGGATTATTTTTGCGTAACGGTTGCCGCGCTCGACGCGGCTCGCGGCGGTAGGGTATAAAAAGGCGGGAGGCGAGCGCAAGCTTTTGCGCGATTTAATATAGGTAGGTACAGAAGGAACAAGCGTTACATTACCTGTCAAATTTCCCCAACCAATTTTAACTTATTATCGAGGACATAGACTTCAAATTCAAGTAAAAAATTTTTACAGATTTATAACGCTTGATGAACTGCCTTCTGTACATACAGAGATAAAATGGAAATCAAGGTTTTGTTTATTTCATGATCGTTTCTGCCTCTTGGAAGTCAGAAACCGTAGATTTCTTCGGAATAAAAAGTAACGTATGTGTAATTACTATACCAAATTACATTAATATAGGCTTAGCCGTTTGGCAGTGAAAAGCAGCCATACATAACTATAGGTAGTATTGTATGTACACTGATAATGGCTGGATGGATGGATTTTTGCTATTATTTCACGCAAAAACTACTTAGCTTTACCTAGAATAACAATAAGCTAAGTATAATTAATGAACATATTGCATGAATTAAGTAAAATTGAAGGCATTAAATAAAACAATTTTTAACCAGACTAATGGCGTATAATTTATATTTTACATTTTAACTCGACGTTTCGGTGTCTTTGCAGACCCCGTGGTCACGAGCGACTGTTAAAATTTAAAATGTAAATATACGCGATAAATCCGGTTAAAAAGTGTTTTATTTAATAGTCATACATAATAGTTATCGCGAAAACATAAGACAATATTAAAATTTAAGGCACTTTGGCACCCGATTTGTTTATAACGCTATGTGCCTTTGTAATGTACCTAATAGATAGTTACCTACCTACGAGTATGTTTGTGGTAAGGAGTTATACATATTATATGGGCGAAGATTCTTCATTTTTATTATTGCTATTAAAGATAGTTAGGACCTTGGAGTAGAAAATAACCTACTCGAAATACTAATTCAATACAGACGAAGTCGCGGGCATCATCTTTGTAATATACCTACCTACCTATACTTTTTCACAAAACCTAGGTGAAACTGCGGATCACTGCTTTGTTGTAACAGTTTTTGAAGTAAGTAATTCTGTCTGTTTATCTATCAAAAACGCTTTCACGGCTAAACTACTGAGTCGATTTTGACGAAATTTAGAATAAGGTAAGTTTTAACTTCAAGGAGGATATAATAATAGTATTTATCCAACTCTAATAAACGGTATCAACGCGGACGAAGTCGCGGGTCACAGCTAGTGTATAAATATAATAGTAGACTCCAGAAGATCACCAACTCGTTCATGGGTCAATGTGTACGCTTTTATAATAAAATTAAAAATATTGAAAATTAACACTTCCATAGATTTAAGAATAAGTGTTATATGAAAAGGTTTACTATAACACTTATCCTTAAATCTTAAAGATATCCGGATGCAAGAAGATGGGATTCCCTGGCTGTAACTTGTAATTGTGTAATTTTTTTTCTTATTTTAAAAAGTTTCTGCTTTTGAGTTTCTTGCCCCTTCTTCTCAACAGATCAACTTTCCGAAGTAGTGGTAGATGCAGTACAATTTGTTTGACTTATTTCAAATGTATTTAAATACTTACGAAACAAAGAATACTTTGACTTTGACTTTTAATTTACTTAAAAGAAATCAAGCAATGCCATATATTGCGAACTAATGGCTCTTAGCCAGAATTTATTAACTATTAAGCAGTACGATGATAAATTGAATATTTTACGTATTTAAAGGGTAAATCTTAGGTTTATGCCTAAAAAATTGCAATCATAGTATTGATTGGGCACGACCTGGTCTGGAGGTTTTAATCAAGTCGGGAATTCTTATTTATATTTGAGTATCGGAATCTTTAAAGTTGGTATATTAACTTTTGAAAGGGTTTTGACTCTGTTTGCTGTTGTTAATGCCAAAAGCATTGCACATTTTCAAGACAGGTCTTCTAATGATTAGTTTTTAGTCTGAAAACTTTATGACAAGGTGTTTGGGATCAAGCTCCAGTTTAGGGTCCTGGTGGTCTTGATTATATTAAAACTCTAGTCTTCGTTTTAATGGACTGTATTTTACTAAAAAATTAGGTATAGTGTACAATATAGCCGCTGTGCGTGCGGGTGTTCTCGAGGAGCGTTAACGAGATCTCTGCGTGGGTCGCGGAGCAAAGGCTGAGGTACGGGGCGGGACCGCCGCAGGACCGGTTTTACGACACGGCGCGGCGCGGCGCGGCTCGATGTGATCTCGGAAACAGGCTGCCGGCGTTGAAGCGTGAAGCTTCAAGATGATTGTGTAGTCCATATGGGAAGAGGACATATGTTGTTGTATGCACGTGTTATCGTGCCCTTCTTTGTCCGTATATCGGCGACTCTACTGCGCCCATCTGAACCGGTGTGCACGGCGACCACTCGACCCAGCATCCAGAGAAGAGGAGGAAGGTTGGCTTCTCGCACGACGACCATCGTTCCGATCTTCAGCTCTTGCGTGCCTGTCGGCCATTTCTGCTTGGTCTGAAGAAGAGACACGTATTCGTTAGAAAACCGCTGCCAGAAATGTTGCCTCAGTTTTTCTATGCGGGCGTAGCGGGGCAGCCGCTGGATGTCTGTGTCAGCCATCTGAGGACGAGGGACTGTCGTAAGAGGTCGTCCGATAAGGAAATGTGCTGGAGAAAGGTAAGTTAAATCTAAAGGATCACTGGATAAAGGCGTTAGAGGTCGGGAGTTTAAGACAGCTTCTATTTGTATCAGACAAGTCGAAAACTCTTCGTAATTTAAATGAGAAAGGCTCATAACTCTATTTAATAATTGTTTCGTAGACTTTACTGCTGCTTCCCAAAGTCCACCGAAGTGGGGGGTATACACAGGTATAAACTTGAATTCGATACCTTGATTAGCAACATCAGACTCTATATCTTTTGAAGAGACCTGTAGGAAACGTGACAGCTCGTTAAAAGCTCCCACGAATGTTGTGCCGTTGTCAGAATACACTCGCTGTGGTTTGCCTCGACGACTTATAAACCTGCTGAAAGCAGCTAGGAACGCTTCCTTGGTCAGGTCAGAGACTAGTTCTAGATGCACGGCTCTAACTGCAAAGCATACAAAAACGCAAATATAAGTTTTGACAAGCTTACAACCTCTACCTTTACGGTCGGCTATCAGCACTGGCCCGGCATAATCAAGACCTGTGTTCAAAAAAGGGTATTCTAAGTGCGCCCTATCACTAGGTAGATTGCCCATGACTACTTGCATAGGTTGAGCTTTAAGTCGAGTACAACGAACACAATTACGCACTACTTGCTTACTTAAGTTTCTTCCTGCTAGCGGCCAGTAAGTTAACCGAACGTTTGCAAGAAGCAGCTCAGGCCCTGCATGAAAGAGAGATTTGTGATATTTTTGGAATATAAGTTTAGTTATGTGATGTTTGCTACACAGTAAGATAGGATGTTTAACATCGTAAGTGTAATTAGAATTGCTTAAACGTCCACCTACGCGTAACAAATTAACAGAATCTAAAAATGGTGAAAGGCTAACCATTCTGTTCATTTTGTGTAGAGTTTTATTGTTTTTAAGTGTATCATATTCCTCAGGGAACATTTCCTGCTGAGAAATCTGTAGAATAATAGTTTTTGATGACTCTAGTTCTGTTTTCGTAAGATGAGATGTTAGTCGATTATTTTTAGTTTTACAGTTGTTTATAAATCTGTATATGAAAGCTACTATTCTAATTAGTTTTAAAAATGATGACTTTTTATGAATTAAAATGGAAATAGGATTATAATTACTAAGTTCAGCTGTGTGTATATATAAGGATGTTTCTGGTAATGTTAGTTTTGTGTTTGGAAAGGGAGGAAATCTATTTCCTTATTATGAAGAAATAGAGGACCCGACCACCAAAGACTCGACGAGGTGACGTAATCAGCCATCACCCCCCGAGAAGCTAAATCCGCGGGATTGCTTTTCGAAGGCACATAGCTCCACGTGTGGTCAAGGGTATTTTCCTGAATTTCGCTTACTCTATTGCGAACAAACTGATTAAGTTGATTTGCTGGTTTTGCTAGCCATCCTAACACGACTGTCGAGTCGCACCAAAAGAGGCAGGAATTAAATTTAATGGTAAGAGATTTAATAACTTTTAGGTAGAGACGAGTACCTAGTAAAGCACCACATAATTCCAAACGTTGAATTGTAGTTGGCTTAATTGGCGCGACTTTGTTTTTGGAGGCCAAAAGGCGAACACACACTGCCCCATCTGTTGAGACTGTCCTAACATAAACACATGCGCCGTAAGCGCGCTCGGAGGCATCTGTGAAAGTGTGAATTTCAGTCACAGCGGGGTTGCTACAAGACACCCATCTAGGAATACGAATAGTGTTAAGGGCTGGAAGTGACTGAACGTACTCCATAAACTGAGCTTTTATTTCAATGGGTACTTCGTCATCCCAGTTACATTTAAGAATCCACAGCTGCTGCAATATTAACTTTGCCTGGACCGTACATGGTCCTACGAGGCCTAAAGGATCGAAAATTTGACTTATCAAAGACAATATGATACGTTTGCTAATAATTTTTGAACTAATACTAAGATTTACTGAAAAGAATAAGATGTCTGAGTTGCTGTCCCAATACAAACCAAGAGTTTTGCATGGTAAGGTTTCTTTTAAATTTAATGTCTTGTTGCTTAAATCAGTGCTAATGTTAGTAATTGACTTAATTATTTCAGGGCTGTTTGATTGAAATTTACGAAGATGAAACTTAGCGGATTCGAGAGTGTTTATGACGCCTTTGCATACTTGAATTACTGACTCTATCGACTCACCGCCGCTCAAATAATCATCTACATAAAAATCTCTCCTAATACTATTACTGACAGTAGAGTCTGAACATTGATCAGCAAGGGACACCAGACATTTCGTAGCTAAATACGGTGCCGAGGCGGTGCCATAGGTCACCGTGTTAAGCTTAAAACACTGTAAGGATTGTGAAGAATTAAATCTAAAAAGAATTTGTTGTAGCGAATGCTGAGAAGACTCTACTAAAACAGCTCTATACATTTGTTGGATGTCGCCTGTTATTACAAATTTATGTTGTCTATACCGTAAAATAATGGATAAAAGATCCTCTTGTACAGTAGGGCCAACCATCTGAATATCATTGAAGGACTTGCCCGACGTCGTGGTGGCGGATGCATCGAATACTACGCGTAGCTTCGTTGTAGAGCTAGACTCGCGTACAACACCATGATGAGGCATGAAATAAGTAACTTGTGATTTGAATAGTTTTGAAGATTTAGTCATATGATTGAGATTGATATAATCTTGCATGAATTGTATATATCTTTCTTTATAAGTAGAGTCTCTTTCAAGCCTACTCTCCAGTGAGAGAAAACGTTTTTTGGCTATCCCGTAAGAGTCACCTAAGACCTCAGGTGAGTCCTTCAATGGTATGGTGACTACAAATTGGCCTTGCTCATTTCTATAGGTTGTTTCTTGAAAGTGCTTTTCACAAAGGCGCTCTTCGGTAGAGAAGCCGTTATTAGGTGATATACTTGGGGAAGAATCGAGCTCCCAAAAGCGAGTAAGTTGTTGAGACTCTTCGTGTGAAAGAAAATGACAAGTAGGCTGTGAACGGGGACATGGTTGATATACGCAACCCGAGATAAGCCAACCTAATTTTGAAGATTGTAATTTAGGCTTATTTTTACCTAAATCTATAGAATTGGAAACTAAGATGTCCCAAAATACTTCAGCACCAACAAGAATATCGATAGTTGAAGGTATATTAAATGTAGGATCTGCTAGTATAAGACCTGGTGGGATAGGTATTAAGTTCTTATCCACGTAAGATCCAGGCAAAGTATGTGTGATTTTTGATAAAACAAAGCAATCTATGTTCGCCCGATAGTCACTATTGTAAGACTGAATGGTAAGACTACAGCTTTCAGAACTATGGGAAATTTGTTCACAAATACCTGACACAGTGGAGCTAGTGCTTTGTTTGTAGAGACCAAGCTTTCTACACAGATCTTGGGTTATAAAATTTGAGGTGCTGCCATTGTCGAGAAGAAGTCTCGCGGAATGAAGCTTACCGTTGACATCTGACACCTTCGCCAAGGCTGTGGAGAGCAATATAAGAGCCTGATTATCATTACAAGAAGACGTAACATTTGAAGACAATGTAATTTGCGTTCCTGATTTATTTTCTATTAAGGGTTCCCTATGTAAGAGGGTGTTATGTTTCTGTTTGCAGTATTTGCAGTGAGATAATTTGCATTGTTTAACCATGTGTCCTGGTCGTAAACAATTCATACAAACATTGCTGCCTGAAGCTTTTGTAATGCGTGCTTCGACATCTAAGCTTCTGAAAGCTTGACAGCTAAACAAAAAATGATTCTGCGAACACAAAGGGCATGTAATTAAGTTAGTGTTGTATTGTATCGTAGAAGGCTTAGATTTTGTAGTTGTTAGATAGCTTTTTGATTTATAACTATCGAAAGTGTTCGTTGTGGAAGTCGACGCATATTTATTTTCATTCAAAGTTTCAAGTAAGTCGGCTCGGTTAGATAAAAATTTAAGAAAATCTTTTAATAATGGATAAGTACCTAAATCATTTTTAAATTCTTCCCACTGACGGTAGGTAAAAGTATCTAATTTTTTGGACATCATGTATATGATTAACGTATCCCAATGTTCTGTTGGCTGACCTAATGTACTAAGAGCTCTTAAGTTTTTATTTGTTATATCGATCATATTTCTCAACGATGTACAAGATTCTCTTTTAATTGTATCGACGTTAAATAATGCATGAATATGATTATTGATTAGTAATCTTTCGTTATCAAATCTATCTAAAAGTAACTGCCACGCTAAAGAATAATTGTCAGCTTTAAAATCGATAGATTTAATTACTAAAGAAGCAGTACTAGTCAACGCCGCACGTAGGTAGTGAAATTTGTTAATGTCTTGCATGCTATTATTATTATGAATAAGAGAAATATACGTATCTCTAAACTCGAGCCAGTGCTGATAGTCCCCGTCAAAGTGAGGTAAGTCTATCTTAGGTAGCCGTACGAAGTCGTGCTTGCAGCCAGAACCGTGGTGATGGTCAACGTCACACGCCGACGCAGCGGTAGCGCAGGATGTGGCGGGGGAAGCGGCGTGCGGGGGAGCGAGCAGCGCCCGCGCACGCGCCATTTGCGCAAAGTACTGAGATTCAAATTGCTCGCGCTCATCATACATATCCTCTGTGTTTTCTGACAACAGCTCCAACTCCGTCTGTAACATGTTGAAATCGTTGTATAAGTTTTCGATTGACTCAAGCCGGCATTCCAATTCCGATTTTTGAAAAGTTTCTAAGACACCGGTAGTAGGTAAAATTTTTATAAAATTCGTAAATTGCGTTAGCCTAGCTTTAAAGCCACCACGTCTCTTTACAAGTTCCCGCAATTTTGTCTCCGACATATTTTTAATTAGAAATAATTAAATTTTTAATAAGAGTCTGAAATGAAAGCGAAAGCAATCGCAAAAGAAGATGCGTAGGTATCAAAAACTATGAATGGACAGGGAAGCTAACAGCTGATAAGAATGTAGGTCAATTTAAATGACACAGTTCTCACGCGTAAACCGGTTTTGAAATGCAAAGCCGAGCGATATGGACAGGTGCGCTAAAGTTTAAGAATAAGAATTCTATTAGGAAGGTGATTTAATTATTGGTATTAATTAAGATAGTGTAAAGCAATTAAGATAGGTTCAAAGATTTTAATTAAATTTATGTAAAAAGGTTTATTAAGTGAAAAAGTTACTAACTAAAGTAATATTTTTATAATAATGAACCTGTATTATATTAATGGCTTAAAGCACAATATATTTCATATTAAATATATTTTATGCTTAGTTAAAGGCTAAATGTTCTTGCAATTTCGTTGACGTAGATAGGTAGATGCGTAAAAAATATTCACATCGAACGAAGTAAAGACGTGCGAATAGGAAGCGAATCGGAATGCTTAATTAAAGCAAGTCATATATTTTATCGTTATTAAACAATATAAAATATTAGTAAAAAGTTAATTGAAAGTTATTCGTTACGTCTGCGTTATTTTTCAAGAGATCGATTATGTCTGATCCGTAATAGCACTATCTTATTGACTGGAAAAAGGATAAGAAGGAAAAAAAAGGGATTCCTTATCGGAACGAACTCACTCAGAACAAAGGTCCCTCCAGAGGTGGATGTCCTCAAAGTGCCCTCTGCAATTACGGCCGGGCTTGACAGTCCAAAGTCCACTGGATGAATTGCACTTTTAAGACGGCGATCTTGATATTTCGCAGGTATTTCTTGACGGCGATGATGGACCAATGTTTGGGATCAAGCTCCAGTTTAGGGTCCTGGTGGTCTTGATTATATTAAAACTCTAGTCTTCGTTTTAATGGACTGTATTTTACTAAAAAATTAGGTATAGTGTACAATATAGCCGCTGTGCGTGCGGGTGTTCTCGAGGAGCGTTAACGAGATCTCTGCGTGGGTCGCGGAGCAAAGGCTGAGGTACGGGGCGGGACCGCCGCAGGACCGGTTTTACGACACGGCGCGGCGCGGCGCGGCGCGGCGCGGCTCGATGTGATCTCGGAAACACAAGGTCACCAAGAACCAGAGAAGTGTCCTAAGTAACGTCATTATTCGGAGCAGAAAAAACTCATTTGAAAAAACTATTAAAAGCTGTCATTATTTTAACACTTTGGGCCCTATCACTGATGCTAATACCGATGTACAGGTATAAAGAGAGCTGAAATGAGATCCTATATTGTGTGTGGGGTATATACCTAAATGATTAAAGGTTTATATACCTAGTACACAGCTACGAGAATTTTCCTTCGATTTAGGGGACCACTGCGTTTTAGGTGTTTGACGCATACATTGCATATACTGTGATTTGATTAGATGTCGATGGGAACTTGCAGAGAATCACAAGGACAGCAAAGAATAAGCATCCACTCACCTCCATACACAGCAACGCCTCAGGATGGTCAGTCAGCAAGCGGGCACCGCAGATTCTCAGCAAGGACGATTTTGGGAGATAGAAGAACGTCTTCTACACTCCTACACAATTGGCTGGAAACGTTCCAGACAACACAGCACAATATTAGAGTGATTGCAAGCACTAGGCGTAACTTGTCTTAATTGACTGCAGAGCATAGGTTGCATCTGTCTTTCGCGTCGAGGCCTCAGGCAATACTGCTGAGCACCGCTAAGAACGCGGCCAGCGTAGTCGATGAGCGGACGGCAATATTCAAAACTACTCTCATGATTCTCAATATCAAGCAAGTATTGAACATTGTGTGGAAAAAAGTTATCCCAAGAGTAATTGCAAAATTATTATATTTTTATTGCGGACATCGTACTGTTTTATGGAGTTTATAAAGAGATGCCAACAGGATATCTAAGGATTCTACGAGAACATTGCCTGAGTAACGCCGCCTGCAGAGAACTCCTGCAACCAGGGTAAGACTCGATCGGACATTGCCTCTTCTGAATTGAGATAATATAAACGTTTCAGACGGGCTAAATGTTATTCTTTGACTAATTACGAGGCGCATAAAAAGTGGGAAGCATGGTTATGTTTTCCACGGGGGGGAGTACTAATTCCCGTTTCTTAGAAATCATTAAACATTTGCTTTTTCAAATGTTATTTTTCGTTATGTTTTAAGAATTACAGATACGTATAGGTAGAAAGTCATAAAGAACAATCTGATGTGAAAGAATTTAATGCATAAGTTGCTTTGCGAACAAATCAATATACGGGGACCAAAGGTACAATCAGTTTATTAAAAGCTGGACTCTACAATTCCCATTCCATTCGTGGTTTTGTCTGGTTTTATTCGTGATTACTGAGAAACTGTTTGCCTTTTGCCTCTCATTTTATCAAACAAAGGTACAGCTGTCGAGATATCAATCCTAAATAGCATTTGATATTTTTAATATATATAAGTTTTTAAACTGGCATGGTCATTAACATTTAAATTAACTTTAGAAACGGGATATTTACCATGTTTTTGATTTATTTTGAGTTCTCGATATTTCGGCACTGTTACAAGCGCCATGATCGCGACGGTACTGAAGATGCGGGTAAGCGTGTTTTTATTCACGGGCAAACAAATCTGTCTACCCGCTTTATTTTGCGTTTCGATCTTTGGTTACCACTACTATTGTCACTGTTTTCACTTAAAGTTAAAACTCGATTTTGTTTTCGACTCGCAAAACTCACAGTATCAACTGGTACATTCTTTTTGTATTGAGATGGACTTTTGCACAGCTGGACCACTGGATTCCATGCAGTAGAAAGATGGAAACCGTCTTCACGGTTGAAATTAGGATATTTGGTAATCTCAATAGCCTCTCTGACCAATCTAGGTATGTAATGTTTATCAGTTGAGATTACCTGAGGTTTATGTAGTTCGATCCAATGTTGTGTTCCAGCTTCGAGTAGATGTTGTGCTATGGCTGATTTATTTGAGTCATTGTTTTTTACAGCTCTAATGTGCTCCTTTATTCTACAAGCGACTGTACGTTTAGTTTGGCCGATATATGATAAACCGCAGCTGCAATCCACTTTGTAAACACCAGGATTATCCAAGGGAAAGTTATCTTTAGGTGAACGCAACATTTGACTTACTTTCTTGAAGGGGGTGAAGATAGTGTTGACTGAGAATTTACGTAGTATGTTTGCGACCTTATCTGTCACTCCCTTAATGTTAGGCAGGAATGCTGGTTGTCTCTCAACTTTGTGCTTGCGCTGTTTATGTGTAGTCTGCTGTTTAGTTGGCCTGGCTTTTACTTTGTAGCCATTATTTTGTAGTACCTTTTTGACATGCATCAGTTCGTCTGGTAGGTGGTGTTTGTCGCACAGGTCGTATGCGCGGTTTGTGAGAGATGTTACTACAGAATGAAGCTGTCGTGGGTGGTGATGGGAGTCTGCATGAAGGTATCGGTCTGTGTGAGTTGGCTTTCTATACACCGAATGACTTAATGAACCGTCTTGGTTGACCTTCAGCAGAACGTCTAGAAATGACATCACTTTTTTTTTTTTTTTTTTAAGTTAATTTTGAATATATATTTATTTATTTATATATTACAGGAAAACTTACAGCTAGGTTTTTCATATAGTTAAAACAATAAGTTAAAAAGGCCATTAATCAGTTTTCACAGATAAGAGCGAAAATATGAGAAGGAAAAAGAAATTTGCGAATACTTAAACAGCACAAAAACAACTTTATACAAGTATAAAAGGTTATGAAATTGTAACAGCTAAATGAAAACAAAGTTAAAAATATTAATGTAACATAAAAACATAAACATAAAATCAGGTATAAAAAATATAACACAAACAATTGCTAAATTATAAACCTAATTTAAAAAAAATAGGATGATAAGGCCGCTGTAATAGCTGGGACACTACAGCAGGACACGTCCAGATTGTCCACTCTCAGGATTGCATCGTTAACGCAGCCGCAAGATGTTGCAATGAAAGAGTTATGTCTATAGTTAGTGTTTGCAAAAGGTACATTTAGGAGAGTAGGGTTTCTTATCGATTTGGTGTGTGAGCAAATACCAACCATAGACAGAAGCTCTGGGACGTCGATTGCACCCTTAATAATTTTAATTAAATTGCACGCGTCTGCTATCTGCCTCCGCTCACTAAGTTGTAGTAAATGATGGCGCCTACTATATGCGTCTACATATATGCTTCTATGCTGAATCGGGAGCGAAAGAAAAACGTATAATGTGCCAGCTGCTTCTCTTCCCGGGCATACTGTAAAAGTCAGTTAAGGGACAGAGGTTTTACAGGGATACAGGTGTGACGTTATGTATGTATATGCACAGGGTTGATATTTCGTCACTAGCCATTTTTTTTATTTAAATATTAGTTTCTTTGGTACGATATAAACATACCTACATATTTATTTTAGCGTCGCTCGATATAAAAAAGTAGAAATATGGAACCACAAACTTTTAGATAAATAGTCGCTGTTGATGAACATACCTACTACGATGCGGCATTTCCTTGATAATACTACGACGTATTACTACAAAATGTGTGTAGTAGCGCGTAGTCATCTTCATTTTAATGGTAAAAAAAAGTATTTTCTATAAATGATACTTATTGTGTAAAAAAATTGGCCGGTGACTACAAATCAACCCTGTATATAACAAACAACTAACTGCTAGTAGCTTCTCTAAATATTATGAGCTTTTAACAGTCTCACTGGCACGAGCTGCACCCTTCCCCGTCGTTGAGGCATCAGATAATATCTTAATCTGATATCTGTTTTCTAGTAATTGTGTATTTATAACTTTAAGCCACCATCTAAAAATATATAATATGTACAATCGCCTCCCGTCCCGGTGTTCCAGTTAAGAAAATTTTTGCTAAAACGGCTTTTAGATCGAAGCTCCGCCTACTTTTCTCTGCAGCCAATGAAACAAAATAGATCTCATATCTATAATCATCGATGTTTACTTTGTTTACTCCTTGTTATTTACTTTTTTTTTAAATATTTTATTTAAAAAGAAAAACAGTTTACAATATTTAGAAACATACCTTAAATCTCGGTGATTTGTTTTTTTTTTTTTTTTACTTAGTCGCAGGTAAACCCTTGTCGATGCCGGTTAGTTTTTTTGTAATCCCTTTTTCGCCGAATATTATTAAAGCACTGATTAAATGTGTTGGCTCTCTTTCATTTTGCAAAAGAGTTTTATAGAAACATTTTATAAAATATATTTCATATGAATAAGGGGGGTAATACTATTTTTTTTTAACTTTTCTTATTTGTTAAACAGATTTCGAGATCAAATCATGTCTTTTTTTAACATAACTTTCCATTTAAAAATATGTTTGTTACGATAACAATAAACTATAATAATTAATTATAACTAAATATTGAAACCATTTAAATTTGTTTATTTTATATATTTTTAATTTTGTTTATTTTATACTTTGTGAAGTGCAGTGCAACAGGGCCGCGTGGCTTGACTTTCACGACCGTGTAAAGTGGTGAATTTGCCCCTCGCATGGACTCCAGCTTTTGAGTGGGTTGATAGCACATTTAATTGAATCGTTGACATTCATATACTATACAGTCCACTCGAGCTATCCCCCACAGAAATAAACTGGCCTTACATGATGTGCAATGGCGGATATAGTGGATATGGCACCTTACGATTCTAATTTTGGTCAATGTTGTCGTTGTCAAGATCAGGGCTCTCAATAATCTCAACTATCTCAGTAGTGGTTGCAATGCGATTTTCTCCGCATATTCTGCTAAATTGCATTGCAGCATTATAAATTACAGCATGGGCAGCTCGGGCAGCTCTTATGTTGGTAAGGACGGTTGTGTTGGTGAGGGCTGGTTATTTTATATTTATATATATGTGATATCAGTTTAGCAACATTAACTTAAAGTCCATTCTGAATTGGGACCGAAATAAAACCCAGAATGCACCAGCTCCCTATCCCGGATGCCCTTCCGGCCAAACCGCAAAAGTCAGTTCAGGACCATTGAAGACTTTTTATTTTTATTTTATGAACCTATGTGTTAGGTTCATTTGTATGAAGTTATATATGGTTGTCTTTCATAATTTCTGTGAATAATCAACTTATCGAAAGAACAATTAATAAGCAGACGTGTGTGCTAGAATCATGTCGATAGACATCAGTTTGATGATTGGGTAACCGCCTAGCATATAGCTATCCAGATTAAAAAGGAAATAAAAATATGAATGTGATATATTTATTTTATTGGAAAGTAATCATAAAGCCAAGTTCATTTAAAACATAATATTTCTATACCAATTTGAGGTGTATTCAATGTCCTTGGATAATTGCAAAAAATCTCTTATACGATCGATACCTACTTTTATTTCAATTTAGACCAATTTAAATTCTACCTCCATCTAGTATTTATGAGAACATTATTCCCAATCAACTCTTGGCCCATTTCACCAGTGACAATTTACTTCATAATAAACAATTTGGATTTACAAAGGGCTGTTCAACAACTGATGCTGGTGTTGAACTATTTGAAGTAACCACTGGTGCCTGGGCAGGGTCACAGGATACTCTAGGTGTATTTTGTGACCTATCTAAGGCATTTGACTGTGTTCATCAGGAAACTCCACCACTATGGCATCAAAGGCAGTGACCTCAAACTTTTGAATTCATATCTAAGTGATAGAATTCAGAAGGTTGAGGTTAATCGTAAAAGGTCGGCTGGTTCGGTTGTGAGAATGGAAATGCCTCAATAATCAATTCTGGGCCCATTTTTGTTTCTAGTCTACAAAAATGACTATGCGGTACCCTACCCTATATGGTAGGCAATAATCACGACATTTTATTGTTAGCTAACGACACATCATTAATTTTTAAAATTATTAGACAGAAAATCAACTACCACGATGTAAACAGTGCTCTCTCAAATGTTGTGCACTGGTACAATGTAAAAAATCTAGCTTTCAATGATAAAAAACTAAATGTATAAAATTATCTGTACGCAAGTCATTAAAGACACTCTATCTCGAAAAGATTATTATAAAATTAAAGATTATTTAGAGGATAAAAAGGCATGGTATTAGGCACACTACAAGATATTTCAAAAAGTTTCTTATTATTTATTAATTTTGTTTACGGCATGGCTGTGCACTATGACATGCGGCATACTGGTGATTGTTCCACTTACTTATTTCCTTGTCAAGATAACAGCAACGTCATGCTCCCTCAGGCGGCATGGCAAGTGGCAGCGTCGGGAATCGGATCACCCTCTTCCCTAAAATATGGTTGAGGAGGGTGATTTCTGGTGATTGTGTTATACTCGTGAACGGGTGCTGCTAGTAGTGCCAAATCGTTTTGCTGATGATACTATGACTATTTTATTCCATTCTTGTTGAAATACTCTGGTCCCAGTTTGTAATGTTCGTGTTGTGCATCCATAGCTCAATATAGTAGGTACTATGTAAGTAATTTGGTTGTGACATGACATTGGCTCTCACAATTAGCTGTCTTGTGTTTGTTTTTTTTTCATGTCATGATCAATATGTACTGTACCTATTTGTATTAATTCATATAATCCTGACTGAAAAAGCGTGCCAAGAGTTTTTTTCCGCCGGCTTTTTTTGTCTCTTGGTCTACTGTAATATCTTATTCAATAACTATCAACACCTTGTTAAAGCCGAAGTACAAAATTGTGACGTCATTAAGCGGCCATTCGATGGTCTTTTGATGAATAAAATTATTTATACACTATAAATAATGTATTGTGGGAACATAAGTAGCTCAGGTTTCCTTAATATACCAACTAGTAAAGGGGAAAGGAATATTTGTTTTTGAGACGATGTTTTATTTTGACGACCACTTTGGCGATGGGGTAAACCTATCTGCCTCAGACGCCAGTGGTTGCGGGTTCGATTCCCGTACGGAAAAAGAAAAAAAATGTTCCGTGTCTGGGTGTTTATCTATTTATGTATTTATATTCTAGGTTCCCCCCTAGTTCGCTACATGGTATCCCATAACACAAGCTATGCTTGCTTTGGAGCCATGTAGTTGGTGTGATTGTCTGGGGATTTTATTTATTTATATGTTTTTCTATTTTAAATAAAATTAATAAAATAAACATCATATTTTTAAACTAGTGAATTGGCATAAATTTTCGAACGTCGTCGTAAGTTTCTTGCCTAAAATTATGAGACCGATTTCCCATGTCATAACTTTAAGCAAGAAATTAAGCGTATCATGTCAAATCAACCACCAGACAGGACAATTTACAATAAAAATTAGAGTACAGTCCGTACACTGATTGGTTGGCTGCCATTACTCTTGGGTTGCCGTATTAAATTTCAATTAAAAAATACCGTTTGTATTACTAATAATGAAAGCACCTATATTTATAAAAGTTTAGTCTACTATAATTATTTAATATCTGAGCGTAATATTTCGTTCCTTTTTACAATATTTGGAAAATTTACAGCAATTTAGTTTACCTTTTTGTAATAGAATAAAAAAGGCTATTTAAACAGTTTATGCAAACTTTCAGGGAAACTGGACGGTAGGGCCAAGTAATGGACGGAACGTGATCACGAATATTGTGTTGTGAATAAGACGGTACTATAACCAAGCCCACATTCTCAGTAATAAGTAACTACCTAGCAATTATTAATGAACTTCATCGCTCACAAAGGGTTCTGTTTTTTGCCATTTGGCTACAGAATCCTAAAAAGGCAGAATGGCCATCTGTTTGCATAATACATTTGGTAAGCCGTCGGTGATCACGTAACGCACCAAAGTGTGAAATTTTAACAGAATGCACCTTTTAGGCATATTCTGTAAGCAGTCAGGAGTTGCAGAATTGATACCCAGTATGTAATACCTACCCACTATTCTTAGAGTTCCAAAACGTGTTTCCTTCCAATTTATCTCTATCAGAATGAAGTTTAAAAATACTTAAATATTTCAGCGGAGAATATTTTCTTTTTTAGTACCTACTATAAAGAGCGTATTTTGAGCATTCGGGTTTTACTTTTAACCTTTTTTTTAGTTCTTTACTTTAAGAGGGCGCTGTTGTCAATTTCACGTGACGTCTTGTAGCCTATAACTAGCAGACAATCAAGAAGCTTCCAACGACACCTCATTTGTCTAATTATGATAACTCGCTTAGAAATTTTCAGGGAACAGACGAACATCCCTACCCAAATACATACATACATATGTCAAAATCATAACCCTCTTTTTTGCTTCACCGTAGTCGGTACGCAGAGACTTCAAACATATATTTCTTTACCTGATTACTGGACAGTACATATATCATTTGATTTGAAGGAGTTTGAGTCCTAGTGTGGTGAATTTATTTAGTTTATTTTTCTGACCTTTGAGAAAATAGGGAAAGTAAAAAGAAAAGACGAGTATAAACGGGGAGTATAAAATTAACTACAACGTATCACTTTCTATTGCTGAAAAGGAAGTATAAAAATATTTAAATGAGTACCAATATTTTTCAAAACTTTATAATTGTAAAAAAGGGGAATCCACATCGAAGTTTTATAAAGCTATTTACAAATTTGTAATGTAGAGTTGTCATTCTGTTTTACGTGTTGCTTGCTACAGTAAATAATAAAAATCCTATTTTTTTCATTATGTGTTTACTTAGTTTGTTAACTAAATGTTCCAGTGATGCACCACCGCTGCTTTCTGGTGATTCTTTAGAAATATCAGGTTCAACTATGTTTTCATCAATGGTTTTTGTCGAATATGCATCAGTGCTATTCGTTACATTACGTACTTCCAACAATATTGTATATAGGTATCGAGAATAGGTAGATAGATTTAAATCAGATTTTGACACACTTTTGGTAGACAAATTATCTTCTTTTTTAGCGAAATATTTAGGCTCTTTCATTGTGTTCAAAGCGTTTTTTATTTCATCACCAAATTTTGTTACATTCAAAAGTATTTTTAAAATGACTGGGTCAGTTGATGTTTCTATTTTGGTGATGTGTTTCGATTTCATTGAATTATTATTATAATTTAATGAACTAGATTCATTTTCTGAAATTGCGTTGTTTTGAATTAATGATTCGATAGTATTATTCTTTGGTTTTGTAAATTTTTCTGACGTCAATATTATTTTCATCGGAAATTCAGGCATTGTATCAATGGGCTTAATAGACTTTGTTATAGATGTGGTTTTTGGTGAAGTTATTATATTTGTATTTGCATGTGTTGCATGAGATGGACACATCCCATTAGTTACATTTAATAGTTTTGATAAGGCACAAACCAAAAGAGGGGCATGTGAATGTGGAGAAAGTGAAGCTTGCGGCTGCATTTTAGGTTGCGGCTGCATTGTAGGCTGTGGCTGCATTGTAGGCTGCGGCTGCATTGTAAGTTGTGGCTGCAGCATATGGGAATAACCATAAGGTATTTGAAAAATAGGGGGTGGTTGGGTGAAACCCATATGAAATGGTCCGGGTAAATCGAAATATGGGTTAAAATTTTCTATTGACATAAAGTTTCCCAGAACGTCCCGTTTTTCGCTTTTCTCGTATTTTCTCTTCTGTTTTTTTCTGTTATAATATTTTTTTGGACGTTTACTTTTTTTATTGAATTTTATGATTGCTTCACTGTGCACGGAATCCTTCCTTTCGTTTGTTCTATAATCATCATCTAAATGTAAAGAAACATAATATTGGTTTAATTTTAGACAGTTATAGTGTTGACTTAGCCTTGGATAGCCTTGGATACATGTGTCGTGAAAGGCAACTAATCTGAGTGAGCTCCGCTTGATGGTAAGACCCTTCGCGTTTTGCCTGGCTAACGAGCAACCTTCACAAAAAACTGCCGTCAAATATATCCGCTCCAGCGATTATGAGTTCCCGAAATTTTCTTTGAGAAATGAAAATGAAATGAAATGAAAATGAAACTTTTTATTCACAGTAGGTATGCTTTTTACCTTATGAAGGTCGATGAAGGTTGAAAGCGGGGTGAGTAACCAAAAAAAAATAGAATGAATTTTTATATCCCAATCAAATTACGCCGAAAACATGCAAACAGAGGAGTCTATTATTGTTGTTTTATTAATTAGTACAGGTGTACCATATGCAGTCTAGATTAACATACTGAAAGTCTTCGAGGTTGGGGTTTGTTCTGACGGAATAGCGAGTATGAAGGTCGCGATGTTTAGACCCACTCGCTGCGAGGCTCCACTGAGGTCATCGAGCATTTTACTCAGGTCCTGCAGGGTCTCAGCCATGACTACGTCATCCGCGAATTGAAGGTGAGTGATGTACTCGCCGTTGATGTTGATGCCGAGCCCATCCCAATCGAGAAGCTTGAAGACATCTTCCAAAGCCGCAGTGCACAGCTTAGGCGATATAACATCGCCTTGCTTGACGCTCCGCTGCAGTTGTATCCGTCCCGATCCTGAAGACGGACTGCCATAGCGGCGTTATTGAACAAAAACTTCAACGCTTCGATGTATCGATAGTCAATTTGGCACCGCTGCAAAGACTGCAGTACAGCCCAGGTCTCGATTGAATTGATTGCATGCGAGACAGGTCGTAATGACTCTTGAATAGCTTGTACACATAGCTCAACAAAGTAATGGGTCTAAAGTTCCTCAAAAGGGTTTTGCACCTTTTTGTAGAACAAGACGACTATGCCTTGGAGCCATGCTTTGAGCGTTTTGCCCTCGAGGATGAAGGAATGGAACAGCTTCTGAAGGGTTTTAAGCACAGGTTTGCCACCAGCTTTCAAAGGCTCGGCTGTAATTCCATCATCACCCGACGCCTTGTTGTTTTGAAGCTGTTTCAGGGCCATACTAATCTCGTACAGGCTGACGTCTGGGATATCGTCGTTATAGTGTCGTGTTAATTTGGCTCATGGGTCTTTTGCCATGTCTTGAACAGGTACCCGTGTTATCGTATATAACTGCTCGTAGAACTTCTTGTAGAAAAATAAGTATTTGTATCTAAATGATTAAGGTGGGTAGTGGGTACACTTATGCAGCATGCAGCATGCATACAGCATGCAGAGTAACTTCACTGAGGTTATAATACCATCTGATGTCACATTTGACAAATTTGGAGGCATTATAATAATGGAGAGAGGCTATTGCAGTTACAGGGGGCCAGCCTATCGCCCACAAAAAAAAGCCTCCAATAAAACCTCTGTCCAATAAATCACTTTTTAACTGGATTTATCACGTATATTTACATTTTAAATGTGACCTCGACGTTTCGGTGTCTTTGCAGACCCCGTGGTCACGTGCGTGGTCAGTCGTAAATCCGGTTAAAAAGTGTTTTATTTAATAGTATGAATCGCGAAAACTTAAGACAATATTAAACCTCTGTCCCTCAACTAACTTTTACAGTATGCTCGGGAAGAGAAGCAGCTGGCACATGTTATATTTTTTGTTCGCCCACGAATTTTGTCCTCTGATTGTACTAATTTGACTGGGATATGAGGATTGCAAAGCGCCTTGATAAAAAAATAGACTTCTCAAGATTTGTACAATGCTAGGTTGGAGTCTATATTATTTTTAATGTTAATTTGAAGTCACAATAACATGTGTTGATAAGTGTTTTTGGACAGATGCTAGTTATTTGTGATTTTCATGGCTATAAATATATCTAATTAAGCAATTTTTACTCTTAGAAAGAAAACAAATTAATGAGGTTATGTAAATTAGGAAAATGCTTTTAAAAATGTTTCGATTCTTACGATAATATTTTCATAAGATTTGATTTTACAGTACCTAAATTTATTGAGTTGGACATTTCGGAATATATTGCATAGTCTTTTGCATGGACTTCTGTTTCAAAAGTATGGGCCATTAAAATCTGAAACATGAAAAGATGAAGAAAGCTTAATATTTAGTCGACTTCAGCTGCTCCGTTCATTGTGATAACCTCAAAAACCAACAATGTATGATTTGGAATCGCGCATGAAAAGTTCCGTACTATTACCTACTATGATACCGTTACCATAAGACCATTAGTGAAAATAGCATACTTTAAATAACATCTATAAACTTCCAAAAATATTTATAAAATATGACACACTAATTAATTCACGGAATTAATTAAACTCATGCAACATTTTATACGCAAACTGCGGTATCTAGTTTCTGATAGGATAGGAAACCGCAAAAATAAAAATTTGTTCTATTGGAGCCCCCTTAACTATGTAGTGAAATAGCGTTGACACATGAACGGTGATATTATTGTTACTTATATTGCAAACCGTATCGAGATTGCTACCTATGACGACCGGCTGGTGTAGTGGTAACATACATTGCCTTCTATGCCAGAGGTCCTGGGTTCGAATCCCGGTGGCGGCGGATATCTGTGAGATGAACAGGTATTAGTCGTCAAGTCACGGATATATTTAAGTTTATTGTAATAAAAAATATATATATTTCTTAAGTATTGGGTTGGGGAAAAATTTTCTTCGCAGTTTTTAAGAAAATTCAAAACATTTTTTAAAATAGTTTATTTACATTTAACTAAAGTATGTATGTACCATTTTGTTCGATAAACTTTTGCCATCAGGAAGGTAGGGACATGATCCCATTGCTATTAAAATTTGGGACCTCTCATCAAAATACCGTGACCAGTGGATTTAGCAGTCCTCTCGTGATGTTAACCTAACACTGCCTAAAGAATTCTGAAGAGACCGAAACAGGTGAAAATCTGAAGATAAAAGGTCAGGACTATACGGCGGATGCATTAACACCTCCCAGCCAAACTCTCTTAATTTTTGCTGGGTGGCTACAGATGTGTGAGATCTAGCGTTATCATGATGAAACACTACACCCCTTCTGTTGATCAATTCCGGCCGCTTTCTCTCAACTTCTTGTTTTAATCTCATAAGTTGTTCGCAGTAGAGTTCAGAATCGATAGTCCTGCCTGGTGGTAACAGCTCATAATGAATAATGCCCTTCCAATCCCACCACACACAACATCACCTTATTGCGAGTTAACCCGGATTTCGCCACAGTCTGTGAAGCCTGACCGGCCTTTGACCACGACCTTTTTCGCACGTTCTTGTCGTACGTGATCCACTTTTCATCACCAGTTATAAGCTTCTTCAAAAATGATTCGGTTTCGTTACGTCGTAATAAAGAATCACAAATGAGTACACGGTTCATTAGGTTTCTTTCAGTGAGCTCGTGAGGTACCCAAATATCGAGCTTTTTTGTGTACCCAGCTTTATTCAAATGCGCCAAAACTGTTTTGTGGTCAATTCCCAGGTCTTCAGCTACGTCGTAACTACTGATATGTCGATCTTGCTCCACTTTTTCAAAAATGGCATCCATTTTATCCGTAATAGGGCGACCAGAGCGAGGTGCATCTTTGACATCAAAATTTCCGGATTGAAAACGCTTTAACCAAATTTGTGCTACTCTCACAGACACTGCACTAAGTACATAAACATTGCAAATTTTTTTTCGCGGCTTGCGTTGCATTTTACCTTTTTTGTAGTAAAATTTTAAAATGTATCGAATTTCTTCATTAGATTCACTCATCTTGACAGTACGAAAAACAAATGAAAATCACACATTTCCCTAATTTGAATTTGGAATTATGTTCTTTAAAATTTTAACTTTCAATGATACCAAAACCAGCCAGATACAATACTATAGCCAAAGAGTTAAAAAATTACAAGTTCATACATACTATAATGCGAAAAGACTTTTTCCCCAACCTATTATATCAGTTATCCACAAGTTCTGTAAGAAACTTAATTATGTTTTATAATAATGTTGTGTGAGTGACAGAAATGTTTATTATTTATTTATTATTCCTATTTAATATACAGCATGAATGAAAAGGAATGAGACATTGATATAATCTGCTTTACGCCGATGACCAGGTTCTACTTGCATCATCGGCGTCGGAATTGCACCAAATGGTCACTGTGATGCATGAGTCGTTTAAAAGAAAAGGTTTGAGAGTGAATGTCGGAAACACAAAAGTCAAACGAAAGAAAAATGGTTATGGAGAGGAATGAAGATATGACGGAATGCAATATTGTGATAGAAGGCAAAAACGTGGAACAGGTGAAACATTAATGTTTATAACGTGGCTCTTACTCACATTTTTTGTCGGTGGTGTCCGACTAGGATCGAACTCTGCACTTACTCCATATGAAGGGCTCCATAAAAGTTCGAAACTAGTCGGACACCTCCGACACTAAATGTGAGTAAAAGCCGCATGATAAACTATAGTTAATAAGACTAGCAAATCATTTTTAAATTCAAGTGAAAGAGCTTGTGTAAGTACTTGGGGTCCTTGTTTACAACAGATGTTTGTTTGAGATTATTTACAGTCCTCGAATTGTATTATAAGTAATCCGCGAGATTTTTCAATTAGCCACTTAACAATAGCCACAGTATTTTCGTTGCGAACAGTTGAAGGCCGCCCTTCACGAAATTCTCCATGTATAGACACTCGACTTCTCTCAAATTCAGCAAACATAGCCTCACGGTGCTCAAGCAAGGTGCTTTTCTCCCAGTACCATTTTAAAGATGAGCGGTACAGTCTTGCAGAGAGAGAGAGAACTTTTAACATGAAAAAAAATCATCCCTCTAAAAATTTTACGACTTAATTCCATTTTCGTTGCATACCTAGAACTTTGCTGTGTGTGTTGAAATATATCATTCGAAATACAAATAGTTCCGATTAGCTAGAAGTGCAAAACTTTTGGTGTGCCCCATGTATTTGAACATTCAAGAATTGTATTCGAATTGGCTTACTTTACTGGAATACGTTATTAATGTTCCTGTGATTTGGGTAGTATATCGAATTTGAACTTGGCTTGTAGGTACTGATCGACATGCTCATAGCTGAAGAGCCTTCGAGAGTTTACAAATAAATAATATGCGGCTTTTCCGATAGCGTTTCATACTTGATTAGATAATTGGTCTAGATTTCCATGGCGCCAGTTACCCTATATGAGCGTCACAAATTAAAAATAATAGAATCCACTAAGGTAAGCCAAGTCGATGGTTTATAGCTATAAGAGTGTCCCAAAAATACAAGTCGTATGATCAGACCAGTTTATCTCCTCCTCTCGTTGGAATTCGTCAGATTATCGATATTAAATTTACATGATGTACAAAGATTTTGAGAGCGGAAAGTTAGCTTCTTAAAGATGGGAATACTTTGTATATTTCATTTGGAGGGTAAAAAAATCAGGTTTTGGGTTTTGTTGAAATGTAGCTTATATCAATGACGAAAAAACCTGAAACTTATTACTTACCAAAGATACAGTTCTTATATTGTATTTTTTAACAATTACATAATACGTTATAAAAATAATGCAAGCAAAACAATTCGACATTTATGCGGGAAAGTCAAATTGACCAACTACTGTATTGCTCAATACATATAACAATAAAATCGTTTTTTTTAGACATTATATGATATATTTTTTTTATGTAAAGTACGTTTCAAAGTCATTATTTCTTTACGATTTCAGAAAATAATTCATGGGTAATAAAAAATCATAACAAAATATGGTTTTGTTATTATAAATATAATACAATATTATTCGAAATACATTTTTTTCAATCCACTATGGCAGAGATAAAAGACTAGTCTAAGCTGCTTTTTGAATAGATTCCACCGAAACATCAGTAATGGCGGGTTTAAATATCATGAAAACTGTACGTTTTGCCCACGAACAGTAAAATTCGCTACCAAAACAAAATACCTTTCTATGCTCAAAATCTTGACATCTAAACTAACGAACTGTTTGACTGTTATATCGGTAACGTCGTGTCAGTTTTATTAATTTGTAAAATGAACACAACAGTATTGTAATGAAGTGACAAAGACTCGAAACGAGATTATTACAAGATATTTTACAGATTTTATAGAGAAAGAATGATTACTTTTGAACGTTGGATGATGTTAAGTTTCTTCTAAGATTTTGAGACCAGAAGAATGTTCTGTAGGTACAGGACATTGCGGCTGCTAGAAATTCATTTAAGAAAATAAAAAGAGGCATGTTCGCATAATGACCTTGCTACAACAGAACAAATTATCGAAGTTGAATTAAAGAATTTGATAGACCAAAGGTACATTTTAAGTACACTAATTTCTTCATCGCAGATATCAGGGGAAATTCCTATTTAGCTCATTGCGATATTAAAAGATTATATGCTTTTAGAAACAGTAACACGAAGCCAAGAAGCAGTGTTTACAATATAACTGTGGCTAACTTACTCAAACCACAAAGCAGATACATTCCGTGACTCAAACAAAGAAAGAAAAAAAAAGAAAAAAAAACATAAAATCAAACGAAAGCGAACTCATTATTACTTTTTCAGAAAAAGTGAACCGCCTTCAAAAAAAGCGACCCACTAAAAATGTTTCAATATTTTTAATAAACGCTTTACTATTCCGGTTTCTATTCCGTCCATATTACTACCCCGTATCGTAAATTTCTGCCAAAAATGAATTAATACTTAATAAGGTAATAATGTAATCATTTCTCACGTCGACTTCCGTGCTTCGGAGGGCACGTTAAGCAGTCGGTCCCGGGTGCTGTATACTTGTATATAGTAGTCGTTAGGGTTTTTCAGAAGCCACTTTGGCGCCCTGAAAATTCTGACATCCACCACCCAGCACTGGGCCAGCTTGGTGGATTATGGCCTATACCTCCTCGTCACCCAGGGGAGAGACTCATGCCCTGCAGTGGGCTCATTACAAAGAGTTGTGATGATGATGATGATGATGATGAATGTAATAAGAACATTAATGATTTTTCTGGGTAGGTATTTACATAATTTTTGAAGTCGGTGCCAAACCAAATTTTGAGGACAACAAAGCACCAAGTCAAGTATGCTCAAGTCTTACCACATTAGGAAAGTGCAAAAACTAAAGGAAAGTGTTATGACTTTCGCTCTGCGTGCGCAGTTTGTGGTTGGTTGCTGGAGTACCCCGGCCGCAACATTCTATGGACTGACGAGTTTAACTTTACGCGAGAAATTCACAACATGCACTGGTGGGACACTGGTACTTATAATCTATGGAAATGCGGCCTGACCACTTCCAGCACCGAATCAGTGTGGGTGTTTGAAATCGATATTAGGTGAAAACATTTTAGGTCCAGTTTTCCTTGAACGCTTAAATTATGACACCTGGATTTGTTACGGAGTTTGTTTCTTTGCGACCTGTCACTGAAGTTTATAAGTAACGTAGTATCTCTACTTAGTCTGTGGTATATTATAACTTGGATCATTAAAGAAAGGAATCTTAAATGGCGGCCTGTACATACGTTGACAAATAGTACAGTCAAGAGAACGACCACTTCGACCACTTTGGCGAAGAGGTAAACCTATCTGTCTCAGACGCCAGTGGTTGCGGGTTCGATTCCCGCACGGAATACGAAAAAAAAAGTGTGTCTGGGTGTTTATCTATTTATGTATTTATATTGTAGGTTCCCCCCCCTAGTTCGCTACATGGTATCCCATGCCCATAACACAAGCTATGCTTACTTTGGGGCCATGCAGTTGGTGTGATTGTCTGGGGATTTTATTATTTTTATTTAGTTAGCAAAAAAAAATCTTTTTTATTCAGTTTATAAATAATAATAGAAAATATAATTACATAAACTAAAAAACCAGACTGAGGAACATAGTATGTTTCAACTAAAAAGCACAAAACAAGCACTTAAAACTATAAGAGCTATTAAATAAAAAAATAAAAATAAAAAAAATTATCAGGTCTTTTCCACCGAAAGGCGTGTAGTTTTTAATATACGAAATAATAATAATAAAACTCTTTACAATACACTGACATAGTTACACAGTTAAAATAAAAATATTAATCACAATCAACATATTGGTTTGGCGAAAAAGTTTCTTCGCATTTTTTAAGAAAATTCAAAACAATTTTTAATATAGTTCATTGACATTTAACCAAAGTATGTATGTACCATTTTGTTCGATAACCTTTTGCCATCTTGTAGGTAGGGACATGATCCCATTGCTATAAAAATTTTGGGACCTCTCATCAAAATACCGCGACAAGAGGATTTGGCAGTCCTCTCGTGATGTTAACCTAACACTGCCTAAAGAATTCTGAAGAGACCGAAACAGGTGGAAATCTGAAGGTGCAAGATCAGGACTATACGGCGGATGCATTAACACCTCCCAGCCAAACTCTCTTAATTTTTGCGGGGTGGCTATAGATGTGTGAGGTCTAGCGTTATAATGATGAAACACCACACCCCTTCTGTTGATCAATTCCGGCCGCTTTCTCTCAACTTCTTGTTTTAATCTCATAAGTTGTTCGCAGTAGAGTTCAGAATCGATAGTCCTGCCTGGTGGTAACAGCTCATAATGAATAATGCCCTTCCAATCCCACCACACACACAACATCACCTTATTGCGAGTTAACCCGGGTTTCACCACAGTCTGTGAAGCCTGACCGGCCTTTGACCACGACCTTTTTCGCACGTTCTTATCGTACGTGATCCACTTTTCATCACTAGTTATCAGCTTCTTCAAAAATGATTCGGTTTCTTTCAGTGAGCTCGTGAGGTACCCAAATTTCAAGCTTTTTTGTGTACCCAGCTTTTTTCAAATGCGCCAAAACTGTTTTGTGGTCAATTCCCAGTTCTTCAGCTACGTCGTAACTACTGATATGTCGATCTTGCTCCACTTTTTCAAAAATGGCATCCATTTTATCCGTAATAGGGCGACCAGAGCGAGGTGCATCTTTGACATCAAAATTTCCGGATTGAAAACGCTTTAACCAAATTTGTGCTACTCTCACAGACACTGCACTAGGTCCATAAACATCGCAAATTTTTTTCGCGGCTTGCGTTGCATTTTAACCTTTTTTGTAGTTAAATTTTAAAATGTATCGAATTTCTTCATTAGATTCACTTATCTTGACAGTATGAAAAACAAATGAAAGTCACACATTTTCCTAATTTGAATTTGAAATTATGTTCTTTAAAATTTTAACTTTCAATGATACCAAAACCAGCCAGATACAAATACTATAGCCAAAGAGATTTTATTACAAGTTCATACATACTATAATGCGAATAGACTTTTTCCCAACCTATTACAAAGGGCGGCCTTATCGCCGAAGCGATAGAAAGAAGCGCGATTTAGAAAATAGTAGCGGCAGGCAAGACAAGCTAACATAATGTAAAGTATTAATCTGTATATTTTGTGATTTTTTGCTAATACAATGCTTACATACGTAGATCACACTAAATAATCGCTTTTCGAAATTCTCTCCTTTACATTTTAAACATTTTAATTCATTTTCATGCAATCGAACCATTTTTTTAAAGGTTCTACAGATAAGTTCGACAGAAAGAGGACTACAGATCTGAAAACATGTTTTCTACGAGTTTTCAACTGCCACTTTGGATTTGGTAAAAGTGAAACCTTTCATCAAATATTTGATTACAAGAAAATACAAAAATCACAGGCAGCTAGGTCGGGGCTATGTGCAGGGTGGGCCACGAGTTCTATTTTTTCTGGTAAAAGTGACCCCGTAGTTAACAAAAAAGCGCTATAATATATTATTGTATTCCTAAGATGAAAGGACCTTATGTCTGTTTCTGTGCACCTGACGGTAATAAAAAAATAGTATATTATGTAACAAGTGAGCTAAGTTGCCAATTACAGTCGAGACGTTGCTTAATAATGAGCCGAGACTGTAATTAGCAATGCTCACGAGTTACATACGACGTTTATCAACACACTTGTGAGTAAAAGACAGACATACGTGGTCATAAAATATACTCTGTTTACTCGCATGTAATTTGCACTAAGGTACAATTCAACTTTATAGGATTCATTATATTATGCACTATATATTATGCACACGTGACTTATAGCGAAGTTTATAGTTCTAAATTCAATAGAATAAGGCGTATTTTACGAGCAAGTGTGTTGAAAATAACATTTCTTTATCCCAAGAGTCCTCGCTTTCATTATTGTCAGATCACTGCTACTCGATATCTGTTTCAGAATCACTGCTTTTTGGTCCTAAATTCATAATAAATTTTCTATTTCTAGTACTCTGTTTTCATTTTTTGTCCAGTATTTTGCGCGAAATTTAAAGTACATTATTGCAATTTTGATTTGAATACCTACCTACCTAAAATATCAAATATAATATTCTTTTGAGTTATTTTCAGTTTTGGTAAAAATAATTAATAGTCGTATAGGACGACGCATAACTTTATATGGGAGCTGGTACCCGCCTCAATAGACATGTGTGATATATCGTTGAAAAGAGTTCATCTTCTAGAACAAGAATTGGTATGGCGACTGTCTAGATTCTGAGTCCAAGCTGATAACCAACCTAATAAAATTAATCAATATCTCCGAGGACAAATTTAAAAAAAAAAACCTTATTTCAGGTGTGCACCAGATATTCAGACAGGCGGTGTCCCTTAATATCTGTGCTATACGTATATGGTGACCCATCTGCTATTTTGACATCTGAACGGACTAACGATCGGAACTTGGCGAGATAGAAACTTCGATTCAGGTTACTAAAACCTATCCAACGGCGTATCCTACATGGCTATTGTAACCACCTGGTTACCAAAATTATAGTCTGACATTTAGGACCTTATAGCTCTGAACGGACTTGGCACCATAGTAATTTTACATACTAACATAGTATTTATGGTAACTTGACACTAAGATATTGATGATTGAGAGAACACTGAGCCGAGATATGAGTGGAGTTGAGATCTCTGTTCATCTCCTCCGTCTTTGAAATTGTGATGTTCTTTTGTAATATACTTTGAGCAAATGCAATGTTACCAATAAAATTTACTCAATGTCATCCCTTTCATCAATCTCTTGATCTAAATATTCTGAGTTCAAAACTCCTATTTGACCTTGCAGTTCATAGAATTTACAAGATAATGCTTCGAACTTACTTAATCGTAAAGTTAACTCTGCTATTTCAATTTGATTTAATAATGTTTGTGGTAACTTCGACAAATAGTTTTTAAATATCGACATTTGTCCTTTAATAGAACTGCGTTTTAATATAAGACTTGTAAAACCGACGAAGTTCCCCTCAGCTAGCTTCACTTCCATCGCTTTTCTCTTTATTCATTTAGCTTTAATATTTTGTAGGTAATTACTTATATGTTAATTTACTTTATACGTAAAATGTAATATGAAACCTTGGTAATAAAAGACCAGCAAAGTAAAATTCAAAAATAAAAATGCAAGTCTCACGCTCCTTGTTTGGTATTCCAGGCGGCGCCGCGGTATCTGACTAGTCGTATATAACGATATCTCTCACAGGTGTATTGTATTATACTTATTATCTGTCGACAATAGACAAGACACCGAGACTGGCGTTTCTGGAATTGTTTATAGGTCAAATGTTTACAATCAGAAGTTAATCGTATTTAATAAGTTTTAATAACTTTATGTGAATTTATTGTAAAAACTATTGATATGTTTTGGGGCTTTATTTGAGTTTTTATGCTAAATTAATATTAAAAAGCAAACATGGTCTGTCAATAAATCAGAGGTAATTATTTATTTATTTATACTTTATTGCACACATTTACAAAAAGAAAACTTATAAAATAAAAAGAACATAAAGATAGGCACAACAGGCGGCCTTATCGCTGTCAAGCGATCTCTTACAGACAACCTTGAAATGGTTTGAAAGAAAAAAAAAACTATAACACGAGGTACGAGCAAAGCACAAATTTACATTTTTAACAATAAACGTACTAAATATAAATATATGGTATATAGGCACGATCGAAATTGCATGATGACGTCATTTCTTCATTTTTATACCAGTCGCCAACATATAGGATATTTTTCTCCAAAGTACTTTTTGGACACCCTGTGTATTGTGTCAAATCTGTCACTTGAGCTCAAGCAAGAATTACTATTGTCATCAATAGTTAATTATGCAGTTATATTATACAATGTTTATTTATGTTACTCAATTTATTAAGTTATTCTAGTATGATTTTTATAAGTAATAAATGAGTTAGTCTATTGACTTTGTTTTTCCGGAGAGCAGACTGATACGACGGTTGGTAGACGACGACATAGCAAAACGTGGTCCGATAGTTCTGGCGGGAAAGTTATGGGAGGGGAAAGAGAAACCGGGATTGATTTAGTCAGTCTACTCTCCGCTTTTAGAAGAGAACGAGCCGCTTTGTGATAAAGGTCAGTGTCGTTAAGATTGTGATATTTACTTATTTATTGTTCTCTGGCTGTAAACTTTACTATGTATTTTACAAGATGATTGCTGTTGAGTTTCTTGCCACTTCTTCTCAACAGATCGACTTTCCGAAGTGGTGGTAGATTATAATAAATATAAAACTTAAACTGATAAGTTGTTTGATTGAGTGACTCCCTTCTGAGACGTTTTCTAACACTATCTTTAATACCCGACTACGGCGAACCAAAAAGGAGGGATATTATTTTGGCCTATATACATACACATAATATGTGGTAAGTATGTATGTGGATATGGATGTTCATCTGTTCCCTTATAACTTCTAAGTAATCATTATTGAATAAATGAAAGTGTCATTGGAAGCCTCTTGATTGTCTGCTGGTTACAAGCTACATGACGTCACGTTAATTGGACTACAACGCCCTCTAGGTGGTAAAGAAGTAAAAAACATCTTGACAGTTTCTTGTGGTGATTACTTAAATGAAAGAGCTTTGTTAGCACAATTCAAATATGTAAATACTATCATTCTAAAATAAGTTTAAAAACTAAAACTCGACTTCTTAAAACACGCTCTAAAAGTACGAAACAAGAAAATAGTCTCCAATGAAACATATATGTATTTTAATACATCATACTGATAGAGATATGTTTAAAGGATATATACATATATGTTAAGCCTGGGTATTTGTCAATTAAAACTATCCGGGAGTTACTACGCCGAGCATATTCACGAAAATGGTTCATTTGTCATCTATGTGGGTGACTCCAGCATCACATTTGAGGGATTTGGGAGATGGAGTTTTGTGCATAGTTTAGTGCGAGCAAAACTTCGATCACGCTAACAACTAACAACATATACAGACATATAATGCGAACGATAACCTTTGCTTGAGAACGATAAACACATTTAAGTTCAAACTAAAAAAGTTAAAAAGCTTACACAATAGGTTGTCGTTCTATGTTCAAGTTATACATATTGTACTTTTTGTGTTATATGTTAATGATGTGTTACTTTTTACTGATTATTTTATTCTCTATTTTTTTTGTGTATGGTTATATTGTTATTGTTAGTTTTATTTTTCTCTGTGTGTGTTTTTGTATTCATCAACTTTATCATTTGCCAACATTGTTCCCGGTTAATAAAATAAATATTTGCCTCCAATGTATACCTACTGGTTCCACTGAACACCAGCGCGATGATGCTATGGCAACAAAGCTGAGTGGCAACCATTTGGTAGCATATATCCCAGATTATTAGGTACCCTTTTCTGTTTAAGCACATATATTATACAGGGGAGAAAAAAAAATCTATCAATCAATCAATCAATCAATCAATTCTTTATTGCTTTCCAAATTTTACAGGTGGTAGGTATACATTGTTGTAGTTATTAAATAATACGTAAAATTATGGACCTAGTATAGGTACTGCAATGCAAGAGAGGATTCGTCAGTGAACATTTGATTTAAGTCTTAAATTATTTTATATCAATTTTATTTTAAATGTAATTATTAATGATTAATACTTTCTTATTAAAATTTATCATTTAAATATTCATTCACCGTGTAGTAGCACTTAGTCAGTAAAAGTTGTTTTAATAAATGTATAAAATGTTTATCTGTTTCTTCATTGCGTATGTGTGTGGGAAGATGATTGTACAATTTAATAGAAGATGACTCAGGGCCAGTTGAGTGTATATGTAGTCGGGATGTTGGCTGAATTAGTTTATTTTTCCTAGAGGGTCTGAGCTGATATTTGTTGGGTACATTTTCTCTTTTTTTGTAGAAATCGGGATAATTTCGGACAAATTTACAAATTTCTAGAATGTATATGCAAGGGAGGGTAAGAATTTTAAGGTTTTAAAAAAAGATTTACAGCTGTCAGTGTTTTCAATATTTGACATTATTCTAACTAATCTTTTTTGCGCTATAAAAACAGCAGTGGCATTGACACTATTTCCCCAGAGGATTACGCCATAGGTAAGCCAAGAGTAAGCATAGGCACAGTAAGCTATTAGTGCTGTTTTAAAGTTAGTCAATTTTTTTACTTCACGGAGCGCATATGCGAATCTAGCTAGTTTTAGCCTGACTGTATCAACGTGAGTTTTCCAATTTATGTTTGAGTCTATGTTAAGTCCTAATAGGGTGAATACGCTTACTTTTTCAATTTTTGTATTATTGTATGTAAAATTTATGTCAATTTGTTTTTTTTGATAGGGGTGGAATGGAATTAATTTAGTTTTATTAAAATTTATGTTTAGATTATGGTCATTTAACCAGTTTATTATAATGTCAAAAGTTAAGTGTAATTTATTATTAATCTCAGAGTTGGATTCAAAAGATGTTAGTAGGGAGATGTCGTCTGCAAATAACACCGAAGGTGTGTTAATTACTTTTGGAAGGTCGTTTATGTAAATTAGGAAAAGCAAACAACCTAGCACACTACCTTGGGGTATAGATGCGTTCATAACCTTACATTTTGATCTGATAGTTTGGATTTCGTTAGTATGAAGATTATTATATTCTATTTCTGTGTATTGATGTCTGTTCGTCAAATAAGATGTGAACCATTTATGGGCGTTGCCGCGTATACCTATGCCATAGAGTTTATTGAGCAATATATCGAATCGAACTCTATCGTATGCCTTGGTCATGTCAATTAGTATACCTATCGCGTATTTTTTGTTGTTAATTATGTTTAGGGCTTCCTGGATGTACTTGTAGACAGCCAAAGTAGTTGATCTTTTTTTTCTAAAACCATTTTGGGAGTCATCAAAAATTTTGTATTTTTCGCAAAATTTATATACACGGTTACACATTGACTTTTCAAATATTTTTGCAGAGGTTGTGGGGCGCGCGATAGGGCGGTAATTGTTCGGGTTCGTTTTATCGTTATTCTTATATATCGGTTTTACCAAAGCTACCTTTAACAAATCGGGGAAAACGCCACTATGGAAAGACTGATTTACTAAAAGATAGAAGGGCATAGTTAGAAATTCGGCGCACTGTTTTATTAGGATGGGAGGTAGCTCATCAACGCCGCAGCTTCTTATCTACTGGACTATCTCTGCACATTTAACAAATAAATTACGCATCTAATAAAGATTTCAGAAAGGTATAATATACTGGCCATATTTTTGTAGAGAAATAAGAAATTGCCAGTTTTGTGCCAAAGGGGCTGATTCATATTAAATTTGAATAAATGAAAGATGATATAAAATACAAATGTTTGAGTAAAAACGTCATTTATTTTTATTTAGTCATTGAGTACATCTAGTAAGTGCTCGAATTCTGTTGTTGAATTCAGTCTGCGTCTGTTGTTTTGATTCGTACTACGCTTTTTGCTTGGAACTCATACTCTGATTTGCCTTACAATTTGGACTTTGTTAACTGTGATAACTTACGACTCGGCGCTTTCTTGGATTTTGTTTTTTGTATTGAATTTAACTGTGACCTGCTGTGCTAGTCTGCTTGAACTTTTAATATGGCAGCGAGCACGTACACGTCGCATGAGTATGCAGATATGGGGCTAATATATGGTGAAGTTCGCTGTAACGCCAGAGTTGCTGCGAGGCTTTATGCTGAGCGATACCCTAACCACCGGCATCCAAGTCATGAGGTTTTTACCCGAACCCATAGAGCCATTTCTGATGGGCGTGTACCTGGACAACGTACAAGTGATGGACGACCAGCAACCACAGAGGACGATATTGTGATGGACGAAGTTGAAGAAGATCCTTCAACTTCAGTACGGATGATCTAACGACGCACCGGGATTCCAAGATCTACGGCTCACAGAACTTTACGAAGGCATTCCTTTCATCCTTGTATGTGACAACGAGTCCAAAGTTTGCAGCCAAGAGATTATTCGGCACGAGTTGAATTTTGTCAAGAAATGCTGAGACGACATGAATCAGATCCCAATTTTTTCAATAAAATCTTGTGGAACGACGAATCATCATGCAAGCGCACAATTTGCATTGCTGGCAGATATCCAATCCGCATGAAATGCGGGAAGATCGGTCTCAGTATCAATACAAAATAAATTTGTGGACAGGTATCTACAATGGCCAAATACTGGAACCGGTCGAAATGCCAGCTACGCTCAATTCCAACAACTACTTGGAGTTTCTTGATAACCCGTTGCCGGTTTTACTGGAAAATATTCCACTAGTGGAGCAGCGTGCAACGTGGCTGCAACACGATGGGTGCCCCGCGCACTATGGCCGTCAAGTAAGGGCCCATTTAAACAATAAATTCCCTGGTCGATGGATCGGACGAGCAGGCACAATCAGTTGGCCTGCTCGATCTCCCGATCTAAATCCACTGGATTTCTTTTATTGGGGCTGTATGAAGTATAAGGTGTACAGAGAGGCTATCCAAAGCGAAGAACACCTTCGACAACAGATTGCTACAGCAGCCCAATAAATATCGCAGATAAGTTTAAGCACATTACAAAATTATTTTATTAAGAGGTACCGCGCGTATATCAGACTAGAAGGCCGGCAATTCAAGCACTTGCTAGATGCACTCAATGACTAAATAAAAATAAATGATGTTTTTACTCAAACATTTGTATTTTATATTATCTTTCATTTATTCAAATTTAATATGAATCAGCCCCTTTGGCACAAAACTGGCAATTTCTTATTTTTCTACAAAAATATGGCCAGTATATTATACCTTTCTGAAATCTTTATAAGATGCGTAATTTATTTGTTAAATGTGCAGAGATAGTCCAGTAGATTTTTTTTTCACCACCGAATGCCTAAGCTGAGGTAAATAATTTTTGTAGAAAAACATCATGAGAATAATACTTTTTTCTCAAAGATACCTAATGAAATTTAACAAATTGATATTTGAATATGATAGATCTACTATTCTAAAATATTTACAAAAAAAAATAAAGAGATATCTATTTGTTTGTACACACAGCAACAAAAAAACTGACCAAAAGAGGCATTTTTCGAAAAAGAATTAAAGTCGGGAATATCTCGAAAACGGTGACACTTTTACTGAGGTCATTTTTTTTTATCTGGTAGAGCACACCTCAACCTTTCTTTCGTTTCAGTTTATCGTGCAAGTTATGGGACACCCTGTATAGCATACTTTATTATATATTTTATGTTTATTTTAATCTTTTTTTTAGTAATTATTTGATGTAATGCACCAATAAATTATTTTCTTGCTTTCTTTCTATAACAGGTCTTGACAGGTTTTGATAGTTATTTAAACGGTCGATAGGCTGTTAGTCATTTACTGTAGTTCCAATATTGGCAAAAACAGTAGGGCGTTTGTTCACATGTAATGTGTATTGTGTGGTATACAACCTATGCAAGACATAAACCGAATATACCGAAGCCCTCCAGCAATGTCTTTAGATAACATAATGGTAAGATCTTAGCCATAACTACTCTTTTGTTGAAATAAAGTTAAATATATTAATCTATACATATAATAAAATGGTAGGAAAGTCAAAACTGTACATTGAAATTTTTTTAAAAGAATACTTGGGGTATGATCTACAATCGAAACAGAAACAAAAAATATAGTTTTTAGAATTTTTGTCTGTTTGTCTGTTTGTCTTTCCGGGATAAACTCAAAAAGTACTGCATGGATTTACTTCAAATTTGGCATGAAGATAGTTAAGAAGTCGGGTCAACATATAGGCTACATATTATCACGCTAGCAGTGTTATAATCGTAGGTGCGTTTGGTGCTGCATAGCGTTCACGCAGACGACGTCGCGGGCAGCAGCTAGTGGCATATAAATGAAACCGCAATATTCATGTTTTATTTGTAAGATTATATTGATCATCACACGACGAAATAGTACAATGAATACCTAAACAAAGTGTGCTTAGTAAAATTCACGCTTTTCGACCGACTTCCAAAAAAAGAGGAGGTTCTCAATTCGTCTGTTTGTTTTTTTTTGTGTCTTTGTTACAGGATATTTCAGACAATTATAAATTGATTTTGAAAATTGTTATTTTATATGATAGAGGATACTTCACAGTTAGTCCCATATAAATTTCATCGAAATCGGTTGGGTACTTCATTGAAAATTTCAAACTTTTGAAAAACTATGTGTGATTTCGGAGAATGTTTACGTTGATGACATTCTTAACTCAGCCAAACTTGTGACGTGAAGTTGGTTTTTTTAATGCTCTGCATTCGTTGATTATTTATACATAATTTTATTTTTCTTAAATATTCAATGAATAGTTTAATAATATTCACTAAAGTTTAGTGTTACTGGGAAACTTATTCCAGCTCATCATCCTAATAAACTTAATAACTTTTTTGGCAGTAACTGCAAATATTTGTTAACATAAAAGATATGAGACTTTTTGACTTAAAAAATCATTCAAATAAGTGACATCAGAGTATTGGTGCCATAATAAAATATAATCCGACCGACGCGACGCGACGCGACGTCCCCAATACCACTGACATATTTTTTTTCGTTGGTCGGCACTTTGACGTTTGTGCCCAAAATGAATGCTTCTTTGTATGGAAGTCTATACCAGCACTGATCATGCTCATTTTTTTATATTCTACGTATGGTATAGAAGCTAACCCTTACGTTTTATCTTTCCATTTTGTTACACGTTGTATAGTAGTAAATTACAGATAAAACTAAAGAATTTTAAAAATTCAGTTTATAAAAATACAATGTTTTTTTTTCGTCAAATAAACCCACACATAATCCTTAACCAGCTCTTTAAATATTTTAATCTTTTAAAAAAACACCTTATATAGTCGCTGTACTAAGACTCTTGGTGTTTTTCATTGTATTGGATTTAGAGTATTTTCAAGAAAACGGGCTGTTTGACTGTCTTATAAATCTATTTTACATGGTAATTAATGTATAAGAACCCCATAAAAACCGTAATTTTAACACCCTTACACATAAGCTAAGAAGTATTAAATGTTAAAGGCCACTTTGAAAGTGTGGCACTTCAAAAGGGTCGGTGATGTCACATGCTTGTAACGACTTGTAACCTGTGGACGAACTAATGGTAATATTTTCTTGCAATCACTACTTGCTTCTGTCCAAAAATTGGTGACAAAGTGGGCAGAGTATTACTACACAGTAACAAATCTTAGAATCATTATTAAAACGTTCACAATCAATACAAATTGCAAACATATTTTCGGCCAATACGAGTAAAATAAATTAATTAAATAATCTTTTTTAATTCAATACAGAATATATTTAAATTTTTAAGGAAGTTTTTTTCTTAAATTCAGCTCTTAATAATTTTTTCACGAACTGATTTACTTAATTTATTGTGAATATTTTTAACAATATATCTGCCTAGAAGTTTAACTATCGATTCCATGGATGAATCTCTGCTGTCACTGCTTCCTGGTGTAGTGACAGTTTTTTCAGCGTTGATGGCAGTTCTTTCTAGCGTAGTGACATTTTTTTCTGGTGTCATAACAGGTTTTTCTGGTGAAGTGACAGATATTTCTGGCGTAGTGACAGTGTTTTCTAGTGTAGTGATAGTTGTTTCTGTTGTAGTGACAGTTGTCTCTGTTTCTGCGTCTCTGACATTCTCTGCAGTGTCATCTATATTTATTTTTATCAATGCGTGATGACACTTACTCGGTAGTGAAATAGAAATATTGCAGGTATTACAGGTTGGCACTTTAATGTTACCATTTGACGCACGATCATTAGTTGTTTCCGTAATGTTTACTTTGTCATGCGTTATTTTCTCTGATATATCAAGTAAATTATTTTTAGACTTCGACTGTCTTCTTGCAGATAATTTTTCGTAGGCCTTAGATGGCTCCATTGTGGTTTTGATTTTTACTTGAGTTTTTGAGACTAAGCGATCAATGTCCTCTGTGGACATAGACAACGACATGGACCCCGATTTAGGGTGAGTTTTATTTTTAACATAACGATTTGGTGTTATTGGTTCAGATTCAGCTTCTGTAGAAACAATTTCTGTCTCGGCCTGTGTTGTACTTTCTATTGTGGTTTCTGATACATCTGTTATGACTAGAGTAGTCATAGCAGCTGGAGGAGTTGTTGAAGCAACTCCAGGAGTTGTTGTACTAGGTGATGGGTTATTATAAAAGTGTAATTGGTATAATTGTACATTAGCACATGGAGCTGTAAAAATTGGAGCAGGATAATAATATGCGGGTGGATAAGGTAAAGCGAGTGGATAATCCATTACCACCGAAAAATTTATACTAAAAGATCTTGTACTCATACGTTCCGGTTAAATTATTCACAATCTCTTGCATGATTAAATTTCAAACTTACTATTAAAGACGTTAAGCTGAACCTGGAAAAAAAAGTTACTTCTCAAAATCCAAAATAATACAACAAATGAACGGAATATCAAGTAATATTTTTAAAATTGAATACCTAGCACCCATCTCAAAGAGCCAAGTAAATACAAATGGCGTTGATTTTAACGACTCACCAGGTAACGATGTTAAAATGAAAAGCTTGAACAAGTATGTTGTATAATTATATTAAAACCATAATAATAATTAAATATGTATACATAAGGAATATACGTAGACTGAATAAACCTACTGTACTAAACCGCCTGTCCTTTACATATTATATTCTCAACAAAAAGTAAATTTACTGATAATTTTAGTTGTATTTTATAGTTGAATATAAAAAATAATGCTCACATATTATTTCAAGTCATGTTACACTATCAAAATTTACGACTAGTCATAACATAAAACAAATTCTAATTTGAAATTTTAATACTATCATACGCAAAGCGAAACGAGTATTTTTTATCAGATGTTAGAAAACGCCTCATAAGGGAGTCACTCAATCAAACAACTTATCAGTTTAAGTTTTATATTTATTATAATCTACCACCACTTCGGAAAGTCGATCTGTTGAGAAGAAGTGGCAAGAAACTCAACAGCAATCATCTTGTAAAATACATAGTAACAGTTTACAGCCAGAGAACAATAAATAAGTAAATATCACAATCTTAACGACACTGACCTTTATCACAAAGCGGCTCGTTCTCCTCTAAAAGCGGAGAGTAGACTGACTAAATCAATCCCGGTTTCTCTTTCCCCTCCCATAACTTTCCCACCAGAACTATCGGACCACGTTTTGCTATGTCGTCGTCTACCAACCGTCGTGTCAGTCTGCTCTCCGGAAATCAATAGACTAACTCATTTATTACTTATAAAAATCATACTAGAATAACTAAATAAATTGAGTAACATAAATAAACATTGTATAATATAACTGCATAATTAACTATTGATGACACAAATTAGTTTCTTTCAAAAGGTTGCTCATAGTACTTACTTTACTTACTTAAAAAATGAACAAAGACGTTTTACGGCGATATAAACTATTTTAGACTATTCACGGTCACGATTTAGATCTGTTGCCCAATAGTGCACTTATCATATTATTTACAATTGACTGAATTACGCAAGACCGGTGAACGACGACGTTGACTATAAAAACTACAAACAACGAAAAGTAGGTGATAATTGGTTTTTATATAGGGTCTTTCAATAAGGACGGGTCGATTTCAAGATGGAATAAAATAGGTTGTGTAAGAGATATTAACGAATTTTCTCTGTTATTTGAAAGATCCTTTCATGCCATTTTGTTTTGAATATGACATCATTATTCTGTCTGTAATGCTTTTGAAATGCATTTGAAATGCTTTCCCTTATAAGCTACGAACATTCGTAAGTTATCAGTTAACCAATTGATGTGGAGGATTCAATTCAAATTGAAATATTTTTAAAATTAGAGTAAACAATTGTTGACCTGGGGCAAAGAATAAATTCTGATTTCTAGCTTATTTTATCACATTAAAATAATATTTTTTGTCCGCTTTTTCATTTTGGTGGATTGTCCCGCGTCCAGTTTCGTAGTCATTATATCTAGTATCTGAAAGAAGTTAGAAATTAAATTCTACAAAAAAATAATAGAAAAAGACGGGTAATTCACACAAACTGTTATGAAAACTTTCAGGGAAACTGAACAGTAGGGCCAACACAGAGAAAACATATATTACGTCAGAGGTAAACCAACTGTGAACGGTCTGTAAATGATTTGGTTCGGGATTTAAATTTGTCAAAAAAGCAGTCAAACTATTAGGATTATGTCTCATCATCAGCAGCCAGTAGACGTCCACTGCTGAACATAGGCCTCCCCCAAGGTTTTTCACGTCGCTCGTTCACACACCGCCCTCATCCAGTTCACCGGCGACTTTGACCAGATCGTCAGTCCATCTTGTGGAGATCCTGCCTACGCTGCATGTCCCAGTACGTTGCCGCCACTCAAGAACTTTTCGGCCCCAACGGCCATCTGTTCTGCAAGCTATGTGCCCAGCCCATTGCCACTTTGCAATCCTTTTAACTATGTCGGTGACTTTGGTTCGCCTGCAAATGTCCTCATTCCTGATTTGATCCCGCAAGGAAACTCGGAGCATAGCCATTACCCTGTGAGCGACTTTAAGCTTGTTTATAAGGCCCATAGTTAGCGACCACATCTCAGTGCCGTAAGTTATCACTGGCAACACACACTGGTCAAAAAACTTTGTCTTCAGACACTGCGGTATTTGGGACGAGAAGATTTTACGGAGCTTCCCGTACGCTACCCAGCCGAGTTGGATTCGACGAATAAACTCTTTCTCAAAGTTAGACCTACCTAACTAAAAACGATTTTAACAATAATCTAAAGTTTATTGGAATTAGAAATTAGAAATAGAATTAGAAAACACTTGGACATAGAAACGATATAGAATTATAACTTTGAAAATAATATGGAAACTTCCGGTCACGGCGAGATCTAAGTAAAGACTAACTCATTAAAAGATTTTGAAAAATAAAGTAAACGCGATAGGTTAATACGTCAGTGCTGACAAGACGAGCTTAAAGCACTTTAGTTACTATACCCTTACCGGGTAATTGCATATGTAACAGTGCCCCCAACTACTACAGAGGCAGGTGCAACATGGACGATGGAAATAATCTTCATCTTATCCATGTTCATTTTAAGACACACTCGCTGCGAGGCTCTACTGAGGTCATCGAGCATTTTACTCAGGTCCTGCAGGGTCTCAGCCATGACTACGATGTCATCCGCGAATCGAAGGTGAGTGATGTAATCGCCGTTGATATTGATGCCGAGCCCATCCCGATTTAGAAGCTTGAAGACGAAATAGATCTTCCAACGCCGCAGTGAACAGCTTAGGCGATATAACATCGCCTTGCCTGACGCCCCGACGCAGTTGGATAGGCTTCGAATTCTAATACTGAAAACGGACTGACGTAGTGGCGTTTTTTGTAGAAAAACTTCAACGCTTCGATGTATCGATAGTCAATTTGGCACCGCTGTAAAGTCTAGAATACAGCCCAGATCTCGATTGAATCAAAGGCTTTCCCATAGTCCAAAAACGTCAAGCAAAGTGGCTGGTTATACTCCCCCGTCTTTTCTATGACCTGCCGCAGCGTATGGATGTGGTCTATGGTGCTAAAGCTTTTTCGAAAACCGGCTTGTTTAGGAAGCTGAAAGTCATTAAACCTGCGTGCGAGACGGTTCGTAATGACTCTTTAATACAGCTTGTACACATGGCTCAACAAAGTAATCGGTCTGAAGTTCTTCAAAGAAGTTTTGTCACCTTTTTTGAAGAACGAGACCACTATGCCTTGGAACCACGCTTTGGGCATTTTGCCCTCAAGGATGACGGAATTGAACAGCTTCTGAAGGGTCTTAAGCACAGGTTTGCTACCAGCTTTTAGAAACTCTGCTGTAATTCCATCATCACCCGGCGCCTTTTTGTTTTTAAGCGTTCAAGGGCCTTACTAATTTCGTACAGGCTGACGAAAAATAGATTCATAAAAGGAGGCCTTATCGCTGTAGATATAAAGATAGATATGTTAAATAGTTGGTACAACAGGATTGCATTGACACCTTCACCTTGAGCATTTCGGCATCAATCCTATCATACCGTGCCGGTTTGCTAAATTTGGAGCCTGTCATTGCTTTCATTACCTTATCTCTCGGTTAGGGGCTACCAAAAGGACTTATGAAAAGTTTTGACCTTATACAAAATGGCTTTTTTACTATTTTCATGGGTAAAAAACATTAAAAAATCAACGTCTCTACGATTCTAAACGTAACATTTTCGGAGTTAGAGAATAAAATCCGAGGATGAAACATTTCATGAGAGTTATAACACGTAAACCTTATTTGTCAACACCTTAACCACGTTGTCTAATTGGATGGACCCTAGAGTGTTTTTGTAAGGCTGAACTTATGATATTAATATCCTATGAACATATTTGTATCAGTCATGACGATTAAAACTAAACATAAATATTTCAGCGGAGACAATTTTCTTGTTTGGCACTTTAAAGAGCGTGTTACTAACACGCTAAACACGTAGTCGAAGTTTTAGTTTTTAAACTCTTTTATTATTACCAACTCAAATGCAACGCTTGCTCAATTTTATAGTGAATTTTACGCGTGTTGGGTCTTGAATTTAAACCGTGTGACCTCACACACAAACATTGGTTGTAACAAAGTTCTCCACAAAGGTCACCTCTGTGGAACGCTGAATCTACGTAGATGTAGATGGGCCATTAGTAATAGACTACTAATTGTTCGGTTGCATGTAAGTTTAAGCTAAGACCCCAGCTAGACTGTTGGAAACAAAACATCAAACCAAGGTGACTTTGCTAGTTTACAACGTGTTGAAAACAGTGAAGACGGCTGTTGCAACCAAATTACATGACCTTGGCGGGTTGTAAACGGCGGTGTTTAGAAACACAGACATACATCTACATAGACTACGCAAGGGCCACGATTTGTATTGGAACCAAGCGTGCCGACTTTTTAAGACCTATTGTGACGTCACAGCTGATATTTATTACTGGGAAATACTGGGGAATAATGCCGCCGATGAAATCGATTATTAAGAACGATATTGATATTGTGGACTCGATTTTCTAACAGACATACATACGCGCTTGGTCGTGGTTCGGACACGCAAAGAACATGCATTTTCGTTATCCATGTAGATGTATGTCTGTGTTTAGGACAGTAGGTACGCTTGTTATTGTATATTTTACTTTGTAACTATAACTATAAATGACTCGAGTTTTGTGCTTTTAGCCTGCGTTTCAAGCTTTCCTTCTTTATATCCTCAATTGCATACAAAACTGCCATCGCGAATATGTTGCCAACCCGAGAGATCAAAGCGCACTGACTATGTGGGGCGTGGCCTAGCGTGACCTTGGCTTGTGTCCTTGTTTGTCTCCTTGTTGGCAACCACCGTTTGTAACAGTGTGGATGACTCGGAATTGGTTGTCAACAACTTAACCTTCCTTAACCTTGGTTGGAAGCATTGCTTTTCAACAGTCTGGCGGCCCCTTAAAGCGGTAACACAGGTGTTGCCCAGCTGCTTAGAGGCATCTAAAATTTAATTCTTTATTTATCAACATATTTGTATTTCTAAAAAAATTTGGTTCTTTCGGTCCTTTTTATAAAAAATAAGAAATATAATTTTGACGACCGGCTGGTGTAGCGGTAACATATATTGCCTTCTATGCCAGAGGTCCTGGGTTCGAACCCGTCGGCGGCGGATATTTGTGTGATGAACACAGATATTAGTCGTCAAGTCATGGATGTTTATTTAAGTTTGTTCTAATAAAAAATATGTATTTATTCAATATGGTATGTGTATATATTTCTAAGTATATCAGTTATCTAGTATCCATAACACAAGTTCTTTAAGAAACTTAATTTGGGCTAGATACTGTTGTGTGAGTGTCAGAAATATTTATTTATTTATTTATTATTTATAGAATATCAAACTTTTGACTCATTTATACTGTACTGCAACATAAAACTTTCTGAGGGCCTGGTTTGGGTGATAGTATTAAGTATTTCTTTCAGACTTTAAGGCCGTATCTACAAAAAAATTTGGAAATACCTTTAATTTTAGCCTCTCAAAAGATTATGGTCTATTATAATAACACCCTGTATACAATTCGAAACAGAATAAATGCCCAATAGTTCATTCTATGCGTTCTTTGCTTTTCCCTTGTGCATTACTTAAAGTCTATCATCTGTGTTATCGTAGTCGTCGTGACGCCGTGGTTACTGTGTATATCACACGACTAGCCACCGCGCGCGGATTTACCCGCTTAACTTTTGATCCCGTGGGAATTTCGGGATAAAATATAGCTTATAACCTTTCTCAAGAGTTGGGCTATCAAATGCAAAAAGAATTTTTCAAATCCCACTTGTAGTTTCTGAGATTAGAGCTTTCAAACAAACAAACAAACAAACAAACAAAAAAACAAACTCTTCAGCTTTATATATTAGTATAGAAGTATAAATATCGCAAGTAAAGCGCGCTCGGCGCGGTCGGTACTAGGATGGGTGACCGCCGACTATTCATTTCTCACGGTGACTTTCGGGCTTTGGAGGGCACGTTAAGCAGTTGGGTCCCAGCCGGGCCAGATTGTAAAATTATTTTTATACTGATAGTTCTTGACTAGTTCTTTGTCGTATCCATAACCTACTCTTATTGGAGCTTACTCTTGGACTACATTGTTAAAGTTTTCAATTTTGGTAATTGGTTTAATTATTTAATCTAGTGCAGTTTAGGAGTCTATAATCATAATTAAAAAGTGATTCCAAAAACTAAAAACCCAATTTCGGAATACAGTAAGTGCGAAACAAGCACATAAGACTATAAGACGAAAGATGTTTTTACTCTGTTAATGAATATTTAAATTTAAAAACTATTGACATTAAACTTTCTTATATTTGTGATTAAATTAAATTTATTTTGTAACTAGATTAATAGGTTGACATTTCTGATCTTAAATTAAATTTATTCCTTTATATTATTTTATTCCTAAAAAATATTGCATGCTGTATGACAGTTAAATATGTGATACTAACACTCATTTATAAACAAATACCTACTACCACAATAATAATTGTAATACCATATTTTCGCAATAAAGATGATTTTGATTTTTTTTGATTTTTTTGATTAAGAGCTTTTAAATTGTATTTGTAATAAAAAATAGTAGACGTACTTTTTTATGTCTCGCTTTTTAGTTTGATGCAATTAACACCTGAGCAGATATTGGCAGTCTTTATAGGTACTTACAAATAGTAAAAAAAATACTTTTATTTCAATATTTTTCGTCCGTTCATTGAAGATAATGATAATGCTTTTACATATAGACAGTTAAATTCATCCCTACCACAATGTCATAGTCAAGTACCTATGGAATATAAAATCGGTATATTTATGTCACCAGAAACCATGGAGAAATTGACTGCTTCAGTGACTGGTCCCACTAAATCATTGTCCCATAAGAACCAAACACTGAATTCAAAATAAAAATATTTATTGTTCTGTGATTCGTCCCACTGACTTTATTGTAGGAAATAATGAGATCAAGTACGTTCAGCGAGCAAACTAATGAGAAAATCAATAAAATACAAAATACTTGTTCGTAATCAACATTAAAAATTATCAACAATAAAAATTAAAAACATGTTACATTTAAAACACTATACAACTATGATGTAAAAAAAAATAAAGTATGTAGGTATTGACAATTAAAATGTATGAGGTTATTTGTCATACAATAAAAAATTAGTTACAAAAATTAAAAAAATCACATTTCAAATAGGTAATTAAAATAATCGCAGAATCAAATATTATCAATGTTTTTAATCAGTCATCATTGTCTATGTAGATAACAGTTTAGTTAAACATAACGAATATTCGGAGTAGGTTCGGGGCTTCTAATCTTTTGCTTTTATCTTGTACACGTGCAATAAATGAATACATTCATTAAACTTTCTAGGTAACAAAGCTATGAGCCTTAGTTTTACATACATACATACATAACTTCACACCTGTATCCCTTATGGGGTAGGCAGAACATCAGAGGTTATAAGACCAACTGATGTCACGTTTGACTAATGAGGTATTATAATGATTGTGTGAGGCTATTGCAGTGACAGGGGGTCAGCCTATCGCCCACAAAAATGCCAATAAAACCTCTGTCCCTTAACCGACTTTTACAGTATGCCCGGGAAGAGAAGCAGCTGGCACATTCTATGTTTTTCTTTCACTCCCAGTCCAGCATGGAAGTATTATTTAAATAAAGAATATAATATACACCGCCTAAATTGTGTTGAATCCAGTTTTCCTTCTGTATAAAATATTTTAATATGTTTGTATCCTGTTGATTCTGGCAATAAAGTGTATTTGTATTGTATTGTAATATATTATGAAATTTGAGTTCAATTGTTATTAAAATTAGACTCTACAAATGTATGATTACTTAAAACAATCCAATTTTCTAACTAAGTCACCCTAATAAAATAGATAAAAACATGTGTATACTCATAGAAACTTCGGTATCTTGTTGATTAAATCATATCCCAAATCTTTTAGTTAACCGACATTCGCTCGAAACATCGTGCTCGGTATAGGCGTTGTAACGTCTGATACAATCCTATTTTGACAGTTTTGAAAATGTTTGTCAAGTACGTTTGAAGCAACATCTGGCTGGCAATTTTTTTTTTTTTTTTTTTTTTTTTTTTTTTTCCTGCCAAAGAATGACACCCTACTATGGCGCCCCAAAGGGCGACCACAGATAGGGAGGGGGTGAATACTCCTAGTACGCACTGGGCCCTGCACGGGGATAAATCCCCGCCGACAGTAGCAACCGCTCGCCGACGGAATGCCACCGTATACCCAGCCAGTGTGAGACTTCTACTCACTAAACACCCCCTTCTCCGATCCCTAACTCAAGAGCTATTCATAGATCGTGTAATGAGCTACCACCCCGTGGGATCCAGGGCGGCGCATCAGGCATCCTGACGGATAACCCGTAGTAAGACACTGTAAAGCTCAACGCAAGTGTAGAGAATGACTAGGGCTGGGAGCCCAAAAGGTTGACCAGATCCGCGGTGAACTGGTTTGGGGGGTCTGAGAGAACGTCTCTCGGTCTGCGGCAGGAGTGCGGCGTGACAGGGTTGACAGTATAGGAGACTGTCGCCCTAACAAGGTTGTTAGGGTGGGACTCAGCACGTTGGAAGTGACCTGTTGCCAGGACTTTCAAGTGCTGTTGAATAGAGGGGAGCTCCAGGTCCCTGTGCAGGTCCGTGTTACGCACGTACCAGGGCGCGTTAGCTGCCCTTCTGCAGAATAGGTTTTGGACCACCTGTAGTTTGTGAAGATGTTTGGGATTCGCGTGGGCAAAGACGGGAGCCGCGTAAGTCATGACTGGTCGTATGCAGACTTTATAAAGCGTACGCTTGTTACGGAGGGACATTTTACTATGACGTCCTAGCATGCTGGAGAGTCGGCCGAGATATTTCCTAGCCAGTTTGGACACCCTGGTGATGTGGGGTAAAAAGGAGAGAGTTTTGTCGAGAGTGACGCCTAAGTACTTAACCGTATTAGACCACGGTATGGGGACTCCCCGCATGCGGATCCGTGTGTCAAAGTGACCACGACGCCGTTTGTGAGAGAATTGGATGGCTGAACTTTTGTCTGGATTGACCTCAATGCGCCACTTCGTGAACCAGTCACTGAGTTCGTCTACAGCCGATTGCAACTTTGCAACTATTGTGGACATTTGAATGCCAGTGCAATAGAGCGCGGTATCATCGGCAAAAAGGGCAAGTTCGACCCCTTTAGGTGGTTTGGGGATGTCGTTCGTGTAAATCGAGTATAGGGTAGGAGCGAGGACTGAGCCTTGAGGGACGCCAGCCCTGATTGGGTGGGGAGATGAGAGCGCACCATCGAATCTGAATCGGAAGGTGCGGTTCTTTAAGAATGAAGAAATTATACGGACTAGCCTATCAGGGAGTCCTATGCCGTATAATTTGTGGATGAGGCCGGCGTGCCAGACTTTGTCGAAAGCCTTGGCTACGTCAAAGAAGACTGCCGCTGTGGTTCTCCTCTTGGGGTAGAAGCCAGCAAGGGCGTACTCCACTATTCTGTGGACCTGCTGAGGGCAGGAGTGTTGGGGACGGAAGCCGAATTGTTCGGGTATGATGAGGGGATCCCCGTCTGAGGGGAAGAGATGGAATTTCATGCGCGTCAGAATGACGCGCTCGAAGTTTTTACCTAAGGCCTTGAGGAGGCTGATGGGTCTGTGGTTTGCCGGGATGTGGTGAGGTTTCCCGGGCTTGGGGATTCCTATCACGATCGCCTCTTTCCAGGCACTTGGAAAGTGACCTAGATTAAGACAAGCGTTGTATAGGATTGCCAGTATGGCAATAATTTGCTGGGGCAGGTGCTTAAGCGCCTGGTTTGGAATACCATCCGCCCCCGGCGCTTTTCTAGCGTGGAGGCGTTTGATATGAAGGCGAATCTCATCAGCGGAAACTGTGATGGGTTCGCTGGTCGGGGGGAGAGAGTCCTTGAGGAGGACTTCTTCTTCAATCGCCTTAAGGTGGGCGGGATCTACGGGTTGGGTGCTGGGGGAGCATTGTGAAGCAATGCTGTCAGCAAAGGTCTCAGCCTTTTCATCATCCTCGAAGGCTATGGTGCCATCGGGACGGGCGAGGGGAGGAATGTGGGAGATGGCGTCGACTCTGAGTCTGCGCGCCATAGCATAGTAAGCCACGTGAGACGGAGTTATGTTCTCCATGAGCTCAGTGGCTTGAAGATGTCTATGCTCGAATAGGGCTTTCTTTACCCTGCTTTGAAGGACTTTCGCTGCATCCCTACACTCGATAGTTGGGGCGTATCTGGCTCGACGAAGTGCTGCATTTTTCTGCTTAATTAAAAGAATAATATGACGGGGAAGTTTGGGCCGCGGGATTTTGACCGTTCGAGAATTGGAACTGATGGCATTGAGGATGGCATCAGAGACTGAATCGACTGCACTGTCGATTCTCTCCGGGCTACTAAGGTAGTCAGGGGAGAATCCCAGCGGAGAGTCGGCGGGTCCGGCCAGAGTGGCGAGGGACTTTTGGAAACCTTGCCAGTTGGTAAAGGTTTTAGAAGTGGGGGTAGGAGCTGAAGGCTCGCCTAAAATCAGCCGTACTGGACGGTGATCGGAACCTAGGTCGTCTAGTGGGTCTATAGAGCGGAGGGCTAAGGTTACGTTTTTAGTTAGGGCAAAATCGAGTATGTCGGGAGACTGGCTCGATATGGATGGGTAATAGGTGGGCGCGTTAGGACAAATCAGGTCGATGTCAATAGGAAGGGACTCAAGGATTTCATCGAGTTTGATGCCATTATTATTGGTTGAGTAACACGACCAGTCAGTATGTTTGCAGTTGAAGTCTCCAAACATAATGACTGATTGGCCCAAGCCCATAATGGCCTCAAAATCGCTGCGGATGGGAGCCTTACCACTCGGTAGGTAGATGGAGGCTATAGTGACAGAAGGGTGGCCCGACATGGCCAGCCTGCACACCGTCGCTTCCAAGTGGATAAGGGGTGGTGTAGGGATGGGACAGCAGTGTAGGCTCCTTTTGTAATAGATGGCAGTACCACCGTGTGGATCGGTGGGTCTGTCAACTCTTACTAGGGAGTATTTGGGGATAGAGAGACCTTTTGTGAGGTGGGGAGCGAGCCAAGTCTCTTGGACTAGGAACAGATCAAAATCATTTTGCGCGAGAAAGGCTTTTATTTCGAGAAAGTTGGATCGTAGTGAGCGTGCGTTGAATGAACAAAGGGTGAGGCCCTTGGGTTTAGTCTTGCGACCAGTCATAACTGTGGTGTTAATTATTGCGGAGGACGGGTTATTACTGTCCATTTAAAAGATTTTGGATTTTGGTGATTATGGCCTCGTGCCTTCCCAGGATGTCCAGTACGTCGGTCGGAGTACGAGCTGACTGCAGCTCTCGGTTGATGGCCGTATATTCGCTTATGTTAGCGAAGGCCAGTAGGGAACCTAGGTCTAAGGTTCTCTTAGACTGCTGAGTGGGGCGGGGGGGCGCCTGTCTAGGCGGCAGGGGGGGCTTGACCCAGGTCGATAATTTCGGCGTGGGGGTAGGGTTAGACCTAGACTTGGGGGCTAGCGGGAAGTCACTAGCCACCAACTTAGGGGCAGGGGGTGGGGGGGGCGGGCGCTTGTTGTGCGGGGCCGCAGAGTGAGGTTTGGGGCGTGGGGCCCTAGGGCAGCCGCGGTAGTTTGCGGTGTGGCCAGATTGGCCGCACAGCACGCAGGCTGGGGGGGTGGGGGACTCGCGGGTGCGGGAGCACTCGCGAGTCGCGTGAGGCTCTAGGCACTTCACGCAGCGGGGAGGGGCGGAGCAGTTGGCCGCCGCGTGTCCATAAAGTTGGCACCGGTGGCACTGCGCGGGGTAACCTGACTTGTGTGGGGTCTCCACAAGGATGTTAGAGAGGCCGCACACTGTGCTGACCTCGAAAACGGCCTTGGCGGCTGGGACGTTCTGGAGTATGACCAGCACAAGATGGAAGCGTTTGCCGCGGCTGTTGTGCATCTTGTGCACAGCCTCTACGGGAAGATTTTGGGATTGGAGGTCCTTGAGGACCTCCTCGTTGGGGAGTTCATAGGGGACTCCCCGAAGAATAACTCGTTTTTTACGCTCCTCAGGGAGGGCGTAAGTGTGATAGGCAATGTGCCTATTTGTAAGGAGCTTGGTGAGGCTTCTGAAGTCATCTATAGTAGGGACCTCTATCTTTATAAAGTCGCCCGTATTGGACGCTTTCAAGAATTGAATGCGCTGTTGCGCGCAAAGGGCGGAAATTTCCGACCACCTATTCTTCTCCTTTAGGAAGATAGGTGGGGGCTTCTTAGCCTTGGGCGGGACGGGGGTGCAGCGGGAGGCTGGCTTAGTGGGGGGTCGAGGCCCTGGGAGCCGGGGTTTGCTGGGAGGCCTGAGGGGCCGGGGTGGAGGCCTGAGTGGCCGGGTTGGAGGCCTGAGTGGCCGGGAGGGGGGCCTGAGTGGCCGCGGGGGAGGCCTGAGTGGCCGGGGTGGGGGAGGTCTGAGTGACCGCTACAGGGGAGGCAGTGCCTAGGCTGCGCTGCTTCCTGTTTCGTTTCTTCTTCGGCGAAACAGTGAGAAAACCATCCTCGTCTAGGGACGCGTCTGGATTTCTCACTGTGGCATTGGAGGAGTCGGTCACACTAGACGCAGTGCGCTTGGTGCCGAGGGACTCGCTGCCGGAAACGTAGAAATCGGTTTCCATGGCAGACTCAGATTCGGAATCTGAGAATGGGGTTGGGGGGAGTGCCTTATGGGCTCGGGAGAAGCCCGGGGGTGAGCGTACATACCTGGGTGGTGCGTCGTCGGTCTGGGAAGGCAAGGGGCCTTGGGAGTTATTCGCGGAAGTGGCCTGAGGGGCCGGGTAGTAGGTGGCCTGAGGGGCCTGATATGACGTTGAGGCGTTCTGGAACAACGGGTGGATCCAAGGGTCCTGAGGGGACGCTTGGGGTGCGGGGGCCTGAGGGGCCGGGAGCGGCGCAGAGGCCTGGAGCTTGTTTTGGACGAGGGATGTCAGCATAGTATGCATCTGCATGAGCTGATGCTGCATCTCCTCATGTTGAGATTTGAAAGGGGCTAACATGGAGGTCATCATGGCCTCCATGTTTGGATCCCGGGATTCGATGGTGGACGCCATCGAACCCGGTGCACAACCAAGAGAAATTGAGGTCAGAACTCACGAGCCTGAAAAATAAAAGACCGTGCCGCTGAACGGCACGAACACAATGAACGAGGGGGGGGGGAAAGGCGCGTGCTCCTGATTCGAGCAGGCGCCGACCGTCTCCCTGGGAAGGCCCAAGTGCAATGGGTTCGGGTCTGCCGGATTACTAGCCCAGGAGGGCTAGCAGCGTTCCGGGTCGACGCTGACAAGGTTCGTTGTCACCGTAAGGTTTCCACTTGTCCAACGCGAAACTAAAAAATTTGCTTAAAGTTCGCTCTGAAAAGAGCGAAAGTTAATCAAACTTTCCAGTTATAGGAAAACGAGAAGTTCGCAAGTGCGTCGCTAGTACGCAAGTGGCGCCACTGTCGAAATCGGATACTAATCGCGAACAATACCGTAGCGAGAGCCGCGGTCCAAATTTGGTACTTGAACGGGGCAATACCGTAAGGAGAGCCGCGGAATCGATAAAAATCTTCTCGAGTCGACAAGACTTTTATCGATCGAAAGGAGAGCACAAAACACACGGAAAGCACGACCACTGCGCACGAACGATGAAAGCAAACTGTTTTCGCTGGCAATCGTGTCTCTCTTCTCCTTTTATCCCATTGTCGCTGGTAGTTATTAGGAATGCTTACACACCGCCAAAAGATTTAACAATCTTTATTTTGCCTTTTTTATGATATTTGTAGCCACCACGTAGAAGAAGAGAGTTGCTTTTTTTGGATGTAATCAAATCAAATCCAATTTGATTATACGATGTAGATGGTTGTGGTTGTGACATCGTGTACCCTCCAAAGTAAAAATCGAGATAATTATAAAAATAACATCAACAGGAAAAAATCCAACTGGATTTTTAAAACAAAATGGCTGCTGCGACTTTCTAGGTATTTTGGCTCAAACAACAGCTTTTACCAAAAATAGGTTTTATCATTGCTATTTATTTAAAGCCTAAGTAAAACTTGATGCCTTTGATATTAATATGTAGGTATTTTTACTTTTTGATCCTTCTATTAAATAATTAGTTATAATTAGCAAAAATTTAAATCACAATAAGTAATAATTAGTTGATATAGTTAAATACAATATTATATTTCTACTATTAAGACTCTATTAACATATCAGAAAGTATTCAATGAAGCAAAAAACGTTTCATTTTACATTATTTATTTTAATAAATAAATAAAATTGGTTACAGTTAACTTACCTTTTCCAAAGGGTATGATGAAGACAATTCTCCATTACCTTTAATTATTTGTAATATTACTATTATTTGCAATAAACAAAAATCAAACGCGTGCGCACATATTCCCACACTAAAATGTAAACTGAATGGAGTGGGAATGGAAATAAAGATATTTTATTGCTTTCTTTGTCGCACTTGCTAATATCGTTTCACAGTAACAAAGCTCGCGCTCGCTCGCTCGAGATAGCCTGATGCAGTTGAACTTAGCAAGTGAGACAGCGAATCGCAAAGTTTCGCAACGTTGCAGTCATTCATTCTTATTCTTTTACAGCAACCCGCTGGCGATACTAAGCGACGTGCATGCAGTCATTTTATTTTGTTTGATTCTTTAAAGCTAAATAAATTATGTTTTTATTTTTATTTTAAGATGTTTTATTTGTAAGATCTTTATTAATTTTTCTTATAAGTTTGCTTGCTGACCGTACTTGATCTCATTATTTAATACAATTTAGTGTATTAAATAATGGGACGAATCACACAACAAGAAATAATTAATTTTTTGAATAAGTGTTTCGTCCTTTTGGGCTGACTAACCAACCATAGAAATGGAGAAACCCAACTTGATGGTGTATGAAACCAGACTGTGTGTGGTAAAACAGTCTCGGACATGTGAAGTTTCAAATAGAGTCGTTAAATATTGTTTCCCCAAACAGGATTTGATCCCTGCTGAATAATCCTTCTTGATTATGAGTAATATAAAATACTTTCAGTATTTCTAAAGTTGTCTATAAGTCTATAACGGATATTAAAATTCCTGTTTCCGTTTATCTACGTTATAACAGAGTTATGCCTACAAAAATAGTGCACAAAATGTAAGCGAATCGACTAAAACTGCGTATAATGAGAATTTAATGTCATAAAACTCATTGTAAATAACTTTCAGACCGATAACTTATAAAAATGAATAGTCGTAAAATCATAAATGTTAAATATACTTTTATTTTTTTAGTTTTTTTCTGTGAATTTGGTTAATTTAAAGCAGTACAATTCATCATTTCATATGTATTGTTGAAATCAGAAATTATTTGTTTTTATTTAAGACACCATCTTGAAATTTCATGAATCCAATATTACTCGCACAGTAAATACGAATATTTTGATACCTCATGTGTTTAAATCTGTCCGGCAGTTCAGTAGAAATTAGGTATCAAGAAACAGACATACGCGCTGAAAACATAACCCTCCTTTGCGTGCCGCAGTCGAGTAAAAAGAGAACCTTTCAATCATAGAAAAAATTACACAAAATGCATTAATATTTTCCCTGAAATTATGGGAATGTTATTGACACATTCCAGAATCATAATAAAAAACGTTTAGTCACCACAAATTAAAAAAAAAACTCACATTTTTGGCCAATGACATAACTAAAAATGAAAATAGGTATTTCTACTAAAGAATTTTCTTATTCAATTATTTTTTCAGTTACTTTTATTTGGTTTAGTTTATTTAGTTTCATTAAGTTGTCCACGAATTGATTCACTTATTTTACTTTTTATCTTCCTAACAATATTGTTGCTGAGCAGTTTAACTAGCGATTCTATAGATAAATCATTTCTGTCAGTATTTTTTGGTGTACTGATAGTGTTGATAGATAGAGTTGGTGTGCTTAGTGTTGTAGTAGTGACACTTTCTGTTGTATTTTCTGTATTTATTGTTGTCAATGCATCAGTTTCAGTTACTAAAATAGAAATATTGCGTGGAGCAAATGGCAATTTAGTTGTTACATTTAACGCAATGTTTTTGGTTGTTTCGGTTCTGTTTTCATTTGATTCATGCGAAGTTGTCTCTGATGATAGATCAATTGTTTTATTTTTCGACTTCGATCGTTTTGTTTTTATCGTAAATTTTTCGACATTTTTCGATAACTCCATTGAGTTTCCGTTTATTACTTTACTGTTTGAGACGGTCGTTTCGGTACTGTTTACTTTTGAGTCATGCGTAGTTTTTTCAGATAGATCATTTGACTTCTTTTTTGACTTCGATCGTCTTTTTTTTGTTGTCAATTTTTCGTAGCTCTTTAATGACTCCATGGAGTTTTCAGTTATTATTTTACTTTTTGAGAAAGAAGTATTAATTTCCTCTGTAGATGAAGACTTCCACATAAACTTCGATATAAACTCCGATATACGTCGAGCTTGTTTTTCTGTAATTGAATGAGATTTTCTTTTTGGTTTATGCTTAGGTTCAGAAGTATTAAGGGTAGTTAATGGCATTTTACTTCTTTCATTTGATGTATCATTTGCTGTTTCTCTACTATTTACTTTTGAATCATGCGTAGATTTCTCTGATACATCAACCGACTTCTTTTTTGATTTCGACTGTCTTGTTTTTGTGGTTAACTTTTCGTAGCTCTTTGATGAATCCCTTGAATTTTCGATAAATGCTTTACTTTTTGCGACTGAATGATCAATGTTTTTTGTAGGTAAATACGCTGCTGAAGACTTCGGTATACGTCGAGTTTGTTTTTTAGTAATTGAATGAGATCTTTTGTTTAGTTTGGGATTAGCTTTCGAAGCACAAGTATTTCGGGTAGTTATTCTTTCTATTGACGTATTGTTTGCTAATTTGCTTCTGTTTACTTTTGAGTTATGCAAACTTGTCTCTAATAGATCAATTGGCTTCTTTTTTGACTTCGATCGTTTTGTTTTTGTAGTAAATTTTTCGACATTTTTTGATAATTCCATTGAGTTTTCGCTTATTGCTTTACTGTTTGAGACGGAATTAAATTTGCTTCTGTTTACTTTTGAGTCATGCGAAGTTGTCTCTAATAGATCAATTGGCTTCTTTTTTGATTTCGATCGTTTTGTTTTTGTAGTAAATTTTTCGACATTTTTTGATGATTCCATTGAGTTTTCGCTTATTACTTTACTGTGTGAGACGGAATTATTAGTGTTCTCTGTCGATAAAGATTTTGTTATAGACTTAGTTGGTTCATGTTTAGCTTTAGGTTTAGAAGTATTGAGGGTAATTAACGGCACTTTAGTTCTTTCATTTGATGCATCATTTGCTGTTTCCTTACTGTTTACTTTTGAATCATACGTTGCTTTCTCTGATAGATCAACCGACTTTTTTTTTGACTTCGACCGTCTTGTTTTTGTGGTTAACTTTTCGTAGTTCTTTGGTGAATCCCTTGAATTTTCGACGGAATTATCAGTGTTTTCTCTCGATATAGACTTAGATATACGAGTATGTCGAGCTTGTTTTTTTGTTATAGTATGAGAATTTTTTATTGCTTTAGGTTTAGAAGTATTGAGGGTAGTTAATGGCACTTTAGTTCTTTTATTTGAGGCATCATTTGCTGTTTCTCTACTGTTCACTTTCGAATCATGCGCCGTTTTCTCTGACAGATCGACTGACTTTCTTTTTGACTTCGACCGTCTTGTTTTTGCAGGTAATTTTTCATCGCTCTTTGATGACTCCATTGAGTTTTTGGTTTTTATTTCACCTTTAGAGACTGAATGATGCTCTTTGGATATAGACTCCGACATAAGACGATCTTGTTTTTTTGTGTCGATACGTGATTTTTTTTTTAGTTTAGCTTTCGCTTTTTTTGTTGTTTTTGCTGTTATTGTTGTTTTTATTGTTGTTTTTGCTGTTGTTGTTGTTGTTGTTGTTGTTGTTATTGTTGTTTCTGTTTCTGTTTCTGTTATGGTTTCCGATGTGGTGTCTGGTGTTATTTCTGACTGTATTGTATCTTCTTCTTGTGTTGAGATTTCTTTTGAATTTGTTGAGGATGGTACAGGAGGTGGTGAGACATTATAGAAATGTAAATAAATGGATGGTACAGGACATGAAGGTGAAGGAATCGAAGTAGGAGGAATTGGGGCAAAAGGCACTGGCATTGGAGCAGGCAAATAATATGGAAATGGTAAAGGTTGAAACATTGAAGCATCCATTAACACCGAAATGCATAAACTGATAGATATTGTACCCAAGGGCTAAGGATTAAATTCTTCACAATCTCTTACACGTTTTAATTTTAGAATGACTATTTGAAAAACATAATAAAAAAACCTGAAAGAAAAAACAAAATAAATGGAATATCAAATAATGCTCCATAAATAAATTCTCAACACCCAACGCAAATAAAGAACGTAATATAGATTAACATATGCAAAACCTGGACAGTTCTATATAACATACATACGGGTTGAATTGATAACCTCCTTTTTTGAAGTCCATTAAAAGGGCGTTGGTTCTAACGACTCACAAATAATGAAACGAAACTAAAATAAAAAGGTTTTGACTTGATATAGTCCATTACATATTTTCTTTAAAAAAAATGAAATGTTAATTTACTTTTACTTTAAGTTGTTCTTTTTTACAACATAAAGTACCATAAAATAATATTCAATATGTTTTATGTTACATTTATTCATGTTTCAGTTTCAAAATTTATGAGAAGTCATAAATCAAATTCTAATTTGAAAATTAAATTCTTTCACAGACACGAGTAAATCGAATATATTTTTTCATCAAATAAGTTTATTTTAGAAGGTTAAGCTCATAGTTATAATTTCAAGAAATATAAAACCGTTAAATAGTCAATATTGCAATAACCACCGTGAATCCCTTAAGACTGCTCTCGTGACTATGAATAGGAACGGACTAATATATGTATAGGGTGTCCTGCGAGAGCTAGCCATAAGCTAGTGATAATAAGATGTTTGTTATAGAGAGCGCAATATCTCGCAATATCTTGCAAATAGAGTCTGCTTCGCTCGTTACGGACATATAATCTTTACAGATGGTTGCCGGGCAGCTTCGAGGATTTTCTCGAAAATATGGCAAGAATAAGGTCGGTTGATCGCAACCTGCTGCAGAAGTTTCTAAGCTAACAACAAAAGCTTTTGTGTTTTTTTGTAATGCTTTTTGGATCCCATGTACTGCAGTATTTTGGGTAACATGGAATTTAATTGGAAAATCCCTTTAAGCAGTCGTTTGGGGCGTTCATCTTAACCTATAATATTGCCTATAACAATAACAAAGCGAATTTACGGCTATTAGGAGAACCATAGGCAGCTCCATTGTTGTATTGCTCACTAAGAAACTCTAGTACAGGTGGTGTATCACTATTAAAATAATTACTATTCTTGACCTCACAATGTTGCCACCACAGTTTTAACGACACGTTGTATTATTGCATCGTACTGTCGGAGTGCGATGCCAGGGACTGGTCTAAGGCTGCCTTGTACGCCGCGTAATGCAAAAACCTGCCTGAGACTATCGCGGCACCCACGGTAAGTGGATTTTAAACGATGTTCGTTCGGTGCAACCATTTAATTTCAATTAATTGCTTTTGTAGGGGACCACGCTTGTGATAGCCAAGCCGGAAACACAAATATTCACAATTTTCTGAAGACACTTAAGTAAGAAGCGGAAACTGAGAGAACATATTGTTCCAGCTGACTGTAAACGCATCCATTTCTATAGCGTCAGGGTCTCTTTTACACGACATGTAACCTACGGCATTTGGCATTGGTCCGAGAAGCGAACATCAAAAACATTTAGATAGCCGATTGAAAGCGACAGCAGAAAGTTCAAATTCAGTTTCTGGGTTATATTTTTCCGACTCTTCGTCTGCTTCGTAATTGTCTTTTGTATTAAACGGCCATATATTTCTCTTTTGTGACTGCCAAATTTGCCTACATAGAAAGGTTACTTAGATGTGGAAACTGTATACCACCTATTTGGTTTACGTAACTAATGGCAGTTCTATTATCTATGCGCAGTAAAATAGAGCAATTCGATCTTTCGCTTCCTAACAATTCTAAAAAGTTAACATGAGCACCATGACCTATTTTGTTACCACAGATCGCTCCCCAACCATTGCGGGAAGCATCAGTGTATACTTCAAGATCAAAGTTCATTGTTGTCAAACTAATTAATATATTTTCTTTCCATCAATTAAGGTGGTCTAAGATTATAGGATTGAGAATAAAGGATGCATCAAAATTAGAATATTTTTGCAAAGCTTAAAACTTTTGTCACTCTGGAAGTTTAGTATATATACATAGTCGTACGTGACAGCAGGACAGGCAGCAACTAACACTCCAATTCATTGAGCAAATTCTCGAACTGTTGATTTAGATTAGTTTAAAAAATTTACAAACTACATGTATAGTTTAGTTAGTCGTTTATCTGTGGGTAAAGATAAAGTTTGGTTTACTGAATCATAAATTAGTTCAAAAAAACAAGTCCGCTTGGATACAAGAGAGATTTTATCATAATTAATAATAAAGCCAAGGCGCTCTAAGAGTTCAACTGTAGCTTTGACATTTTTAAGACAATCATCATAATTATCACCCACGCAACAGATATCACTTCTCATAATTTTTGTAAAAGTTCTGGGGGCTACCGAAAGACCGTATGGCATGACGTTAAATTCAAAGTTTAAATCTTAAAAATTTACGGTCTGATTTAAGTATTAATAAATAAGATTCTTTTAAATGTATAGTGGCCATAAGGGCTTCTATAGGCAAAAATTTGGAAGTCGTTCGGTAGTCACAAATAAATTTATTTAAGTTTCAAATGGTATTTTAAATCCATTGCTAATCCAGTCTAAAACTACACGGTTAGATGGTGTAGTTAGCCAATTATCGAAGAAACGAGATATTATACCGTCGTGTATTTTTATAAAATATGGATGGGACGTTTGTCTTCCATGACACCTGATGTTAAGTGAACATGAAGACTAAGGTGGTACACGTCCATCCACGAGAAACCTATTCACTCGACGCTTAAAAGTACTAGGACTATACTGGTCAGGGAAAATAGACGCAGGCAGTTCATTCCAAACCTTGGCGACCCGTATCAAAAAGGAACTGTCAAAGCGCTTAGTTCGACTTTTCGGAATATCAAGCACATACGGATGGAAGTTCTGTCTGCGTCTAGTAGTCCGATCCTAAAAGGGTGAGGATTCAATTTGCTCAAACAGAGCACTCGCGCAGTCACCAAAATGTATCCTGTAGTACACGCTTAAACAAGCAACCTTACGACGATGCTCTAGGGTCTGCAGTTTTTTGGTCGTAAGGTGGACGTTGTTAATTAGATTAAGGCCTTTTCGGTCAACGGAGCCCAGCGCTTCTAGTTGATATTTGGCTGAATTATCCCAAAGATGACTGCAGTACTATATGCATGATCGCACTTGAGCTATGTATAAGTTAAGAAGCTGTGCAGGGCCGAAGTACCGCCGTACCTTCGAGATGATTCCCAACTTTTTCGAAGCTACTTGAGCCATGGACACAATTTATTGACTAAAGTTTAAACTGGATGTTATAGTTACGCCTAAAAGCCCTAGATGGTCAGTGATGGGGACATTTTGGAAAGTGGGCGTTAATGTGAGGGTGCTCTTTTTTGCGGAGAATAGACACGCCTGAGTTTTGGACGCGTTGAATTTGACCAAATTTGACTCACCCCAATCGGATACTTTCCGTAAGGTCAAATCAACGCGCTCAATCATTGACTGTCTTAAACTCTGGATTACACGGGGGCTCGCTCGCGCATTGGATACGTATCTCTCTACAACAGTGCTGTCATCAGCATAACTTATAATGCCCGGTGTTAAAAGGTCATTAATGTGCAGCAAGAACAGTGTTGCAGAGAGAACAGAGCCATTTGGTCGGAGGAGAAGCCATCTAAGACTACTCGAATTGACCGTTCCCTTAGAAAATCAGATAACCAGTCGCAGAGCCCAATCGGTATGCCATAAGCTAGGCTGGAAGCTTACTTAAGAGACCATCATACCAGACCCTGTCAAAGGCCTTGGAAATGTCTAAATATACAGCTATTGCTTCACCATGACCCTCCAAGGCCTCGCTCCATAAGTGAGTGGCATACAGGGGATTTGACGTCACGGACGTTGACGCGAGTGTTGAGCTCCGTTGTTTTTGTTTTGTTAAATTATATACATTTGGTTTTTGTTGAAGAAAAGTAAATTTCTACCTCATAACTACTAATATATGTGAAGTGAAATAATAGTTTATGAATAAAAGTGGCTAAAAAAGTATATTTGAAGATAAATGTTACATCGTATTACGATTGACTACCCGCTTTGAGCTGAACAGTGTATAGTGTATTTAAATGGACGAATTTGGCGTGTTAGTGTGTGTTACGTTGTATTCGGAGTACGTCAACTGGATTTAATTAGAATACGAAAATAAGCAGACTACACATTTAATTGTTACATTGGAAAACTTTACTTTAACAAGTGCATTTGTTTGTCATCAACGCCATCTATTAGTGACTAGCTGAAGCCTTCAAACTGGCTCTAAGTGGATTGTCTTCCGAATAAAACTAAATGACAGGGCGACATCTAGTCGTTGAGTTTTGATTTTGTTCGTGATTTATCGTTTGAAACTTATATTGCTTATAAAATGCCAAAGTGTGGAGCGTGCGGTCGCTTCCTCTCACAGCCAGATGGCGCTACATGTTCGAAATGTAAATTATTATATCATAGAGATTGTGTAGCGATCCCAGAAGGGAGTAAGGCTAACTCCAAATGGTCTTGTCCGGCTTGTAAAAATAAAACGCCGAGAGGAGATAACTCAACGACTCCTATCAAGTCATTAATATCCGATACTGTACCTGAAAGTCAAATACTGCTTAAAAACGACGAGTCGAGCCAGGATCAACCTGTAGTCTATGAAGAATCAGACATGCAATTCCTACGATCTCAGATATCTGCTATACGATGCGAAATGAAGGAATACAGACAGGACTTTTTCACGTTTAAGCAGTCCTTAGAGTTTATCTCTAATAAAGTTGATTCTCTCGAACAAAGGGTATTAATTATAGAACAAAAGTATGCTGAAACTATGAACTCAACAAATAATAACTCCCTGCACTCGTCCATAGAGGAATTAAAAAATCAATTAAACGAAAGGGACCAGCAACTTTTATCGAACGACTTGGAAATCTCCGGAATAAATGAGGTAAAAGGGGAAAACCCTGAGCATATTGTAGCAATGATAGCCAGCAAACTTTCTGTTAACCTAGACTCCAGGGAGATTGTCAGTGCACATAGAGCGGGTCCCGTACGTCGAAACCGTACAGACGAGAGCGACACAAGACCGAGGAACATCGTGGTGCGGCTGGCGCGGCGGAGCGTGCGCGACGAGTGGCTAAAGGCGGCGCGCGTGCGGCGTGGCGTCACCACGGAGGGGCTGCAGCTGGGCGAGCCTGCGCCCGCGCCGCCGCGCCGCTTCTATGTCAACGAGAGGCTGACACACCGCAACCGACAGCTGTTCGCTAGGGCGCGTGAAGCTGCTCGCCACCACAGCTGGAAATTTATATGGACACGGGGTGGTACAATATATGCTAGAAAGGAATCTGACGCCATAGTACATCGCATAGCTTCAGAAGCAGATATAAATAAGGTTTTTATCAGCGCTTTAAGTTAGTATTTATAGAGTATTTATTCTTTTTGTATAAGTTATTGTTATTCTTTTTGTATTTGAAGTTTTTATCTTTTTGTGAACACAATTTTAATAGTACTTTGGCGGATGGACTGCGATTATTAGTTTTACAATTCCTTTCCCATATATTTGATTGTTTGTTCTTGTGTAATGAATTTAGAATAGGTACTTTAAAATGGTTTTCATTTATGTTTTTTTTGTTTAAGTATGGCCTAGTAGTAGCTGATTTTTCGTTTACTTTTATACAACTATACTTAAATATGGATAGCCACTACATGAGTATGTTGGGCTTTTTGTTAGGAAACTTTCATTTTTGTAAATTTGGCAACAAACCATTTCAAAAATCTTGGTGCAGCGGACGCTTTATTAATATATTTATCATTCATCTTTCATATTTTATTACACACTATTACACAAGGACTTTTACTTATAAGCTAGAAAAAATATATACCTATAAATATATTACACTTCTTTATTTATCAAATACATTATATTTAAAAATATATTTTAAAGTTTTGTTATTATACTATTATATAATAATATTTTTACCATTAATTGAAACTCCCCCGTACTGTTATAATCAAAACCTGCTTTTATCTACAGTTTTATTGACTCCTATAACATATATTAAATATTTAATATTGATTCGTTTAACAAACAATAATATACTCTTTAAAGATTTTTGTGTAGCTGTTCTGTGCTCTATTATAAATTTTTGCAGTTTTTGGCATCGGTTCTTTTATAGTTTTAGTGTTCTTAATGGCTCCTAAGAAATCATTCTTTAAAATTGGATTTTTGAATGCAGGTTCTCTCGGTACTAACCATGAGGACTTTATAGTTGCCATGGCTAATCATAATGTCGACGTGATGGGGATAAACGAGACCTGGTTGAGAACAAATGAGGACGCGCGTGCGCCGCTCGTGCCTGGCTATCGTCTGCGCCACATCCCGCGCCCTGCGTCGGTGTGCAACGGTCGTGGTGGAGGGGTGGGCTTCTACATTCGTAAAGGTATCAATGTTCGCTACTTAAATTTCCCCGATCACTCCACTGTCGAACAAATGTGGCTCAGTGTGCAGGTTAATCAAGTGAAAGTCATTGTCGGAACAGCTTATAAACCACCTCGTTTAAATTTGGATGTGTTCTTGGACGCACTTTCCAACTCAATAAGTTCTTTTTCTGGAGCTGATAAAATTATCGTTATGGGTGACTTTAATACTAACTTATTAAAATTACATGATTCTAACACTAAGAAACTATTAGATTTCTTTAAAATATTGCATTTAGAACAGATAGTTACATCACCAACACATATCACAGATATTTCTGAATCGTTAATTGATATCATATCCACCGATGCTATCTGTCGAAACGTCAATGTCAATTTTGTCACAGGGCTTGGCCGACACGCTTTCATAACTTGTGAACTTAACATAAAAAAATATAAGACAAAACCTAAAAAGGTCACATTTAGAGCTCTGAAAAATATAGATCTAGTTAGCTTTAACCAGGATCTCTGCGCCATTCCTTGGGATAATATCAAACAGTTAACAGTCATTGACGATATGGTTTCTTTATTTAATTCTTTTATAATTGATCTTTTTAATTTACACGCTCCTTTAAAAACAAAAGTATTTAATTATAAAAACTGCCCCTGGATCACGCAAAACGTACAGCTCATGATAAAGCTCAGAGACAAAGCACATGAAAAGTACAAAACCACGAAACTTGAACAGCACAAAATATATTATAAGGAATTAAAGAAACATGTTCAAATTGTAATTAAGACTGAGAAAACGGCCTATTTCAATTACTCAATAAACCAAAATATAAATAATCCCAAAGAGCTTTGGCAAAATCTCAAAGGACACGTTTTACGTAAAAATGACCACGAACTCCCGTCTCATATATGTGACCCAAATGAGATAAATAACTACTTTCTGGATGTCCCCGGCAATGCTGATACAAATATATCTACTTTAACTTTTTATGAATTTAACAGATTTAATGATACTAATGAATTTAAACTTGTTTAGTGTTAGTCTAAACACAAGATGATATTGTTAATGATATGATAATCGGAACGATCAAGGAATGATAAAGAAAACCGCCCGGAGTGGTAGTTAAATTCACACTGATTTATTGCGTTAAAAATGTATTGACAACTGTAATTAGGACAATGATGTCGCATGGAAATATTTTGCACGGTTAACAATTTATATAAAGTTTTGTAATAAATGTACATAACTGTACATACTGCCGTCTCAGACAACAGCACGAGACCTGGGCACTATTGGGGAGGTCGATGTTCCCACATTAATAGTTTGTGTTGAGCCGTAGTTATCACTCACTTTCACTTCACTGTTTGGCACCATGACCTTTGCACTAGCACTATCACTTATCTGCATCTCGACGTCGTCGTTGCCCCGACGGTCCCGGGCAGCGCGCGACTGTGGCGGCGGCGGGCTGCGGCGCCGGCACAGGCCACGCGCTCGCAGCCGGACCGCCAGGACTGCTGCTCCTGCTGCGGCTCCGACTCCAATGATAAGATACATCAGAGAGTAATGATGGATGTCATGCACGCTAAGTTCGTTCAACGATTGTGACCTTATATTTTTTATCTCGTCCCGTAAGTCGTTCCACGTTTTATCATCATGGTACTCCATGTGCCTTTCCGGAACCGAAGAGTTGATTATCGTATTTAAAATAGATACCTCTGGGACTTCATATTCCCGTTGTATTTTCGTATGAGAGATAAAGTTGTTGTGGCCGTATAAACTAAATGAGTTAGCCTTTAACGTACACCCTTGACCTATATGTATAATCCCATTACCGTTTAATTGTTTTATAATAACACCATCTGGACAGAAAACGCGTGTGTGGCATTCTTCGCGGCACGCGAACAGCCATCCATTGTTATCGTGCAACTTGATCCACTTGTCTTCACAGGAGGAGTATATCGTGTTACATGCCGAGTTACCTTTATCGGTAGTTAATAACTTAATATCACATAATGTTTGTTTCAATTTTAATTCATATAATGGGCTATTTAAAGAGCATAACAATATATTATTGCCAGAGTAATGTAGGCAAGATTGAAATTCGTTTTCTGATAGTAACAGGGCGACGTCTTTGTTAATATTATATGCTATGTAGGGATATGTTGGAATGATGTAATAGCATTTTGAACCCTTTGTTTGCGGAACTGTAAATACTTTATTTAATTCGAATATTTCGTTACTCACTAATGGTATTTTAATCTCGATAACTACGTAATTAGTTACTATGCGCGCTGCTATCCTTAACAATTTATATAAATCTTGGTAGTTTGAAGAGTCAATCGGTAGCATTAAATCTCCACGTAGTTGACCTGAGATGATATTTATTTGATCTTGAAGTTGCTCAGGTGATATTAAATGAGGATCGATGTGTCCATGCGTAATGTCGGTAATGGTGTCAATTATTGATTGCTGCATGCGTCTTAGATTTGATACAATATGATTAGCCGTAAAGACAGACGATAAAATACTCAGTCCGTTTGCGTTTACGAACGTGATATGGTCTAACCTTGTAGTGAAATTTTGAAGGTGTTCTTCAATATGGTAAAACTGCTTTTTCATAATTTCTTCATTCCTTTTGATGATGTTGTACTCTGATTCAATCACGGAGGTTTGATTTTTCAACAATGTCAGAAGGTGGTTTTCGTTTCTAGTTATCTTTTCTATATCTTCTTTGTATTGTTCAGCAAACCTTTCATCTAGGACCCCAAACAGAGTACTAGCTAGATAGCCTACCCCATTAATAATTCCCCGTTTATAGCGCTGTATATTATGATTTTTAAATAGTAAATTGAAGTGATCTAACTCATTAATTTCGTGTTCAAGTTGTGATATAAGAACCGTACTATCGAATTGTGTTTTATGCTGCTCATTAAATTGTTTGATATTTGATGCATAATTTTTTATTTGCGAGACGCCCTGCCAATAAGTCGACATATTGTAGTATACAATTAGTTTCCAGTCGTCCTTTATGTATCTCAAATCCGATATGCGGTCAAAAAATAAACCGTGCTGATTGTTAATCGTTGTTACGTTGTAGTTAGTTTGTTGGACACTCGGAGAAATACATGTGAACAATAGTAATAACGTTGTAAAAAAGTTACTCAATAAACGTTTAGAACCTACCGGTCTATTGCTACCTTTATTGAGTGAGCGAGTTTTAGCCTGATGTGGATCTAAACGTGGGGTCGTGGATGATAATGGAGGAGATGCTTCAGACTGTGTGGTTTCTTCCCGTACAGGCAAAGAAACTAGTTTGCTAACAGGTCTCTTTAATAAATGATTATTTGAAATAAGAGTGACTACTCTCACATAACCATCTTGCCCTGGATGCAGCTCATGTACCCGTGCAAGAGCCCATCTGCCAGGTGGTAGATTGTCTTCCTTGATAAGCACGACGTCGTTAACTTGTAGATTTTTTTTGGTAGTTCTCCACTTAGACCGAACCTGCAGCTGTTGTAAGTATTCACTGGACCAGCGCTTCCAGAAGTGTTTGTTTATAGTCTGTACTAACTGCCACCTATTTGATAATGACATGGAGGTAGGCTCAGTCTGTGGCCTTGATAGCAATGAACTTCCTACCAGAAAATGTCCAGGGGTAAGGAAGTCATCGTTCACGTCTTCGGTAAGCTGACACAGGGGTCTTGAATTGAGGCAAGCCTCAATTTGGTGAAGCAAGGTGGAGAATTCTTCGTAAGTGAGGGTCTGTGAGCCTAAGACCCGCTTAAGATGGTACTTCATACTCTTTACGGCGCCTTCCCATAGGCCCCCTGCACTCGGCCACGCGGGAGCGTTGAAGTGCCATTCGATATTAAGATTATTGATATCGTTAAAAAATAGATCCGTATGAATACTTTGTACAATGCGCTTATACTCATCTTTCAATATACGATCTGCGCCAACAAAGTTAGTCCCGTTGTCACTGTACATGTGACTTGGAGCGCCGCGTCGTGAGCAGAAACGTCGAAAGGCAGCCAAAAATGTAGGGGTACTCAGATCTGATACTAATTCTAAGTGAGTTGCCTTTGTTGCTAAACAGACGAACACAGCTATGTATCCTTTACATTTCCTCCCTCCACGGCCTTTGTTTATTCTTAGCTCAACGAATCCCGTGTAGTCGACACCCGTATGAGTAAAGGGACGCGACGGTGTAACTCGAGGCCTTGGCAGATCTCCCATAATATGATAACGATTGTCCCCACTAAATCGCCGACATCTTACACATTGACGTAACTGACCCTTAACTGTACGTATGCCGCTGATAATCCAAAATTTATTTCTTATATAAGATAAAGTCAATCTTGGGCCACCGTGAAGTGTCGTGATATGAGCTTTTGTAATAACTAAATGTGTAAATCGACTATGAGGTGATAAAATGATGGGGTGTTTTTCCGATTCACTGATGTTGGAATTAATTAACCTGCCTCCTACTCTTAATATGCCCTGGTCATCAAGAAACGGATGTAAACTGATAATTTTACTGTTAGTACTAACATGGCCCTTTTTCCTTATATTATCTAAATCGTCTTGAAACTCTGCCTTTTGAGTTTCCTTAATTATATAGGTCAATGACATATTCATTTCTTTAGAAGTTAAATAATTAAAGCGAACATTGTTTTTGTTGCGCAAGCAATCTTTGAAACGCAACACCCAACCGAGTACTTTTGTAACGCGCGTCAATGAATTATAATGATGCAATAACTCTGTAATAAATGATATTTTATTTGGTTTTAAAGTAGCGTACACACAAACCTTATTTTTAATTTCAATGTCAGGACTTGGATAGACATTTAAATCATTATTATTAGGGTCAAAAATAGTTAGCCAATAGGGACCTTCCCACCATAATTTAAATTCAGATAATTTTTGTTTAGATAGACCACGGGTGGCGCAGTCAGCTGGGTTTTCCTTAGACTTAACGTGGCGCCAATGTGATGACGGAACTATTTTAACTATTTTCTCTACTCGATTCGCGACAAAACGATTCCAACGAGTACGGTCTCCGTTTAACCACCCAAGTACGATCATTGAATCCGTCCATGCTTGTATTTTGGTATTAATATTTGATTTTGAAAATGCTAACTTAACTTTATTTAATAACTGTGATAATAGTAGAGCTGCGCAAAGTTCTAGACGTGGCAAGGTAACGGTTTTAGATAAGGGCGCTAATTTAGTCTTAGCAGCTATAAGAGTAGATGTATATTCTCCCTTATAGTTAGTGGAAGTTAGGTATAAAACGCATGCATACGCCTTGTCCGAAGCGTCACTAAAGGCGTGAATTATACTATTGTTATTTATATCACCTAAATGCCGCGGAATTTTGATATTTTGTAAATCTATAAAATCGTTTCTTAATTGATGCCACTGCGCATGAATGTTTGATGGAACCTTATCATCCCAAACTATTTCTGTGCTCCAAGTTGATTGGAAGATGAGTTTTGCTCGAACTGATAACGGAGATAGCCAACCAAGTGGATCGAAAATTTTTGATATCTCCGATAGCAGCTGGCGTTTGGTTAAATGTTGAATGTTATTTTGACTAATAATAATATAATAATAATAATAAAATTGTTTATTCAGATAACAGGGATCCATTATTGTTAGTAACAATTACTTATTATCTATGTTAGTAAAACAGTTACGTACCCGAACAATTTAATTCTTAATTAAGGTAATTTTATAAAATTATGAATAAAATTAAAACTTAAAAAATAATACCTAACTGATTTTCAAACGTAAATGAGTCATTCGCAGGAATCCATTTAAGGCCAAGGGTTTTTTTCGATTCTTGACATTTAAATTCGAGCGACTGATTTGGAGTATGCCTTTTATGTTCCGGTAAGCTTTGTAAGAGCTGCGGATTATTGCTGGACCACTTTCTTAAATTCATATTAGCCGAACTAAAAATTAAAATAAGTTCATTAATTAGTGTATTTGCTATTTCTAAAGAATTATGTCCTGAAAGCAAATCATCTGTGTAAAATGACGTATTGATAGCTTCTGCTGCTAGCGGGTAATTATGAGCTTCGTCCTGAGCCAGCTGCCTGAGCGTGCGCATAGCCAGGAACGGGGCCGCCTTAGTACCGTATGTGACGGTAGCGAGTTGATATTCCTGAAGGGGTAGATTTTCCTGTTCCCTCCAAATTATTGATTGTAAATTCCTATCTGATTTTCTAACACGAATAAATCTGAACATTTTTTCAATATCAGCAGTTATTACGTACCTAAATGTTCTCCAGGTTAAGAGGAGAGCTGATAAGTCATGCTGAAGGTTAGGGCCACTGTACATCAACTCGTTAAGGCTGTTGCCCGATGTCGTCTTACATGATGCATTGAAAACAACCCGAAGTTTAGTTGTATCCGAGTCTAATTTTAATACACCATGATGAGGAAGAAAATTTGCCTCATTATTATTATTACTGATAAGATGCATGTGCCCTAATTTGATATATTCGTTCATAAACTGTTTATATTGTTCGGCTAACGCTTGATTTTTTGATAATCTCTGTTCTAATTGTTTAAATTGAGCTATAGCCTTACCCTTAGATGATCCTAATTGTTTCTGATACCCTGGTTTCATGGGTAGAGCTACTTCGTAAGTACCACTTGGCGTTCGAGTTGTTGTACGTTTAAAAAACTCTTCGCAGTAGGTATCTTCATCTGTTAGAGTTGGGTTTTGTTGGTCGATATCCTCTATTTCCCAGAATTTAGAGAGATCTACCGATTCTTGTAACACTACGTGACAGTTAAGGGTCCTAATATTGCCAGAAACTACCCACCCTAGGCTCGTTTCTTGCGCTATAGGTGCCTTCTCAGGGCCCTTTACTAAACCGTATTTAATTATTTTTGAAAACACGTCTACATTTAATAAAATATCTATACGCCTAGATATGTTGAAGTCAGGGTCTGCTAGCTGAAGATTTTGTAAATGAGGCCACGGCCGTTGCGGGAAGGACATATTCGGCAAGTCCTTAACAACCTTACTTACAATATAAGCCTCTGTAGTAAATTGAAAATGTTCATCATACAATGATTGACATTTGATAGTGATCATTCCTTTACTTTGTTTCGAGCACAAGTCTATTCCAGATAAACACATGGAAGGCCTTTTTCTTTTTAACCCTAACAACTGTGCAACGCGTTCGGACACAAGTGATACTTGAGAAGCTGGGTCCAGCAGGGCTCTAACAATGATAAAGGTGCCGTCGGCTGATTGTACGTTGATTAAGGCCGTTGCTAATAAGGACTCTTCATCCTCGGACGAAACATGATACGCATTTCCTACTTGCTTAGACGTTGAGGGCACAGACAGGTCAGACGTGATATTATTAATTTGATTAGATTGTTGGTAGAGTTCATTTTTATCAGAAATGTTAGAATTAGTAATTGTTGACTTAGCATAAGCCGGGTGAAGCAATGTATTGTGCTCGGAATCGCACTCCTTGCAACGTTTTAGTGACGCACACGGCTTGTCATAATGCTTATACAGGCAGTTTGGGCAAACATGAAGTTTCGCAACTGTCCTCAATTGAACGTCCGGTGACAAGTTATTGAACTTTTTACATTTAAATAAACTATGATATGATTTACATAAAGGACACGTGTTAATATAGGTAGCTAATGCTTGATAGTTTTTATTACTAGGTTCATTAGGTTGATAATTATAGTTAACGACATTGGGAGCGCGATATGACTTATTGGCATGGTGATACGGAGTAGGCTGAGTCGATTTATGTTGATAAGGGTTTCTTTTGATAACCGCCCCTGAAGCCGAAAGGGGTGGGATTGTCTCCCTTTCCCTTTTATAAATTGGCTCTAAGGCTTGATATTTACCTTCTAAAAACGTCATAAACTCGTCTAGCGTAGGTAACTCTCTCGGGGTCTTCCTAGATTCTTTGTAATCTGTGTAGGTTTGTTGATCCAGTTTCTTACACAATAGATGTACAACTAGTGGATCCCATGAGGTAGTGTCGACGCCCAAATTATGGATAGCGTGAATACATTCTGTGGTGGTGTCATACAGTTTCTTAAGATCATAAGATGTTGCTTTAGCTGAAGGTTGGTTCAAGAATATCTCTACGTGCTTTGCGAATAATACCTGAGGGTTATTATACCTATGGACTAAAATATCCCATGCAACATCGTAATTTTCGGTAGAGATATGAAGATGTTGAATTATCCTCTCCGGCTCCCCTTTCACCTTGCTCTTGAGGTGTTGAAGCTTCTGAGCCTTAGTTATGGATGCGTTGTTATGGATAGCTTCGGAAAATAGCTCATAAAAAGTAGGCCATTGAGTATATTTTCCAGTAAACGTTGGTATTTCCAGTTGGGGGATGGATTGTTGACGATGGGAATTCGATGATATTTTTTGATATAGAGATTTCTTAGTATTTTCAAATAATTTCTCATGTTTCATAAATTCTTCTTCATAACTGATGTCACCTCCTACCAGTAAGTTATCTATTTTGATATGTAAATCTTCAATAGTATTCCACTTAGTCTGAATGTTTCGTAACTTGTCGTCAATCTCCCATTTTTCTGTCAAACCTTCAAGTTCAATACTATTGATCGTTCTACCTAATGCTCTAAAATACGTTCTCTGTAAGGAAAGCAACGAATCTATTTCTCCACTTGGTTGCACGGCCTTTTCAACTTTACCGTACGAGGTCAGAAGGGCGCGCGTGGATTCATACGTTTCCCTAGCTAACTCATATATTTGCTCAGAAAAATACTCTTGAGCCCTCTCCTTATTAAGGGTGAGCTCGCGATGGTTATTATTGAACTCTTCCCAGAGGTTATCTAAGGACGTTAATCGAATTTTGATATATTCTGGTGTCTTCCTTGATGCAGAGTCTTTCTTGAAATTTGTTTGAATGTTATTCAAACTGGCACTGATCTCTCTCTGACGAACAATCAAAGAAGCCACCATGATGATAATAGAACGGACTTACTTGAAACTTTGTAGAAGTAGGTATGAAAAGTGGTGCTGTCGTGCCGGTTTCCTCTGCCTCGGCGTATATCAGTTAGTACTGATAGGTATGTGGTAGACTGGTTTAGTCCACCTGAATCCTGCTATGATCACTGCAATCCTGACTTTCTGCACTGTTTGATAAGTTCACTGATACTTCCCCGTCAGAAACAATAGTTTATAAGTTTATAATTTTGATACTTCTAAAACACGACGTGGTCACTTAATCGAAGGACCAAAAAAACTATGTTTAGTGTTAGTCTAAACACAAGATGATATTGTTAATGATATGATAATCGGAACGATCAAGGAATGATAAAGAAAACCGCCCGGAGTGGTAGTTAAATTCACACTGATTTATTGCGTTAAAAATGTATTGACAACTGTAATTAGGACAATGATGTCGCATGGAAATATTTTGCACGGTTAACAATTTATATAAAGTTTTGTAATAAATGTACATAACTGTACAAAACTACACACTGTGTCCTCTGACTTCATATTTAAATTTATTCAAAATATAAAATCCAATGCACAAGGAAGTGATGACATAAACCGTGACATGATTTTGTTGACCTTAGATACTACTCTTGACATTATTACCTTTATTATAAATAAATCCATTGAATTATCTGTTTTCCCTAACACATGGAAGACGGCAATTGTACGTCCTATACCCAAAAATAATAACCCTCTTTCAGTTCAAGATACTAGACCTATCAGTATATTATGTTTCCTGTCCAAAATACTAGAAAATGTCATTAGTATTCAATTGACAAAGTATCTAGAACTTAACTCTATTCTTCCTGAGGCACAGTCAGGGTTCAGAAAGGGTCGCGGTACATCTTCAGCATTAATCGACGTAACTGATAATATATTGACTGCTCAAGATGAAGGTAATAGCACTGTCCTTGCTTTACTTGATTTTTCTCGCGCATTTGACAGTATTCACGTGCCCTTGTTGCTCTCCAAAATGGCTTTTTATGGTTTTCATACCTCAACCATAAACTGGTTTAGCAGCTACTTACAAAACCGCAAGCAACAAGTGGAACTTATATCGCATGATGGTTCTAAATCAATTTCATCTGCTCTTCCAGTAACTAGAGGTGTTCCTCAGGGATCGATCCTCGGGCCCCTTATTTTTATATTGTACACGGCTGATATAATTAACTGCATCCAACATTGCAAGTATCATTTATACGCTGATGATCTACAAATATATACGCCCATAAATACTTCTGACACCCTTAGCTCGATCACTAAATTAAACACAGATTTAGATAGAATTGCTTGTTGGTCTAGAGAACATTGTTTGTACTTAATCCCAATAAGTCAAAATATTTAATTTTGGGATCAAAACAGCAAATATCTAATGCCTCACGAGTGCTTTTCACCGTTACAATATCCGGTGTTCCAATTGATCGGGTCACATCAGCACGAAATTTGGGAGTTATTTTCGACGAGGAACTGCACTTTGAAGCTCACGTAGCGAACCTTCTTCAGGCCTGTTTTTACAAACTGAAACTTTTATACATGTCTCGTAGTTTTCTTAGTGTAGAAATGCGAAAACGATTAGTTGACGCACTGGTCTTGTCACGCTTAAGTTACGCTGACACAGTATACGGCCCTAGGTTACTCGCTCGAACTAAAAAGATCATGCAAAGGCTGCAGAATGCCTGTGTTCGGTTCTGCATCACCATGAACCGCAGGGATCATGTTACACCCATCATGAACACACACAACCTGCTAAAAATGGAAGTTAGAAGAAAACTTCACTTAGCATGTCTAGTATTCAAAGTTATAAAAAGCGGTACTCCTTTGTATTTGTACAATAAACTAAAATGGACCTACTCGTCAGATAATAAATACTGCACTCGGTCTAGCGATAATAGACTTAGGACACACACTCACAAATCCTCTGCTTTCAGGGGTAGTTTTAAATACGCTGCCACCAAATGTTGGAACAACATCCCTCCACCACTTAAAAATTTATCAACTATCACCAATTTCAAAAATAAATTGACAGAATACCTCTTCGCACAACAAAAGGCAGCCTCCTGAAATACCTGTACCATATAACATACCATTTTTATTTGATTAGTTGTATTGTGTTATATTATTGTATTTGATTCTTTTATTGATATGTATATGTATATATATATTTTGTTATCTATCGCACCCATTTATATATGTACATAATAATATTAATTAATATATTAATCTCATATCCATTTATAACAATATTATAATTCTTATTTATAACAATAATTATCATTCACTTAACTTAGCGTAAAGCGTCCGTGAAGTCAATAAGGTGAGGCGTGCACTGAAAATCAGCGCTGAAATTTATTAATAAATTTTCAGCATAATGCTGAGTGTAAGCCTTTTCGGCGTAAAAATTAGTACTGTAAATTATTCTTTGTTTTTTTTTTGTGTAGCCTAGTTTTTAATTTTATGATAAGTGCTTTTTTCCGTCGAATAAACGATTTTATTATTATATTATTATACACGAGAAGATCGCCGGTCGAGTGCCCGTTTCGAAAACCATATTGGCTATCGCTTAGGAGCTCGTTGGTCTCGAGGTATGCCAGGAGTCGATTGTTCAATACAAGTTCCATGACTTTGCAAAGTATGGAGGTGATTGAAATTGGTCGATAGGTGACAGGATCGGCACGGCTTCCCTTCTTCGGTACTGGCTGTACGTTAGCAAGCTTCCAGGACTTGGGAACCTTACCAGATTCTAATGAAAGTCGATAAAGACACGTCAAAACGAGAGAAAATTAAGCTGTGCAGCGTTTCAACACCACTGCAGGAATACCATCTGGACCGCTAGCCTTATTCTCGTCTAGGTGCAGCAAGCATTTAAGAACCTCCGTTTGGTTAATGTGAACGGTACCCATTGTAGGTCCAAACTGAGGTAATTGGGGTGGGATTTTTCCTTGGCAATCTAGACGAAAATTTTCCGCGAAGATACTTGCAAATAAATCTGATTTCTCCTTAGCAGTGTGGGCCAGAGAACCATCGGGTTTCCTCAGTGGTGGCAGCGACGGGCGACAAAAGTTTGTTTCGACCGACTTGGCAAGGGACCAGAAAGCTTCACTTCCCGAAGGGTATGCTGCTATTATTCTGTCTCCGATACGGCCTATGTGGGCAAAACGAGCTCTTTTGATTACCTTTTTGCAGGACTTGGCGGCAGCATTGTTCTTTATCTGTGCTATTGGCGTCGCGCTCGCTGTCGGCTGAGCAAGAGGCCGCGCCGCTTCGGCGGTGGGTACAGTCTGCTCGGCCCTTTGCGCCCCCCTCTATACTGCGGGTAGCGCGAGGTCTCGGAGTAGTTTCCCTGGTACGAACTAGATTGTCTAGGCTAAAATTGAGATCGAGTTACTGGTGCTACTAGTTGATCCATTACAGCAGTAGGTCTTGGCTGCTTAACGAACTTTTTGATCGATAACCCTTGTTTTTCTATCGCTTATGTTGCTTTTATTTTGTTTGAATTATATGCTTATGTTGTTGACATTACATGACACATCTCTCAACTCTTTCACAATCTTTTACAATGTTTAGAAAAGGTTTCGTCAACGAGTAATTGTTGTTGTAAAGACGAAGATTTATTAATCGCCAAAAGTTCGATTTGTATTTTCTTAATTTTTTGTTTTTTTTTTTACTTCCTTTTATCTGGTTTTAATAACTTTCGTGTTGACTCACGAAACCACCAAGTTGAAAGTTTACGGGTTAGTTTCGTACAATATCGTATTTAAAACATCGTGAGACAATTTTATTAAAATTATTCACTAACTTTCGTGTTGATTCACGATCAACCGACAAGTAAAAAGTTTACAATATAATAAATAGAATAGAAAAGTTTTAGTGTTCTATTCTATTCTTTTCTTACTGGTAAGTTTCATAGAATATCGTTTTTAAACCATCGTGTTAACCGCCAGGCAGTAGGTATGTAAGAAACCGACTTCACGTCAAAACTTTGGCTGAGTTATAATGTCATCCACGTCATGTCACTATACTCAACATCACTGAATCTGTCGAAACGTGCAAAAGCCGGCTGGATGAACTCACTGCGCGAGTGGATACCATGGACAACCGGAGACAGGCTGAAGGACCTAACTTATCAGAGTTAGAGAGAAAAATTTTGGAATTAAAAGCAGACATCAACGATCGTGATCAAGTCTTATTATCAAATGACCTTGAAGTTGCAGGAATTCCAGAGGAGAAGAATGAACGTAGCATCCATCTCGCTCTAACAATAGCTCATTTTTTTTTTTTTTTTTTGCGCCAAGGACAGTCGTTTGGCACCCACTAAAACCAGCTTTAACCAGTAAAGCTAGCTTTAGCGGGAGGAGGATGAATCCTATTACGGACGAATGGGCATTCTATAAGCTATTAACCCAGTGGCTAATGGCAAATAGAATGCCCAGACAGTGTGGAGACTCTCTCAGATAGGCTGACCATACCCACTAAACATCCCCCTTTTGACTCACCTTGATTAAGGCCATTAGTCATCGTCAGAACGACAGCCAATTGGAGCGAGAGGCTGCGTAGTGAGCGGCATCCAGACGGCTGCCACCAAAAGGAACTGAAAGTGAGAAAAACAAAGCTAAGATTAGCAGAAATGACAAAGCTGAAACTAAGAGATTATCTAGAGTGATCAGACTCACTCTGAGATAGGAATGCTGGAAAGAAGGACTACGTTTAAAAACGTTGAGCCAGCTGGAGTTTCCTGATGAGGGGAGCGAACTTGGTTAGGACCGAAAGAGCACCGTTGAAACCCTCTGGGCTGGCGTCGAGAGCGGCGCCGAAAGCCAGGATCTCGTCGATGGGAGCGAGCTGGATCCAGAACGCCATGCGGTCTTGAGAACCTTTTGCGTTCTGGCACTGGGAAGCCGATTTGGCGGCCGGTTGCGATTAAGTCGCATCCCGGCTGCGCTGACCTGAAACGAAAGAGGTGAAGGCCTTGGGGGCCTTTGAACTGACTGGAGGAGCGTCCGAGCTACGCTGCGGTCGCTCTCTCCAGTTCTCGATGGGCTTCACGGTAGCCCTGGCAGCACGCGGTGCCTTGGGGCAGCCGCGAAAGTTTGCTGTGTGGCCAGACTGGCCGCACAAGACGCAGGACGGAGCTGTGGGCGATTCGGGAGTGCGAGAGCACTCCTTAGTCCCATGCGGATCTAGGCACTTGACGCACCTAGGGGAAGCAAAACAGTTTGCCGCCGCATGACCATACAGTTGGCAGCGGTGGCACTGACCTGGGAAACCACGCTTGTGTGGTGCTTCGACTCGGATGTTGGAGAGACCACACACGGAGAGCTTGCCTCTGAAAATGGACTGCCCTTGCGGGCTCCTCGCTAGGATTACTAGCGCTAGTGGGAACTGCTTGCCTCGGCGGCTGTGCATTTTGTGCACAGATTCGTCGGGGAAGCCTTGAGAAGACAAGTCCTTTTGGATTTGCTCGTTCGAGAGCTCGAACGGCACGTTCCTGAGGACGGCACGAATCTTACGCTCCTCAGGGAGGGCGTAAGTGTGGTACTCGAGCTTCTTGTCAGCAAGAAGCCGAGTGAAATTCCTGAAATCAGAAATTGAGCAGACAACGACCTTAATAGAGTCACCCACGTTGGATGCCTTACTATACTGGATCTTCGGGGAGTGCGTTCCGCAGAGAGCTGAGACCTCGGTCCAGCGGCTCTTGTCCCGTAGAAAGACGGGGGGCGGAGACTTGACTTTCGGCGGAGCCGAATCTGATTGCGACGCAGGCTGGGACGCCGGGATCACTGAAACAAAAGGCGCAGGAGCAGACGCCGGTGCGACATTTTGCGGAGCAGGAACAGCGGCTGGGGCAGCTGAAACGGATAAAGTCGAAGAAGCATCTTTCTTCTTCTTCTTTGATTTTGATTTTTTCCGAACCTCGGTGAACGGAGCAGGAGATTCTGGAATTAAAGGAGCGGAGTCGGAATCGCTACCCGGCGGGGTAGTTTTCCGTTTGCATGCGGTGGAGTCTACCGACATACAATCTGAATTAGGAACCACGTACTCAGAGGGATCTGGAGACGCCGGAGAATCTGTTGGGAAACTGAGCGAAGGCGGAGTGGCCGGGAGAGACGCGGTGGAGGCCTGAGTGGCCGTAAGGGTCGCTCCGAGTAAAGTGAGTTGTTGATTTAAGAATGCGAACATCTGTAGAATTTCGGTTTGGAATTGATGGAATTGATTCTGACTTACCGGACCCCGGAGTTCTTGAACTTCTCCGGGCCTAGCCCTGGATTCGATGGGGGCCTCCATCGAATCCGGGGGAACCTGAACTATTCTGAAAGGAAGCCTATTCCTAACAAGGAACCTACTTGCCGGTGAACGGCGAAGGACTACACAAACTGCGCTGAAAGAAAGATCAACCTAACACGGACCTATTACCGATGAACGGCGGACGATCAGGCTTAGTTGTCACGGTTACGTATCCACCTGACCAGCGATGCTTCGGCCGGCAGCAGTCGGGTCCGCCCTGAAAAGGGCAGATGAATTAGCCCCGACACCACACAGCCTCCACAAGAGAAAACTTTCCGAAAGAGCTTAACTTGGCACCTGACCCGCACGAGTGCGGGGGAGGGAACAAGGGCAGCGCAATACGAACACTCGGGAGCGGCCGCAGACACGACCGTTCGGGAGCGAACGCAAACAGGAAGTGTGTTTTGTTAACAATAGCTCAGAAACTTGGCGTTACTTTATAGGAGCGGGACTTTGTGAGTGTAGAACGCGCGGGCCCCGAGCGGCGACCGGCGGCGGCGGACGTGGGACCCCCGCGCCCGCGGCCACTGCTGCCGCGACGGCGGCGAGGGTGCGCCGCGGGGTGACCACGGAGGGGCTCGGCCTCGCCGTTCCCGCCCGTCGCTTCTATATTAATGAGCGTCTCACCAAAACCAACCGATTGCTATTCTACAATGCTCGAAGTGAAGCCCTAAAGGCACAGTGGAAGTATGTATGGACTCGAAACGGTAAAATTTTTGCACGCAGGGAACACGATTCGCCGCGCCACAACTTACGCTCAGAGACAGATATTGCTAAACTTTTTGGCTGCTGATATTGTTAGATCATTTTTATTCAATCAATATCTATCATTACAATAAATTTTATATTCTGCTTAATATTGACCCAATTTATATAAGTGTTTTACTTAATTCGTTAAATGTGAGAAATCGTAATTGCTTGACTATCATTATTTTATTTCCTGCTGTTTTCGTTAACATTCCTTTCAGTATTTTAATCATCAAATTTACCACAGTATGTTTTAAACAGTTAAATATGACAATTTTATATTTATGGTTTGACATCCTATCACTTAGTTTAATTTTAATTATTATTCTTATTTTAAAATATAATGACCGGTTTTATTATTACATTTATTTTCGATTAGATATTCTTAAAATACTTATGGTTATCAGAGGTTTAGAATTGTTGCATGTTGTGATATCACTGTTTTTGTATGTTATCATCTTTGTGTGTCTGTATTCTGAGTTTATTTTGTGCGGGTTTGAGATTAATCTATTGGCCTTCAGTGTGATATATCTTTATGATTATTTAGTCCTTGTTGCTTTTCACATACATTTCTTGCCGTTTGAAAAATTCAATTTATTAATCAATGTGTAGGTATGTGCTTTTCTGTGATATGGTTCTATTTTTATATTGTATTTTCTGTTTAGACATTGATTTTTGTGATTTATTTAATTTTTGTGGTGTTTTCATAGCAATGACAGATCTGACTTTGACTAACAATATAAATGCGCAGCATAATTTTGAACTAATTATATTTTTAGCTTGTATATATTATTTAATAGACATTCTTGACATATATTATATTTGCGACTTAGTGAATTTATTTTATTTTCAATACGTAAAATGTATGAATGATATGCCTAATTTTTATCATATTTTTTCTTATATTATTTACTTTACTAAGTTCAATATAAATTACAAATTACAATTATCTTATATATACTTAATTATATTAACTGATAATCAAATAAATAAAAAAGTGTTCTATATGAAATACCTAATTTGCTATTGTCTAAAATATTGTTCTCTGGATTGGCGCCATACTACTATATTACGATGGTTTTTGTTGAACAATAAATCTGCTGAGATTTTGTACTCTTTTGTGTTTCAATTCGTCAAAAAAAATAAATTCTCCGTAGGTCTATTGAATCCCGGTTCTCTTGGTACGCGTCATGAGGAGTTTATCGCTGCAATAGCCCATCACGATGTAGATATACTAGCTATCAATGAGACATGGCTGCGTGTCGGGGAGGAAGCGCGGGCGCCTGCGCCGCCCGGCTACAAGGACCGGCTACGTCCCGCGGCCCGCAGGCGCGCGCCTGCGAGGTGGCGGTGGAGGGTTTTATTTAAAGCAAGGTAGTAATGCTCGATTAATCGCTCACCCACCGGCGCCCTCTGTTGACCAAATGTGGCTAAATCTAAGCATTGGTGGCGTCAGGTTGGCAATCGGGACTGCATACCGCCCGCCCTGGTTCAATATTGATGCATTTTTGGACGGTCTTAGTGAGACAATTACCTCGATTGGAGAATATGATTACATCTTGTTGCTGGGAGATTTTAATATAAATTTACTAAACTCCAAGGATGTAGGAACTAAAAAACTTACCGATTTTTTTAATAGTATGAACTTAATACAATATGTTAACCAGCTAACTCATTTCACCGATCATAGTGAAACATTATTAGACGTGGTCTGTAGTAATACAAACATTTCTAATTTATCCGTAAACTATATACCGGATCTTAGCAGACATGCATTAGTTACTTTTGAACTAAATATAAAAAAATACAAACCTTCCAGTAAATGTCTTATTTATAGACCTTTAAAAGACATTGATAGAACTCTTTTTATCAACGAACTTAATAATATCGATTGGGATCAATTAGACACCAATGATATAAATGTAATGCTGGATCTGTTCAATGAACGTGTATTGACTTTATTCGATAAATATGCCCCGTGTAAACGTGTAGTAATAAAAAATCATTCTTACCCTTGGATAACTTACAATATAAAAGAGATGATTAAATTGCGAGATAAAGCACATTCTAGGTATAAATCCACTCAACTGGAGGCGCACAAAACCTATTACATAGAGTTAAAAAATATTGTAAAAACTGCAATAAAAAAGGAGAAGTTAGCCTATTTTAATCAGAATATTAATGCTCATATGAAAAATCCTCGATTATTATGGAATAATATAAAAAAAAATGTAGTAGATTTCAAAAGTAAACAAAATGATTTGCCCCTTAACATGAATGATCCAGAGAAAATAAATAAACATTTTTTAGACCTACCAGGTGATAACACTGTCGACCCTTCATTGCTCGACAAATTTAAGTTTCAGAGGTATGGTTCAGCTGTTTTTTCTTTAACGCATGTATCTGAAACCACTGTTGGTAATGTAATAAAGTCTCTTGCAACTAATGCACAAGGGATTGATGGAATTACTTTGGACATGATTTTGTTGACGTTACCTCATACTTTAAAAATTATTACTGATCTAGTCAACAGGTCGATACAAACCGGCACATTTCCTGACTCGTGGAAAACAGCGATTGTCAGACCTATACCTAAAGTACAACATCCTAATACTCTTAAAGAACTTCGTCCAATTAGCATCCTTCACTGCCTGTCAAAAATCGTTGAACGGGTTGTCTGTCTGCGGATGACCGAATATTTAGAAAAGAACAATATCCTTCCTGAAAAGCAGTCTGGGTTCCGAAAAGGTCGTAGTACGGCTACAGCCTTAATAGACGTAGTAGATAATATTTTAGCCGCACAAGATGTGGGTAAGGGAACGATTCTTGTGCTGCTGGATTTTTCGCGCGCCTTTGACTTAATAAACACTCCTCTTCTTTTATCTAAGATGGCCTACTACGGATTTGACGCACACTCGCTAAAGTGTTTTGAGAGCTATCTCTCCGGACGTAAACAGCTCGTTGAAATATGAAGGGATGACGGCACTTCATCTTTGTCCACCACCTTGCCTGTTACTAGAGGGGTTCCTCAGGGATCAATATTGGGACCTATTCTTTATTTACTGTATGGTGCAGATATAACTAACATAATACAACACTGCAAATACCATATATACGCAGATGATATACAGTTATACTTTTCTTTCAAACCAAAGAATACATATATTGCAGTAAATAAATTAAACTCCGATTTAAATCGAATGGCTCTTTGGTGTAGTCAAAACAACTTAATATTGAACTCTGAAAAATCTAAATATATGATATTGGGATCAAAGGCTGTTATAAATGACATTGCTTTACAGGACCCTCCAGTTTGCATAATGGGAAGTCGTCTGGTGAATGTCTCTAGTGCACGTAATCTATGAGTTCAATTGGACAGTAGGTTGCAGTTCGAACAACATATTTCAGAGACCAAACGTAATTGTTTTTATCGACTAAAAGTTCTGTATCAAATCCGAGATAGTTTAACGGTTGAAATGCGAGTCAAACTCTGTGAATCACTGATTTTATCAAAATTTATTTATGCTGATACAGTTATTGGAGAATGTATGCTAGCTCGTACTAAAAATACCATACAACGTGTACAGAATGCATGCGCTCGGTATTGTTTCAGAATTCCACGACGTTCCCATGTAACTCCGTTTCTGAACTGCAATAGACTGCTAAATATGAGCGCCAGGCGTACGTTACATTTAGCCTCACTACTCTTTGGTGTAATAAATGAAAGACAGCCATCGTACTTGTTTGAAAAGCTAAAATTTTCAAACAGAAATTCAAGAGATCCCCTGCGCCTATTATATACACGACATAGAACGACCGCCTTCAGAGGCAGCTTCCGCTATGCTGCCAGTAAATGCTGGAACAACATACCACCTCCTATTAGAAACTCCAAAAATATTAATATCTTTAAACTTGCTTTGAAAAAGTTTCTTTTTGATAGTCAAAGTTTCCAACCATAGGAGGTCGTTCTATTTTGTAGGTAGGTATATTTCCTGGTATGTACTATATTATTTACAAGATAGGTATGTATTGTATTATTAACATATTATAACTGACTTTTGGTTTTGGTTTTATATTTATATTTGTATTTATGACATCTCTGACTGACTGATAATGTCTTAATTAATAAATTATGTATTGATTTCCAAATAATTTACTTACTTATTTTAATTTACTTATTTTAAATAATTATTTTCGTTTCTTTATTTGATTTGTTTTTAGGTAACTTGACAAATATTTTTGTAAAACTGCTCTTGTAAAAGTGTAAAAAAATAATTTGTAAAAGTGTAATTCAAATGTGACTTTTTTATACTAATCTAATCTTCCTTGTATGACAAAATCTATCTCCTACTTCTGGTGCCACTGAAAATCAGCGTCATAGCATCCTTGCGATGCCATGGCTACAAAGCTGAGTGGTTACCAATTGGTGGCATAGATCGGTAAATCTGTCTTTTTTATTCTGTAATTTAATCTGTAATTTTTTATATTGTTCTATGTTCCAATAAATATATTCTATTCTATAAACATTCTCCGAAATAGTAAATTTATTTTTTCAAAATTTTGGAAGTTCTCGCTCCGAGTTCTCAACCGATTTCGATGAAATTTATATGGGACCAACTATGAAGTATCTTCTATCATATGAAGTAAGAAAAATCGATTCATAGTTGTCCGAAATACCGTGTAACAAAGACACAAAAAAAAACACATACAGACGAATTGAGAACCCCCTCCTTTTTATTTGGACATCGGTTGACAAGCTTGAAATTTTATATCAACCTCTTGCATAACATTAATTATTTATGACCATCGTGTTGTCGCACGGATAACCGCCAGGCGTGTTAATAATTGAAAAGTGATAGTTACAAAGAATAATATGTATTTGAGGGTAGTTTAATACATATCAGATACCGTCGAAGGTTCAATCAAAATCCTTCGTCTTTTACTATCTTTTCAAATTTGCTCACTATCTTGCACGAAAAAAGAATGACGATAGACTATGAGGGATGCTACATGGTTGACAGTTGCGAATTGAATTTTAGTAAATCTCTGAAGTGCGTGCGATGCTATCTTGTACGTCAAAAGGACTACCTAGTTATACATATAATATCTGAAGAATGAAGCGATGAAGTATAATCTTAATATATAAAACTGTTCCGTTACGTACAGCCAAAACTACAGATCGTAAAGACCTGAAATATGGTACATACCTTTTTTTAAGGGGTGTTGGAGAGCACTAAGGAAAGAATTCCCGAAATTCCCATGGGACGGAAAATTTAAATTTTTAGATTGTATGAAAAATCTTATTTCTTTGAGTGCACGGATGTGATATTTCATATAAAGGTGTCATATAATGAGTGTCAGATTGTATTACAGAAGGAATTCCCGAAATTCCCATGGGAACGGGAAATATAAGGCTTTTTAGTTTATATGAAAAATTTTATTAATTGAGTACACGAATGTATGTGAGTCTACGCTTTCTTTAAAGGCACGATCGGCAACGGACGTGCCTGCTGCGTACGAATATATTTATTTTATTGGCGATTTGCGCGCCAAATGCCGCTGCATGCGAAAATGACTATGAGTTCCGAACAGCTCATAGCCAATGAAGTTCTGGCATTCCTACAGCACGCCATAGACACCATGGATGAGATCAGCATCATCCATACTGGCCGCCAAAACGCTGCTATTCAAGTCAGTTGAGCAGATTGACCGAATGCCATCTCGCAGGACAGACGAAAAGGAGAGGAATTATAAGGTTTTATAGTTTATATGAAAAACCTTATTCGTTGAGTACATGGATGTGAGTTTACGCTTTCTCTTCGACGACCGGCTGGTGTAGTGGTAACATACATTGCCTTCTATGCCAGAGGTCCTGGGTTCGAATCCCCCGGCGGCGGCGGATATTTGTGTGATGTACATAGATATTAGCCGTCAAGCCATGGATGTTTATATGTTTATTTAAGTTCATTCTAATAAAAAATATGTATTTATTCAATATGTATGTTAATATATTTCTTAAGTATATCAGTTATATAGTATCCATAACACAAGTTCTTTAAGAAACTTAATTTGGGCTAGATAATGTTGTGTGAGTGTCAGAAATATTTATTATTTAAAGGCACGATCGGCAACGGACGTGCCTGCTGCGTACGAGCAGCCCCCACATATCGTGAAGGGTAGTGGAAGTCTCCACGACGAGCACCCTCGTACTGACGTTTGCAGTGAACAGCAGATACTACATGATTTTAGTTACCAAAATTCTAGGTAAGATTACTAAATACATAGTTCTGAGCGATTGAAAAGTTCAAGTAATCAATTTTTTTACAGTTTACTTTTCTTTTAAGAATGTCTAAAAAGTTATTAGGGCAGACGTTTGGCAGATCTGCTCTACGTTTTGTCAGCTACCCAACAAGGTACCTACCAGGCAAGCCGTGTATTTATATTAAAATCATCCACATTAGTGATATCATTTTCGTCGGTACCGAAAATTAATGAACTAGAATTTTCGCTTTTTGAATCGTACCCTGGCAACTTCTTACTCAATTATTCAATGCTGACCTCTTCAGGATTAATATCTGGTTGCAATAGAAGTCGTTGTGGTGCCGTGGTTACTGTGCATATCAAACGATATCGCAGCTTAAGCACGTTTGGCGCGGCCGCCATTAGGATGGGTGACCGCCGATCATTGGTTTCTCACAAGTACTTCACGTTAAGTAGTCGGTCCCGGGTGCTGTATACTTGTATGCAGTAGTCGTTAAGGTTTGTCAGTAGCCATTTCGGCACTTTGAAAATTCTGACATCCACCAACCAACACTGGGCCAGCTTGGTGTTTTACGGCCTAAACCTCCTCGTCGCCCAGAGGATAAACCTACAGATATATAGCCCTACAGTGGGCTCATCACACGGAGTTGTAATGTGATGTGATATGCATTAGAAAATCTTCATTGTTAGATGGTTGATCTGGATGACCCCCATTTTTTTCGCCCATGTCTGTTGACATCGATTTAGTTGTCTTGTATATTTTTTTCATATGTAAATTACCTGGATTATCATTTTTTTTTATCAGACGAGAATTTTTTCCGTTTTTCTTTTTTTTATCATCACCTCCGCCACCTTCATTAACTCCAATCGCTAAGTTGTAAACTGGAGACATATTATTCAAAGCCAAATTTGATTGCGGAAGAACATTATTAGGACCATTAATTGGAGGTAAGGGTGGAGGAGGCAGAAGTGGTGGAGGTGGTGGTGGAGGTGGTTCAGATAGGGGTGGAGGTAGTAAAAGCGGTGAAACTGGTGGAGGTGCTACCCTAAGTGAACGGTGCACAGGTTGCCAAGGATACATAGAATTTCCTGGATGCAATACTGGTGAACCATAAAACGGTACGTTATAGCGGCGTGGATGATTATGAGAAATATAAGGACTGAACATCGGCCAAGGAATGGTCGCGGAATAAATATTTCTAGGAGATAATGGTACGAAATTTGGCTCAGTGGTATTCAGGTTTTTTACGGTTGATGGATTTATGATATTTTTGGTAATTTTTCTGGGTACATCATAGTTGTAGTAACTTTTAATATCATTAGTATATTCATCAGGAACTGTTGGTGGAAAAGTGTTTGAAGGAGATAATGGTTCCGAACTTGACTGACTGCTATCTAAGTCCGTTAGGGTTGATGGATTAATGGTATTTTTTTTAGCTACGTCATAGTTGTAGTAGTCACTTGCAATATCATCAGTATATTCGTCGAGATTGGTTGCAAGAGATGATGATTCGGAATTTGTCCGAGTGCTATCCAAGTTCGTTAGGGTTGATGGATTTTTGGTATTTTTTTTTTCTACGTCATAGTTGTAGTAGTCACTTGTAATATCATCAGAATATTCGTCAATAATGGTTGCAGGAGATGATGGTTCAGAATTTGCCTGAGTGTTATTTAAGCTCTTTACGGTTGATGGATTTATGGTATTTTTTTTAAGTACGTCATATTTGTAGTAGTCAGTTTCAATATCATCAAATTCATCTACTTTTTTCTTATTGTCTTGTTCTTTATTGACGGTGTAATGCATTTCGCTATCATCGGCATAATCATCTTCCTTATCTTCGGAATCATATTCTTCATATGGTTTATTTTTTGTTTCACTCTCATCGTTTTTCGTTTCTTTTAAATCATATTCTGATATATAATCAGTCTCATTTTCACTTTCGGAATCTTCGTAAAAAATATTATTCGTTTCTCCATTTGAATCATCATTGTTAAAACTCAAATTTATTTTATATATGGTCTGATTTACTTGCTTAGTTGCTTTTTGAGGTGTGACATTGGTTGTTTGTTCTTGCAATTTGGTAAAGTCTGTATTTTCTATAGTTTTCAATGTGTCAAATATCGCAGATGTCTTTTGTTCTTTGCTCTGTGGCACCAGAGTATTAGTCGTTGTGTCTCCGTTTGTGACAATGGTTGTTATATTATTTAACGTGACATTCAAAATGTTATTTTTATCTAATTCTTTACTATAATTTACTAAATGGGAAATTAATTTTCTATATAACAAAATATCTTTACTTTTATGCTTGGTCACTAACTTTTGTGCTAAACTATGCTTTATTTGTGCGGATGTATGTTTTTTAATAGCATATTTGTACCTTAAATTAGCTTCTGTTGCATCATTTGGATAATATTCAATATAGTGATTAAAATCGTAATCAGCATAAGTGTTTTTAATATGATAGTATGGATCAATATTTTTAAGTAATCTTTTTTCTAATCCAGTTTCATAAAATTCATATAAGCCAAATCCTTGATTTACAATCAAAGCGGTTCCGAGAAGAAACATCTGAAAAACCGAGTACATTTTGAAGTTCACCAAACGAATACTTAAAATGCCATGCTTGGAGAAGAATTTAAATATCTTTCATTGTACATAAACAGAAGGATGTTAAATTTGACAACAAACAAATGAAATCAAAATGTACTTACCCATTTCATTTTACTTGATACGTAAATTCATTATATTATAGTTTTCCGAATACTATTCAAGTTAACAAGTGTGGTTATTGCAAATATATATTTAAATAGGTCTTTTTCAATTTAAATATCGTAAAATTTACCTACTGTATATAAAGCAGTAAACTGCACCACGACTGAACTTATAACTTTTTAAGTATTTTCGAAAGATTTGATTTTTGTATCCGTTTTATATACAGGGTGAAGCATAAGCCATTAACAGAAATAAATCTTTCTTAAAGTTGAACTTCTTCTCATGGATCGACTTTTCGAAGAATTCAATTCAATAATAATAATAATTCCGATGCCTACCTAGTACCGAGTACACTTAATGTTTAAAAAAAATCATTTATTTCAGATAACAGTTATCTATAATATGTTAGTAACAATTTTAACTCATATAACTAGAGTTAGTAAAGCATACAGTAGTAAATTATATAAAAATATATATATCATCACATTTAAATGTCAGAATAATTAATTAAATTATTACAGTAGCAGCATGTCCAATTTGGAAAAAATATAAAAGTGTTAGTAACAAAATCTTAATATGGATGTTATGAAATTTTTAAATGTCATAACATAATATACAATGTCAGAACATTATCAATATTAAATGTCACTTTTAAACATAGAAATCAAATTTAATTACAGTGTCATGTCAATTTTGAAGACAATTTGGTAGATATTTGTTACTAACACTTTTATATTTTTTCTAGTATCAATAAAAATAAATAAAAAATATAAAAGTTATTTTTTTATGTTATGATTCAATTCAATTTGTAAACAATTTGACTTATTACAAGTGTGTGCACCTACGAATTAAAGGATTTTTTTATTTTAACTTTGGACGTAACAACAGCCACAATAAACAAATGAAGTTTGATAATTCGAAAATTAAAAAGTTTTAAATTTACTTAGCCTTTATGGTCACTCCAAATGTTGCAAACCATAACAGATAATCCATTGATTACGACAAGCCTTGTATAAACATACGTATAAATATTAGAAACGAACTCAAATAAACATCTATTAATGGCTTATATACAGACAAATATCCACCGCATCGGGATTCCATTTGATGGCATACTCGACGGATTTTAACGAAACTTGGTAAAATTATTCTTCATACTCCTAGGCAGGTTATAGTATACTTATTATCACGCTACAATCAATAGGAGCAGAGCAGTGAAGGGAAATGTTGGGAAATCGGGAGAAATTACTTCATTTTTTAAGCTTCCGTCGCGTGTGCAGCCTTAATGGTTAAAGCTACAGAGAAATCATGTATGACAGAAATATTCTTCATAAAATTATATAAAAAATATCCCACAACAGTATATGTCTATATTTTATGGTTGACTCACAATAACACGTGTAAATCCCGACAGCTTAGCAGTTCGGAGCTTTCTGATTATACTACATTGGTTGAAAAGTTCGCGGGTTGGCCATTAAAAAAAAACTTTTGTTATTTTTTCTGCCGTCATTTTGAACTGTCATTATTCAATTGTCAGCCCGCGAATTTTCAATTTGATATCTTGTTTAAATAAAATTTTACGAACAATATAAATACGTGTGTAGAACAAATTTTCACTAATGGAGAAATTTGAACAACGTGCTGTGATTAAATATTTGTTTAAAAAAAGATTAACACCAAAGGAGATCCATGATGTCATGCAAACAACATTAGGGGAATCTGCCCCGTCTTATACCACTGTGAAAAAATGGGTTGCAGAATTTAAACGTGGACGAGAGAACATCGAAGATGACCCTCGCTCCGGCAGGCTTATGACGTCTACGACCGAAGAAAACATCAATAAAGTGTGTGATCTCATATTGAAAGACCTACCTACTATATTGACTATCAGAGAAATTGCAGACACTATAGGCATCTCATATGAACGAACGCAAAACATCATTGTCCATGAACTCGGCTTTTCTAAGGTTTCGGCTAGGTGGGTCCCCAGATTGCTTTCAGTAGAGCAAAAGCGAATTCGACTCACGATTTCTCGCGACTGTTTGGAGATGTTCGAGGCTGATCCACAAGGTTTTCTTGACAGATTTGTGACAATGGATAAAACCTGGGTTCACCACTATACCCCATAATCAAAACAACAATCCAAACAATGGAAAAAATCAGGTGAACCAACTCCGAAAAAAGAAAAGGCAATTCTGTCGGCTGGCAAGGTGATGGCATCGGTTTTTTGGGATGCTAAGGGTGTCATTATGGTGGACTACCTTCCAAAAGGCGAAACAATAAACTCTGCGTACTATAGCACCCTTCTGCGCCGTTTACGTGAAGAAATTAAACAGAAACGCCCAGGATTACTGAGAAAGAAAGTGTTGTTTCACCAGGACAACGCCCGAGTCCACACGTCTGTCGAGTCTATGGCTCAAATTCGTGATTGTGGTTTCAAATTGTTGCCACATCCAGCTTATTCTCCTGATTTGGCACCTTCGGACTTTCATCTGTTTCCAAACCTGAAAAAACACCTCGGTGGGCAGAAATTTTTAACGAATGAAGAGGTCGAAGCCGCTGTTAACCTGTATTTTGAAGACCTTGAGGAATCTTTTTTTAAAACAGGTATGGAAGCTCTGGAAAGCAGATGGAAGAAGTGCATAGAGCTAAATGGAGACTACGTCGAAAAATAAAAATATTTTTGTATGTACTTTATTCTGTTTTCTTGACTAGGCCGCGAACTTTTCAATCCACCCTCGTATTTGTTTACTCTTACGTTTATCTCACTCATCCCTAATTAAAAAATTAACATTATTACCTATTCAATAAAAATAGAATCATAGAAATCGGTATAGAAACATCAAACTTATACATGAAATACGCTTATAATCCATCGCGCGTGAATACTGAATGATATAAGGATTATTTTTGCGTAACGGTTGCCGCGTTCGACGTGGCTCGCGGCGCCGCGGCGGTAGGGTATAAAAAGGCGGGAGGCGAGCGCAAGCTTTATAATTCATTCAATATTTGGCTGTTGATGCGTTCAGAGCGTTCGACTTTATTGACAGACAATAATTGATATTATAAACCGTGCTTATCAGCGCGACTTTTAGTCTTTAAATAGTTTATTTGAATTTCTTTCGTTGTTATTTTATAAAATAAGTATTAGTTGTTTTGGTAGTTTTTAATATAAATATTCGGTAAAATTCCAAATTTTGGCTAATTTATGCTCAGTTTTTTTTAGGTAAAAGCGTAGGTACTTTTATTAATTATTGTAGTTATAGGTATTTATTTTTAAGTGAAGTAGGTATAGGTAGATAGCATTGTACAGGCGTTTCAGCTTTATTTTCATTTCTTTTTCTGTTGTAAGTTGTACATATTTCTGGGTATAATTCTATTTGGATATCTCAAATTTTAACAGGTTACGGTGCAGGAGAAACCGTCTTTATTCCCAGAGTTCCCATAATACCAAATAATTTTACATTCCAATTTAAAAGAACGCAATTTCCAGCATCGGTGTGTTTTGCAATGACAATTAATAAGGCTCAAAGGCAGCCTTTTCGTGTTGCTGGAGTAGATCTCGGTGTCAGTTACGTCGCTCTTTCCCGGGTTAGCAGTTCTAGAAATCTTCATGTTCTCGTGCCGGACGGGTCAAGTTTCAATATAGTTTACTCGGAAGCTTTGCGCTGAAGTATTTTCGTTCTATAGATAGGTACTTAAGCCTCATGTGAAAGTGATCTAAACAATTAATTGTCAAATATTATAAAATGTCAATCCTTATCCTTACTAATATTATAAATATGAAAGCGTGGATATTTGTTCAGCTTTCACGCAAAAACTACTCGACGAATCATGAGAGGTACTAGAAGTAACATAGGACACTTTTTATCCCGAAATTATCGCGAGCGGAGCCGCGGGAACAGCTAGTTAAAATAATATAATTCCATTGACTCTGAGTACTCAAGAAATAATAAAGTTTGTGACTCCATAATAAATTTCACCTGACTAAACCTAAAATTAAATAAATTGTTTTAATTGAACATATTTATTATCGATGCTCATTCTCTCTCGCAAGGGATATCGGCGTGATATGTATGTATGCTGGTCCACCTACTACTACGACGATGATGTAACAAATTTCGGCCGAAGTTCGGTATTATGAACCAAAGTTCGGCCGAATGACGAAATTCGGTTAAACCTGCCGAATATCGGTTAAACCGAATGTGAAACGAACTTCGGCCCATCCCTAATATTATGTCAAGATACATGATTACATAAGCCAATTACTATAGTCTGATGTGAAGAAATTATTATTTATGTTACAATTTATTTGTCATTTAGAAATTCGTCATTAGAATAATATACTTTACATTGCAATAATTGGAACAGTCTGGTTTTAAATTTATTATATAGTTAAAAATACATTGTTAAATACACTATTTCAAAAAAAAAACTTTAGTGACATGCAGCAAAATTGTATGTACCTGCCACATACAATTTTGCTGCATGTCTCTTACGACCACAAATCATTTTATTTTCCTTTTGTAGGTCTTTTGTATGTCTCTTACTAATCATTAGTCATTCTCTCATTAATCATTTTATTTTTCTGTAGGTTTTTTTTACAAATAAGCTCACTTCTTAAATATGCATACAGGGTGACTGGTAGGTCATTATCGAAATTCGAGGACGTTATAATTTGAGATCATACACGAAGAGAAAAAATATATTAATTATTTACTGAGTAAACTTGAGCGAAAGTTAAAGAATTTATTACGCAACGCATGGTTGCACTGGTAACTACTTACCTCGGACGTACGCACGCCGCTATCAACACAGAATATATACGTAGGTATAGACGACTTCACGAACGGTCGTCGAGCCGTGAAGCATTCGTGAACTCTTTATATAGGGTTCATCTGTAGTCACCGGCCAAATTTTTTTTACCCAATAAATATCATTTATAGAAACGGTTTTTCCAAAAAAAGGATTTATTTTTTACAAAGAAATAAATATATCCGCTAACATATTAAGCAATGTCAATGGTCACTCTAAATTACCATTAAAATTAAGGCAAATACGCGCTACTACCAAACATCTTGTAGTACTACGTCGTATTATTATCAATGAAATGCCGTTTCGTAGTAGGTATGTTCATCAACAGCAACTATTTTTTTTAAAGTTTGTGGTTCCATATTTCTACTTTTTTCGTACTGAGCGATGATAAAATAAATATGCAGGTACGTTTATATCGTATCAAAGAAACTAACATTTAAATTTGGCTGGTGACTACAAATCAACCCTGTGTAGTTAGAGAAAATTTTGGTGAAAAGTTTATTACCTAATTTTATTACATAATTATGATCGGAATCAATTAGAGAGTGCTTTACCTTCAATATCTAAAATTTGTCAGCAGTTACCCTAAATAAACAAGGCAACAATAAAATTCTGAAGTTCTTAAATATTGGTTTACAGCTATCGATATGTTCTGCATCGGTTAATGCTCTGACACATTTTTGTGCTTGAAATATTAAATCTATTTCAACAGAGTTGGCTCACAAGATTATTCCGTAACGCAAGCGGACGGCTACGCAGACATGGTACGATAGTAGAGCAGCTTTTCTTCCCGCTACCTCTTTCAATCTTGTAAATGCATGTGCGCTTTCTAATTTAAGTATTTGTTGATTAGAAACCCTAAAAATATTGCCGTTTTTACGTTATTAATCTCTTTGTCGTCAATAGTTATGTCAATGTTGTTATTATTTGAATTATACAGGTTACTGGTTAAGTCAACCTAGATCCATTAAGGGCGTGTAGTACCCATCAGTTTTAACTTATTTCACTATGAAACACCCTACCCCAAACCTAACCATTTTCGAGATAATCGACTTTTAATTTTTTTTATAAAAATTGCCGATTTTTTTCCATTAAATGTCATATTTTGAAATTGGTGCGCTTTTTTATTATGATTATGGTAACCGAAATTCTACGTAAGATTACTAAATACATAGTTCTGAGCGATTGAAAGTTGGAATAATCAAAAAAAATTTTTACATTTTACTTTTCTTTTAAGTATATCTAAAAAAGTTATTATGGAACATATTCTACAGAAGTTTTTAAAAACAACTACGTTTTGACAGCTACCCAACGAGGTATAACAATCTAGTCAATCAATCTGAAATCTGAAATCTAGGCTTTAAATAAAAGCCTAGATTTCAGAGAATAATGCAAAAATGTATCCAATACAAAGGCGGACATGTTGAGCGTGAATTGTAATGTGCAGCGATACTTAATTTTATTTTGTACATCTTACTTTCCTGGGCTATAATAGTATATTATGTAAAAAGTGAGCTAAGTTGCTAATTACAGTCGAGGCTGTAATTAGCAACGCTCACGAGTTATATACGACGTTTGTCAACACACTTGTGAGTAAAAGACAGACATACGTGGTCATAAAATAACTAACACACTTGATAACAAAGCTGTGAATTGTGATTGAAAAATGGCGCCGAACCTCGCGCATGCGCGTAGGTTTTTTTTTCCGCCAAATGTGTCAATGTCTGTATAGCATATACAGCCTATTTTACGTGAAAATGTTTAATTTGGAGTGGTAAATGCAAATATTTTAATATTTTATAAAAAAAATATTGTAAATCGTGCATAATTTGTTTGATATACTTACAAATTTGTTTTACTAATATAAGGCGCAAACATTTAAAAATGTATATGGATTTGAAGTGGTATAAAATCTCTTTGTTGTTTCTGAAAATATTTAATGTATAACCTGGAACAATAAAATATGCTCTGTTTACTCGCATGTAATTTGCACAAAGGTACACTTCAACTTTGTAGGATTCATTATATTATGCTCTAGGGTATAATATATTATGCACGCGTGATTTATAGCCCAGTTTATAGTTCTAAATTCAATAGAATAAGGCTCACTTTACGAGCAAGTGTGTTGAAAAATTAATTAAGTTCTATCAGCCTAATTAATTTTACGTCCAGTATCGCCTATGAAACTAAGATTTTTTCTACGAATTTAAATGAAAGCCTAGATTGTTATATCTTGTTGGGGTAGCTGACAAAACGTAGATGTTTTGAAGCACTTCTGCCGAACATTGTCAGTAATAAGTTTTTTAGATATAAAAGAAAAGTAAACTGTAAAATTTTTTTTTTAACTTTCAATCGCTCTGAACTATGTATTTTGTAATCTTACGTAAAATTTTGGTTACTAAGATAATAGAGCATCTTAATCTACACGTAAGAAATAAATAATAATAATAAAAAAGCGCGCCAATTTCAAAATATGACATTTAATGGAAAAAAATCGGCAATTTTTATAAAAACATTTAAAAGTCAATTATCTTGAAAACGGTTAGGTTTGGGGTATGGTGTTTCATAGTGAAATAATTTAGAAAAGCCGGGTACTTTAAATGTTCCCCTGTATATGTTCTTTTATTATAAGTGTTGTATCATCTGCAAAATTTATATATTTTTGATTTCCCATAATCTGGTAGATCATTTATGTATAACAATATGTATCAGGGAATTTTAAAAAAAATCGTATCCATATAAAATAAACTTATATTTTAGCGAATGCAATCGGTACATAAAATAACGTATGCATTACATTATAATAAAACCTATAAACATAAATGTATTTTTTTTATGTTTAAAGAAACTAAAATGTAAATCTTCATTGCAGCCTATTTTTATTTTCATTAAAGCTATGGCATATTTTAATCTAGCAAGTGGGTTCACAGTTAAATTTTAAAGAAATAATGAAATGGGTGCGTTGCAATTATTAAATACAATACTCATTTTATTTCAATATTATACTTTGTAAGTATTGTGTGTAATAACCTTTTCACTAGGAGAAGAATTGCTCCCATAAAAAAACTGTTTGTTCGATGATGCAGTAATTTCAAATAAGTTTTCTAATCCCCGGTATACATTGGCATAAAATTAAGCATTAAGTACCCTCTGCATGGGGATTTTTTTTTATATCTACAAAAATTCGTGAGTTTGGATGTTTTTCTTAGTACTTTGATGTGAAAACTTCAAAGCACATTAAAAACAAAGTCTTCCGCCGTCTGTCTATAACTTTAAAAACTTTAGAATAAGCTACATAATCACGCTCATAAATATACAACCCGCTTTATCGAATTGAATTGCATTAGAGACATAACTCAGAACCTCAATGTAATTTAATATTTTCACGATTCATAATCTAAAATAAAACCCTTATTGTTATCATAAGAAGGAAATGGAATTTCAATATTTTTAATCTCTCTCAACTCTTCTACTACTTATAGGATTTCAATCTTTAAAAATCTTCAATTACAACAAATATTTTAGATGCGGAGAGCAAACCAGACAGGCAAAAATAATAATAGAGAATCGACAATGAACAAATCATAGCATTGCGCAAAATAGAACGTATGTCAAAATCTAATTATAACAGAAATTCTATCACAATAAGACCCATTAATTACGTGACATTGAGTGCAAGTGAAGATTACATTGATTGCTCGAAACATAAGTTAATCAATGATTCCTTTAGCCTCATTAACACCTATAATTTCAACATGAAATGCTTCAGTAACTATCTCAATGTTAATATTTAAATAATAAGTAAACTATATTTTGCTTTTCAGATTCACGTTTACCTAATTATTCAAACATGGATGCATTACAGCAATGGACATGTACGTAACATTCCTAGAAATGGAAATCGACAAAAGAGAAATGAACGATTTCAACAAATTTCTATGAAACTATTTTACAATATGAATCCAAATCGAGTATTTGATAACTCAATATTCCCAAATATTATGATGTCCAAACCCAAAATAATTCACAAAGATTTTAATAATGGACGATGGAAAGGGAATTATAATAATAAAATCCAACCCAAATCAAAACCTCATATTTATCATAACTCTCCAGTGAAAATTATGACCAACCCTACTAAAAAACAAATTATTTCAAAAACATCATCGTTCACCAAGAAAAACACAATAATTATGACATCCCCAAACATTTCTTCCAAGAAGTTGCCTATAATTGCATCAAAATCTCCAGTAACTAGATATAATACTTCTAATAATCATACTTTTCCTACAACACGGCGAGCTATCAAAACTACTGCTGCAACTCAATTACCTTCAAAATCCAATTCAACAACCACAACTGCAAAAATTACTGTCTATACATATTCGCAAGATTCCCTTATGTACAGTACTCTGCCGACCGTTGATAAAATCAATGGCTTTATTTACAGCGATACTTACAATGACGCATTAACACCGGATTTTATGACACCAAATTTTTACGATTTGGATTTTTTTAGGCGAGTTGATAAAATAAAAGCAAGTCTAGACCACGCTGATGAAACAAAATTGAGAACTTCAACAAACTTTTTCATGAATTATTTACTTTCGCCAAAACCAGAATTTGTGAAAGGAAATGTTTTTTACGACATTGAAGCAAACACGTCCCAAGATGAGCTCGACCATAAATCAAAACAAGAAATAGACCGTCTTATGGGATTTTTGAAGAAAAAAAATCATTTGAAGACATAAAATGAACAAAAGAATATGGATCAATTTAAGGAGACAAGTTTCGAGAGCTTTTTCCCTCACACAGCTATTTGACTGTGATGAATGATATGTAAACAGGACTAATCTGCTTGTGTACACAGAATGAGTAATTTTCACTCTTCCGAGATGTCTTTTATAAAGGACTTCAGCCATAATTTATAGGGTATTGGGCTTGCATATGGACATGAAGATATTGAAGCATTGTTCATTGTTTACAGATGTTTATTGCAACTATTTCATATATTTGAAGGATATTTAGTAGCCAGTTAGCTTACAAAAATCAATAAAAATATTTTTATGAATCATTTATTTTACCATAACTTAATTATATTCTTACGTTATAATCACTCTGTCTATCGTTTGAAGCGGGATCTTAGTCCGAGGGCAAGTCATGGCCGTGGGGTTGAGACCTATTACAGTAAATTTTCATACAAAAGTCAGACACTCAGAAAAAACGTAAAAGCACCGACAACAACAGCACACGCCAAATGATAAGTATTTTACTATTACAAAGGCTCCTAAATTAATAAAACTCTTTTTTGTATTTTTTCGCACAGCGCCATCTGTGTCATATTTTCCAAAACTTTTTGCCCATTTGTAAATTGGTGATGTTGTAACACAAATCTCTGAGCAAAGTTGGCTACCAAGAGGTACGGACAAGTTGGACTTTGATTGGATACCTTGTTCAATACCTTTTCTATGTTTATTACTGCAGTATGGTGCACAACCGGTTGAAGTGAAGAAATGTAGGATTCATAAAAGGATATTAAGATCCTCGCATGAATATTACAAATCCGCTAGGAAAAGCCAAGCTATGTTATTGATTTTATTGATAAAATATATTTCTGTGTACACACACCAGTTTTCTATACACTAGACTCATCCTGCCACTCAAATGACAGAACAGGAACATGCACATGTTACGCATGATGTAAGTCGCGGAGTGAACAGTAATAAAAGTTTCTACGTTACTTTTCGGTTTTGATTAAAATTATTATTATACAATTTTACATGGGATACCTCACTTGTATTAGATAAGTTAGCCCAGTGGTACCTGAACCAATCATTAAGTTTGGACAAGCTTACAAAAAGCATGTTACCTTAATATTTTTAATAACTGCTCACAGAATTCAAACATTATCGAAAATTGTGGCTGAGAACATAGAACTATATTCAGATAAAATTTTATTTACACGAGTCGGTAGCCAACAACCCATACTTGTTGGACCATATTTCGTGACAAACCCCAAATATGTCCTGCAATAGCATTAAATGATTACCTTTCATACTACACAATCCCTTCGTAACCATTCAAATCTTTTTGCTAGTTTGAGAAAACCATACTCTAAAGTAACAACGCAAACCCTTAGTCGTTGGTTAAAAAATAGTTTAAAAGAATCTTGAGTTGATGTGTCAATATTTACAGCGCATAGCACTAGGCATGCTGCTACTTCGAAGGCTCATAAATTAGGGGTCAATATAGATCTGATAAGAAAGACGGCTGGGTGGGGTGGTTACATGCAAAAGGCCCCGCCACCTCGCGAAAAATCCCGGGTGGCTCCATTGTGCCGGCTGGCGACCGGTTTGAGAGGACCCGATGGCGAACTCGGGGGGTTCGGGCGTCCCCGCAGTCTCCAAGCGAGTTTCCCAAAGGTACGTTACCCCTATCGAGTTGCTTGGTTCCATTTGCAGCACTTCACTCAACTGCTGTTCTCCTCCCTATTCACTCCACTCCATCCCTATTCAAAACTATCGTATGTCCTCCGAAAATGCAACTCTGTCTTTAACAGACTTGATATTGATTTCGCATCTAAAATCGGCCAATTCAAAAAGTTACTAAAGTCTTGTATAAAATTTTAATATTTTAAGTAAGTGAATGTAAATTAATCTTAACACATTGAATGCCAACTACGCAATATTGCGTAGGCACTAGTGATGCTAGGGGCCAACTACGTAATACAACGTAGCACTTTCTTACAATGTATATGGGTTTTTGTGCTATTAGGCCTCTTGGAAAGGATGTCTTTAGGTTCGTTGGCATCTCAAATAAGACATGACATGGAAAAAAAGTAACTTTATTATTTTAAAACTTTTCAAATCACAAAATTTCTAAGGCACTTTATGGCAAAAAAGTACAGTTTTATGATGAAATCAAAAATTAGTTTTATAACTAATGAGATCGATAATTATACATTAAAAAAAACAGGAACTTCTAACAACGACAATAGAACTTTTATATGTACTTATAGAATTATACAAAACGAGGATCAGTGTGGTAAGTGTAGAAACAGTTGACCACACACAAGGCAGGCTTTTCTGGGCAAGTGGCACATACGAAAGATGACTCCTTTCGTTTTTTATTTTTGGTGCAGACACGACAAGGCTTCGCTGGAACAGCCTTCTTTGCAGTAGGTGGGAGCTTTTCCAAGTAATGAAAATTTCTCAACGGGACACGACTTTTATGAACCGATGACGATCCAGGTAGTACAGATGCCCAGGCAGCAACAGTGATGGGTCTGCTTGAGCTTGTTCAGGCTGTACTGGCGGCATTTGTGGTTCAGGTGCTTCTGCAGCTGTGGGACTAATATCGCCACAGGTCAGTCCCAGTAGATATTTCACGAAATCTTCCCGAAACTTCAAGAGCCGTAATTTAGATGTGCGGTCTTTCAAACGTAGCAGTCTATGCGCGTTTTGAACGTAAACCTCAAAGATGTGCAGAGCTAATTTTTTGTGCCATCTGAGCGTCTTTCTGAGGCAAGAGTAATACGAGACCATCTGGTCTCCTCTGTCAATACCAGACATGCCTAGATTATAGTCCGCAACAATGTTAGGTTTCAATGAGACTTTTCCGTTTCTGTTCCTAACGTTCACAAGCTGAAGTTGGTGTTTATTTGAAATCACCAAAACGTCACGTTTGTCCTTCCATTTACAAACAGTGATATCGTTACAACTTTTAGCAGCTAACTCTCCACGCTTCAGTTTGGCGTTGGTAACATCCTTAGGAAGACTTTTGCGCTTTTTTCGAAGTGTCCCACATATATACGTTTTTCTTTCACTAAGACGCCTTGTCAAATCCGGGGAGTTGTAAAAATTGTCTGCATAAATTATGTGACCTTTGTCTAAATATCCTTCCATTAGATCTAGTATAACTTCCGTGCTGTGCAGAACGCCAGGTGGTGGGCGTTCACTTTTCCCTCTATAAACACGTATTTTCATGACTATCCCCGAAGACTCACAGAGTTCGTATAATTTTATGCCGTATTTATGTTTTTTATTCTTGATATACTGCCGGAAAACTAATCTACCTCTCCACAGCACCATTGACTCGTCAATACTCAGATTAGCTTCAGGATAGTAGAGATCAGCCATAACATTGTTGAATCTGTCTAGTATTGGTTGTATTTTATGAAGTCTTGATGTCGCTGCGTCGTCGTTCTCAGAAAAGTGAAAATATCGCAGCAATATTTGGAATCGATTTCTACTCATGATTTGTCTAAAAAGTGGCAAGTTATAAAGTGGATCTAATTTCCAGTAATGAGCAATTGTAGGTAACTTAGTCAATCCCATATATAGCAACATACCAACAAACTTGCGCATTTCAGTGATAGTGGTGTCTTTCCAGTATCTAAAGCGTGCGTGTTTTTGTAAGAGACCAGCCCTGCTATGAGCGTAATTGTTAGTTGCTTGAACCATTGAACCCAAAAAATCGTTAGAAAAAAATAAATTAGCCAAACCACTCGCCGATGAAGTAAAATTGGTTTTTATACCTGATTCCCCTAAAAACGGAAATCGTTGCGGTCTTGCTGACTCCATTTTCCACTGAAATTCTGGATCACAAGACGGCCCGTCATTTCCAGGCGGTGGCGACGACGATAGTGGCGGCGCCTCTTCATCGGGTTCATCGGAAGAATCACTTTCGGTTGAAGTATTTTGATTCTCATCCAGCTCAGGATCGTAATCGTCACCGGACCCCGGAGAAAAATCCCCGTCATCTGACGATTCTTCTTCATAAAGAGCGGCAGAAATTTGATGTTCTTGTACCGGTCGCCCTGAACGTATACTTCGACGACCACGTAAAATACGACGGTTCGATCCGCATCCACGTGGCATGGCGAAAAATTAACCTAATGCAACGTGTATCTCACTGCACGCAGCGCGGCACACTGAGGATGACGCAATAACTCGATAGGGTGGCGTGATCTAGGTGGGAAAGGGACAGAAGATGAAATGGTCTTCTACGTAATACTACGTATTCGGCACCCCGTTCAAAATCAAAATGTGTGGTGCCACTCTACGTAATATTGCGTATACGTAATATTGCGTAGTAGGCACCACACATACCATTTTTAAACGGGGTGCCGAGTACGTAGTATTACGTAGAAGACCATTTGTATGGTGGGAACCAATGATGACCTGGAGATGTATTTGGCATTCAATGTGTAGTGTAAATTGTAAAGTATTGTAAAATTTTGTAAATTGTATAATATTGTAACGTAAAATAACCTAGATTGTAATTAAAATTAATTAAAAGAGCTTTGTTTTTATGGTACCTATCTAAATATAATAACTGTAATATCTTTAAACTATGTAAAAAAAATGAGTTTTGTTTATATACGAACTATTATTTTAACTGAGATTGTTGTGCTCACCTTTAATTTAAAATCATTTTAATAAGTGTTTGATTGTGCAATTTTATTGAAAATGTTTGTAAGATGTACTTTAGTTGGTAAGCCATAAATAAATAAATAAACTTATGAAAGTTCCAAAGAAGAGTAAGGTAACACAGCGGTTGCACTTCCTCTCGTTTAAAGTGCACTTCTGTAACATCCGAGGAGTGCACTCCAATCTCAATGATGTCCACCACCACCTCGAGACGGAGCGACCCCACCTACTCTTCCTAACGGAGACGCAGATCTGTGATCCATCAGACTCGGCATACCTTTGTTACCCAGGTTACATCCTGGAGTCCAAATTCCACCCGCACGCCGGGGTGTGCATGTATGCCAGTGACAAGATCTGTTGTCAGCGTCTCTGTTACTTAGAAGTGCCGGACCTTTCAGTTATGTGGGTTCACATAGATACCGGCCTAGACCAAATGGTATACGCTGGTATTTATCGGTCACACAGCGGAGATCGGGAGACAACAAGGCTTATGGACTATCTCAGCAGTACAGCGGACAAGGTTCAGTAACGTTTTCCCACAGCGTAGTTGGTGTTCCTGGGGGATCTTAAGGCACACCACGGACAGTGGTTATACCCGTTTCAGGACACTGACCATGCTAGTAGAGAGGCTTTTAAGTTTTTGCTCACTCATGGCCTCTCTCAGCTCGTTGACGAGCCTACGCGCATCCCAGACGTTGCTGGCCACACTGCTTACTGCCTGGACCTTCTGCTGATAACCGATCCCGACAGATATTCGGTGTCCGTCAATGCACCCTTAGGGACATCCGATCACTGTCTGGTGAAATCTGTATCGCAGTACTCGCCACCTAACACCCGACCAAGTGGTTCTAGGCGAATATGGCGTTACAAGTCGGCAGCTTGGGATGGAATGCGGCATTTCTTCGCATCTTATCCGTGGCGGCAAGCTTGTTTTATATCAACCGATCCATCGTGCTGCGCTTTTTGGGGACTGAAAACTGCTCGCGTCCGCAAGGTTTAGTCCTCGATGCCTTGTACGTGGTCCCTGGGTGGTGCTAAACGAGCAGTAAAATCTGGTGGTAGGTTTCGGCCGTGGCTTGTCACCACCCACTAGACAAAACCATGCCGCCAAGTAACCTAGTTGCGTTCCGGCATGATGTCTAGTGTAGCCATTGAGGAGGATAGGTCTGAGTAATCGTGCTGCATTGGAGAACAGTTTTCAACTCGTAGGATAATGACTCACCGGGTAACTCGTTTTGGAGGGTAGCGGGATCCGAAGCACGGTGCACCGCTGGCCGACCGCAGGTAGTAGGGGGCCCAAATAGCATGCCAGCCACATGCGAAAGGCTGCCCCGCCACCTCGCGAAAAATCCCGGGAGGCTCCATCGTGCCGGTTGGCGACCGGTTAGAGAGGACCCGATGGCGACCTCGGGGGGGTTCGGGCGTCCCCGCAGTCTCCAGGTGAGTTCCCCAATGGTGCGTTGTTCCCTACGAGTTGCTTGGTTCCATTTGCAGCGCTTCACTCAACTTCTATTCTCCTCCCTATTCACTCCACTACCAATTCACAAAGGTCCTAAAAAGAGTACGGTTCAACAGCGGCTGCACTTCTTCTCCCTTAAAGTGCACTTCTGTAACATCCGAGGAGTGCACTCCAATCTGAATGATGTCCAACACCATCTTGAGACGGAGAGACCACACCTACTCTTTCTAACGGAGACGCAGATCTGCGATCCGTCAGACTCGGCATACCTTGGTTACCCAGGCTATATCCTGGAGTCTCTTTTCCGCCCGCATGCCGGGGTGTGCATGTATGCCAGTGACGCGATCTGTTATCAGCGTCTCCGTTACTAGGAATTGCCGGACCTTTCAGTCATGTGGGTTCACATAGATACCGGCCTAGACCAAGTGGTTTACGCCTGTATCTATCGTTCACATAGCGGAGATCGGGAGACAACGAGGCTTATGAAATACCTTGGCAATACAGCAGATAAGATTCAGCAACGTTTTCCCACGGCGCAGTTGGTGTTTCTGGGGGATTTTAATGCTCACCACGGGCAGTGGTTATACCCGTATCAGGACACTGACCATGCTGGCAGAGAGGCCTTTAAGTTTTCGCTGACTTATGGTCTCTCACAGCTTGTTAACGAGCCTACGCGCATCCCCGACGTTGCTGGCCACACTGCGTATTGCTTGGACCTTCTGCTGACAACCGATCCTGACAGATACTCGGTGTCCATCACTGCACCTTTAGGGACATCCGATCACTGTATGGTGAAATCTGTATCGCTGTACTCGCCATCTGACACCCGCCCTAAAGGCTCCAGGCGAGTATGGCGTTACAAGTCAGCAGATTGGCATGAAATGCGACATTTCTCCGCGTCTTATCCGTGGTGGCAAACCTGTTTTACTTCAACCGATCCAACGTGCTGCGCTGATGCTGTCTCAAGTTTGATAGTTCAAGCAATGGAGTACTTCATTCCCCACGCTGCTCTATCCCTTGAAACCAAAGCTCGCCCATGGCTTAATACTGCTTGCCTTGCCGCTGAAAAGCGAAAGCGGGAAGCATACAAAGCCTGGGCAAATGCTCGCAGAAGCAAAGCCCTGGATTCGCATGAACTTAAGAAAAGATACAATGCTGCCGCCAAGTCCTGCAAAAAGGTAATCAAAAGAGCTCGTTTTGCCCACATAGGCCGTATCGGAGACAGAATAGCAGCATACCCTTCGGGAAGTAAAGCTTTCTGGTCCCTTGCCAAGTCGTTCGAAACGAACTTTTGTCGCCCGTCGCTGCCACCACTGAGGAAACCCGATGGTTCTCTGGCCCACACTGCTAAGGAGAAAGCAGATTTATTTGCTAGTATCTTCGCGGAAAATTCTTGCCTAGATTGCCAAGGAAAAATCCCACCCCAATTACCTCAGTTCGGACCTACAATGGATACCGTTCATATTCGCCAAAAGGAGGTTCTTAAATGCTTGCTGCACCTAGACGAGAATAAGGCTAGCGGTCCAGATGGTATTCCTGCAGTGGTGTTGAAACGCTGCGCAGCTGAGTTGTCTCCAGTTTTGACGCGACTCTATAGACTTTCTTTGGAATCTGGTAAAGTCCCCAAATCCTGGAAGCTGGCTAACGTACAACCAGTACCGAAGAAGGGAAGCCGTGCTGATCCTGTCAACTATCGACCAATCTCAATCACTTCCATACTTTGCAAAGTCATGGAACGTGTATTGAACAATCGACTCCTGGCATACCTCGAGACCAACGAGCTCCTAAGTGACAGCCAATATGGTGTCCGCAGTGGACGCTCGACCGGCGATCTTCTAGTGTATGCCACACACTTATGGAGTGAGGGTCATGGTGAAGCAATAGCTGTTTCCTTAGACATATCCAAGGCCTTTGACAGGGTCTGGCATGATGGTCTCTTAAGCAAGCTTCCAGCATATGGATATCTGATTTCTGAGGGAACGGTCGATTCGAGTAGTCTTAGACGGCTACTCCTCTGACCTAATGGCGATTAATGCCGGGGCACCTCAGGGATCTGTTCTCTCTGCAACTTTATTCTTGCTGCACATTAATGACCTCCTAACACCAGGCATTATTGGATATGCTGATGACAGCACTGTTGTTGAGAGATATATATCCAATGCGCGAACGAGCGCCCATGAAATCCAGGTTTTGAGAAGGTCTATGATTGAGCGCGTTGATTCGACCTTGCGGAATGTGTCCGATTGGGGCGAATCTAACCTGGTCAAATTCAACGCCTCTAAAACACAAGTGTGTCTATTCTCCGTGAAAAAGAGCACCTTTACTTTTACGCCCACTTTCCAGAATGTGTCTGTTCCCATCACCGACCAACTACGGCTTTTGGGCGTCACCATAACGTCCAAATTAAACTTCGGTCAACAAATTGAGGCTATGGCAAAAACGGCTTCAAAATAATTGGGTATCATCTCGAAGGTCCGGCGGTACTTCAGCCCTGAACGGCTGCTCAACTTATACACAGCCCAAGTGAGGTAGTGCATGGAGTACTGTAGTCACCTTTGGGATGGTTCTGCCAAACACCAGCTCGAAGCGCTAGACTCTGTTGACCGAAGAGCCCGTAAAATCATAAATAACAACAACCTTACAAATAAAAAATTGCAGACGCTGGAGCATCGTCGTAAGGTTGCTTGTTTGACAGTATTTTATCGGCTACATTTTGGTGAGTGTGCGAGTGCTCTTTTTGACCAAATTGAACCCACCCCTTTTTACCACCGGACTACCAGACGCAGACAGAACTTCCATCCCTATATTTTGGTTTTACCAAGAAGTCGAACAAAACGCTTCGATAGTTCCTTTTTGGTACGGATTGCCAAGGAGTGGAACAATCTGCCTGCGTCTGTTTTTCCTCAAACTCAAACTCAAACTCAAAAATTCTTTAAGTATTTAAATACATTTGAAATAAGTCAAATAATTTACAAATTGAACTGAATCTACCACCACTTCGGAAAGTCGATCTGTTGAGAAGAAGTGGCAAGAAACTCAACAGCAATCATCTTTTAAAAATAAGAGAAATCATCTTCTTGCATCCGGATATCACTTTTCACATCAACACTTATCCATAAATCTAACAAAGGGTTAATCTTAAATATTTTAGGATTTTATTATAAAATGAAGCGTACACATTGACCCATGAACGAGTTGATCTTCTGGAGTCTACTATTAATAATAATAATAATAATATCCCCAGACAATCACACCAACTACATGGCCCCAAAGTAAGCATAGCTTGTGTTATGGGATACCATGTAGCGAACTAGGGGGGAACCTAGAATATAAATAAATAAATAGATAAACACCCAGACACGGAACTTTTTTTTTTGTTGTTCCGTGCGGGGATCGAACCCGCAACCACTGGCGTCTGAGGCAGATAGGTTTACCCCATCGCCAAAGTGGTCGTCATATACTATTATTATGACGACCACAATATAATAGTATATGTATATATACTATTATATTGTATAAATATAATAGTATATATACATATACTATTATATTTATACAATAGGCAATCAAGTACTAGACAGAAACGTAGACATAGATATAGAGGTAAAGATAAAAGCAGAAATAGACGTAGCGATAGAGGTGAGAGAGAATACAGATAATGTGGATGGGGATGAGGATAGTCGTGGACAAAGACAGGACGTGGACATGGAAATGGGGAAGTCGGAGTCAAGTTGAAAAAAGTCATAAAGTCATCAGCAAAACGACCTGGCACCACTAGCAGCACCCGTTCACGAGTATAACGCAAGCACCAGCCATCACCCTCCCCATATTTTAGGGAAGAGGGTGACCCGATACCCGACGCTACCGCTAGCCTTGCCGCCTGAGGGAGCATGACGTTCTTGCTGTTGTATGGACAAGGAGATGGTGGTGGTGTTGGATAAGAAGGAGATGGAGTTGGAAATGGAGTTGGAAATGGAGTTGGAGAAGGAGTTAGAGATTGAGCACTTTAGAAAAACAATTTACAACCAAGGACTTTTATCGTCCATATATTCAGATATTGTATAAAAGCCTGTATTACACAAGTTTTGTTTAATAGTTTCTTTAAATTTATCAAGCGGTAAGTCTTGAATATTTGTGGGAACCTTATTATAAAAACGTATGCATTGACCCATAAATGAGTTAGTGACTTTATGAAGTCTACTATCATAGCCGGCTAGCTTATACTTATTTCTAGTATTAACATTATGTAAGTCACATTTTCTACGGAACATGTTTAAGTTCTTTTTTACAAACATAAGATTTTCAAAGATATATTGTGACGCAAACGTGAGAATATTTATTAACTTAAACTTATTTCTAAGTGTTGCTCTGGAATTAAGTTTGTAGATTGCGCGAATAGCCCGTTTCTGCAGCACAAAGATAGTTTTAATATCGGCGGCATTTCCCTAAAGGAGAATGCCGTATGTCATTAAGCTATGAAAATAACCAAAATAAACCAATCGCGCAGTAGCTTCATTAGAAATATTTCGCATCTTTCTGACGGCATATGCTGCAGAACTAAGTCTCTTCGCCAATCTTTCTATGTGTGGTCCCCATTGTAGTTGAGCGTCTAGGGTTATGCCAAGGAACACTGGTGAATTTACAGGGCTCAATTCTTGTCCTTTTACAATTAAATTAGTATTTACATGCCGGACATTAGGCAATGAGAATTTTAAAAATTTAGTTTTTTTTTCATTGAGGAGCAGGTTATTGGCTGAAAACCAATTCTCCACGATTTCAATACAATTGTTTACTTCAAAGCAATGCTTTAATTGCCTACTCACTTTAAAAAGAAAAGAGGTATCATCAGCAAACAATATGACCTCACACTTGTCTTTTACCATAAATGGCAAATCATTTATATAAACTAAGAATAAGAAAGGCCCAAGAATCGATCCCTGGGGCACTCCCATATGTACTGCTGATCCCGATGATCTCTTTCCATTAATATCAACTCTTTGCATTCTATTGCATAAATAGGATTTTATAAAATCAAGTGCCCTATCATTGATTCCATAGTGGTGAAGCTTCATGAGGAGTGTATCATAGTGAACACAGTCAAAAGCCTTGGACAGATCACAGAAGACACCAAAGGCATCCTGTGACTCCTCCCAGGCATCAAATATATGTTTGATAAGCTCAACACCGGCATCAGTTGTTGAGCGACCCCATGTGAAACCAAATTGATTCGGATTCATTATATTATTGCTATAGAAATGTACAACTAGTTGATTTAAAATAAGTTTTTCAAAAATTTTGCTGAGTGTTGGTAATATAGAAATCGGTCTAAAGTTACAGGGGTCAGTCATGCTTCCTGCTTTAAATACGGGAATAATTTTACTTAGTTTCATTAAATCCGGAAACACACCATTATCAACACAATTATTAAATATACTGGCTAAATGAGGTGCAATACCGTCAATGATAGATTGGATGATTTTAACAGAAATACCATCCAGATCAGCAGTGTTCTTAATTGTTATACTTTTAAAAGCTTTCAATACCTCACTTTCAGTAACATGCCTGAAAGTAAAGTTAGTTTTACACTTATTTACATTATTTTCAAGAAAAGACTGTGCAGCTTTGACTGATGAATTTAATGTCTTCGTAGTCGAAACTGGAATGTCTGCAAAGAATTTTTCAAAAGCTTCAGCAACTTCTGTATTTGATGTCAACAGTCGATCACCAATTTTCAGTTTATATTCTGCGTTTCTTATGTTTGACTTTCCAGTTTCGCTGTTAATAATTTGCCAAGTAGTTTTAGGAATATTAACACTATTTAGAATTTTATTACATATTAATAAAATTTTATTTTGCAATACTACATACACTTTTGAACATTTTGGAGTATTTCTTAACATACTCCTTAAAATTTTCACTATGATTGTATGTTTTTTCATCATATAACTCATATAATCTGTCTCTGCTTTTAAATATTCCTACTGTTGCCCAGTCACTAAATTTAAAAGACTTATCATCTGCTTTAATTGTTTTTGATGTAAATACTGTTTTATGTTCACATTTAATTAAATTAAAAAGACAATTATATTCCATAGCGGGGTCATCATAACATTTAAGTTCCCACAACTTATCCAAGACATTACTTCTGAATCTCTCCAGCCGACCGTCGTTCATGGGTACAAACTTAAACTCTATTCTTATTGCCTTATTTGTGCCAACGTTAAAAGATGCTAGTTGCCCGCTGTGATCCGATTTTAACTTATTAATTATGTATTGGGTGGTGGGCGACCACCACCCACTACAGTCCTGGAACTTTTAAGTGTCGAGTGAATAGGTTTCTCGTAGATGGACGTGTAACACCATAGTCTTCATGCGCACTTTCCATCAGGTGGCATGGAAGACAAACGTCCTATCCTTACAATATAAAAAAAAAAATTGTCGATTTTACAATAGAGATTTTTGATACTAATGAACAATTGTCCTTTGGCAGATCAATATTATCTGAAATGTAAATTTTCTGAATAACTGCATTATTATAATAGGTTGGGGAAAAAGTCTTTTCGCATTATATGTATGTATGAACTTGTAATAAAATCTCTTTGGCTATAGTATTTTTGTATCTGGCTGGTTTTGGTATCATTTGAAAGTTAAAATTTTAAAGAACATAATTCCAAATTCAAATTTTAAAAATTTGTGATTTTCATTTGTTTTTCGTACTGTTAAGATTAGTGAATCTAAAAAAGAAATTCGATACATTTTAAAATTTTACTACAAAAAAGGTAAAAATGCAACGCAAGCCGCGAAAAAAATCTGCGATGTTTATGGACCTAGTGCAGTGTCTGTGAGAGTAGCACGAATTTGGTTTAAGCGTTTTCAATCCGGAAATTTTGACGTCAAAGATGCACCTCGCTCTGGTCGCCCTACTACGGATAAAATGGATGCCATTTTTGAAAAAGTGGTGCAAGATCGACATATCAGTAGTAACGACGTAGCTGAAGAACTGGGAATTGACCACAAAACAGTTCTGGCGCATTTAAAAAAAGCTGGGTACACAAAAAAGCTCGATATTTGGGTACCTCACGAGCTCACTGAAAGAAACCTAATGAACCGTGTACTCATTTGTGATTCTTTGTTACGACGTAACGAAACCGAATCATTTTTGTAGAAGCTGATAACTGGTGATGAAAAATGGATCACGTACGACAAGAACGTGCGAAAAAGGTCGTGGTCAAAGGCCGGTCAGGCTTCACAGACTGTGGCGAAACCCGGGTTAACTCGCAATAAGGTGATGTTGTGTATGTGGTGGGATTGGAAGGGCATTTTTCATTATGAGCTGTTACCACCAGGCAGGACTATCGATTCTAAACTCTACTTCGAACAACTTATGAGATTAAAACAAGAAGTTGAGAGAAAGCGGCCGGAATTGATCAACAGAAGGGGTGTGGTTTTTCATCATGATAACCTCACACATCTATAGCCACCCAGCAAAAATTAAGAGAGTTTGGCTGGGAGGTGTTAATGCATCCGCCGTAAAGTCCTGACCTTGCACCTTCAGATTTCCACCTGTTTCGGTCTCTTCAGAATTCTTTAGGCAGAGTTAGGTTAACATCACGAGAGGACTGCCAAATCCAGTTGTCGCGGTATTTTGATGAGAGGTCCCAAAATTTTTATAGCAATGGGACCATGTCCCTACCTACAAGATGGCAAAAGGTTATCGAACAAAATAGTACATATATACTTTAGTTAAATGTCAATAAACGATATTAAAAAATGTTTTGAATTTTCTTAAAAAATGCGAAAAACTTTTTCCCCAACCCAATATATTTTTTTCTCTTTTTTTCACGATATGGGAAATTGTAATACTTGAACGATAATAAAACTAATAATCATAAATCAATGTGATACATAAACTCTCGGCTTTTGTTGTAAAGAAAACATGGGTAGTATTATATTTATTATGTATATTTCAGGTCAACGTCTACAAGTGTATAGTTAATCTCGAAGGACGAAGCATGAGTATAATTAATGATTAAACGAACTTACCTGTACGTGAAATTCTATCATAATTATATTTCGTTGTTTCATCCTTCAGATATAATAAACAAAGGTAGTCCTTCCAGCCTACAAGGTAACTTCGCATTTTTTAGTATATTAAAAAGTAAGTCAGTTGACTATTGGTGTCGTTGTCACCGGCCTCTGGAACTAGATTCATTCCATAGATGTATATATAAATAATATTCTTCTTTCTTGCGAGGTAACGAACGCACCGTTTCATTACATTTAACGTTAACAATTTTTGTTCCCAAAAGTATAGATTGTAAAATTAAAATAAATTTTAATAGTGCTCAAAAGAAGTAGTGAAGTGATAATTTTACGTCATAAAGAGAAGCTTAAGAAATTGTAGCAAAACACAGTAAAGCGACGCCGTCTGATTATCGAATCTGAGTCAGACCATCCAGGCTGGATACTTTTAATACCAATATCAGGTGTGGCCGAGAGTCACCCTATGACAAAGTTCACTTGATTTTGACCGAGAGTCAATTATCAAGAAGTTATCCTTGTATGTTGTCCGAGAGGCAAACTCATGAATATTATCTGCTATTATGTACAAAACATCTTTTGCAATCTGCAACGAAACCATTTTTACAAATGGAATTATCCAGAAAGTATATAATATGCTCTTACGTTGGCCGAGAGTCACCCTATGACAAATTAACTTGATTTTGACCGAGAGTTAATTTTTTTTTTTATAAGTGACTAAACCCGCGTTTGACCTCAATCTCACCTGATGGTAATTGACGAGTTAATTATCAAGATGTTATCCTTGTATGTTGACCGAGAGTTAACCTCATGGATATTGTCTAATATAATGTACAAACCATCAATTCACTTGATTTTTACCGAGAGGCAATTATCAAGAAGTTATCCTTGTATGTAGACCGAGCGTCAAACTCATGGATATTATCTGATATAATGTAATCTTTTTTTTGGTTGCAACCAACCATCATCTAATAAGTGCATTATACTTGTTAAAGGGTTTGGAGATGGAATTATCAAGTAAGTACCTATATACTATAATATGAATTTGATGACATTTTTATTTTATTGCCTATTTCTTATTTATGACACCTGTCACATGTGATATATTTTTCACTTATTTTTCTTTGGGTTTTGGCAATGCAGCAGTAAATGCACGTACTATACTGATAAGAACTAAGACCTATTGTAACGCTTATACTAGCAAATAATGAATTTATAATATTTTTTATAACATGCTTGTATGTTGGCCGAGAGTCAAACTCAAGTATTTATCCTTGTTTGTTGGCCGAGAAACAAACTCATGGATATTATATGATATAATGTACAAACCATTTTTTGCAATCTAACCTCATCTAATAAGTGCATCATACTTACTAAAGTCTTAGAAATTAATAACGACATACTTAATTACTGAACCATTTTTACAATCGAAACCACAAGTTTTTGATATGCCATATTATCCAACGGAGCCTTTATTTACCGATCGAGATTCTCGGAAGGTCTGGGTGATTCGATCAACGAATCTCCAAATTACGGTGAAAGGCGTAATAGAAAAACTAGTATGTGAATATTCACAACCTAGTAAGTGTAAATTAAGAAAGGCGCCATCTTCAAACTTAATTAGGTGCAGCAATAAGTGCAATAAACAAGGCTATGATATTGCTGCTAACCAAAGACTTAATTAGGTCAGCACTGTCAAAATTTTATCGAGTGCGACTCGAATTCTTAGCCAAACAGGAGGGGGGCGCATAACATCACCTTACCCAATGGGGTTCCAGAGCCAGACGATAGCTGGAAAAGGCCATACTTGCAGAAATAACATGCCCCACAGCGCCGTTAGTACAGGTACCAAGGTTGAACCTATTTTTATAGTTGTTGGCAAAAAATTACCAATAAACATGTGGTACTTAATTGAATAAAAATGATGTGAATATATATATATCACTAACACCAATAGTGACTCAAACTGTTTACACTGGTTTACCAGTGATAGGAAATAACTTTGATTTAATCTTACAGACATGCACTCTAATACGCATATCTATGAGTTTATAGGTATAAGTGTATCGATGGCACCACAAACATTTACCAAAATAATGAAAGAATTTTTGGTTATATAAAAAAAGCGGGCTTTTATTCTGTGATATATTTGGACGATTATTTTTGTATAGAAAATAATTGATAATTGTTTACGTTACAATTGCTTACGTACCTAAGTTTCAAACCACTTTTGAATGGCACAGAATGTGTTGAATTTGAAATAAACTCTGCCAAAGTAATTTGCAGGTAAGAAGGAATGCAGATTCCTAACACTGACTTTTTCATTGCCGGACGTCAAACGAAATAATATTACGCAATTAGTCAATATATTTTTTTATATCTACCCGCATGTGCCATCACACGAGTGTTCACTCAATTCATAGGTACATTGACATCAGCCTGTCCGGCTGTAGAATATGTATACGAAAACATTGAAGGGCAAAAACAATAAGCATATAGAAATTTAAAAGTTAAAATATTAAGTAAATTATCTTTTAATATTTTAGCGGAGTTGTTGTGGTGGAAACATAATATTTCTTCTGCAAGAAGACCGATTACTATTTAAAAGTATGAATTATAAATATTTACCGACGCATCGAAAGCTGGTTGTGGCGTTTTTTGTAATAAAAATAGGGCTAGGAAAAAAGGAAGTGAAATTACAACATACAAATTATTTAGAACTTCTTGTATTTTTAGCCCTTAAATGTTTTTTATTTGTGAGTGGTATTATTACGAGTGGACAATACCACCGCAATAAGTTATATTAATACTATGCTCATTTGAATAATAAAACAAAACAAATATGGCATTTTAAAAAGCAAAACTTGTGATGTGTTATATAAAGAGCTAAGAAAATAAAGAAGCCGATGAATTCCGGAAGTCGAATCCCGACACAGAATTTGAGTTATCAGATACCGCTTTTAAATCGATTGTTTCCAACTTGGACAAGCCACAATTAATAGGTCTTTGCGCTTCTCGTTCAAATACCGAATGTAACTTGTATATGTCGCAGATATATTGTCAATATCGTGATATTGTAATCTCCCTAGGGAAATTATAATTGCACGGTATATTTTCATCAATTGAATTATAATCAACCTATCATAACCTACGTTATGTCATAAACTAACTGGTTTAACGATTTCACTGAAACATAATATAGGTATATCATGGAAACAAGATTCAGATGCGTTTAATATAGACGCGTTTACAGTAATTGTCTTAACTTACTATTTTTATGCATTCCCACCATTTCCACTCATTTTGAAATGCCTTAAGAAAATTATTACCTAACGATAAAGCGACAGTCGCAACCATAGTTTCCGTTGTTAAATAAGTTATTGAGATCGGATATTCTTATTTTTAATGACAATAAGTAGCTACTTATACATTTTGTTGATAGAACGAAGCCTGCAACCCTGGGAGCCGCCATTATCTCCAGAGTGTTATTTGCAAATTATGGTGGCTTTTTGGTATTAAGAATGATATAAATCCATTTAATGGTTCAATAGAAACTGTAATTTCTTTTTCGCTCGACCAGTATAATAGAGGACATTCGTATGGATTTTTAAATAAATATTGTTCCGCTGTAGCTCTACTGCTGGGTAATAATATATGCTCAGACGCTCGCGTCTCCAGGTTAATTGAAGGTGCCTATAAATTAAGGACTTTTTTGCCTAAATACGTCCGTGCTTGGGCTCCACAAATAGTACTCAATTTTGTTGCTAACTGGTCTCCTTACCAAATTTTAAAATTAAAAAGACATATCAAAAAAAAAATTGACACTTTATTGGCAATCAGTATCGCACAATGCAATGTAAAACCTAGCTCTAATAAAGACAAATAATATAGGTTTATATAATCACGAGATTCGTATTTTGATAAGCGAAAATATCAAAACCTCTGCGGCTGTTACAAGTCCGCAATTGTTAAAAATTCCTTGTTTTAATCCCTCAATTTTTATATTTCCTCAATTTCCCGGCACAACACTTGAGTTTGTTTAAAGATTAGTTATAACATGCAAAATACAACGCTGCGACAGCGCATACCATAGGGCGCTGGGTTTTGGCGGTGATGCGAGTCCGCGTGGTGGACGTGGCAGCATTCGGCGCTCAAAGCAAAGGCTCATCGGGCGATACGCCCCAACCATCGCCGCGCGTCTTGCCCGGTTTCATCCGTAAAACCGAGGGATGTACGGGGAACTCCCAAATGTTTACTACGTGCTAATAGCGCCCAATTTCGAGGTCCGTGTTTGAACAAAATTCTGTATAATGTGTTAACAAGGCTGGTTTTAATTATGTTATTGTTAGTCTCCAACAAAAACATGACATTATGAAACATATTAAGTAATCGCAAAACTTCATCTCTAAACATCTACCTTTGTTTATTATATCTGAAGGATGAAACAACGAAATATAATAAATAATCAAACGAACTTACCTTAAGTGAAGTTCGATTATGATTATATGAGTTGTTTCATCCGAAGATATAGAAACCCTACCCACCATCACCCCGAAGTTTTGCTATTTAATCTCTAAAATAATGAATCTAGTTCCAGAGGCCGGTGACAACGACACCAATAGTCAACTGACTTACTTTTTAATATACTAAAAAATGCGAAGTTACCTTGTAGGCTGGAAGGACTACCTTTGTTTATTATATCTTCGGATGAAACAACTCATATAGTCATAATCGAACTTCACTTAAGGTAAGTTCGTTTGATTATTTATTATACGAAGGCTTCGTCCGAAGAGATTAATTACCCACCCCCCCTCCTTCCCCTGACGTGAAATATCATCTACTCTGAACATAATAACTAAACAGCAAGCAGTGCGAGAGGAGGGTAGGTATATATATATATAAAAAAGGAGGAAAGCTGGCTTTCAAATGTCTGTGCAATCTCGAAGGACGAAGCATGAGTATAATTGCTAATAATTAAGTTCATATACTTGAGCTTGGTAATAAACCTTTTTATCAGTCTATTTGTTACTTTTTAAAAAGTCATAATACCAAAATATTTATATATGATAAATAGAAGCTAAACTAGAAAACGTTATGATAAAAAAGTTATAATCATTCCGCTACAATAAAGATAAAAACAAAAAAAAACGATAAAGTGTAATCATAATACATAAAAGTTTTATATGTGCGGTTAAAATAAGTCGTAAATCAAATCTTAACTCATTTAAACATGGAGTTTACAGTAAATGTTTACCAATAATTTTATAAACCTTCTGAATAAATAATTTAAAATTACGTAAACACTATGCACATTTTTGTACTATGAGATGGGTGCGTCATTTTTTATGTTCTATACTGTATTTGCAACATCAATAAAACAATACTTTATCTTAAATCTTTGATGGTATCGGACTGATCACTTACTTTTCTTTCAGATTTTACTGTTTTTGATGATACAAACCAGCAAAATAAATAGCAAAATGGTTAAGTACAAGCTAGAACTTATGGCACCCAAAGAAAGGATTAAAGGAACATTGAAAGTACGTTTGACACATAAAACTACTGAGCAAGTCACCACAGATTTACCCGATATTATGTTAACTAAAATAGTTAGGATCAACCCAGAAAATGCTATTTCGGAAAGCAGTGAAACAAGTGTAGATGATACGAGCAGCACTGAAGAATCAAGATCTGTGAAAAAACGTAAAAAGAAGAGACTTAAATTCAAGAAGAAAGCAGAGGTGTATTATCCTGCCTATGGTGAGTATGGACAAGTAGAACCGATGGTGTTCCGTGACTCACCGCCTCCACAACAGCAACCAATGATGCCTATGGTTGGTATGCCTCCTATGTTTCCTACTTTTGACGAATATTTGTTTCCGAACATTCCAGAACAGGTGTATACAATAAATCTAACAGTACCCGCCGAAAACAAAAAAACTATCGGCAAGGTGACCGGCCCTCAAATAAAGCTTCTCACGGATACATATTCGCACTCTAGAGAGCACACCACGAAGAGAAAAAATCAACCAACTCCTTCATATTCAAAGAAATTAAAAATTGTTGATTATACGGATCACTATTATACACCTGAAATACTTTCTGATGGTACTGAACATGAATCAAGCTCAACCACTGACATAACAACAATTTCTACTAGTAAATTCACAATTACAGAACCAGTTACCACGACGCAACCAACTACCTTTACTGAACCAACTACCACTGCGCAACTAACTACTACTACGACTAGCACCATGAGAACTACTACAACCACGCAAACAACCACCACAATGCAACCAACTACTACTACGGAACCAACTACAACTACGCAACCAGCTACCACTACGGAATCATCGACAACTATTGAACCAACCACTAGTGTGGAACAAACTACTAGTATGGAACCAATTACTAGTACGGAACCAACTACTACCATGGAACCAATTACTCCTTTAGAACCATCGACCACTATAGAACCAACTATATATATCGATCCAGCAACTCATTCAGGTGATGAAGACAAAACTATTAATAAATGTATGTCAAACTATTGCGTAGCGAGATACCAGCCCCATCCTGGTAGACCAACAACATTATTCGAAATAACGAATAGAAATCCTCCTCATTTACACAACATCCTCTTTCAAAACGTTCCAAATTCTTCCGAAATGAATGATGATCTTAGTGACGACATAAACCTCAGCCAGCTTTTAGAAAAACAAAATAGACATCAAGACAAACAACATAGAAGATCATACACCAATTTAAATTCCTATAATGAAGAAACTAAAAATAGTAATGCACATTATGATGAAACAACATATAATTATAATAATTTTGATTTTATAGACTCTCAAGACTCTCATCTTGATGATAGAGCTAAAAAAGAAATAGACCATCTCGTAAGGTATGTTATACAAGGAAAAAAAGAAGAACCCAATCTTTTCAGCGATTTAAGTGCAGTCTTGGACACCTCTTTACCCATAGTTTAAAACACATTATAACAGAGGGAACTCGAAACTCAAAAGTACGGTAAAAGGTTAAGCGGGTTACAAATTAAAATCACTTTCATAGTAACATACTCAACGTGGCTGAAATAGTAATAAAATTTATGTTAAATTACAAGAAAAATAAAATGATATATCCTTAATTCACAGTGTGTTGAAAAAAAGGAAATTCCCTTACTATTTTTTTACGATTCAGTATTTGAAACTTCGAAATATTTATTTTGCTCGAAATCCTCGATGTCTGTCATCTTGGTGTTTCTAACGTACTGGTTTAATATTGATTGTGTTATGTTTTTTAAATCGGTGCGCAAACCATGTTAGAATTTAGCACCGGGCAGGAATTATTTCTCGCCGTTTTAATCTACCTTTGATTCAGCCATAAAAAAATAAAGTTTAAATTAAATTATGGATCCTAAGAATAAAATAAATAGCTAATAAAAGGTTTTCGCACATGAAAAATGCGTATGCTAAAGTAAATCTAAGTCATAAGCAACCACGTTGAAACCCTTACAACTTTAACCTAGCCTTATAACTTATAGCTTTAATTTATGGTTTTGGGAATGAACTTTTACATATTTTACAAAAACTTGGCATGGTTTTATTTTAAAAAAGTCGTCATTGCTGCGCCTTTGAAATGGATGTACCTAAGTGAACCATTTGTATGTTTGCGGCTCCCTAGAATTTGACTTTTGGGTTTGCACCAAAATTATGAATTCCAGAGTAATGAGCATCAGATTTAAGATTTATGTTGTATATGTGATCCCTGTTTCTTTTTCCATACCTCTGTAACTATGAAAAAATATGCAAATAAGGTAGTTGCGCCTAAAAAGGGCCGGGCCCAAATAAGGCCCACATTTTCAAACTTCCCGCACCTAATGTCTAAAACAAATCGGACCTCACGCGGCCCCTCACCCGGCCATTTTGTCAGTGGCTCTGTGTATAACCTCAGCATCGGGTAAAATATTCTTATTTTACTCAATTTGTAAAATATTCTTATTAAATTTTAGTCTATTTTTCTTTTTGAGATTTTGTATATTATGATATTCGTCGAGGATTAAATTATAATTTATTTTATTAAACATAGATATAATTTTACAGTACTTTAATAAACCACTTTCGTCTCCTTTATATTTTTCCCTCATGTTTTTAGGGACTATATTTTTTTATATGCTAATTTGTAAATTATATATAAGGTTCATATTAGTTTTATAGGTCCGACCATAACACGACAATCCATAGCTTGTTATTGATTCACCTAGTGACATATTTAAATAGTTTAAGGATATTATATGGGATTTTAAATTTTAATATTGCGAACTTAGCACGTATCGATCTTAATTTATTACATATATGTTCAATATGAGGCCTCCAATTCAAATGCTTATCAATTGTAAGTCCTAGGTAGGTATGTTGGTCAACTAATTCTAAATGTGCACAGGTGCAAGTATCACGATGGTCGTGCATGCACTGGTGTTCGTGAGCAGTAATAGTTGGGTTGTATGGAAACTTTATATAGGGTGATCTTATATGCATGAGTTTTGTTTTACTTGCGTTGATGACCAACCCCATATCATGTGCCCACTTACACAATGTATCAAAATTATGTTGCATTATTGTCGAAGCTTCTTGAATATCCTTACTATGAGAAAGAATACATGTATCGTCCGCAAATTGATACACTGTGCCCTCAGTGAATAAATTGCACATATTGTTGACATATGCCAGGTACTCTAAGGGAGCCAGTATGGATCCTTGAGCCGAGCCCTGCTCAGTGAGGATAGGATCACTGTAACAGTCGTTTACCCTCACCACAGTTTTTCTCAATTTATGAAAGTCGCGGACCAAATCTAGTGTTGGGCCCTGTATACCAACCTCCTCCAGTTTGGAAAACAATGTATTGTAATTCAAAACGTCAAAAGCTTTCGTGAAGTCGATGTAGACTACCAGCACATGTTCCTTATTGTCCAGGTGCCGGTTGACCTCATTGACAAACCTACACAGAAGTTGACTCGTACTGCGCCCCTTTTGAAACCCATACTGGTTCTCATTTAATAAATTATGTTTTGCCAGGAAGTTTAATACCTCGGTACCCAAGTATCTTTCGATAATTTTATCGATACTGCATAAAATAGTTATAGGCCTAAAGTTATTGATGTCACTGTTACAATCAGTTTTATGAATCGGTCGAATAGTACCTACTTTAAGTTGACTAGGGTAAAGTGACGTGGATATACATGCGTTCACTAAATGCGTAATTACAGGGGTGATCTGTTCATTTATACACAATAAATCTTTCATTCGTATTTTATCGATTCCAGGACTTTTTTTCATATTCATACATTTTATAATATTATATATAACATCATTAGTAGCCTTTCTAAGTCTTATTGATACTGATGTTGGATTACTATACGTTTCTCCTAATAATTTACTGTTACAATGACTAATAATATTTTTCACATTTTTTTCAAACCCATATGCAAAGTTACATACATATCTGTTTAATGTCACCCTTAAAATACTTGCTTATTATTTCATCCACAGATGCAAAAAATCAAAAAAATAATCAATTTCTGGTATACAGTTTATTAAATCATACAGTTCAATTATGGACCTTATTCAGAGCGCCTGTGCTCAATAAGGACCATGGATAAGCTTTTAAAAACTTTTTTTGTAAGTAACTGGTCCTTGGTACATGGTTTTTGTACCATATTTACTCTTAATATAAAAACAGTTTTTTGATTACGATGTCTTACAAATTAACACCCTTCCCAAAATCTATTTATAAGTTTTTTCAAAAACCCGGCCCTTATAAGATGCCATTACCTTATAGGGGGTCGTGCCAGCGAAACGTTTTCAGCAATGCCCCGTGTAAATTAAGAAATACTCGCGGATTAAACTGTTTCTTAAACTCAATGGATGATTCAAGAAACCGTCAAGATGAAAGTTTACGAGTTAGTTTCGTACAATATCGTATTTAAAACATCGTGAGACAATGTTATTAAAATTATTCACTAACTTTCGTGTTGATTCACGATCAACCGACAAGTAAAAAGTTTACAATATAATAGAATAGAAAAGTGTTATTGTTCTATTCTATTCTTTTCTTACTGGTAAGTTTCATAGAATAGCGTTTTTAAACCATCGTGTTAACCGCCAGGAAGTAGGTATGTAAAATGCTATAATCGACGAATGAGCTTTAAAGAAACCGAATTCACATCAAAACTTTGGCTGAGTTATAATGTCATCCACGAAAACATTCTATGAAGTCGTAATTCTTTTTTTTTTTCAAAATTAAGAAATTCTCAAGATCTCAACCGATTTCGATGAAATTTATATGGGACCAACTATGAAGTATCCTCTATCATTTGAAGTAAGAAATTTCAAAATCAATTTATAGTTGTTCGAAATATTCTTTAACAAAGACACAAAAAAACACATACAGACGAATTAAGAACTAAGTACCTCCTTTTTGTTTGGACATCCGTTGACAAGCTTGAAATTTTATATCAACCTCTTGCATAACATTAATTATTTATGACCATCGTGTTGTCGCACGGATAACCGCCAGGCGTGTTAATAATTGAAAATTGAAAGTTACAAAGAATAATATGTATTTGAGGGTAGTTTGATACATACCAGATTCCGTCGAAGATTCAATCAAAATCCTTCGTCTAATCGAAGGATTAATAAAAATCTTCTCGCTATCTTGCATGAAAAAAGAATGACGATAGACTATGAGGGTTGCCACATGGTTGACAGTTCCAAATTGAATTTTAGTAAATCTCTGAAGTGCGTGCGATGCTATCTTGTATGTCAAAAGGCCTACCTGGTTATACATATAATATCTGAAGAATGAAGCGATGAAGTATAATCTTAATATATAAAACTGTTCCGTTACATACAGAGTAACTGACACACAACGTACAGCCAAAACTACTGATCGTAAAGACCTGAAATATGAAACATACCATTTTTAAGGGGTACTAAGCACTAGGTAGGGAGCACTAAGGAAGGAATTCCTGAAATTCCCACGGGAACGGTAAATTAAAATTTTTAAATTGTAGGAAAAATCTTATTCATTGAGTACACGGATGTACGGATGTATGTGAGTTTACGCTTTCTTTAAAGGCACGATCGGCAACGGACGTGCCTGCTGCGTACGAATATTATTTATTTTATTGGCGATTTGCGCGCCAAATGCAGCTGCGCGCGAAAATGACTATGAGTTCCGAACAGCTCATAGCCAATGAAGTTCTGGCGTTCCTACAGCACGCCATAGACACCATGGATGAGATCAGCATCATCCATACTGGCCGCCAAAACGCTGCTATTCAAGTCAGTTGAGCAGATTGACCGAATGCCATCTCGCAGGACAGACGAAAAGGAGAGGAATTATAAGGTTTTATAGTTTATATGAAAAATCTTATTCATTGAGTACACGGATGTACGGATGTATGTGAGTTTACGCTTTCTTTTCGACGACCGGCTGGTGTAGTGGTAACATACATTGCCTTCTATGCCAGAAGACCTGGGTTCGAATCGCGGCGGCGGCGGATATTTGGGTGATGTACATAGATATTAGCCGTCAAGCCATGGATTATCCTAATAAAAAATATGTGTTTATTCAATATGTATGTTTATATATTTCTTAAGTATATCAGTTATCTAGTATCCATAACACAAGTTCTTTAAGAAACTTAATTTGGGGTAGATAATGTTGTGTGAGTGTCAGAAATATTTATTATTAATTATTTAAAGGCACGATCGGCAACGGACGTGCCTGCTGCGTACGAGCAGCCCCCAAATATCGTGAAGGGTAGTGGAAGTCTCCACGACGAGCACCCTCGTACTGACGTTTGCAATGAACAGCAGATACTACATGATTTTAGTTACCAAAATTCTAGGTAAGATTACTAAATACATAGTTCTGAGCGATTGAAAAGTTCAAGTAATCAATTTTTTTTACAGTTTACTTTTCTTTTAAGAATGTCTAAAAAGTTATTAGGGCAGACGTTTGGCAGATCTGCTTTAAAACATCTACGTTTTGTCAGCTACCCAACAAGGTAAAACGATCTAATGTTTTATTTGATTTCGTAGAAAAGGTTTTAGTTTCAGAGGCGATAGTGGACGTAATAGTATATTATGTAACAAGTGAGCGAAGTTGCTAATTACAGTCGAGGCTGTGATTTGAGCCCGAGCCGCAGGCGAGGGCTTAATAATGAGCCGAGACTGTAATTAGCAACGCTCACGAGTTACATACGACGTTTTTCAACACACTTGTGAGTAAAAGACAGACATACGTGATCATAAAATAACAAACACACTTGATAACAAAGCTGTGAATTGTGATTGAAAAATGGCGCCGAACCTCGCGCATGCGCGTAGGTTTTTTTTTCCGTCAAATGTGTCAATGTCTGTACAGCATATACAGCCTATTTTAAGTGAAAATGTTTAATTTGGAGTGGTAAATGCAAATATTTTAATATTTTATGACAAATGATTGTAAATTGTGAATAATTTGTTTAATATACAAATTTATTTTGCTAATATAAGGCGCAAACATTTAAAAATGTATATGGATTTGAAGTGGTATAAAACCTCTTTGTTGTTTATGAAAATATTTAGTGTATAACCCGGACCAATAAAATATGCTCTGTTTTCTCGCATGTTATTTGCACAAAGGTACAATTCAACTTTGTAGGATTCATTATATTATGCACTAGGGTATAATATATTATGCACGCGTGACTTATAGCCCAGTTTATAGTTCTAAATTCAAAAGAATAACGCTCACTTTACGAGCAAGTGTGTTGAAAAAATAATTACGCTTATTGAGCTTAATTCATTTTTTGACCCGTTTGGTTGGTTTTTTTTAGTTTTTAGTTTCATCTCAATACGTGTTATGAAATAAGTGCGGTCATTTATCTATGATTTATTATTACAGATTTATTATTAAAACACTAAATACTAAATATTTGCATTATATTTTCGAAAAGATTTTCCACTTATAGCCGTAAAAAAATGATATTAGTAAGACATTGGGCTCTAATGTATTATTTTATTTATTCACACTTTATTGCCAACAAAAAAATAAAATATTATTTTGGACCAGGCAACCCGTATTTCTTAGTTATATCATTTTCGTCAGTACCATAGATGAATATAAGTACTAAAGTATAGATGACCGTCTCGCGGTTTTTGCACTTAAGCGCCACACAGTATCCGCTCTAGGAACCTTTTTGACCAAAACAAACCTAGAATGCAGCCCGGCCGTACCACCACTTTCAAATTTTCAGAAATTTGAAGTACCAGTTATTACTATTTTGCAAACTGCGCAACACTAATTAGTTGAAATAAACTGCACAAAGCATGATGCTATGCGAGTTGGGGGTAAAAAAAATATGCATCTCAGACAATTATTTATTTTTTCTTCATTATTTGTGTTTGATATAATAATTATAGGCCATAGATTTGTTCGGGTCGTTTTCGTCAAACTCAATGCTTTTGCCACACAAATTGTTCACCTCCTTGCACCAGTCATTCAAAATCAATGCAATTCCTTTTCTTAACTCACTATCTCACTAGAAAGTCAGCATCCTATGTAAAAATATCACTTCACAAAAGTAAAATCTTTGATTTGAGATCGTAAAAACGCGAGGAGTGAACACTCTACTCAACGTACTTTGTAGAAAACACTAACAAAAGAATTCAGCGACAAAAAACACACAGAAAAATAAGCAAATGCAACGAGTGCAAAAATTTGATTGGTTGAATACTATACTATAAATACGCTGCCTGGTACTATAGATATATCGATATCGAACGCAGAAAAAAATAAAAAAGTTCCAGGAGTGCCCGGCGCGTAGCGCTAGTAGTAATAGAATTTTGGTATTTGTATGGAAGACAAACTAGCATGGTCAGTACCGAAGATTAATGAACTAGAATTTTTGCTTTCTGCATCGTACCCTGACAACTTCTTATTCAATGCTGACCTCTTGAGGATTAATATCTGGTTGCAATAGAATTCGCTGTGGTGCCGTGGTTATCAAAGGATATCATATCATATCAAACGATATCGCAGGTTAAGTACGTTCGGCGCGGCCGCCATTAGGATGGGTGACCGCCGATCATTTATTTCTCACGAGCACTTCACGTTAAGTAGTCGGTCCCGGGTGCTGTATACTTGTATGCAGTAGTCGTTAAGGTTTGTCAGAAGCCATTTCGGCACTTTAAAAATTCTGACCTCCACCAACCAATATTGGGCCAGCTTGGTGTTTTATGGCCTAAACCTCCTCGTCACCCAGAGGAGAGACTTATAGCCCTACAGTGGGCTCATCACACGGAGTTGTAATGTGTTGTAATGCATTAGAAAATCCTCATTGTTATATGGTTGATCTGGATGACCCCCATTTTTTTGGCCCATATCTGTTGACATCGATTTAGTTGTCTTGTATATTTTTAATACATTTTTTTATCAGACGAGATTTTTTCCGTTTTTCTTTTTTTTATCACCACCTGCTAAGTTGTAAACTAGAGACATATTATTCAAAGCCAAATTTGATTTCGGAAGAACATTATTAGGACCATTAATTGGAGGTAAGGGTGGAGGAGGCAGAAGTGGTGGAGGTGGTGGTGGAGGTGGTTCAGATAGGGGTGGAGGTAGTAAAAGCGGTGAAACTGGTGGAGGTGCTACCCAAAGTGAACGGTGCACAGGTTGCCAAGGATACATAGGATTTCCTGGATGCGATACTGGTGAACCATAAAACGGTATGTTATAGCGGCGTGGATGATTATAAGAAATATAAGGATTGAACATCGGCACAGGAATTGTCGCGGGAAAAATGTTTCTAGGAGATAATGGTACGAAATTTGGCTGAGTGTTATTTAGGTTTTTTATGGTTGATGGACTTATGATATTTTTGGTAATTCTTCTGGGTACATTATAGTTGTAGTCACTTTTAATATTATTAGTATATTCATCAGGAACTGTGGGTGGAAAAATGTTTGAAGGAGATAATCGGGATCAGCAGTACATATGGGAGTGCCCCAGGTATCGATTCTTGGGCCTTTCTTATTCTTAGTTTATATAAATGATTTGCCATTTGTGGTAAAAGACAAGTGTGAGGTCATATTGTTTGCTGATACCTCTTTTCTTTTTAAAGTGAGTAGGCAATTGAAGCATTGCTTTGAAGTAAACAATTGTATTGAAATTGTGGAGAATTGGTTTTCAGCCAACAACCTGCTCCTCAATGAAAATAAAAAAAAAATTAAAATTCTCATTGCCTAATGTCCGGCATGTAAATACTAATTTAATTGTAAAAGGACAAGAATTGAGCTCTGTAAATTCAGCAGTGTTCCTTGGCATAACCCTAGACGCACAACTACAATGGGGACCACACATAGAAAGGTTGGCGAAGAAACTTAGTTCTGCAGCATATGCCGTCAAAAAGATGCGAAATATTTCTAATGAAGCTACTGCGCGATTGGTTTATTTTGGTTAATTTCATAGCTTAATGCCATACGGCATTCTCCTGTGGGGAAATGTCGCCATTATAAAACTATCTTTGTGCTGCAGAAACGGGCTATTCGCGCAATCTACAAACTTAATTCCAGGGTGACACTTAGAAATAAGTTATTAAATATTCTTACGTTTGCGTCACAATATATCTTTGAAAATCTTATGTTTGTAAAAAAGAACTTAAACATGTTCCGTAGAAAATGTGACTTACATAATGTTAATACTAGACTCAAACTCAAATATTCTTTATTTCGTAAGTATTTAAATACATTTGAAATAAGTCAAACAATTTACAAATTGAACTGAATCTACCACCACTTCGGAAAGTCGATCTGTTGAGAAGAAGTGGCAAGAAACTCAACAGCAATCATCTTTTAAAAATAAGAGAAAAAGAATACATAATAACAATTTACAGCCAGGGAATCCCAACTTCTTGCATCCGGATATCTTAAAGTAAAACTTTTCACATAACACTTATCCTCAAATCTATCGAAGGGTTAATCTTAAATATTTTAGGATTTTATTATGAAATGAAGCGTACACATTGACTCATGAACGAGTTGATTCTGGAGTCTACTATTATATTTCTACAATAGGCAATCAAGTACTAGACAGAAACGTAGACATAGATATAGAGGTAAAGATAGAAGCAGAGATAGACGTAGCGATAGAAGCGAGAGAGAATACAGATAATGTGGATGGGGATGAGGATAGTCGTGGACAAAGACAGGACGTGGATGTGGACATGGAAAGGGGGAAGTCAGAGTCAAGTTCAAAAAAAGTCATAAAGTCATCAGCAAAACGACCTGGCACTGCTAGCAGCACCCGTTCATGAGTATAACGCAAGCACCAGCGCAACTTTTTTCTAATTGTCTTGTTCTTTATTGACGGTGAAATCCATTTCTTCATCATCGGTATAATCATCTTCTTTATCTTCGGAATCATATTCTTCATATGGTTTATTTTTTGTTTCACTCTCATCGTTTTTCGTTTCTTTTAAATCATATTCTGATATATAATCAGTTTCATTTTCACTTTCGGAATCTTCATAAAAATATTATTCGTTTCTCCATTTGACTCATCATTGTTTAAACTCAAATTTATTTTATATATGGTCTGATTTACTTGCTTAGTTGCTTTTTGAGGTGTGACATTGGTTGTTTTTTCTTGCAATTTGGTATAGTCTGTATTTTCTATAGTTTTCAATGTGTCAAATATCACAGATATCTTTTGTTCTTTGCTCTGTGGCACCAGAGTATTAGTCGTTGTGTCTCCGTTTGTGACAATCGTTGTTATATTATTTAACATGACATTCAAAATGTTATTTTTATCTAATTCTTTACTGTAATTTACTAAGTGGGAAATAAATTTTGAATATAGCAAAATATCTTTACTTTTCTGCTTTTTGCGCTAAGCTATGATTCATTAGTAAGGATGTATGTTTTTTAATAGCATATTTGTACCTTAAATTAACTTCTGTTGCATCATTTGGATAATATTCAATAAAGTGATTAAAGTCGTAATCAGCATAAGTGTTTTTAATATTATAGTATGGATCAATATTTTTAAGTAATCTCTTTTCTAATCCAGTTTCATAAAATTCATATAAGCCCAATCCTTGATTTACAATCAAAGCGGTTTCGAGTTATTTTATGTTTATTTTATAGTTATTTTTTTATGTTTTATTCAATTCAATTTGTAAACAATTTGACTTATTACAATGTGCACCTACGCAATAAAGGAATTTTATTTTGACTTTTGACGTAACAACTGCCTACAATAAAAAATGTAGTTTGATAATTCGAAAATTAAAAAGTTTTAAATTTACTTAGCCTTCATGGTCACCCTAAATGTTGCAAACCATAACGGATAATCCATTGATTACGACAGACCCTGAATAAATATTAGAAATAAACTTAAATAAACTACTATTGATGGCTTATATCTGTCTTTATCACACAAATATCCACCGCATCGGGATTCCAGCTCAGGATATAGATGGCATTTTTATACCGCGCCACCAACGTTTATAGATAATTTTGCAATATTTGCGCCAAAAATAAGTATAGTCTGTTTATGGTGTCAATAAGTATTCTTGTACCTTACAGTTACCCTACATATTGCTGTACAGCTGCTTGCCTTCTTTATTTGCTCTCCTGTATATAACGACCGCAAATTCGGTGGGCCTGTGAAAGTTCCTATTAATTAAAAGATCTTCATAGCGATAAAGTGCGATGCAAACATATTATTAGCATGTTGGAGAGTGCAGTCAAGCGACCAGTACCATTTAATTTTCTTTTCTTTTACATAAATTGGTACTATTTTGTATATGTACTAGTGCATTGCCATGTTTACGTTTCTTTTTAATTTATTTTAAGATAAGGTTGCCTGGAAGAGATCACTTTAAAGTGATAAGGCCGCCCAAATTGTACATTTAATGTTTATACTGTATTTTTATAAGTATCCCATTCTATGCAAATGGCAATAAAGTGTTTGAATTTGAATTTGGATTAATCCTCGTCTCACCATAATATTACTTACCTAATGATTAGTTAGGATGCGGAAATTAAGAAGTCCACTGTCGTTTTATAAAATTGTACTGAAACATATCAATAGTGAAGAAGGCCGGATTTTATAATAAAGATAATCTTTATTTGCATGGAAATCGGTACATTAGAGGACCTATTGTATACATATCCTACCGACAACCAACATAAAATTTAAGATATTATGTCAAGATACATGATTACATAAGCCAATTACTATAGTCTGATGTGAAGAAATTATTATTTTCAACACACTTGCTCGTAAAGTGAGCCTTATTCTATTGAATTTAGAACTATAAACTGGGCTATAAGTCACGCGTGCATAATATATTATACCCTAGTGCATAATATAATGAATCCTACAAAGTTGAATTGTACCTTTGTGCAAATTACATGCGAGTAAACAGAGCATATTTTATTGATCCGGGTTATACATTAAATATTTTCAGAAACAACAAAGAGGTTTTATACCACTTCAAATCCATATACATTTTTAAATGTTTGCGCCTTATATTAGTAAAACAAATATGTATATCAAACAAATTGTTCACAATTTACAATAATTTGTTATAAAATATTAAAATATTTGCATTTATCACTCCAAATTAAACATTTTCACGTAAAATAGGCTGTATATGCTATACAGACATTGACACATTTGGCAGAAAAAATAACCTACGCGCATGCGCGAGGTTCGGCGCCATTTTTCAATCACAATTCACAGCTTTGTTGTCAAGTGTGTTTGTTATTTTATGACCACGTATGTCTGTCTTTTACTCACAAGTGTGTTGAAAAACGTCGTATGTAACTCGTGAGCGTTGCTAATTACAGTCTCGGCTCATTATTAAGCCCTCGCCTGCGGCTCGGGCTCAAATCACAGCCTTAGCCCTGAGCCCTTAGCTCACTTGTTACACAATATACTATTATGTTACCTACAATTTATTTGTCATTAAGAAATTCGTCATCTATCTATATCTTCTATACTTATAATCTTCTTCTATCTTCTATCTATATCTATATCTATACTTATAATAAATCTGTAGAGAGGTCAATTCTGTACATGAAATATATTTTCAAAATAACTATCAGGGGGTGATTAGTGATTGATACTGATGCCAAAAATGCAATCAGTAAAAATTTTGTCTGTCTGTCTGTCTGTATGTTCCTTATAGAAACAAAAACTACTGGACGGATTTTAACGAAACTTAGTAAAATTATTCTTCATACTCCTGGGCAGGTTATAGTATACTTATTATCACGCTACATTCAATAGGAGCAGAGCAGTGAAGGGAAATGTTGGAAAAACGGGAGAAGTTACTTCATTTTTTAAGCTTTCGTCGCGTGTGCAGCCTTAATGGTTAAAGCTACATAGAAATCATGTATGACAGAAATATTCTTCATAAAATTATATAAAAAATATCCCACAAATAAGTATATGTCTATATTTTATGGTTGACTCACAATAACACGTGTAAATCCCGATAGCTTAGCAGTTCGGAGCTTTCTGATTATATTTGTTTACTCTGACATTTATAATACTCTCACTCATCCCTCATTTTAAAAAAATAACATTACCTATAACCTATTCAATAAAAAAAGAATCATAGAAATCGGTATAGAAACACCAAACGTATACATAAATTCGCTAATAACACATCGCGCGTGAATACTGAATGATATAGGGATTATTTTTGCGTAACGGTTGCCGCGCTCGACGCGGCTCGCGGCGGCGGCGGTAGGGTATAAAAAGGCGGGAGGCGAGCGCAAGCTTTTGCGCGATTTAATATAGGTAGGTACAGAAGGAACAAGCGTTACATTACCTGTCAAATTTCCCCAACCAATTTTAACTTATTATCGAGGGCATAGAGTTCAAATTCATGTAAAAAAAATTGACAGATTTGTAACGCTTGATGTACTGCCTTCTGTACATACAGAGATAAAATGGAAATCAAGGTTTTGTTTATTTCATGATCGTTTCTGCCTCTTGGAAGTCAGAAACCGTAGATTTCTTCGGAATAAAAAGTAACGTATGTGTTAACTACTATACCAAATTACATTAATATTGGCTTAGCCGTTTGGCAGTGAAAAGCAGCCATACATAACTATAGGTAGTATTGTATGTACACTGATAATGGCTGGATGGATGGATTTTTGCTATTCTTTCACGTAAAAACTACTTAGCTTTACCTAGAATAACAATAAGCTAAGTATAATTAATGAAGATATTGCATGAATTAAGTAAAATTGAAGCCATTAAATAAAACACTTTTTAACCGGATTAATGGCGTATAATTTATATTTTACATTTTAACTCGACGTTTCGGTGTCTTTGCAGACCCCGTGGTCACGAGCGACTGTTAAAATTATAAATGTAAATATACGCGATAAATCCGGTTAAAAAGTTTTTTATTTCATAGTCATACATAATAGTCATCGCGAAAACTTAAGACAATATTAAAATTTAAGGCACTTTTGCACCCGATTTGTTTATAACGCTATGTGCCTTTGTAATGTACCTAATAGATAGTTACCTATGTTTGTGGTTAGGAGTTATACATATTATATGGGCGAAGATTCTTCATTTTTATTTTTGTTATTAAAGATAGTTAGGACCTTGGAGAAGAAAATAACCTACTCGAAATACTAATTCAATACAGACGAAGTCGCGGGCATCATCTATGTAATATACCTACCTTTACCTATACTTTTTCACAAAACCTAGGTGAAACTGCGGATCACTGCTTTGTTGTAACAGTTTTTGAAGTAATTCTGTCTGTTTATCTATCAGTAACGCTTTCACAGCTAAACTACTGAGTCGATTTTGACGAAATTTAGAATAAGGTAAGTTTTAACTTCAAGGAGGATATAATAATAGTATTTATCCAACTCTAATAAACGGTATCCACGCGGACGAAGTTGCGGGTCACAGCTAGTAATTATAATAAATCTGTAGAGAGGTCAATTCTGTACATGAAATATATTTTCAAAATAACTATCAGGGGGTGATTAGTGATCGATACTGATGCCAAAAATGCAATCAGTAAAATTTTTGTCTGTCTGTCTGTATGTTCCTTATAGAAACAGAAACTCGACGGATTTTAACGAAACTTGGTAAAATTATTCTTCATACTCCTGGGCAGGTTATAGTATACTTATTATCACGCTACATTAGGAGCAGAGCAGTGAAGGGAAATGTTGGGAAAACGGGAGAAATTACTTCATTTTTTAAGCTTCCGTCGCGTGTGCAGCCTTAATGGTTAAAGCTACATAGAAATCATGTATGACAGAAATATTCTTCATAAAATTATATAAAAAATATCCCACAACAGTATATTATGTCTATATTTTATGGTTGACTCACAATAACACGTGTAAATCCCGATAGCTTAGCAGTTCGGAGCTTTCTGGTTATATTTGTTTACTCTTACGTTTATAATACTCTCACTCATCCCTAATTAAAAAAAACTAACATTATTACCTATTCAATAAAAAAAGGATCATAGAAATCAGTATAGAAACACCAAACTTATACATGCTAATAACCCATCGCGCGTGAATACTGAATGATATAAGGATTATTTTTGCGTAACGGTTGCCGCGCTCGACGCGGCTCGCAGCGGTAGGGTATACAAAGGCGGGAGGCGAGCGCAAGTTTTATAATTCATTCAATATTTGGCTGTTGATGCGTTCAGAGCCTTCGACTTTATTGAAAGACAATAATTTATATTATAAACCGTGCTTATCAGCGCGACTTTTAGTCTTTAAATAGTTTACTTGAATTTCTTTCGTTGTTATTTTATAAAATAGGTATTAGTTGTTTTGGTAGTGTTTAAATATCCAAATTCCAAATTTTGGCTAATTTATGTTCAGTTTTTTTTTGTATTTTTTAGGTAAAAGCGTAGGTACTTTTATTAATTATTGTAGTAATAGGTATTTATTTTTAAGTGAAGTATGTATTGGTAGATAACATTGCACAGGCGTTTCAGCTTTATTTTCATTTCTTTTTAACCCCCGACGCAAAACGAGAGGGGTGTTATAAGTTTAACGTGTCTGTGTATCTGTGTATCTGTGTATCTGTCTGTGGTATCGTAGCTCCCAAACGGATGAACCGATTTTCGTTTAGTTTTTTTTGTGTAATAGATAATTTTATCCCGAGTGTTCTTAGCCATGTTTCATGAAAATCTGTTCAGCCGTTTGAAGATCATCAGCTCTTTTCTAGTTGATGAGGGGATCTGACTACCTTCAATATGTCCTATCGATGCGAAATTTGGTACCGTATTGCTTAAATTATATTGATAGTATATGGTAAGGTAACCATGACCTGATCAGCCGTTTGAAGGTCATCAGCTCTCTAATAGTTGATGAGGGGATCTGACTAACTTCCATATGTCGTATCGATTCGAAATTTGGTGCCGTATTACAACAATGATATTAAAAGTATATGGTAAGGTAACCATGACCTGATCAGCCAATTGAAGATCATCAGCTCTCTAATAGTTGATGAGGGGATCTGAATAGCTTCCATATGTCGTATTGATTCGAAATTTGGTGCCGTATTACTACAATTACATTGAAAGTATATGGTAAGGGAACCATGACCTGATCAGCCGTTTGAAGATCATCAGCTCTTTAATAGTTGATGAGAGGATCTGACTACCTTCCATATATCCTATCGATTCGAAATTTGGTACCGTATTACTTCAATGAAATTGAAAGTGTATCGTAAGGTTACAACGACCTGATCAGCCGTTTGAAGATCATCAGCTCTTTAATAGTTGATGAGAGGATCTGACTACCTTCCATATATTCTATCGATTCGAAATTTGGTACCGTATTACTTCAATGAAATTGAAAGTGTATGGTAAGGTTACAATGACCTGATCAGCCGTTTGAAGATCATCAGCTCTCTTATTGTTGATGAGAGGATCTGACTACCTTCCATATGTCCTATCGATTCGAAATTTCGTACCGTGTTACTTCAGTGAAATTGAAAGTATGTGGTACCTAAGTTACCATGACCTGATCAGCCGTTTGAAGATGATCAGCTCTTTTATAGTTAATGAGGGGATCTGACTTCCTTTCGCTAGTTCTATAGATTCGAAATTCTACACCACTTCCAATGTGTAAAATGATGCGTTGCGTTGCTTCAACTCTGCCGCAATGGGAATTGAGCCTTAAGTTTTGTATTGTAATTTCTTAGTCTTGTCAATTCTGCTAAAAGACTACCTCCTAGTTAAAAGTTAATCTAGTAAATTAAAACTAATATGATATCTAATACCTAACTAAGTTACTAACTCAACTAACTAATTACTTTAAATACCTTCCTAATATTAAAACCTACTTTAAAAAGTACAAAATAAAAGTAAAATTAAAAATTTTAAAAGCCCCCGACACAAAAAAATACCTTAAAAACTAACAAATAATATTTTCAACCTATTCTAATTATTATCGTCCCATATATAATTGACTGTAAGACTTGTATTTTAAAATATTTTTATTTTCCGAGCGTCGTCGCCGCGTCGGGGGACCGCTAAGTGAGAAAAACCGTCAACGTCGTCTGCCCTTACGTGTCTGCCCGTTCGGGTCGCCGCACTTGGTGACGCCCACCCCCGCGCCGCGCCGCAAGCCGCACACCGAGCTCGCCGCGCGCGACATTACGTAGAGCGTAGACTATGCATGAAACTTAAGATCGCTCATACCTAAATGTAATAATAAATTAGCTGTTGTTGGCTTAATACTTTATATACTTGAGCGGTCCCCGACGCGGCGACGACGCTCGGAAAATAAAAATATTTTAAAGTACAAGTCTTACAGTCAATTATATATGGGACGATAATAATTAGAATAGGTTGAAAATATTATTTGTTAGTTTTTAAGGTATTTTTTTGTGTCGGGGGGTTTTTTAAATTTTTAATTTTACTTTTATTCTGTTGTAAGTTGTACATATTTCTGGGTATAATTCTATTTGGATATCTCAAATTTTAACAGGTTGCGGTGCAGGAGAAACCATTTTTATTGCCAGAATTCCCATAATACCAAATAATTTTCCATTCCAATTTAAAGAACGCAATTCCCAGTATCGGTGTGTTTTGCAATGACAATTAATAAGGCTCAAGGGCAGACTTTTCGTGTTGCTGGAGTAGATCTCAGTGTCAGTTATTATACGTCGCTCTTTCCCGGGTTAGCAGTTCTAGAAATCTTCATGTTCACGTGCCGGACGGGTCAAGTTTCAATATAGTTTACTCGGAAGCTTTGCGTTGAAGTATTTTCGTTCCATAGATACTTAAGCCTCATGTGAAAGTGATCTAAACAATTAATTGTCAAATATTATAAAATGTCAATCCTTATCCTAATATTATAAATATGAAAGCGTGGGTATTTGTTCAGCTTTCACGCAAAAACTACTCGACGAATCATGAGAGGTACTAGAATTAACATAGGATACTTTTTTTTTATGTTATCTGGTAGTTTACTAGAGATCTCAACTGCCACCCATTTAATGTGTTTTTTGAAATACATTATTTAAAAAAAAATCCTTAGGGCAAATACATATAATTTTTCTGCATCTCTCTTGTGACCATAAATCATTTTAGTTCCCTTTTTGTTTATTTATTTTATTTATTTATTTATTTATTACAAAACATCATAGCACCACCTTTACAGATACTTCCAATGCGATGGTGCTGTCAACATTTACATATTTATTTATAAAATTTTAATCCTAGTCAAAAACACATTCCGTTTAATACAAAATCAAATTATTTTCAAATAAAAATCAAATCCAAAAATAAAACAGTAATTAAATGTCAAATAAACCTAAAATTATACCTACGTCAAATAAATTTTCAATTACATGTCACATATTATTTCCAAAAAACTAAAAATCATAATTTAACTCTAATCTAACCCATTGAAATAAAAAACTTTCCCTTAAAATGTCAACATACTTATAATAAAATAATAGCTAATTCAGATAATTAAAGTATACATAACGCTTTTTGTGAATTCATTCAAAGAGCATGTAAATAAATCTACCTGATTTGCGACTACATTTAATGTTTGCAATGCGCGGGCTAGGGGTGCTCTTTGCATCAAGTTCGTTCTACCTCGCGGTACAACTAACAAGGGCGGCCGGCGCCTGCGATGGACGTAATTATCAGGCACACAGAAACTTACGTTCTGTAATAGGTCTGGGTGGTGTACCTTACCTCGTATCACTTTCAGCAAATATGATGCGAACGCTAATTCCCTCCTGGTCTCCAGCTTATTGTACCCAACCATGCCCAGCACAAACATTGTTGGGTACATTAAAGGGTAAGATGGATATACCCCGTAGAGCCTTTTGTATAGGTACCTAGTGAATTTGTTCTGGATGCGCTCCAACATGATACTATATTTAGCTTCATGTGAAGCCCATACTACAGAGTTAAATTCTAGGTGGCTTCTTACCAGTGCATTATATAGTGTTCTGATTACACTCAGGTTTGTGAATTCCGTTGCTTGCCTAAGCACAAACCCCAGACATCGGAAGGCTTTCTTGCAAATTTCTGTGATGTGCTCTCGAAACCACAAGTCATCCTTCAGCCGAACTCCTAGGTCACGAATTGTGTTCACCCGTTCCATCTGTACTCCCTGCACTATGTATCCATGTCGCTTGGGATCCATTTTGCGACTGAACGTGATCGTTTTACATTTGTCGACGTTAAACTCCAGCTTATTATCGTGACTTCACGCCAACACCCTGTCGATGTCTTGTTGGAGGCGAATACAGTCATCAACAGTTTCTATCTTTAGCAAGAGCTTCAGGTCGTCGGCAAAAAGGAGGCACTTGACGTGATTTATGACGCGTGGTAGGTCATTAATCATGACCACAAACTGCAGCGGTCCCAGGTTACTACCTTGGCTGACCCCTGACCAGGTGTAGTAGCACTCCGACTTGTGACCGGCGTATTCCACATACTGCTGACGATCTCTCATATAATCTGCAAAAAATCTCAACAGCTGTGGAGTGCAGCCCATTTTAGCTAGCTTTGTTAACAGGATGTCGTTGTCCACTAAATCGAACGCCTTCTTGTAATCAAAGTAGGCTCCATCCACCTGGAGACCAGCATCGACATGTGGTACCATGTACGACATAAAATCCAGTAAATTGCTCGAGGTACTCTTCCCCGGTCGAAAACCATGCTGGCAATTGGTAAGCTGTGCTGCCATCTGTGCGTCTGGTGTATGGCGGTTTCAAATACCTTCACCGGAGATGATAGTACTGCGCATGGCCTAAACCCACGAACATCTGAAGCTTCCTCTCCTTTCGGTACAGGTATCACCTTAGTAACCTTCCAACATTCTGGGAAACGTGCAGCGCTCAAGCATAAATTAAATAAGTGACATAGTGGTTTCGTTAAGACCGCCCGGCAATCCTTAAGAATATAAGGTGGTATTCCGTCTGGCCCGGTTGAGCGCTTTGGTTTGAGACGTAACAAAGCCGCACTTACCTCCTGCTCCGTGAGCTGCGCGATGTGCACGCGCGCGCTGGTGGCGCCGCCCGCCGCCGCCGCCGCGTCCGCGTCCAGCAGCGGCGGGTCCGCACGATACACCGCGTGAAAGTACTCCGCGAACTCCCTTGCGCATTCCTGCTCCAATAGGACTTTACTGTCCTTTGTTACGGTTTTTCGATTTATAGTACCTTTCTTGGACTTCGTGTATGCCCAAAATAATTTAGGGTCCCGGGTAAAAGTGTTTTGAACACGCTGAATGTAGTTATCATGAGCAAATTTAATATTTCCTTTAATTTTCGACCTAATCTCTGCAAATAACCGGTAATCTTCTTCCCTTTTAGATCGTTTGTAAGATTTATGAAGACTAGATTTTAATTTAATGTCATTTATTATTGCGCTAGTGTACCATACTGGATAATTATGCCTACTTACGGCCTTTAACTCTTTTTTCCGAGGAACGTACATGTTAATTTTTTCATTAATAATGGTATAAAAATAATTTACGGCCTCAATGGGTTCCATTATGTCATACAAATCATTCCATTCTATCATGTCAATTTCTAAATATAAATTAATTAAGTCAGCTTTATTGAAATTCCATTGCGTAGCCAAATGTACCTGCGACTCGTCGCACGACACCCCCGCACGGGCAGCATGGCGCCCGCCGCCGCCGCGGCCCGCGCCGCGCGTCCACTCGACCGTAACCGCAAGCGGCGGGTGATACGCGTCCACCGCCACAAGCGCCTCGTCCGCCTCCCTCACACGCACACTGCAAGCCCCGGCCGTACACAGTACTAAATCTAACTTATCACCCTTATAGTTTTTTTTTTTTTATTTTTTTTTATTTATTTATTTAATTACATTTTACATATATATTATACATTTCTTGACTTCCAAAAACCATGATTGGTTTGTCTGGAAGTTGCAATTCCTCTTATTCTATACTTATAACTAATTTTATCTATATCTACTAAACACAAATTAAAGGTAAATACTTATGAACTAAAGTAGACCACTAATATGAAATAAAAATACAAAAAAAAAATAAAAAATACTTGATTTAACCTATTTTTTAAACTATAAACAAATACAAATAGAAATGCGCGGGAGCGATATTATAAAATTATTGTGCGTGCATATGAATATAGTGTTATCGCCAGTCTAGCATCTCTCGTCCCGCTCATACTCACAGGACCGGTTTACGCAAGAACAAAAGACAGGTCAACACGATCATGTAAAAGGTGCTCTTGTTTTGATAGTTATTTTTTTTATTTGTTACAAGTTATATTTATCTTTTATTTTAATAATGTTGTTAGCTTAGAGTATAAATATTATATTGATTTTTTAAGTAATATATTTGTTTTTAATTAAGGTTATTTATGAAATGTTTTTTAAGTGTCCTTTTTATGTTGTTTATATTAAGGTTATGTCTTATTTCTCTGGGTAATTGATTTATTAATCTAGGTATTATATACGCGGTAGTCCGTTCACCATAAAAATTATTAGCACGTGTTTCTATTAGATGTTTCATGTTATTTTTTCTAGTATTTATTGTATGTTGTATCGTTGTATCGTTATATGTAAAGTAATTTTCAGACATAAGCAATAACTTCAATTTCACTTCAACAGGTAAGATATTACAGTATTTAAATAGTTCTGATTCATTATTTTTGTATTTTATTTTGACTTTATGTGGTACAATTGACTTTAGTAATCTTATTTGGAGACAATATATTTGATTTAAATATGTTTTAAATGTACGTCCATAGCTACTAAGGCCGTATGCGATTGTGCTCTCTGCCAGTGCATTATGCAGTTGGAGTAAAATTGCAAACGGTACTTTGTTTTTTATTATCTTAAAATTAGCCATAATAGCTCTTAGCTTATCACACGTGGCTTCTATGTGCGGCTGCCAACAAAACCGATGATCTATGATTAGACCTAGATATGCAAATCGTCTCACTTTCTCAATTGTTTTACAGCCGTTCTTGACACAATTTGATTCATGTAGACATTGATGGGTATGAGCTATTAACGAAAGTGATTGTGTAGATTTAATATGGCTGGAATGAATGTGCATGAATTTAGTTTTTTGTGGGTTTAGGACTAGGCCGACATCATGAGACCACTTACATAGGACGTCAAACTCGTCTTGCAATGTATGAATCGCGTCAATTACATTCTTATCACTGGAAATAAGGCACGTGTCGTCCGCAAATTGGAAGATTTTGCATTTTTTTATTAAGTTATTGCATTCATTAACGTAAGAAATGTAATGCAAAGGCCCGAGCACTGACCCCTGAGCCGTACCATCGGCTACATTTACCTGATCACTATACTCTTCCGATATTTTTACAGAATATGTTCTGTCTTGTAAGTAATTGGAGCACCAATTTAGTAATGGTCCACGTATCCCATTGTTATTTAACTTTTCAATTAATGTACTATGTCTAAGCGTATCAAAAGCACTGCTGTAGTCTATAAAAGCTACTAATACATGCTCTTTATTATTAAGGCAATTGTTGATGTAACTGGTGAAATTAGATAACAAGCTTGTTGTACTTTTATTACGTTGAAATCCATATTGATTTGGAGATAAAATATTGTTTTTGGTATAGAACTCGTGTATTTCATCCGCTATATACCTTTCAACGGCTTTATCCAATACCGGAAGGATAGTTATTGGCCGATAATTCTTGTAGTCTTGTCTGTCGCCTTTTTTGTGTATAGGTCTGATAACACCTGATTTAAGCTCCTTTGGATATTTTCCGGTCTTTATACTTACATTAATTAAATGTGCAATGGGAGAAGATAGTTTTTTTGACAACAGTTTGATATCTATGGGTCTAATACCATCTACTCCTGGACTTTTATTACATTTAATTTTATCTAGTATCTTTCGAATTTTTGTATGTTGTACTTTTTTAAACCTCATTGACACGTTGGTATCATTTTGATAATTGTGAGTTAATAGAGGTATTTTACATTCTACAATTAAATTTTTTATTGTTTTCTCGAAAGTTTCAGCAAAGTTATTAGCAATTTTTTTTTCCACGTTACACAACGAATTGTCGTTAAAGGCTTTAAGAATAGATTCATCTAACGACGTTTTAATCTTACCTGTTATTTTATTTAAAACTTGCCACATTTTTTTTGGATCGTTACGGTTTAAGTTTATTAAGTTTTTATAGTAATTATTTCGTGACCTCTCAATAAGTTTATTTGTTTTATTTCGAATTTTGTTGTATTCTAATTGTAAAATTTTATTCGTGTGATCTTTCTTCATTTCAGTAAATTTTTTATCTCGTTTTTTACACATATTAATAATTTTATTATTTATCCAAGTCTCTCTGTTTCTTTTTGTGGTACTAAGTTTTACAGTGTACTTCACGTTTTCGTAACAGTTTTGTATTGCATCCTTTATATAGTAATAGATTTCGGTCGGGCAAGCTAATTCATCTATCGGTTTCCAATCAATTTCATTTAATTTTTTAACTAGGATATCATTATTGTATTTTATGATATATTTTGTGGCACCCTGTACATGGTTCATATAGTTGCATGTGACTACGGTAAGACGATGGTCCGCCAGTACGGTCCCGAGCGCTGCACAGTATACATCTTGCGAGTGGGATCTAACAAATATGTGATCAATGCAACTTCTAGTTAAGATTCCTTTACGTAATTCTATTCTAGTGTAATCAGAGATCCCACATACAAGACCATGACTGTACAGCATGTTCATGTAGTTATTACGTATGTTACTAGGTAATTTCAAATTAATGTTTATGTCTCCTAGCAGTAAGAGTTCTCCGGCGGAGTGTGCACTTAAGATACGATTTAGTTCACGTAAAAAAGAATTCTTACATTTTTTCGGCGGCCTATAAATTGCACAAAGAGTTACGGACGTGTTTTGTTGTGTAGTGATTTTACCCATTATACATTCAAAGAATAACGAAGTTGTGTTATATGTTTTAAAGTTGTGTTTGTTTAAAATGTAGATAATTATACCCCCGCCTTTTGTATTATTTCGTAACTCTTTATACATAGTATAGCCGGGAATATGATAAAGTGAACTTATACGGTCTGATATACCTGCTTCTGTTAAAATTATAACATCTATTTCACGCAAAGCACTATTTATAATGAGTTCTAATTTTGAGAAGTTTTTTATTAGTGATCTTATATTTAAGTGGATACAAGTAAGCCTGTTTTGTACGTAAGGTATACTAAGGTTATAGTTAGATAAACTTTCACAGTCTTTAATTTCAAGTATGTTTTTATCGACAATAACAGCCATTTTGATCAATAAAAAATTACAGTACCTATATAATACGGGATCTTAGAAAATTATGACTTAAGTAGGGCTTCACGAATATCTTCCTGATGACGGATTACTAATATTTTGTCCTTATCAGCTTTACGTACCAATATTTTACCATTTTTACACCATACATATTTATATTTATCCTTGAGTTGTTGTTTAGTTTTCCAAAGAAGATTTTTGTTATATTGCGTGAGAGATTCCCTGATATATACTCTTTCTTGTGAGATATCGGATCCAGTATTAGGTATTATATCTGAAACAAGAATTTTCTTCTCCTTCGATGCTATTATCCAGTTAGTTTTCTGGCTATCATCAATCATTTCTAATTCAATTATTCCTGGTTTACCTTGCCTTGTTTGATATCTGTGTATTTTTTGAACTTGCTCGATATTAAGATTAAGTTTATTTGCCAAATCAGTTGTAATAGTTCTTAAATTTTCATTATTTTTTTGTGGTATACCCGTTATTTCTATCTTATTGCTTAATGTCACTTGTTCAGATTCGTTTATTCTTTGTTCGAGAGCGTTAATTCTATGTTCCAAGTGGACATTTTTGTTTCGAAGATCCGTATTTTTTTTTTCAAGGTCTTTAGTCATCTGTTTTAGGGCATCCGTGCATTCTATACATTCGTCTACTTTGTCACTAAGGTATTGGACTGATTTGGTTACTTCACCAATTTCTCGTTTTAATATACGATCTACCTGCTTAGTAATATCCGCTGTTAGTTTTTCTGAGTTTATAGAGATGACTTTGTTCGATGGATTGATAAATTCGTCGTCCTCGTCATCGTTATCCTCAGGAGCAACTAGGGAACTTCTATGTCGATGTTTCGAACAATCATTGCAAGTCCATTCTAAATTTTCGGTTGCTCGAATAGCGCTTAGCTGTTTGTTAGAAAGACCCGAACAGTCGCCTTTTTCATGCACTATAACGTTACATTTATTACATTGTAGACCAGGATATCTTTTATTCACTATTTTATTACACTGTATGCACTTAGACATGGTAGGTAGTTAGAACGTACTTTATGGAAACTTGAGATATGTGTTCGCTCAGTGACGTCTGCGCGAGGAATGAAGGAATGAAGTTAGGCACTTCATTTCTTTGAACAAATTCACAATAAGTAAGAAAGCATTCAAAATAATTTAGAACATTCTTATTACTAGAAGTAAGACTGAAATCACCAATCTCTATCAATTCTTTATATTTTAAACTAAGTTGCTCGATTATTCTAAATAGTAACATATATTCATTTTCATGGCTTTTCGGCGGAATATACACTACGCAACATACAAATATATACCTATTATTATGATACACTTTTGCACAAACTATTTCAAACACACAGGTATCAATGTTTACGTTATCAATAGGGATCGTCACCTGTCGTAATTCAAGGTTGCGCGTGGCCACGAGAAACGCGCCGCCCTGCTTTCTTCCGTCCATTCTGTCACACCGTACTATTTGATATCCCGGTGGAATTATTTCTGCATTTTCAATGGAGTTGCAGCATCCTGTCTCTGTTATTGCATATAGGTCAGCTTGTTGGAAACTTCTGTAGATTTTTTTTAACAAATAAGCTCACTTCACACAGAATATATATATATATACAATGTGTTAGGGTTCCGACTTTTGATACTTTACCTACGTGATATACATCAAATTTCATCGACAAAAGTCACCTTAGGGGGGGGCGCACCCCTCACCCCTCGTGATGGGGGTGATTTAAAAATTTCGTTTCTCTGGTTTGCTTTAAGTTCGTAAAACCATTTTTTTTTCATATTTATTGTGTGTATCTTGTTGAATTACATCTCATTTTAAAGCTTATTAAATTTACCAACTTTTGATACTACATTCACTAAAAAGTCATAAGAAGAAAAGAATTAATTTTAATGACTTAGAAAAAAAATCTTACTTTTTTGTAGTATTTTTTTAGTTTTTCGTCATTAAAAAAAAAACGAAGCCCTTAACAATGCATTTTTTTCTTCTTAACTAGTACTATTTGAGTTTATCTTTCTAACGATGCCAAAATTTAGGCCCGGTTCAGTAATTAGTTAAAAGGAAACACGAAATTAAAATATCAAAAGTTTATTTTACTAAGGTAATACGTCCTAGTTACAAAATTTAAGTACTATCAAGACTCGCGAGTTAGAGCGCGCGCGCAATGCGGTAGCAGGTTGCTTCAGGTTTTCGCCTGACTGCCTCTGCGCTCGCTGCGTTGGCGAGGGATGATCAGGGCGAGGCCCGTGCCGAAAGGCTAGAGCGCACCAATCACGTCGCCCCGCGCATCGTACGAGTCGAAACATGAATCTCTTTCAGTCTAATAGTGAATGAGATAACAATACTAAGGTACTGGTTAGGATTTCTACTTGCTAATCAGTTGTCCTTCGTTTCTCGTTGCGATTGCTACAATGTTTTACTTTCGAATTTAGCTAAGTACTACTTACTCGATACTATGGCAGTTAATTATTCACCAAGTGAAGTGGCCGACATTGTATTTATTTATGGATACGCCAATGGAAACGCTGCGGCTGCTGTTCGGGAATATCGAATTAGATTCCCTACAAGGCGCATACCTTCTGCTCCAACTTTTGCAAGCGTTTTTGCAAGATTGCGCACTCATGGAATCCGACAGCCGCCTAATGAACGTGCTGTTGTGGGGAGACCAGACATGGAAGAAGAAATCATTGAAATGATTGCCAGTGACCCGCGACTTAGCACTAGAAATATTGCCAGAAGACTTGGGATTTCGCATTGGTCGGTGTGGCAAGTTCTACGTCGGGAAGGATTACGGCCGTTTCATTTTCGTCGAGTTCAGAATTTAATTGAACCAGATTATGCTGCTCGCTTTGTGTTCTGTGCGTGGCTTAATAGGAAAGTGAGACATGATGCAAACTTCGTACGGCGAATATTATGGACTGATGAAGCCAAATTCACAAGAGCTGGGATAACCAACCACCGAAACCATCATTTGTGGCTTAATGAAAATCCCCATGCTGTGAGGCCCGCCTCGTTCCAACACGAATTCTCAATCAACGTGTGGGCAGGCATTATTGATGATGAGCTGCTAGGTCCCATCGTCTTACCAGACAATCTTAATGGTGAGAGATTCTTGGAATTTCTAAGAGGGGATTTCCTACATGAGCTACCATTGGAGTACAGACGTGAACGCCGGTCTTTTTATTTGCAAATGGATGGAGCTCCTGCCCATTTTGCCCGGAATGTACGAGCATATGTGGATGAACACTACACCCCCTGGATTGGAAGAGGAGGAACAATTGCCTGGCCGGCTCGTAGCCCTGATTTGACACCTCTAGATTTCTTCCTGTGGGGGACCATGAAACAGCGGGTTTACCTAGAGGTGCCTACAACAAGAGAAGAGCTGCTGCAAAAAATTATGACCGCAGCTGATGAATTAAAAGCCGACAGAGCTATGATTAAAAGAGCTACACAACAAGTAGCATTAAGGGCTACTTCTTGTTTATTAAACAATGGTGGTCACTTTGAACAATTGTTAAATTGACTTAAAATCGGCAAAACTAAATAAAAAAGAGATTGTAAATTTCGTGTCTTTTATTTTGATGTCATTTTAGCTTAGCAGTTAGGACTGTTTCTTTGAAGTTAAACTGTCGTATTCTGTATCGTTAGAAAGATAAACTCAAATAGTACTAGTTAAGAAGAAAAAAATGCATTGTTAAGGGCTTCGTTTTTTTTTTAATGACAAAAAACTAAAAAAATACTACAAAAAAGTAAGATTTTTTTTCTAAGTCATTAAAATTAATTCTTTTCTTCTTATGACTTTTTAGTGAATGTGGTATCAAAAGTTGGTAAATTTAATAAGCTTTAAAATGAGATGTAATTCAACAAGATACACACAATAAATATGAAAAAAAAATGGTTTTACGAACTTAAAGCAAACCAGAGAAACGAAATTTTTAAATCACCCCCATCACGAGGGGTGAGGGGTGCGCCCCCCCCTAAGGTGACTTTTGTCGATGAAATTTGATGTATATCACGTAGGTAAAGTATCAAAAGTCGGAACCCTAACACATTGTATATATATATGTCGGAAAACAAACAAAACGAAGAGAAAAGCGTTACTCACAAAACGCGATAGAATTAATCACTGGACAGTTACTTAGTACCGAGTCTGTGGGCTTGGGTATAACCCTGGCTTAATTACAACAAAATCTTAATTCGCGAGTCCGTTCCGTCAGTTACTTTACAGTTACAATACCAACTCAATTAACACCGAGCTACTATCGACCGTCAGTCCGAGATACGTCCGCGCACCTAGCCGTCCTAACCGTATCCGCGTCACTTGCCATCATCCTACTTCAAGATATAACTTATGGCGCTGCAATCGAATGTCAGTCAGTCATTGCATTTAGCGCCCTCTTTAACAGTGCTACCAACATACTTCCGTTACCATGAAGTCATACTAACATCTTAATATCGCCAACTCATCGTTAGCTCCGACACGGCCATCCTGCGATGGAGCACGTCCTCGTGTGATATTCTGAAACAATCATACCAAAGTGGCGGCTCGGCCACTCCTGACAATGAAGTCAGGCAAATTCTGAAAAGAAAACACACAAGTTTGAATTTTTAATAACTGAAAATACCGTTTCAGTTAACCAAGTTCCAAGCACCAATGAGTAACAATTATCTCCAAATCAAACATTGAAATCCATTATTTTCATTATTAACAACAAGGTACATCGTTCGTGGTTAACAGCAATTACACCATTTCCCCACGGGAAACCTGAGTCAACCAATGACTCCTTCAACACACTACCCAGAATCCTTCTGGCGTAGTCACAAAACCAGCGAACGAGAACCTGTATCCACAACACATTAAATCTCTTCCAAACACCAAAAATAACATCTTTCTTTACAACTACAATGGATACTTGTACTTTTGGCAAATTCAAAACCTTAACCGCTACAGATTTTTTTAAAATTTTACTTCAATTTAATATTTCCATCAAAATTCTAAATCCACGATTTAACAATTTACGTAAAGCTACCACTGGTTCGGAAGATCCATCTACTGAGAAGAACCAGCAAGAAACTCAGTAGGAATCGGCTAACGTCAACGCATTGTACGAACTACAATACTTTCGATAAGAAAACCGCACATTAAACAATGAAATTTACTTTGAATGTAACATCAAACAATTTGACAGCGAACGAACAATAAACAAAGCAAGCATAAGCTGCTAGAACAACCCAATCAATTAGCAAACAATGCAAAGCTCCCCTGCAGTGACGTCCGTCCCGTCACAAAAGTCAGTCAATGACACACAGGCCATTTGCTGCCACACAGGCTACTAAATGCCACACAGGCTACTCAATGCCACACAGGCTAGTCATTGCCACACAGGCTGTCATTGCCACACAGGCTAGTCATTGCCACACAGGCCAGTCATTGCCACACAGGCTGTCATTGCCACACAGGCAACTCAATGCCACACAGGCTAGTCATTGCCACACAGGCTGTCATTGCCACACAGGCTAGTCATTGCCACACAGGCCAGTCATTGCCACACAGGCTGTCATTGCCACACAGGCTAGTCATTGCATTGTACTTCATAATTCACAACAACAAAGTATTAAAATTGTTCGACAACCGCAAACAGTTCGACAGTAAAATCCAGCTCTTTTGTCAATCGCAACGAATTCAAAGTATTATTTAAACGCATTTTCAATCTCGACGTTATAACCTATCTGCGTACACTATCGTAATATTACGTTTCAATTGCAAAAATAATAACAAGTTTACTGTTACCAAAACATAAGAAAACGTGTCTTCTAAGAATCGCAGCAAAATAATCGAAGATCGGCAAGATACAAAGCGATTTCTACCGAGTCACGGATACACGATAATCAGAAAGAAAATCTACAACTTCAATATTCAGACTACCTATTTAAAAAGGCATTATGAAGGCCGCTTAACCACAAAATTTCACCCGCTCAACCGTGATATCATTACTATCTACCAAGTAGGTACTAAAGGTTCAAAAAGAAACGCATTAAGCCACAGCAGCGCAAGCTATACAAAATTAACGCAAAATAAATCGATTGAAATTTAGTTGCCATGTTCCAAAAACTCGCACGCAATAGAAATGAACCAAGTAAAAACACGTTATGAAAATAACAAAATTAACGTATTGGATCCCTTTAAATCACACACTAAGTTATCACGAATTTAATTAACAACACATGGCAAATATTTTTACACAAAATGGTGAACTCTCCAAGACACGTGAATTTACTCTAATCACAAACGAAAGTTAAGCTTGGTCAGATCCCGGAAGTCTTTTCGCAAAATGAACCGAAACACTAATTATGCATGGGCTCATCCCACTTCTGATGTCGGAAAACAAACAAAACGAAGAGAAAAGCGTTACTCACAAAACGCGATAGAATTAATCACTGGACAGTTACTTAGTACCGAGTCTGTGGGCTTGGGTATAACCCTGGCTTAATTACAACAAAATCTTAATTCGCGAGTCCGTTCCGTCAGTTACTTTACAGTTACAATACCAACTCAATTAACACCGAGCTACTATCGACCGTCAGTCCGAGATACGTCCGCGCACCTAGCCGTCCTAACCGTATCCGCGTCACTTGCCATCATCCTACTTCAAGATATAACCTATGGCGCTGCAATCGAATGTCAGTCAGTCATTGCATTTAGCGCCCTCTTTAACAGTGCTACCAACATACTTCCGTTACCATGAAGTCATACTAACATCTTAATATCGCCAACTCATCGTTAGCTCCGACATATATATATTATAAGCAGAAAACAACTTAGTTATGTTGTGAGTCGCAGCGACCACCCGACAACCTGCATAAATAGCGCACGCTCACCGCGCCACGGGTATTTTGTTCGTTGTCTCTCGAGCTGTAAGGTTGTTGGTGGTCGGTGCGATTTGCAGTAAGTCCTTTACTTGTAATTTCAAAGTGATTCATAATGTGTTTAATGATATGTGATTTAAATTAATGGCTGTTTGTGAATTATTGTATTTTAGAGGTTATTTGATTATTTTTGAAGTAAATAATTTAAGTTTGTAAAAGTTGTTCTTTTTTTTTATTATTTTATTCCTGCTTCTGATGATAAAATCAGAATTGGGATTCGTAATTCATTGCCCACACGTGATAAAAAGCCGAAAAACAGCCGTTAATTTAAACCATGCCGCGACCGTCTCGTTCGCGTAGCAGAACAAAGGAGTCGCACCGCCGAGAGGCTATGCGATCTCGTAACAGAAGCAAATCGCGCCGATCCCATCATACACCTCGCTCGCGATACCGTCGTCGTACCCACAAATCTGGGTCTCGGTCTCGCGAAGGTTCCGTCAAGAACGCGTAAGGCTCTATAGTGGCGCGATTAAACGCTATCGAGGGTAGTATCAATAGTGGTCGGAGTGGCGTACACTCACCGTCACGACCTCCTCCCTCACAGCACCGCCAAGTACGCCGCAAAAAGAAGAGGAGTCCTTGGTTACAAACGCTGCAGAGCGCCTGCTGGCAGCCATAAATTGTGTCCCGGTGAGATCAAACCAATATTTTGTGTCTGATTTTGATCCCAGTGTTCATGACGTCGATACGTGGCTTAGTGAAGTGGATAAAGCGCGAAGTGTAAACCTTTGGGACGATATGGAGTGTCTTGCTCGCGTTGGAAACTATCTAAAAGGCGAGGCTCGCGCCTGGCTGGGCCAGTGAACGGGTGCCCTCCGTGCTTGGTCTGCGTTCGAGTTGGAACTCGGGGCGTTGTGCCCACGTGGTGTCGACGTCGCAAGCATTCTGTGTGGTGTGATGTGTGCAGAGTCGGACGGGTGCTCCACTTGTGCGGAGTGCGCGCGTGAATCTCTTTTGGGGCTCAGAGTAGTGGCTGGGCTCGGTAACGAATTGCTAACAGGTATCATTGTGGGAGGCATTGCTGATCCTCAAAGGCGCGCTGTTGCCATGAATTCCGGAGTGACGCCTGGCAGTTGTGGAGTTTTTGTCAAATTTTGTTAAACCGAATTTGAATCACACAAAAAGAATAGTTCCTTATGCTAATAGTCAATTTAATTATTATTATCCTTACAACGAACGAAATTTTGATTCAAGAAGCTCAAAAGTTAATGCTATCAGTCTAGTCAGTTTGGGCATAAAAGTGTCGATTGTCCGAAGCGTTCGCGGACACAATATAGCGATAAAAACTTGTCATCGTCGGGACCGCAAATAAAAAGTTGTGCCTTTTGTAAAAAAAAAAGTAGGTCATTTAGAAACTGATTGTTTTGCTAAAGAACGTTCGAATTCTAGGAATACTACAGGTGTTAATTTTTGTCGTGAAATTATGAACCTTAAAAACAGTGACGTAATAACAGGTGTTATTCCTGGAATTCCTGTCGATGTTTTGATAGATAGCGGATCTTGTATTTCGTTATTGTCTTCCGATTTATTAAAACACTTTCCTTGTAAATTAAAACCTACGCACCTATTGTTGCGTGGATTAGGCGGTATGGAAGTACAAAGTAAATTCTTCGTTACGTTGCATGTTGAATTATGTAATATCACTTTAGAAGTTGACTTTTTTATTGCAGACGATAAATATTTAAATACCCCTATGATTATAGGTACCGATGTTTTAAACAGAAAAGGTGTAACTTATGTTCGAACTGGTGATTCGCAGCGTGTTGTTCATAGCGATTCTTTAGTGCGTGACGTAATGCAAGCAAGTTTTTGTTTATTATTAGATAAATTAAGCACCCCAGTTACAGGTGATTACAAAGAATAATTATTAGGTGTTCGCTCAAAATATGAGAATATTGAGAAATACTTTCTGAGTGGTACGGCAACCACAACCGTTAACGATAGTGAAATGGAAATTAATCTAACGACTAATATTCTCGTCTATTATCGACCCTTTAAGTTATCCTATGACGAGAAATTACGAGTACGTGCAATCGTAAAGGATTAATCTTTAACTTATTAACTCGATAAATTTTCGGAAGTGTACTTTTCTCAGCACTAAGATAGAGTACTTGGGGCGCGTTATTAGTCAGGGTCATGTTAGACCGAGCGCATATAAAATTGAAGCTCTGGTTAAGTCCCCACAACCTAGCACAGTAAAACAAGTCCGCCAATTCCTCGGCCTGGCCGGCTATTTTCGTAGGTACATCTCTAATTACGCACTGAAAACTGCTTACCTACATTGCGTGGCTGACTAAAAAGACCGTAACGTTTCACTGGACTGAGGAACACGAAAAGGCATTCGTAGACGTAGGTGTAAAATTGGGCTTCATTTCCCATCTCAGTGCGGCCACGACTGTGAGTGGCGTGCGTTTAGCACTTTGAGGATGTAAGTAATCGTGGTGTGCTTGCCGGAAAGGGGCAATGTGATGTGTGATGGTGCCTGCCGGATGGATATGCCCTATTGGTGTCTACCGGATGGCGGTTATCCGTGTTTGTGTTCTAGAGTATTGTATACTGCGCGATCTTGAAACCTTTATTGTGGCTTAATGCGTTTTTTTGAACCTTTAGTACCTACTTGGTAGATAGTAATGATATCATGGTTGAGTATCATGGTGAAATTTTGTGGTTAAGCGGCATCCATAATGCCTTTTTAAATAGGTAGTCTGAATATTGAAGTTGTAGATTTTCTTTCTGATTATCGTGTATCCGTGACTCGATAGAAATCGCTTTGTATCTTGCCAATCTTCGATTATTTTGCTGCGATTCTTAGGAGACACGTTTTCTTATGTTTTAGTAACAGTAAACTTGTTATTATTTTGGCAATTGAAACGTAATATTACGATAGTGTGTGTTTAATGAATCACGGAGATAGTTAATAACGTCGAGATTGAAAAGATTGAAAATTGAAAATGCGTTGAACTTGTTGCGATTGACAAAAGAGCTGGATTTTACTGTTGAACTGTTTGCAGTTGTCAAACAATTTTAATACTTTGTTGTTGTGAATTATGAAGTACAATGCAATGCTCTTATTGGTTTGATATACGCCATAACCGGATGGAGGTTATGAGTGTGAGTTGATATAACCGGATAGAGGTTATGAGTGTGAGGTGATGTAACCTAGTGGAGGTTACATTACGTTTTGTGACGGGATGGACGTCACTGCAGAAGAGCTTTGCATTGTTTGCTAATTAATTGGGTTATTCTAGCAGCTTATGCTTGCTTTGTTGTTTATTGTTACATTCAAAGTAAATTTCATTGCTTAATGAGCGGTTTTCTTATCGAAAGTATTGTGGTTCGTACAATGCGCTGATTTATCTCGGACTGACGGTCGATAGTAGCTCGGTATTAATTGAATTGGCATTGTAACTGACGGAACGGACTCGCGAATAAAGATTTTGTTGTGACTAAGCCAGGGTTATACCCAAGCCCATAGACTCGGTACTAAGTAACTGTCCAGTGATTAATTAATTCTATCGTGTTTTGTGAGTAAAGCTTCTTTTCGTATGAGTATCGTAAAGCTATGAAATGTCATGGATGACGTTCTGTAAGAAGATAAGGAAGAGGACTGTTTTGCTAAAAATAGGACTCGAGGTCAAAAAGGACAGGGCGAAAAGGATTCTGTTCAGAGGGTGAATCTGTGCAACGAGCTCACGGCGGAAACTCTTTGAATGTGAGTTTAATGTTTTGCTTGTGTTTCAAAAGATAGTTACTGGCTTTGCGTAACTGTGTGTGCGAGTATGCAGGTCTATATGTGAGCTATCCGATGCGCACGCACTGCGACTGAGCGACCTGCCTCGCAGACGTGTCTCTGACGCGTGGAGGCCCTGCCTCGTGACGTGTTTCTGACGCGTGGAGGCCCTGCCTCGTGACGTGTCTCTGACGCGTGGAGGCCCTGCCTCGTGACGTGTCTCTGACGCGTGGAGGCCCTGCCTCGTGACGTGTCTCTGACGCGTGGAGGCCCTGCCTCGTGGACGCTTTTAGCGTGATAAAGCTCTCGGGGCCCTAGCTCCGTAGGAAGGGGCCCTCACCCCATAGACGCGTTCCTAACGTGTGTAGTAAATCGTTAGGGCATAAGTCAGGTAGGACGAGCGAGTGGTGGCCCGAGAGTTGCGCAGCATTTTTCGAAAGTAAGTTACTCTCGAAAGTTTTTAATGTTATCTATGTTTCAGTGGAACGTTTGGTTCTTGCGTGCGTATGAGCGCGAGACGGGCGCTTGGTTTGCTGTTCAACAATGGAGAACTGCGAGAACCAATGGCCGCCCTTCAAGACCAGCAACCTAGTGTTCCTGGCTTGGCAGACGTATCTGTTAGATGCGTATCAGGTGTTGTCCTGGGAGACGTGTCTTGTGTACACGTATCAGGCGTTGTCCTGGCAGACGTATCTGTTAGATGCGTATCAGGTGTTGTCCTGGGAGACGTGTCTTGTGTACACGTATCAGGCGTTGTCCTGGCAGACGTATCTGTTAGATGCGTATCAGGCGTTGTCCTGGGAGACGTGTCTTGTGTACACGTATCAGGCGTTGTCCTGGCAGACGTATCTTTCAGATGCGTATCAGGTGTTGTCCTGGCAGGTGTTGTCCTGGTTTTTGTAACGGGTTTAAAACCTGTAGAGCTCGTATACGAGCTCGATTATGAGCATGTTAGAGATGTCAGTTTGAAGACGTGTGAATTCATCTGAAAGCGAAGTGAATTATCTCATGTTGTGAAAGTGTGACTTTGTTTGAGGGCCTTGAATGTGAGATGAATGACAGAATAGGCAACAGTGTCTGTTGATTTGATTAATTAACTGTCTATTTTCATTTAAGGTTGCGACGAAAACATCTCCGATGATGCTGATGAGCTCTCAGGTGTTTCCGCTGGCCCTCGGTGACTCGGATGACAGTTGCGATAAGGACGCCCCTGTCGCGACAGCTCAAGTTGGAGGAGAAGACATCTTAGGTGCAGCCGAGGACGGTGCACATTCAGGAGTGGCCGTATAAGCAGAAAACAACTTAGTTATGTTGTGAGTCGCAGCGACCACCCGACAACCTGCATAAATAGCGCACGCTCACCGCGCCACGGGTATTTTGTTCGTTGTCTCTCGAGCTGTAAGGTTGTTGGTGGTCGGTGCGATTTGCAGTAAGTCCTTTACTTGTAATTTCAAAGTGATTCATAATGTGTTTAATGATATGTGATTTAAATTAATGGCTGTTTGTGAATTATTGTATTTTAGAGGTTATTTGATTATTTTTGAAGTAAATAATTTAAGTTTGTAAAAGTTGTTCTTTTTTTTTATTATTTTATTCCTGCTTCTGATGATAAAAATATATATTCTGTGTGAAGACATATATTCTGTATATATATATATATATATATATATATATATATATATATATATATATATATATATATATCCTGTAACTTATTGGGCGTCCACTATGGCCAAATTTGCATTTAATGTGGCGTCCACCTGCTTTTGGCGTCCGGTATACGGACGCCAGATCGGCGGAGGTCGCCATCGGACGCGCAATGACTAGCTGATTCCAGAAAAGTAAAAATTAAAAAAATGAGTTGGACGTCAATTCTCTCTCAGTCTTGCTATCGCTGAATATTGCTTAGTTCTGCTCGATTTCGTCACAAAAACTTGAAGCGCTCGCGTCATTATTCTATACTTTCATTGCTTGCCGTATGTGACGTCCGACAAAAATTCCAAATGCGAAGTTGCCACTTCGTGCACACAAACTTCTCAACGTGTTACATCGTTTACTTTATTCATGATTCGATAGTTGATGGTTAATGTTGCGTCCGTCTTTTTAAGCGAAATGTCTAGAAAAAACAATAGAACCGAAAATTTGCTCAAATTAGTTTCAGGACTTGAAGGTAAGATTATTTACTCTTTTTATTGTGTTATTAGTAATTTTTTTTTTAATGCACAAACCGGATTGTATCATTTTTAACTTTTTAAACGACTTGTTAATGAAATTAGGTACTATTATCTGAAGCAGTAACCTTCAGAGCCCGGCGTACCTACCTAACTACCCAAACTAGGTGAATTGACTCATTAAATTACCTACCTAGATTGGGGAAGCGGACCCCGGGCTCTGAACTAGGCTTTTTACACGGAGCGACTGTTGTTTGACTTCTGCAAATCAAAACACCTCAAAACACCATATACTTGCCTTTGAAGATTCTCGACCAAGAAGAAGAAACAAAAATTACCGTTATGACAAGAATTATTCATTGGTAAGTATTCTTTCATTGAAGTATTCATTCATTCATTCATGTATGTATGCTCATATCATGAGTAGGTTAGGTAGATTACATATTTATGCCTAAATAAGTACCAGCCATTATTTTACTGAATGATGAATGGTCCGATTACTACCTATAGTACCTACAGGCTCTGCCTAATTTAGTAATTAGATATCTAACGACATTATAACTAGCTATATACTATATAATTTTAACTAGCTGTTTTTCAACGACTTCATCCACGTAAAAAGTAGCTTATAGTGAAATAGTTTTTGATATCAGTTTAGTTTACATAAAAATTTAATAAAGAAAATAATAATAAAATGTTACAAAAATGTCATAAGGAGAAACTAGAAAACTAAATTAAAACGTTAAACTAAGTACTTAAATAAATTACAACATATCTATCATTTAAATACAAAAGACCTTTCTTAGTGCCTAAATATATACAAAAATAAACCTAAGTATTTTTCTAATTGAAGAGGCCTCCCCGAGTCATACCGGGCGCAAAGGTACCCATCACACTAGCCGCATTGCCTCTCTGTACCGCAATGGACAACCTCTGCGCCAAGTAAGACCCAGAGCGGGCATCTAAGCCTCTCTCCCTCAATCGGCAACCAATCTGCTTTATGAAGGCTAATGCCTCCGACCCCCAACACCCTGAGGTCTCAAAAGCGAGGGACACAAAGTAATAATTAGACTCTAAATTACGATATTTTTCCCGCTTTTTAATGTCGGCCGCTTCAGCGGCGGCTGCACCTGACCGCATTGTGCGCTGGAGGTGTGATGCAGCAAACGTACTGACACAAGTGGCGTCTCACAACAAGCACATTCCGCGCTCCCATGGCACTAAAGTAAGGCCATCTGGCCTTTTTCCGTCCGAGCGACTAAGTCCCGGTGGCTCCAAAACACACGGAATACACGCCGAAATCAACGCTCTCCGGACGATGTCATTTAGAGCGTGGTGACGGGGGAATCTACCTGCACAACGACAGCAACTCAATGCGTGATGACCATTCGCCTCCACCCTGGACCCGCAGATGCATTGATGAGGTTCACAGACATCACAGCCCAGGCGAAGTGCTATTGCCACACGCATTGAGTCGCTTTCAAGCAGAGTTCCCAGGTAGGGCGAAGGCAACGCCTGCAGCCACGCTCCAGATTCAGTTCTTGAAACCGCCCTGAGTCTGGCAAAATTTACGTTTGCAGCCGCATCCATAAGCCGTGTGAGCATCATCCTTGTGCCGACGTCATCCCAAGCTCGCTGTATTGTGGGACTCGTGGGAACCGCAGCATTTGGAAAACGAGCCACCCACTTATCCAGAGCTACACGAACGAATGGTAAGCTGACCCCGACTCCATCAGGTACACAAATTTCAGAGACGAGGTCAGTCACCCCGTGGGCTGATGCAAGAAAAGCCGGCAAACTCAAATCCCGGGCACGCCGCACGCCAAGACCCCCAAGTCGTACTGGAAGAGAGGCTTGATCCCACTGATTACCCGAAAGTGACACATTGAGAATCAGCTCGACTGTGTGTTTTTACGTTTCGTCAGTTTAGTAGCTTTGAGTTTATTACCTATCTTTTTTTCCAACATACCTAGATCGTAAAAATCGGTCAAGTGAATGAGCTGGAATTTTTTCTAAATAGGAGATGGGCTAGCAACTACCTGTACTATTTTGCTGCATCTACCTACCATACTATCTGTTATCCATAGCCACGGCGACCTGTGACATAGACCTATACAGATGCATCCTATGAGCGCTACTACCTAAGTAGTACCTACCTATTAATTTTGCGCATTTGAATGACTTTATAAAATTTTGTATACATAAGGACGTTGCAAAATCGTAAAGTTTCAAACTACATATTATGCTTTACACGTCTTTCACAATGTAACTTCCGAACGTGTACATACCTACTCGTATGTCTAAATACACAAAATATTAATTTGAAGTCTGTTAAACTGAAAAGTAGAAAATCGTGAATTTTATTACTTGGATGGATATCACACTACTATTATAAAGGCGAAAGTTTGTGTCAGTGTGTATGTGTGTCAGTTAAGGGACAGAGGTTTTATTGGCATTTTTTTGACTGATAGGTTTATATCACTGCAATAGTCTCTCTGTGTCATTATAATACCTCCAAATGTATCAATGTGACATCAGATGGTTTTAAAGCCTCTGGTGTTCTATCTACCCCATAAGGGATACAAGTGTGTATGTACGTATAGTGTTAGTGCCAACGATGCATCACGCGTTTGAACGCGCGTTTCATACAAAATTTCAACGTCCGTACCATACGCGCGTTCGATACGGACGTTTGGAATGCGCCAAGCGCCGCGTTATGAGACCCGCGTACGGTACCGAAAATGCTATGAAAGTTTTATATTTGAATCTCTCTTAGTAGATGTTATATAAATCTATGAGTAGGTGTACTTATTCGGAGATACGGACGTACGGTACGCGCGTTCGAAAGTGTAAGGCAGCATTGGCACTTAGTTAGGTATGTACGAGGCACTACTAGTTTAGCTATGAAAGCGTTATAGATAGTCAGGCAGACAGAGTTACTTCAAACACTGTTTTAACTTAGCTTTGCATCGCGGTTTCACCTGGATTCTGTGCAAAAGACATAAGTAAGTACTTACTTACAAAAAACTTAACTAAGTACAGTAAAAATATACATGGGAATAGAATTCTTTAGAAATGTTTCTGTTAAAAGTACTGGAGAATTTTAAAATATCGGTATGCGATTATGTATTCATGATTGGGTACCTATTTATACCTACAAAGTTTATTATTACATTTCATACGGTGGCTTATAAAATTTATTCATAACCGCATATGTGTAAGCCCCCAGTACCCATGTCGTAGGTATTTCTGTTTAATTTTTAACGCAGTAAAACTGCGAAGCAAAGCTATGTTAACAGTTTTTAAAGTAACTCTGTTCGTCTATCTTTCAGTAGGTACATAACGCTTTCACAGTTACTTTCTTGTGACGAAATTTAGAAAAGAATAAGCTTGAACTTCAAGAAGGATTCAGTACTTAATCTTATTTATCCAACTGCAATAACCGATATTCACGCGGGTTTTTTTTTGTCAATTACACTTTAAAATAATATTTTGTTTATTTCACAGCAATTAAGACATATACATGTATGCGGACGTTATTTTATTGTAAAACTTTCACAGAACTTGGCATTTGACGTCCAGGATGTCAAATGCAGTACAGTTTGAAACTTTACGATAAAACAACGTCCGTGTACTGGTATATATTTAAATATCTGTAAAACGTGCAAATGATTGCGCCTGGTTTTATTAATTGTTACATAATACGTTTTTACTGTTAATCATACTTTCAAATAAAATTTTGTTTTTTTCACAGTAATATAGACATATATACATGTATATGGACGTTTTTTATTGGAAAACTTTCACAGTACCTACTTGACATTTGACGTCCAGGATGTCAAATGCATCACACTTTGAAACTTTACCATAAAACAACATCCGTTTAATATAAATATCTAAATACTTATCTGTAAAACGTGCAAATGATCGTGCCTGGTTTTATTAATTGTTATATAAAATGTTTTTATTGTTTATCACACTTTAAAATAATATTTTGTTTATTTTACAGTAATTTAGACATACATGTACATGTATCATACGGACGCTATTTTATTGTAAAACTTTCACAGTACTTGGAATTTGACGTCCAGGATGTCAAATGCATTACACTTTGAAACATTACGATAAAACAACGTCCGTATACTCATATATATCTAAATACTTATCTGTAAAGAGTACAAATGATCGTGCCTGGTCATATTAAATTGTTACTTAATATATTTTAATCGTCAATCACACTTTAAAATAATATTTTGCTTATTTCACAGTAATTTATACTTATACATGTATGCGGACGTTATTTTATTGTAAAACTTTCACAATACTTGGCATTTGACGTCCAGGCTGTAAAATGCATTACATTTTGAAACTGGACGATAAAACAACGTCCGTATACTGGTATAATCTGTATACCTATTAATATCTGTAAAACTTTTTTAATTATTTTAACTTTTACTATGATCTCAAGAAACTGATTGGATCTCATTAATATAATATCTACCTCATTATATCTGTTCCTTTACTAGTATAAACATATTTTTGAAATAAAGATTAAGTAAACCTCTATAACTCTTGTATGTATTTGTAATTTAAGAAAGTACTTTTATAATATATGACGATATTTGATTTAAATATTTGTTTTATTTCTCATAACTTTCAACCAAATAGGTAACAGTAGTGTAAGTAGGTACATTAATAATAACTAACTACAAATAAATACCAATAAACTTATAAAGAAATGACAAAGAAGTTTGGCAACGTCGCACTGTTCCCTGGAAGTTCGATAGACAGGAAAATATAAATTAAATTATGTATATAATTGGAAGCAAGATAATTCATAGAGTGGGATGGAGTCCAAATTGATTAAAGAATGCTTGTTAATATACGAATACTTGTATATCAACATTTATCAAAATTTTGATAAATCAGTATGGTCACAAAGTTTATTAATGCCTAAGCAGCTAATATACGCTGAAATAGTTGATAAATTACTAGCGGAACTGCTGGACGTCATAATAATGCCAAATGAAAGGGCGTCAAAAATGTAGCGTGATGTATATATATATATATATATATATATATACAGAATATATGTCTATACGTAGGTATAGACGACTTCACGAACGGTCGTCGAGCCGTGAAGCATTCGTGAATTCTTTATTCAGGGTTGATTTGTAGTCACCGGCCAAATTTTTTTTACACAGTAAGTATCATTTATAGAAACGGTTTTTCTAAAAAAAAGGATTTATTTGTTACAAAGAAATAAATATATCCGCTAATATATTAAGCAAACCATGGTCACTCCAAATTACCATTAAAATTAAGGTAACTACCAAACATCTTGTAGTACTACGTCGTGGTATTATCAATGAAATGCCGTTTCGTAGTAGGTATGTTCATCAACAGCAACTATTTTTTTTAAAGTTTGTGGTTCCATATTTCTACTTTTTTTGTACTGAGCGACGATAAAATAAATATGCAGGTACGTTTATATCGTATCAAAGAAACTAACACTTAAATTTGGCTGGTGACTACAAATCAACCCTGTATAGTTAGAGAAAATTTTGGTGAAATAGTATATTATGTAACAAGTGAGCTAAGTTGCTAATTACAGTCGAGGCTGTGATTTGAGCCCGAGCCGCAGGCAAGGGCTTAATAATGAGCCGAGACTGTAATTAGCAACGCTCACGAGTTACATACGACGTTTTTCAACACACTTGTGAGTAAAAGACAGATATACGTGGTCATAAAATTTATTTGAAGCAGCTGTTAGTTGCTGCGCGTCAGTAACCCTGTCCCATTATACGTACACACGCTATTGTTGCTTGGAGGCGCTGTGTGTGAAAAAAGTTATAATCATTCCGCTAAAATAAAAATAAAACCAAAAAAAAACGATAAAGTGTAATCATAATACATAAAAGTTTTATATGTGCGGTTAAAATAAGTCGTAAATCAAATCTTAACTCATTTAAACATGGAGTTTACAGTAAATGTAAACCAATAACTTTATAAACCTTCTGAATAAATGATTTAAAATTACGTAAACACTATGCACATTTTTGTACTATGAGATGGGTGCGTCATTTTTTATATTCTATACTGTATTTGCAACATCAATAAAACAATACTTTATCTTAAATCTTTGATGGTATCGGACTGATCACTTACATTTTCTTTCAGATTTTACTGTTTTTGATGATACAAACCAGCAAAATAAATAGCAAAATGGTTAAATACAAGCTAGAACTTATGGCACCCAAAGAAAGGATTACAGGAACATTGAAAGTACGTTTGACTCATAAAACTACTGAGCAAGTCACCACAGATTCACCCGATATTATGTTAACTAAAATAGTTAGGATCAACCCAGAAAATGCTATTTCGGAAAGCAGTGAAACAAGTGTAGATGATACGAGCAGCACTGAAGAATCAAGATCTGTGAAAAAACGTAAAAAGAAGAGACTTAAATTTAAGAAGAAAGCAGAGGTGTATTATCCTGCCTATGGTGAGTATGGACAAGTAGAACCGATGGTGTGCTGTGACTCACCGCCTCTTCAACAACAACCAATGATGCCTATGGTTGGTATGCCTCCTGTGTTTCCTACTTTTGACGAATATTCGTTTCCGAACATTCCAGAACAGGTGTATACAATAAATCTAACAGTACCCGCGGAAAACAAAAAAACTATCGGCAAGGTGACCAGCCCTCAAATACAGCTTCTTACGGATACATATTCGCACTCTAGAGAGCACACCACAAAGAGAAAAAATCAACCAACTCCTCCATATTCAAAGAAAGATAAAACTGTTGATTATACGGATTACTATTATACACCTGAAATACTTTCTGATGGTACTGAACATGAATCAAGCTCAACCACTGACATAACAACAATTTCTACTAGTAAATTCACAATTACAGAACCAGTTACCACGACGCAACCAACTACCACTACTGAATCAACTACCACTGCGCAACTAACTACTACTACGACTAGCACCATGAGAACCACTACAACCACGCAAACAACCACCACAATGCAACCAACTACCACTACGGAACCAACTACAACTACGCAACCAGCTACCACTATGGAATCATCGACAACTATTGAACCAACCACTAGTGTGGAACAAACTACTAGTATGGAACCAATTACTAGTACGGAACCAATTACTACTATGGAACCAACTACTACTATGGAACCAACTACTACTATGGAACCAACTACTACTATGGAACCAATTACTACTATGGAACCAACTACTACCATGGAACCAATTACTCCTTTAGAACCATCGACCACTATAGAACCAACTATATATATTGATCCAACAACTCATTCAGATAATAAAGACAAAAAATGTATGTCAAACTATTGCGTAGCGAGATACCAGCCCCATCCTGGTAGACCAACAACATTATTTAAAATAACGAATAGAAATCCTCCTCATTTACACAACATCCTCTTTCAAAACGTTCCAAATTCTTCCGAAATAAATGATGATCTTAGTGACGACATAAACCTCAGCCAGCTTTTAGAAAAACAAAATAGACATCAAGACAAACAACATAGAAGATCATACACCAATTTAAATTCCTATAATGAAGAAACTAAAAATAGTAATGCACATTATGATGAAACAACATATAATTATAATAATTTTGATTTTATAGACTCTCAAGACTCTCATCTTGATGATAGAGCTAAAAAAGAAATAGACCATCTCGTAAGGTATGTTATACAAGGAAAAAAAGAAGAACCCAATCTTTTTAGCGATTTAAGTGCAGTCTTGGACACCTCTTTACCCATAGTTTAAAACACATTAGAACAGAGGGAACTCGAAACTCAAAAGTACGGTAAAAGGTTAAGCGGGTTAGAAATTAAAATCACTTTCATAGTAACATACTCAACGTGGCTGAAATAGTAATAAAATGTATGTTAAATTACAAGAAAAATAAAATGATATATCCTTACTTAAGTGTGTTGAAAAAAAAAGGAAATTCTCTTACAATTTTTTTACGATTCAGTATTTGAAACTTCGAAATATTTATTTTGTTCGAAATACTCGATGTCTGTCTATCTTGCTGTTTCTTACGTACTGCTTTAATATTGACTGTGTTATGTTTTGTAAATCGGTGCGCAAACCATGTTAGAATTTAGCGCCGGGCAGGAATTATTTCTCGCCGTTTTAATCTACCTTTGGTTTTCGCACATAAAAAATGCGTATTCCAAAGTAAATCTAAGTCATAAGCAACCACGTTGAAACCCTTACAACTTTAACCTAGTTATACTTTAACTTATAGCTTTAATTTATGAATTTATGGTTTTGGGAATGAACTTTTACATATTTTACAAAAACTTGGCATGGTTTTATTTAAAAAAAGTCGTCATTGCTGCGCCTTTGAAATGGATGTAAGTGAACCATTTGCATGTTCGTAGTTGCGCCTAAAAAGGGCCGGTCCCAAATAAGGTCCACATTTTAAAACTTCCCGCACTATTAATGTCTAAAACAAAACGGACCTCACGCGGCCCCTCAGCCGGCCATTTTGTCAGTGGCTCTGTGTATAACCTCAGCATCGGCACACGTGACTCAATTTGTAAAATATTCTTATTAAATTTTTGCGTGGTTTTAGTAATAAAACCTGGTCTTTATGTAATAATTCTGCAATAGTTACGTTAAAATACTTCCAGAGCGTGGATTGACGTGGTGAGATTCTCGATTTTGGTTCGTTTTCTTAGGACATGTATAAGTACCTAATAAGGTCCAAGGTATTGTCTTCATATAAAGACCGCACCAGTTGGATTGATTTATTATACACATTATTAGACATTTACCCATTCGTCAGTATAGAGATTTTCATTAAGAGCGCTCGAACTTTAAAAGTACATAAAACAATATATTTATGTGATATTGACAAAGAAAATATATATTGGCTGCATGTTTAATATTTTCAAACAATAAAGTCCAGATAGTTAAAGAAATGTAATACCTAATAAGGTCCAAAAATTAGATATAAAAATTTACTGATTAGAAACATTTTGTGATTTTCCCTACTAGAGTTAATAAAAATCAGTATAAAACTACAGTTTGTTTCATTTATAAATAAAAATTTATTAGTTATAACTTATATAAGTTTTCTAATACTTTATAAGCACCACGACATTAATTTACATGAATTTCCGTTTCATTATTTGAAAATCACGAAGTAAATGTTAGTCATTGCTTTCGAAAAAAATAACATGTGTGTTGTGTGGAATCCCCTTAAATATTTATTTTATTCTTTAAATATAAAATACTTTAATTTTATTATTTAATGCATTGCGGCAACAGTAGACAGTCATTCATTGACCATTCCTAGTGATAGACGGATAGCGGAGTCTTAGAATAGGTTTCTCGTGGATGGACGTGTAACACCATAGTCTTCATGCACACTTTCCATCAGGTGGCATGGCAGACAAAAGTCCTATCCTTACAATATAAAAAAAATGGGGTGCCGTTTTACGCTTTGGGTACGGAATCCGAAAATAAAAATATCCTTTTTTATCGTAAAATCTATTTCATGAACAGAAACTTAATTAATAAAGTACACAGCCATATTTGAATAAATATTTCACTCTGATCGTAAAACCTACAGTCAACAACATAAGTAATATACTTTCTAGTTGTTAACGGAATATATCTTTTTCAACATTCAAAATTATTTAAAACTATTCGTAGGCAGCGTTCTCCATAATAAGACTTATATAAAACAAAATTATTCAATAATTAATAACTGTATCTTGATAATGTTAAATAAACACAAAAATTAACATATAATTAACTATGACAAACACAAGTTCTTTAATTTACCGCCAGAGGCGTTGGTCAAAATTGCATACAAAGTCAACATTACTAAAAATATCGATATTTAAATAATAACATAAGTATTGTTACTGTATCAATCTATTGGCATCTGAGGTTGTAAGGTTTCTGCATATAAATATATAAATACATCATCATACAAAATCATTTTTTTTTTTAGATTAACCTAAATTTTCAAAGCACCATTCAACTTATTCTTATATGAAAGAGAACATTTGTCCCTTAACAATGGCAATAATAACAAAACCAAACCAGCTGAGACAGTGTCTCAGAAATACTTAAATCGTAAACTCACCATTTTTGTACTCAGAGTACAAAACAACATCAACAACCAGATAAATGCAAAATTATTTACAAAACACCTAAAATACAAGTAATATTCAACTGAAATTGTATTATTTTACATAAATTCTGATTACAATTTGATACTACAGCAAGTAACTTTATTATTTATTGTTTTCTTTTGTCATTTATATTTCATTTAGTAAACTCTGAATAAAAAAATATTCAACAATCAATATTTTGTTCTGTTAATCCCTAAATGTATAACTTTATATAGGTATAACCCATTAGTCAATAAGAAAAAAATGGCAGAGCAATCAACTACCGTCAACACTTTAGTTTTAATTAAGTTACTTGTCAATCTTAAAAACCTTCCTTACATAATACTAAATATACAAAATACAAGTTTTAATAAACACTTTGACCGTGAATGTCCTGCATTACACGTTTCAAATCAAAAAAATTATAATAGTACCATTCAACAATTTGTTTAAAACAATGACATTTCTTGTACATATCAATTTTTAGGCTTTAAAGCATAAGCTTCAAATTTGTACAGTTTTAGACTTTTACATACAGGTCTGTCAAAAATAAAAAATAAAATTAACCATCACGGTTACATGTCTAGTAACGTAGTATAGTAACTCATTCGTGACTCAATTATTTTTGTAAAATACTCAAATCTATTGGTAAATTGAGAATCTTAAGAGTTCTAATTAAATATTAAGGCAGAATAATATGTCAGTTGGCATTAAATAACATTAAAAATTACTCATTTGGACTGCAATGTTAATGAGCTGAGGAGATCTGCGAAGTCTAAGACGTACCAGGAGGCGCGTTTTTTGACTTCTTCGCGTACTACGTTTCCACCAAAACCTGGAAAATAAATACAATATTTAAAAAAACTCATAGTTAACCTAAGTTTTATGCTATTAATAAAATCGTTTGTACATGTTTGGGGTCTGATTTATTAATTATCGAAGAATAAAAGAGATATTTTATCGTAATATAAGTGTCACTATATGTATACTAAGTGACACTTATCGTATATAAGTGTATACTAAGTGTATACTAAGTGATCGTAATATAAGTGTCACTATATGTATACAACAGAAAACAACTTTAATCCGAAACTTTATTCGTGAGATAACTTTTATCTGACTTTTGAAAAATTATTCCTAAGAGGGATAACTCATTTAACTCTAAAATGTTATCGATATTTTCTTAGAATATGACTCTTAGAGTATGTATTTTTTTCGAATATAGCAGCATTGGTTCTGTGGGCTTAATCATCTTATCAAATCGAGTTATTCTATCAATAATGGTGCGCATGTAAGCTAGCATGATCGGGTAACATTATTCGGTATTATTTATCTTGTCGATTCGAGTCTTTATAGATGTTGTCAGTGCTGGTTGGTGTATTTCCTTTGAAATATCTGCTTAATTACTGACTATTTTAATTTAAAGATAAGTCCTCACCTATGAACCCGTCAGCGGGCGGGCTGGCTTCAGCATCAGTGGCTCCATCTCCAATCATGATCAGTCGCTGGTACCCATACTGCTCCTTTAGCCTTCTGATAACCAGACCCTTGCCTCCAGATCGGGAGGTTGGCTCGTTTTCATCAAAACCTGCGTATTCGCCTGTAACAAAATGAATACAAGGTTATTTTTGTCGCGACTAAAACCTTTTTTGAGCTCAATCTTTATCGATGGTAAGTACTGGTGGGGCCAAAGTTCGAACACGTGACTTCAAAAGAGAACTGGCTGGTCATGAGTTGTTATACCCTTTTTATAACATAATGAAAAGTTACAAAACTTAAGACACGCCCTGCACATCTGATAATGAAATATTACGATGAAAAATACTACGTAATTGACGTAATTGCATATACTTAAACGCGTCACAGGCAAAATCACCACAGATTATAAATCACAACCATAAATATAAATATATACAACGATTGATATATTACAGCTGTTTATAGAATCGGTGGGTGTGTTCATAGGATTTATAACGACACAATGTTCCAGATATATTACCAATAACGTCAGAGCTTAGTTATCAGCATATTTACTGTAAATTAAAGATAAGCGCGGGAGAATAACACGTAAACGCAATCAGTGGCGGGAAACGGTCATTTCGCACGCTCCCGCCGCATGTCAGATGTGACTCTTACATAGTTTTAAAAGAAATGATTGCGAAATTCGACCTTATTCCTATGACAATAAACGTATAGGTGCCAGTGTTGATTATTGGCATTAGGATCGTTGCGTTTTGTTTCAAAAGGTCATTTAGTCATTACGATCAGAAATTACTTCAGAAGTAGTATTGTTTTGCTATCTTTGAATGCCCTTTTGGGTGGGCGACTTGTGCATCGATCGGTAACTATGTGTGCTTCTGATCACGGATATTAGAGGGTAATTCTTGGATGTTTCAAGTTTATTTCAAATATTTACATATTCGATATTAATGTCTTTTCTTTATATTCCATGATTGTGTTTTGTTTATTAAGGATTAGTTATATAATAAATAAATAATTCTGACACTCACACAACATTATCTAGCCCAAATTAAGTTTCTTAAAGAACTTCTGTTATGGACACTAGATAACTGATATACTAAAGAAAATACATATTGAATAAATACATATTTTTATTAGAATAAACTTAAATAAGCATATAAACATCCATGAATTGACGGCTAATATCTGTGTTCATCACACCGATATCCGCCGCCGCTGGGATTCGAACCCAGGACCTCTGGCATAGAAGGCAATGTATGTTACCACTACACCAGCCGGTCGTCAAAAAAGTATGGTAGATACTGAGCTGTTACTATCCAGCATGACTCTAGGTCAACATCAAAATCCTGTAAAGGCTGAAAAGACGATTGATAAAATACATCTCCAGTACTACACGTTCTATTCAAATGCTTGACAACCCTGATTAAACAGATTGCTAGTACTACACGCGCTTAGAGCACGCATCTCTATCGTGTTTTAACTAAAGAAGCGAGACAAAGGGGTCTTTGTGTTGCCAATTTCTATACATCAATGATTACATAATTCGTAGACTAATATTATGAAAGCTTACCTAGATTAGAATTTTGATACAGAAACCGAAACAGGAAAAAAAATGGTTATCTTAGTGAAACGTTAGAAGCATTCAAGTCTTAAGTAAGGTTTCATTAACCGAACCTTATGAATATCTGAAGAAGGAAGGCCTCAGGAAAATGAAAGATCTGAACAACGGAAGTCTAATAATGATTATTTGTGATAATAAGTAGTGAAGATAGTGTATAACTCGGTGATCTCACTTTCACTGTCATTCTTGTCATTCCATTCGGGAAATTGATAGCGCTTTAAACTATTATATTAAACAGTTAGTAAGTCGGCTATTTGTAATTATTTCAGGGACTGCTTTTTAATAAACTTTAATAATAATGTATTATAGATATGATGATGTTTGTAAATTTTGCTATTCATAGTTTTTTTTAAAGTACCTAAAATGCCCTATCTACAATTTTCATTTTCATGTAGTGGGGTGCCTGGTAGAAATCGCTTCCAAGCGATAAGGCCGCCCTTTATACATAATGTGTTCTTTTATATGTGTTTTTTTTATATTCTGGATTTGTTTTTGTGTATAATAAAGGGTAAATAAATAAATAAATAAATAATAGTTAATATTTAAAAGCACCCGTAACCGGCGGTCATGTATGAAAAGATTAATGAACGTGGAGGAAGCTAAACAGGTATGTCTGGATCGCAGCAATTGGCGTTCCCCTGTCGCTGCTTACCCCAAAGGGTGACAGGCGTGAGGTTATGTATGTATTTAATAATATTGTAGATTATATCACAATAACACATTCAAAATATAAATTTATTGGATACGAGTTACCGTATAGGAACTTCTTTTAACGGTAAGACCTAATTTGTAAACGCGTGAGACATAAATAAATAGAAAACTCACCGTTATAATAGAATTTCAGTCTATTGGCATAGATATTCGTCTTAGGGATCCCTAATATTTCGGCGACAGGCTCAATCAGACATCTGAAGCCTCCAGACACCAGATAAACTGCCACGCCTCGGTCGTGAAGCGCTTTTACTAAGTCTCTGCGAACAAAAATTTTACTATTGTATTTTATTTGAACTTAGTAAACTAGTTTATATTATAACAAAAACAAATCAATAAAAACCTCAGAAAATCACACCAACTACATGGCCTCAAAGTAAGCGATATGGAATACCATGTAGTGAACTAGTGGGAACCTAGAAAATAAATACATACATAGAATAACACCCAGACCCGGAGAATTTTTTTCTTGCTTCGTGCAAAGTGATGAAACTCAGTTTAATTTATTAAATTTAATATTTTTTGAGTAATAAGGCCGGTTTCTTTCTCTCTTGCCCTGATCCCCGACCGACTGGTCAGACTGTCGGGTCCTTTCGGCCTGTAAAAGGCGTGCGGCTCTTAGGATAAATTATAAGTGAGCTACATGACTATCTATTCTGTCGATACTTGAAACAAGATAGATACTACAAATCTAGTACTCTGAACTAGGTACTGAATCTTACGAAGTTCTCATCGGAAATCAAAACTTAGTACGTATTATGTAACTCGACTGCTTTCACATGGCTATTAATCCCAAAAGATTTATTTGATATAGAAAATTTAGAAGGCAGCTCCCATCATATCAATAGCACTAACAAATTAAATATTAACGCAATCATATAAAGTCTTAAGCTTTATAACATCAGTATAGAATATAACTATTAATACTTTCCCAAAGCATTATCATCATATTTACATTATTTCATCACATCGTATCCAGTAATTTCCGAACTAATAGTAATTATTTGCCTTCGGCTGGTCATCAAACACTTGAACTTTAGTACATAGACGATAAGGTTTAAATTTAAAACTGAGGTAAATAAATTTATAAAATTAAGTCAGAAAGGTGAACTAAAGTTCGACTGATAAAGTTAAAAAAGCGGTAAAATCCACATTTGTTTTTGGTTTCGAAACGCTGTTTATATTTGACGATAACAAATGGTAAGTTTTATGTAAAAAAGGAAAACCAAAATGGGCTGAGTCAACTCCTTTAAACAAGCGTAAGCATAAAAATGTATTTAATAAAAAAAAAAACAATTAAATATTATGAATATTAATAATGACTTGGGAATAGTCAGACACATTATTTAAAAAACAGATATTATTAGGTGTTCAATTAACTGCTCAAAGATTTGATTCATCTGCAGACAGCTTTATAGAAAATCGTTTTAAAAAATATGACACAGATGGCGCTGTGCGAATAAATACAAAAAGGGATTTTATTAATTTAGGAATTTAGAATTTAACTTTGTAATAGTTTAAAATGTATAGATGGATTTAAAATATTGAAAAAATTAATAACAGTAAAGCCTTAATAAAGCTTTTAATAGAAAATATCTGTGGTAGAACGAGTGCAATTCATATTTTCGTATAGCAACATCAGTATCAACGTCAAAGATCATCACTCGCATTTCGCGAGTGTTGTTGTTGTCGGTGCTTTTACGCTTTTTCTGAGTGTTTTTGATTTGACTTTTATCGACGACTTCTGCATGAAAATGGACTGAATAGATCTCAGCCCCACGACCGTGACTTGCCCTCGGACTAAGATCCCGATCGAAACGATAGACAAAGTGATTATAACGTACGGAAATACTAAGAAAATACGAAAGTACTAGAGCTTTATCATTTACTACTTTTTTTATTATTTACTTTATAATTATTATTATTCACAGGGTTTTTTATTACAATAAAACATAATAACCATGACGTCTTACACATATAACCGTCTCAGTTGTGTTGGAAATCTAACTTAGTACTTACACTAAAATTTTTGCTGCGTTGTGTTTTTACTTAAGCTTATTTATACATTCATTCATAAGGAAAGCTGACTCGGGGCTGCATCCATCCATCATTATGAATACCTTAATTGCCGTTTCTTTTGGTAACCAATAAACAAACCATCAAAGGATTAATGTCTGACCTGTAATGAGTTTTAGAAATATTTGGTCAGTACTTACGAGACTCCTGGGGTGAGGTGGATTGGGAACTTCTGTACGAAGTCCTCTATCTGGCTGACAGTTGGCCTGATGATGTCCAGTCTCTTTTTAAGCGCCTCTTGGAAGGTCATACTTCCACCCATGGCTTCTGCTGTACTGTAAATAAAAACATCATTAGACAATTAGCATTTGCAGATATTTATTTTATATAATAAAATCCAGGCAAGTTAGCCCTGGATTTACTTGATGCTAGGAGGAATTCAGGCCCGTGGACTTTATTCATTTATAGATGGTAATTTTAATGGTACAATGTCGTTTTATCAATCTATGAATTTGTAAAGTCGGCTGGAAGAGCACCACCTTCTATAGATACTTTTCTATGTTTGCATCATGTTAATACATAAATCGTGACCTGAATAAACAAAAAATATCGTACTTAAAGAGAGCAATGCATACCTAATTATCAACTTTGTTAAACAAGAAACGTCATATATTTTACAATTTATGCGTTATCAAGAAAAAATAAGCAGCCTACTTACAAATTGTATTGTATTGCTCTTTAAAAATGCGCCAAACAACAATACACAAGGACAAAACAATAAATAAAGGATTCACTATCAAATCGATAACAGCATCATACGACGCCTCTTGTTTTTAAGGTCACCTACCAGTACAGTAAGAACAGCAAAACAAGCATACGTATATATTTTTTTACATAATATTATGACGCTATGCTTATTTATCGGATGGAAATATCGAGATAAAAATAATTTCTTGTTGTTCCAAGCTTTCTACCGTGTTCGGGATGGCAACATAATCGGATTTTAGATTTAAAAATTAGCACAAAACTTCTATTGACGCGAACGTTCGCCTTTATATATTTATTTTATTAAGTTTATAAGTAATAATATTAATAGATTAAGTAATAATCGCACACAAAAACAGAACATCAATCCGATAGTAATTATATTTTGCGTCCTGCTGGACACTCAAAACTGGTCAAAACCGGTATTTCATTATCAATAACCTTTTAAAGTCGTAGCGAGATTTAAAAACTATTTATTCAAAACACCTTGTTGCCGAGTGATTTTATCAGATACAGAACGGCAATATCTTTCTAATGATCGCGTCATTTATTTGATGGTTATACAGATAAACATGTTTTTAGTGTGCTCGAGGAAAACAAAATTTATTACGCAAATAACGTGTCAGATTTGACCAAAAAACAAGTTTTTGCGAATGAGTTTTAAATCTGTTTGTTATCGAATCGATTTTTTTGATTGAGAACACACCCCTTTTATATACCTACCTATTTATGCATGTATGTATCATATCTATCTTGATTTTACTAAGCTGAAGTGTTTATTGAGGATCAAACGAACTTCTAAAGTGAAGTTCGATCCTAATTATGTGAACAGCTTCTTTCGAAGCGATTGAGGTTTACTTTATGTAGTAGCGCCACCTACTGCTAGCCTTTGCACGGATTTTAGAGTCTATGATAAGGGTTCTTTTTTTTTTTTTTTTTTAACAACTGTCACATTTCGCTCCCTATGTCAGCATCCAGTCTACAGAACTCATTTTGTTTAAAGTCAATCTGTCTTATTCCTGTTTGTTCATTTCACTATATTGGGGTTGGGTAAAATACAAATATAAATTGAAATTACTCCATGTTGAAACATATTCATATTATGCTCATTTCAAAGCATATAAACGGGTGGGTTTATATTAAATCGCTTCGAAAGAAGCTGTTCACATAATTAGGATCGAACTTCACTTTAGAAGTTCGTTTGATCCTCAATTATATTTCACAGCTTCTTTCTTCGCGATTGAGGTTTACTTTATGTAGGATGTTTAAAGATTAGTTATAGTGAAATGAATTGGCAGAGTAGTAAGGTAAAACTCTTCAATAGTAAATAAACATACTTATTGAAAACAATTCAACAATGATTAGGCAAATTATTTTTCGTTACAAAGTTTGTTATAATTTCTAGCAAGGACTGAGGAAGAATCCGACCATCCTGCAGTCTTTTTGATAGGTCAATAGAAACTCCTAAATAAATAGCTCTTAATGTAGCAGCATGTCATGTACTATGTGCACTAAAAATATTTTCATCAATACCACTGAGAGTTAAAGTGTTTTTAACCCAGTGACTTAAAGTTTGGAAACCTATATGTTTCTTAAAACTAATAAACAAATTATCAGGTTTCCTTAAATTTTCGTTTTATTTATATACCTACATCTGTAAGGTTTTTGCTGGACAAATTTCTGGACGAATATTAAAAAACGGAAACTTTACCAAGGTCTGTTTACTATTAAATTTAGAGGTTTTTATAAACCCTTTTATAAGTACCTTTTTTAGTTATTAAAATATTTTTAATCTTTGTCACGGATAAAATTTGAACACGATGTTCCGTTACAAGAGCTATTAGTGTAACAGTTTTCTTGGAAAAGAGTCTTTAAGTCAAGGTCTTCATTAGGAAATTTTGTAGGTAAGTAGCTCAATACAACTGCTGGATCCCAGGTAAGATCATACTTGATGTGGTTGGTCTTCACATAACGACTCCTTTCATGAAACTTCTTAACCTGTCATATTGGGAATTTATGTTTAATATTAATGATAATGCAGATCTATAGCTATTAATAGTACCGTACTTAGCACCTTTTTCGAAAATTTCAGTTAGAAAATGAACAATTATTGGTTTAGAAGTTTGAGTAAAACTAAAATTATTATTTTTGCAATATTCAATCCACGCCTTGATACCTCCTTCACACTGTCTCGGTAAGAATTATCCAACAAAGATGCCAACATAATTTCAACGGACTTTGAAGACAGTGATCTTTTTACTAACGCTTTCTGAACAATTTCGCGGCAACCAAGGTTAATGTTTAATGAAGGTTGAGCGCAGATCTGAAAGGAGATTTCAGCGAATTAGTATTTAGTAAATACAATCACAACACAACCTTTTAAACAATGGCAACCATAGTTGCGTGGGCCAGTATGGTACTACCACAATACCCACAGACTTTTCACTAACAATTTTCTGAAGAGTTTTTGCATCTGGGTCATTTTTCCAGGTTACATAAATAGGACATTATAAGTTGCATCTGTTTGCAAAAAGATCAACCGATAGTATTCCAAACCTATTTGTTATATTATTAAAGGTATAGTCACTTAGATCCCATTCAGTGTCATTAAACTGTTTTCGTGACAAACTCTCAGCTTCTATATTATCTTTTGAAGTAATATAAGATGTAAAGATATTGATCTTACGCATTTCACGCTATTTCCATTGGTCTCGGGTAATATGATCCATATGTGAAAACTGAACACTACCTACCCATTCTATTTATACAGGTAATGGTAATATCTATTCTTAACAATATATCACAATCGTAACTACCATAATTATGCGAATGTTTTAAGTCCGAAAAAACTGCTTTTAATTCCAGAGTATTAATGTGTAGCGACGACTCGCTTTCCTTCCAATGACCCGCTGCCTCTTTTCCATCACAAAACCCGCCCTAGCCAGTATATGATGCGTCAGGATAGATAGTTTTAGTGTATTGGCCTGTTCTAAGAGGAGAAAAGCCCTCTTCTAGATAATTTAACCACCAAGTAAAATCATCTTTATTATATCTGGGTAAATTCACTACCTGATCATAAGTAGGATTCTTATTTGGTGACAATATTTTAAATTGCTCGAATAACTTTGTGTATTATTTTTTCTATTTTAAGAACTTTTTTTTTTTTGTGGGTAGTTTTAAAATAATTTTATCTGAATCAAAAATAAACCCAAGGAATTTACATTGTGTTCTAGGAACAAAGCAACCTTTTTTCCGTATGCATTATGAAACCTAAATTTATTAAAATATGTTTTGTAATCCAAACATTCTCATTACAATCATCACAATCTTTGCCAATGTAAAATATATTATCTAGATATATTATGGATGAAAAAATTATCCCGACGTAAAAATTCCATGACTGGTTTTAATATTTTAGTAAATACTTATATAAAGAGCGGTGCATAAGTCAAACGTTTAATATTTGAATTCATATAAAACGTTGTTATATTCAAATCGAAGGTACTTTCGGAAAGACTTATCAACATTGATGAAAAAATAACATGTAGCATTGTTTTGTTAACTTATCAGCGGTTCTGTAATCTTCCATTTTGAAGTGTTTTGTAGTAAATTAATTCAAAGATTTTAAATTATGTATGAAGCGATTTTCACCGTATAGCTTGAGCTCAAGAAAAAATTTGTGATAAAATTTACCTGGCTCATGAGAACATACGAATATAGCATTTATTTTTAATAGTTTATCCAACGCTAAAATATAATCTTTATGGCCATGTATTGACCTTGGGTAAACACAAGAGCTACTTTGTTTAGCGGGCAGATATTTAAAAGGTCTTTAGTAACCAGCTATTCACGATAATATTAATGGATCACTCGTTATCTAAGCCCATTTTTGATGAAAATATCGTAAACGTCCATCGCACTGCACCTGGTGGTTTATTTCCGCTGGTTGCTAGTGTTCCACGACCGTTCGTGGTAGGTCCTACGTGGCGGGTACGTGTAGCTCTGCTGTGGAGCTCGAGCCGGCAGCTATGGCTGCGGAGATGACGTCGTCGTTTTTTGCAATTTGCAGCGTTTCAGCAACATCTCCTCTCAATAGATAATCATCGCAACTTGTATTGGTCAGCGTGTCACGCAGGCATACGTTTATGGAACTCATTATTATGTTACGATGAGTTTTAGTTTCCCTATTCTGGCTATCGCGACAAGCGTAACTCAGCAGTTTTAAAAGTTTTTGCTTCAAAGTTCCATTGAAAATGATTACCATCGCTTGCGATAAAGCTGCCAAGGCGATTCCAATTTGCCCTTTTTTTTTTTTTTTTTTTTTGTTGATGTATAGAATCTCGTTTGGTAAGAGTTTCAGCCAATGCTGCTTTTGCTTCTAAATTTAATAAAGGGAGCAAGTAAATATTTGCAAATTGCGGGTACAAGATAGTCCTCAACAGGCTTATCTTTAGATTCTTTAGATCTTCAGCCGACAACTGCTGGTTTTTAGACCTCTTCCGGGACATTAATCGTATCAAAAAAAAGGCTGATAATGACGGAGGTAGCTCGGGCACTTCAAATCTTGGATTCGGCGTGCAAGATCGTCTCCACCGCAAATCAGATTAATCGCCAACGGCGATATTATCTGGTAACTGACTAATCAAAAGAATTAATTATATGCATCGAAACTCGATGACTACACGCACATACCATGTGGGTAGTTTTGTGTCAACGACATTTTTTCTAATATTTATTAAAATTATATTAGAGATTCTCCACCGTACATCAGATTAATCGCCAACGACGATATTATTATCGAGTAACGGACTATTAAGGAGAATTAATTGTATGCATCGAACCTCGATGACTACACGCACATACAATGTGGGTAGTTTTTGTGTCAACGACATTTTTTCTAATATTTACTAAAATTATATTAGAGATTCTCCACCGTACATCAGATTAATCGCCAACGACGATATTATTATCGAGTAACGGACTATTAAGGAGAATTAATTGTATGCATCGAACCTCGATGACTACACGCACATACAATGTGGGTAGTTTTTGTGTCAACGACATTTTTTCTAATATTTACTAAAATTATATTAGAGATTCTCCACCGTACATCAGATTAATCGCCAACGACGATATTATTATCGAGTAACGGACTATTAAGGAGAATTAATTGTATGCATCGAACCTCGATGACTACACGCACATACAATGTGGGTAGTTTTTGTGTCAACGACATTTTTTCTAATATTTATTAAAATTATATTAGAGATTCTCCACCGTACATCAGATTATATCGCCACCGGCGATTTTATCGAGTAACGGACTAAATAGGAGAATTAATTATATGCATCGAACCTCCCAACACAGTTGGGTTCTTCGGAATTTGTAATTTGATGTCTCAACCTCCTCGAATTATTTTCTTGAGAATTTTCTCCTCCTTCGATGCACAATTTTTACCATTTAAACTTTTAAAATTTAACTAGCTAATTAATATATTTTAGTCGACGTGCGCAGGCTACAGCACGGAAACGCAGAATGAGTTCTGTAGACTGGATGCTGACATAGGGAGCGAAATGTGACAGTTGTTAAAAAAAAAAAAAAAAAAGAACCCTTATCATAGACTCTAAAATCCGTGCAAAGGCTAGCAGTAGGTGGCGCTACTACATAAAGTAAACCTCAATCGCGAAGAAAGAAGCTGTGAAATATAATATGCTATTTTGTAGGTAATACGTGGATTATACAAAGTTTTGTGAGTAAAGTTGTAGAGAATTACATATAAAACATCCTGGTAATACGCCCAAAACGGGTAAGCAGCACCCAGAGGTATAATTTATAACAGATAGGATCCCCCAATACAATTTCTTTAGAAGCAGGAAATTAGATTTACCGAATTTTGTAATCGCAAAAGTTTAGAAAATTGTTCGTGATTTTGTCTTAAGTTTTGACGATTAAACTTAAGTCTCTTGTTTAAAATAATTTTAAATAATAGACTTTTCTCACCGGATTTTACTGCGGATTTTGTATTTTTAGTTCTTAGCAGACGTTTGGGAGTAAGCAAATTCCTTAATGAGTTCACCTCTATTTTTTTATTAACGGAATATAATGCTAGCGAAGCCGAGGTCCCAAACAGTAGATTAATTTATAAAAGGCTCGTTTGATCGCGTAAATAAGTGACACCGGAACTCAAATACAAATAGAAATTATACTTTAAATCTACATAGAAAGAAAAATATATACAAGCATTATAAGTGATCCATTGTGAACACATATCAAGGTATAAAAAGTTACACAAACAAGCCATAATGACTGTATCATTCTTTCAACTTTCAAAATACGTAATAAGTAAGAGATTTAGATAATTATTAAAAAAACGCATGTATTTTTCAACAAAACACGTGCATTATTATTCTTTATCAGCCGTATCGCACACGTATAAAAAAATACTACAACAAACAAGATACCTGTTTCTAAGAACGAAACGATACGCCAATAGAATTCCGTTTCAATCATTTGATAGGTAAGAAACACAAAGAAAAAATATTGGTTGAGCTTTATCAATTTTTTTGTACGATTTCAATCTTCCAATTTTAGAATTTCATGCTGCTAAGTGTCATATAGCCGTAGCTACTAGTACTTCCGCCACCCAATAAATAACTTTAAAAATTGCTTATTGGAAAAATTAACATCAACAACAAAGCCTGGAATAACACAAAGTTACTTTATCGCTGCCTAAGTAACCTAGGTAAATGGTTTTAAAAGTGTTTATAGAGTGATTTACATTGAAGACTCGAAATAAATGAATCTTCATTCAATATTTTCTTTAACGGGTTTTTACGTGCCTTAATGATTAAATACACGCCTATCAATTCATTAGAGTTCAAACATCATAAAATCATGATAAGGAAAAAGTAGGCAGGCTTAATCAAATAATTAGTTTCCTGGAACATTTGCATAATATGGATTAAATAATTACGACTATAACTAATGCCAGGGTTATCTGCGGAGTGAAGGCTTCTAGAACGACAACAAAAACATAAGACACTGCATTGTAGGGTTGGCAAAACAAACACAGCATACGAGCAAACACAAACATAGGTGTCAGGATATAAAGTAGGTTTAATAAAAGATGTCCCGTACATTGCGTCAAACACACAGGGTGTATTATCGCTCAAATCGCGGGACTTCTTTCATGCAATGCAAAGGACTCTACCTACGTTACTTTATGTTGAGAAACCTAATAAGGTGAGTTTAAATTAAAATAATGAAACCTGACAAAATCCGGTTCAATTCATAACAAAACGATTTTTATCATGAAATATGAAAAGGAACACATATATATTTATCTTTGCATACAAAATACAATAAGTTTATCACAAATAAGGAATAGACTATATAACGTAGCAAACCAACGAAAATGAACAATCTGAGGGCAAATCGGATATTAGATCAGTACTCGTCATTTCGCGTCATTTATTTTATTTTATTTCATCAACTTTATTTTATCTTGGATAAGGCAAAACGGCAGCAGCACCTAGGGTCTGCCATCAAATATCATTGCTTAGGTAGTGATGTAAAAAGTTCCTGTAGAAACTCGGGCTCTTACGACCTTATAGTCAACATCTGGAGAGATATAACAGATAAACGAGCAATACTTACAGCCGCTTTACTTCATCTCCTTTCCCGCAGAACCGAGCGAGCTCGTCGATGCCTTCATCCCTGATGACGGTGGAATCCACATCGAAGCAGACACAGTCCGCTGTACGGAACAACTCCTGGACTGTCTGCTGCGGGGTCATCACGCTGATGGACACCAGCGAGAGAGTCTTCAGGGTGGCGTATTGGAGGTTGTTCTTAAGACTGTGAAATACAAAAAAAAATTTTTAGTAAAATCAGTACCTTCGCGCGGTTTGATCCCGTGATCTGGTGAAAATTGCCGGTACGTCATAATGTGCGCAGGCAAATCTAGATCGGTCCAGCTCAACGATTGGCCAACGACATTGACACAGCGAAATTTAGGCCAAAACTAAGACCTAGAATCTTGATAGCGGATGTAATACATAAATACGTCTTTGTTCATATAAAATTATAATGTTACTCATTGAGAAAGAATAGCCTAGAAAATATGAAACTAGATCTAACACCATGGTCAGTCTTGATAAATATGCAGTAGGATAGTCATGCATAACTTCACGCCTATATCCCTTATGGAGGAGGCAGAACACCAGAGGTTATAAAACCATCTGGAGGCATTACAATTGTGGAGAAAGGCTATTGCAGTAACAGGAGTCAGCATATCGTCCACAAAGAAACCTCTAATTAAACCTCTCTGTTCAGGCGCTGCTAAGCTCCGCTCCGCTCAGCTCCGCGTCGGTGAAATCGCAGCCTTAAGTAGTTTATCCAATAATAGACAAAATACCTAGATGTTTTATTAAGTCAACTCCTCGAACTCACAAACGTAAGATTGACACTACATAATGTTTGTTTAGTACTTGTATCCACCAACCAGCACTAGGCCAGCTTGGTGGATTATGGTCTTAACCTCCTTGTCGCCCAGAGGAGAGACTCATAGCCCTGCAGTGGGCTCATTACAAAGAGTTGTGATGATGATGATGTGGTACTATACATAAAACTTTGCACACTGCAACTCCAGACCGGTTATTCTAATTGATGAAATCACAGGTTGTTGTGATGGTGAAGACCCTAAGCTAAGTTTTAAGACATTTTCCCAAAAACACGACTTTACAAAATGATCATAAATATCTCACGAAAAGTGGGTGTGGCTATCAGGAGTAGGTACAAACAATTTTGACAATTGATTTGTAAGCTAATTAAATATTACCAGAGTATTGCGCAATAACTTAGAACATCACAGGCTTCCAATAACTTTGTTTAACAATAGATCTAAATGTACTTATTTACGGTCCATGTCGACGACGAGATTTAAATCTCACTTATTTATTTATTAAAAGGGACTTTCATTGAAAAACGTTTCATTACATATGTAGCTGTGTATTTAGGATAAGTTGCGTTTTTTAGTTCAATTGTTGTAATCACTTAACGTAAAAAACTCCGCCGTCCTAATACAACTTAGTTGTATTTATTTGGTAAGATTCAGCTTACTTTAACGAAACCCTTTCATTGAAATATTTTGTATCTCCTTAATCTAGTAGTTAGATACATGCGTAATTACGCGATCACTGAACTATTACATAAATAAAATGATACTTTATAACTTACGGGTTATTCTCAGTCACACAATTGCTCTTCTAACTATTAATTGCATTGTTCTACATATCTATTTATACAAGAATACCAAGGCGTTTCTGATAAAATATAGTTGTGGTAACCATGACCTGATAAATGCAGATATTTAACCGCATATGGTGCAGTTGTGATAAAGCAGTTAGGTAGGTACCTTCACAACAATGTCAAAACCTACTTAGTGTTCTTGCACCAGAAGGTTGGAAAACCAGTTCCAAGAAGGTCTTACAATTAAAAAGTTCGCTAAAAGACTAGAAAGGTCGTTTTTATTTGATTTGAGTAAAAATAAAACCTTTATATTGAGGAAATAATACTCTTGCTGAATAAATAAAATAAAAAAATACCTGTAAAGTGCCATTTTGGTTCTTTCTTCCAAAAAAATCACAAAAAACTATTAATTTTTTAATAAGTAACACACACGTCTTTTTTAAATAAAACAAATGCTAGGCAAAAGTTAATTAACGCGAACACGCCTCCACGGAGTGTGATATCATAGAATACAGTTCACTCAGCCTTTCTTGTCGCTTTATATCCACCCGTTGCCACGAGATAAAGTTGTGATGTGATGCGAGCTACAGGACTACCATCTATAAGCTACGTACTATGAATGACGTCACATATGTAACTTCATTAAAAAGACATGCTGCCAGACAAGAAAGCGTCTGAAGTAAGACCGTGGAAACTACAACCGTCTCTGTCACACGCGATATAGATTTACGGAATTTTTGTTGAAACACTTGTTTTGCGATTTGCGTCGGGTGCAAAAACGATAACACCGAGCTGGCGATAATTCAAACTTGTTTTGTTACGAAAAAAATGTCATCATTAACTTGAAAGTAGTGCAGTTTTATTTTTAACTGACTCACCCCGCGTTTCACCTGGATCTCACCTGATGATAAAGTGGTGTAGTTGAAGATGACAGCACAGAGGCTTAGGAAGTAAGGGGATTTTCAAAAAAATATTGCCGAAAATAATTACCGCCACTTGAACGATGATATATAGCGGCAGATTTTAAGGGTGATAGCTAGCCAGGCAAACCCTGATGGGCTTCTATGAGGGGATAAGCGGATTAGTCGCGTTTTATGACACGCTTATCCAGTTCGTGCGACCCTATATCGCTTCAAATTAATAAATATTCTTTATTAACCGGTTTTGCTGTGTTTTGATTTATTCCTACACGACAAGCCCTAACGTTACACCCTACGCAGCTATAATACGAGTTAGAAAATCAAGTTTTTACACAGTCAACATTATACAATGGTTGCGCGCGGTTGTACTCACGATGTGCTATTCCAGACTGCACACTATCACTATGCCAAATTTCATCCAAAGCCGTTGAGCCGTTCCGCCGTGAGTAAAGAACAAACATCCATCCATCCAAACTTTCACATTAGAAATCTTAAGTAAGTTTATAATATTAGTGATTGTTTTTGTGTGCACTTCACTGGATCCTTAGTGCCGTGTTACAGGTTTTAGGGCTGAAGCATAAGCACCTCGGGGTTATTTTCCCAAATTATATCTTAATTTTTTCAATCAAGTCACTACAAGAAAATCTAGACTTAAGTCTTATTTACAATACATTGAGAGTTCAGCATTGTCTGATTCCCATTAAGAACAAAGTGTTTGAATTTTGTGAGGAATGTTTATGTTTTTTATTGAAGCTATAGTACTTTTTTTTTATTCAGAAAAATATATAATATTAGTCTAATGTACTCAATACTAATTGGTTGGAAATGGGATGAGAGCCAATTTTGAAATAGGTAAATATTAAAGAGTTAAATTAAAAAATTCAAGTCAAACAGTCACAACCTCATTGCCAACTTATAATTGTTTCCTTGCAATAAGGCAGCCAATTGTTTTCCCTTATTAAATATAAACCATTTATACCGGTGAAGAATAATAAGCTGAGTTTCAACTAAATCACAATAATAGTATAAAGACCTAACTTAATCATAGAAATGCCATTATAATATGCAAATCTCTGGAGCAGTTCAATTTTAGGCTAATAAGTGTCATTTATTATTAGAGGTTGATAATATTTTCCTCGTGTTGATAACCTATTCATACTATTTTTGTTCGCATTATAACGTCCAATCTAAGAGCTAATATTCGAATCTACCTTTGAGAATATTTAAGTGAAATATAGCATTTGATAACAAAGATTACATGCATTATCAAAATTTTTGATAGTAAAATAGCAAAGAATAATAAAGATAACATTGATTACTGTTTGCCCTTTACCATTTACTTGCGGGGGGCATTAGCATTATCATTTACATAATGAGTCAACTGACGCAAACAAATAAGTTATTTCATAAAAAGTAATCCGATATTTTAATGAAGTGTACTTATTACTAAAATTATTTTGACATAAGGAAAAAATATCATAGGAATTAATTCTCTAAACTTAGTAGCTGTGTCTGTTACTTCAGCAGAGTTAATCCCATACCAAATGGCACAATACAAAGTACCTATCCTAGATGTTATTTAAGGCTAAACTATCACCATTAAGTAAATTTTAAGCTCAGTCTGCCCAGCCATTTCAGTGCAATAGAAAATCAAATATATGCACATATAATATAATCATAAGCTTTTACATTTATAAATAAATGTATTGCTGTATTTTAAAATAAGAACTTACGGATTGGATGTAACACAAAAATTATGTCATCATCATTTGATCTTCATAAATGGAAATTTTTGCTATATGTGTAATAAATAATATTTATCATAAGTTTGGAACAGCTCAATGCACTATTTGCAATATCTAGAAAACCTTTTTGAGATTATTATATGTATACTTAATTAGGCTCTAAGTTATTTAATAGTAGGAACTACATACCTGAATAGTTGAATTGGCTTTCCTGTAAGGATAAAGTGACCAATTTCACTGAATGTAAAACTATTTATATGTTTGCAGTAATGGCAATTTAGAAATTATAATAAAATGACCTTGAAAATTAATTCAGCTTGTCAAATGTACACGAATTGATAGATAGAGGCACCGAAGAGGGGAATGAGCTGACAGATGAGTTTCATGATAAATGATAATGATGTAAATAAATAGTCATTGTTATAGGTTCTATTTATAATTATAGTTGAACCACGCCGGTATATTAATAGGAATTGTATTGTAAACTACAACTTAAACTAGAAAAGTCTTAAACAGATTTAGTTTAAGTTATAAATACAAGCTATTCTGATTATATATTTTAGAAATAAAGTTGAAAAATAAGTAAACTCACCTTAGCAACTTCAGCATTTATCTCGCTGACTTTGATTGACGTTTTAATCAGGTCAGTCTGTCTGTCTACCTGACGCTGACTTTGACGTCCATCAGACACAACTGCCTACACGATTAAAAATAAATTAAAAAGTTAAAAAACAATTACTTTAAATAAGTTGACACAAAAGTGAGTAAACTATTGTCTCCTCCTATTCCCAAGACTATATGTATATTTATGCACAATTGTGTTTGTTGTTACAGGATGATTGCGTCAAATAGAGACCTATCCTTTATTTTATATATTTTAGTGACGTCAACTGGATGTGTTTTTTTTTATCCATTATTACAATCTATTGAATTAATTTGCTTGTTACATATGTGTCAGTAGGATAAAGTCGTCGAATAGATTTTGTGATGTCACACCAATAAATTTAAAGATTATTCCATAATGCTGCCTAAAATTATAACAATAAGGGCATTATCTTAGATATTTTGTCATCTACATTCATTTTATGATAATTTGGGTTTATTAAAATATGCATTAATTACCGATCTAGCTAGCTCCATAGACATACGGTACGGCAAATAAGACAGAACAAAACAAAGAATTAAGGAAAGAATCAAAGGCTTTTTATGTTATTTGCCATCAGAATGGAGTTTATAAACTGAAAACAAGGCTGTATAGCTTACTTCCAAACACTTATGAGCTAATAAAAATAATTAATTAAAGGCGCGGTAACTTTTAAAAACAATATAATTACATACAAGTTACGTTTTAAATAATAAATATATGTTGAGATTATTAATTAATTATTTTAACTTATTAGCGTTATTGTTTATGAATTAAACCATGAATGTTGTGCAGAGAGAAAAAAGGAATAATATTAAAATAGTCAGGTCAAAAAATGAGTTAGTGAGGAAAAATTCTTCAATTGGTAAGTTGTAAATATTTTACTATAGCGCCCATAACTTGTTTAAACTAAATGGTGTACTTATTGAATTTATTTTGATACAAGTAATGCCCAAGAATGAGATATCATTATGGACCTAAAATGCCTTGCGAAACTTTTTGGATAAAAAGATGTCAAATATTAGGTAGGTATTCAAATTGCTGTTAGGTATGTAAGTACTTATACAGGGTTGTTTTGTAGGCACCTACCAAATTTAAATATTACGTACTTTGATATAATACGAATAATCTGCATTTTTACTTTAGTATCGTTCAGTAGAAAAAAGTAAAAATATGGCACCTCAATTTGTTTCACGAATAGTCGTCGTTGATGAAGGCACTATGATTAAGTATTAATAATGTTACGAGGACGTAGTACAGTAGAATCTTGATAACTCGAATGTCAAGGGAAACCAAAAAAAATCGAGATAGCAAGTTTTCGACTTAACAAGAATTTCGACATAAAAAGGCACAATTTCATAGAACATTTATTACGACAAATTACATTAGGTAACATAAAATGAGAGAGAGAAACATAACATCAGCTGTGTTTCTTAGAAATTCGAAAGTTTATTGAATGTATTCATTCCTTGCACGTGTGCAAAACAAAAACAATAGATAAGAGGCCCCGAGCCCCGAACATTCCTTTTTGATTTTATTGCCACGAGTTTTGAGCTCCGGGAATCCCTAGTAAGAAATTATCATATTTTATGAACTTCGACTTACTGAGGTAGGTATTATTATTATTTATTGTACTACAAGACGTTTTGTCGCGCGACAAAACATGTTAACGATATTAGATTGCAAGGTCACACTTTGAGTTCAGTAGTTATGCATACCTACCTACAGGCAATAAAAAAAGTTACCTACATAAGTTACGTACAATCTTTTCCTTCATCTTTTTACTTTTACGGGCTTAGGACCGGCAAATTGCAAAAGGTTTTAGCGATTTAATGAGAAAAATTTAACATAATACTTTTAAGTGAATGCAAAAAAGATACAAAGAACAAGCATTTTGCAATTCGGCGTATTTAAAAAGATTGAATCAACTTATGTACATTAATTAAAGCTCTAATCAACATTATTCACAGAATTATTACGATTGAGTTTCAAATTCAATACTTAAGTAAGTGTTCAAAATGATTACCATGTTTCTCCAGGCAGAGTCTAGCACGTTTTAATACAGTTTCTTTAATTTTGTTAAGCACTGCAGTGTCACTTTTTCAAATGCACTCACTATTTGGGTTTTAAACTCAGAGAGGCTTTGAGCTTCGTTCTGATAAACAAGTCAAGGGTTTTGCGGGCTCTCGCGAACGCAATGCGATACGCAGACTGCGCATGCACTTCCGTTGAGGATGCGCGAGCGACTGAAGGTCTTGGCAACAGACAAATGTTTCCGGATTTGCGACGGCGGCGCCGCCGGCCGGTTTCGTTCACGTCCGGTCATGTCGGTACCATACCTACTCGATGTTATGGCACTTATTTTCAAGAAAATACGATTGTTTTTTGAGAATTTGGACGTCTGTGATGTAATTCATTCGGCCAAACACGTTGCACCTCTGCGCGTAGTCTTTATAGTTCATAGTATTGATTCATAAAATAGCATGACCACGTTGTGCTTAACATTATAGTGAATAATATGAATTTCGGTGAAAAAAAATTACTACTTATTTTTGGCAGAAATGGTTTCTATTAATGATACTTATTACGTAAAAAATATTTGGTAGATGTTGTCAAATGAACCCTGTATAAAAAGTTCAAGAATAGCTTAGAAGTAGGTATATTATTCATTTGTATAAATAAGAGTATGCATGCATGCTGAAGATGCATCTCTATCATCAGCTAAGGTATTTTTTTAGATGTCAGGTGACACAACCTGTTCAAAAACGTTTTCTTGATGTCTTCTTGCCAAGAAGTGGCCCAAGCTCTAGAATTAGCAGAAATCTAGCTTCGCAGTGTGAAACTAGACTTCTGTCGGTCTTCAATCAAATGAAGTAGGTACCTAACTTCTGTTCTCGAATATACCTACGAGCCTTAAGTCTTCGACAGATGGTAGGTAAGATGGGAAAAAGTCAATCTGACTCATATTTTCTATAGTCAGATATCAAATCACACAAATTTTATTAAGTACAACTTATTAATTTTAACACAAAAATTCCTTAATCTTGGTAAGTATCTCCCATGCTAATCAATCGCTTCTATTAAATGTAGGTATACGGGGTGCACCTTTACAATCAGTGCCGCGGTACCAATTTGACAAAGAAGACCGGGGAGCAGGTATGGGATCATCTATGGGCCCACCGTTGTTACCACCAAGAAGTTTGAAACGCAAGTACATATCTTAGACGCTTAATTTATTAACGGAAGATTGAAGGCCTTATCGCTAGTGAGCGATCTCTACCAGGCAACCAAGTAAAAATAAAATACCTAGTCAATTTTGCGCACTAACTTTGTTTCCCCCAAGTAAACTTTTATCAAAACTGTGATATAAGGGTGAACTAGATAGACCCGAACCAGTAAAGTTTTTTCGTTCTTAGCCAGTCTAGGATTCGAAGCCGAGTGACCACCGCTCCGCTCAGTGGTAGGTAGGACCCCTTCAGGGATCGCCTGCTCACCTTCCACCCTTTATACAAATTCGCCGTAATATTTAAATCGCTCACAGTGCTGTATAAGGAACAAATTGTTTTCTTAACCCATGAACCCCTACTTCTTCGACCTCATCGTCACTTGGCATCAGATGACATTGCAATCAAGCGCTTATTTAGTCTCCGATAAAAAAAAACTATCCGCAATAATTACAATCATTTATACTCGTTTCTTATGAAAACATTGCAATAAATAACTTTTTTAAAGTTTATAATTCTTATTTGTTTTATTGAAGAGATAAGATTAGATTCCAATTTGCGTATTTGAACTCGAATGATTCCTGGCTTTTTACAGAAAACATTAGTCATGAAGAATTACTATGTGCTATATTTTCTTCTAATACCTATGACATGTACCTACCTAATATTATATGCCTTTCTATGCACGTCGTCGTATCGGAATCTGTAAGAGTAGTATGCGAGTAAATGTTTGTTTGCGCGTCCGATCACGGACAAATATGCAGATAGTTGGTTTTACGTAGTTTTAATTACGTTGTTTTGTTCAGTAGACTGTTTCTCGATATACAAATTTTCATCATCATCATCAGCCAGTAGACGTCCACTGCTGGACATAGGCCTCCCCCAAGGTTCTCCACGTCGTCGCTCGCTCCCGCGCCGCCCGCATCCAGCGTTTACCGGCGATCGCGACCAGATTGTCGTCCATCTTGCGGGGAGCCTGCGTGGCCGCCACTCGACAACTTTTCTGCCCCAACGCCCGTCTGTCCCTGCCCATTGCCATTTCAGCTTGGCAATCCTTCTGGCTATGTCGGTGACTTTGGTTCGCTTGCGAATCTCCTCATTCCTGATTCGATAACGCCAAAACAAGAAAAAAAAGACGTGTGGCACTCGGAGACTGCCGCGGTAAAGCTATTGCATAGCATTTTTTATCAACTTATGCAATTATAATTATTTATTTATTTTATTTATGCAGTTATGTTTGATCTAATATGAAGTTTTACAAGTTCCTAGTAGATGGCGCTGATTGTTTATTAAAGCCCGCATGTAAAGTTATGAAATCAAAGTATCACCGCTGTGCCGGTCGGAGTGGAGGGTGTTGATCAACTGAATAATCGTGGAATAGAAAAAATAGTATATGTGTAGTGAATAAGTGAATTAGTGTTTAAAGTGAAGTTCAAAGTGAAGTGAAGTGCTAGAAACGCTCCCGCGTTGTCGCGGAGGGGATCACCTTTCGCAAGTCGCCCAAGTCGGGTGGTTTGTCCGTTCGTGGTACCTACCCGGTCTGCCACCAGCGGCAAGCCCCGGGCAAGGGCCTCGGGCCGGCAGCCGCCGCCCGATTTCGGGTCGCATACAGGCCGCCCTATAAGCGTTCGTCCTGAGTGAGGTAACCATGCCACACCAGTCGCCGCAGTACCCTCCGCTGCGGAAGGGCACCCGCCCGCCGCTGCCACCGACGCACCGGCGCCGCGTGTTTACAAAGAACCCGCTCGGCCACGTGCTAAACCTGATAGCTGACAGCACCACGCCACGCCACCTAGGTGCAGGAGCCCGCGCCGCCTCGCTCGCTGCCGCAGCATCCACATCGAGAACAGGTATTAGCTCACCCGCTGTGAAAACAACGGTCGAGTTCTTCCCTTCGACACTAACAATGCCACTTACGGCACGTTCATCGCAGTACGACACACCGACTGCCCAGTCCCCGGTTCAATCCCAGGGACAGCACCCAGTACAGACGCCTCCGCCTTCACAAATACTCAGTTCGTTGCCGTCGCAACCACCCCACTCGAGCTGTGAGCCGGATCAACAGCAAAGCATACCAGTCATAACTGGCGCAAACTCCGGGATAAATCAAACCACGACTCCATCAACAGCACAGACCAACACGTGGCAAGCTTCACCACCGCACCGTGTACTGACACCACCTCTCGCTTCACCGGGGGGTAGTTCAAGAGTAACCATGGCACCATGGCGTACGCTACCAATGGACACTATTCCCGCCCAGACGGTAGCTTATGCCACCATTGCTGCCACTACACCACCCAGCAAAGATTCCATTTCACCCGGGCCATCAACCGCCGCCACGCCTCCGCAACCAACCACTCCCAAAAAGGTTAGGTACCCACCACTGGTGGTAGAACACCTGCCAAATTGGCAAGTCCATTTTAAAACACTAAGGGAGAAACTGGGGAAGGCCCCCAATGCCCGACCGTTTGGGAAAGGAGTGAGATTCGTGCCCAGCGACGACTTTGAATATCGCACTATACAGTCATATCTCACGAAACTCGAGACCACGGAAAAGATCGCATGGTTCTCCTACTCCCTTCCTTCAGAAAGATCTCTGAAGGTAGCCATTAGAGGACTACCAGTGGACACCCCACCTGAGGAGATAATGGAAGATTTTAAGAACCTCGGCTACGTACCTGAATACATCAGACCCATTCGAGCCAGACGAGGTCGCCCTGGTTGCATTTTCTTTGCTCAGTTCCTACGGACAGCGAACCTCATCCCAGGCATTTATGAGGTTAGTGAACTGCTTTATATGCCAGGAATAAAGATTGAGGCTTGGCGTGGCAAAAAAGGCCCGGCCCAATGCCACAGATGCCAACAATTTAGACACTCGTCGCATCACTGCCACAGACGCCAGGTGTGCGTGCGTTGCGGGGGGGAACACCCCGCTAAAGAATGCCCGCGCCCGCGCGAGGAGCCCGCCACCTGCGCAAATTGTAACGAAGCACACCCGGCAAATAGCACCTCTTGCATAGTATACTGCCGAGAGGCGAGAAATAAAAAAGCAAGCACTGTGGCCCAAACGGGCAAAGCCCGTTCTCACGCCCCCATACACCCGCAGCAGGACGTCCCTGCGACGCAGGAGCAATCTTCTTTGATGGCCCCGGCAAATCCAGCAAAGCTCCGGAATTCAAATAAAAAGAAAGCCAAAAAACCAGCCTCAAGTACAGCTAACGAGACCCCTGAGGCTGAGACCATGAATGATGAAGTTCAAGGTGAAGATGAACAAAATATTCAACCGCCAAATAAACAAGTTGCCGGATCCATTACCATCCGAGACAACAATAGAATGGCCACGATCGAAATGGCCATAAACATCCTTAATGAAGTCCTCCAGGCACTTAGAGAAGAAAGAGATCCGGTGCAGGTGATATTCAATGGAATCGGAAAGCTTCTCAATGGATAATAATGCGCTAAGAATCATTCACTGGAATGCCAGGGGACTTCCCAAAAAAAAGTCCCTTCTTAAAACACTCCTACGGCAACAAAACGCGGACATAGTGCTGATTTCTGAAACGCATCTTAACAAGAGGGACAGCCTCAAGATTCCATTCTATATCACCTACAGAAAGGACGAAACAGCAATAGACGGAAGGGCATATAGAGGGCTGGCCGTCTTAATAAGAAAAGAAATTCTTCACCAACCGATACCAGTTCCAATAACAAACAGTTGCTATGCGCTTGGTATCGAGATTTGCCACAACAACACCCCACTCCGCGTGTTCGCGTTTTACAAGCCACCGAATAATACGTTGGAATTGTCTGATATTCACACTTTGTTGGATTCGCCTCATCCGACTATTATAGCGGGGGATTATAATACAAAACACACGGCGTGGAACTCCACGACTGTAAATAGAGATGGCAGGAAGCTGTTTGAGGATTCCGAACGAAACGGGTACGTAGTTGTCGGCCCGGAGGACCCAACCCACTACCCGGAAAACCCACTTCATAACCCAGACGTACTAGATATAGCTATTGCCAAATACCTTGAATCTTCACCAACGCAGGAAGTCATGTACGAAGACATGGGGTCAGATCATCTGCCAGTACTCATGACCATCTCGATGAAACCACTACAAGCCGCGCCAAAACCACCAGCGAGAAAAGTTAATTGGGAAATCTTCAGCAAAGAGGTTGAAAAGCGAACACCCAACTTTCCGGTTAAATCACCTACTGAGGTTGAGCAGCTGACTCTGGAACTGACCTTAGCAATCCAAGAGTCCCTCAGGATAGCCACCACAAGCGCCAGGGTCTCCCAAAGAAGACCAACACTCCCTCATCTAATACAGAAGAAGCTAGAGGAGAAAAGGCAACTCAGGAAACTCTGGCAACGAACGCGATGCCCTACACTGAAAATGCAGCTAAATAGACTCGGAGAGGTCATCAAACAAGAGGTAAAATCTCACTTCGAGGAGGAATGGGATTCCTACATATATGAAAGCAGTACCGATTGGAACGGAATTCACAAGCTCTGTAGGCAAATGAGGGGCCAACCCACTCCAATCAGACCTCTATGTGCCCCCGACGGAACCCCCCGATATAAGGCTGAAGACCGCGCTGAACTGTTTGCTGAACATCTTAAAAAACAGTTTAGCCCAAACGAAGCTAAAGACCCGGAATTCAATCATAACATTGAACGTATGCTTGAGTCGTATTGGATGCAAGACCCGTACGCCCCAGAAGAAGAGCCCATCTACTTCAGTCCAAAGCAAGTGATAAATGCCACGCGAAAGTTAAACCCCAAAAAGGCCCCTGGAGTGGATGGTATTACGAACGCTGCAATTAAAAATCTGCCCTACCGAGCTCTGGTAGCCATTACGAGACTCTTCAATGGCATCATGAGAACAGGCCACTTCCCTGATATGTGGAAAAAAGCTCTCGTCATAATGCTGCCAAAACCCGGTAAGACAAAACTAGCCCCGGAAAGCTTCCGTCCAATATCTCTCCTTTCGAATCTGTCGAAACTGTTCGAACTCTTACTACTGCAATACTTGAGGCCACACTTAACACCCAGAGCCGAACAATACGGATTCCGAGCAGAACACTCTACCACATTACAACTGTCAAGAATGTTAAACCACCTGACCACGAACTCTAACAAGCGTGAACACTCTGTGGCAGTGTTTCTAGACATGGAAAAAGCTTTTGACAGAGTGTGGCATGACGGACTCCTGTACAAACTAACATCAACCACACCACGTAGACTCGTTACCATCTTACAGTCCTACCTCCATAAAATAAGCTTCGTAGTACGAGTTGAAGAAGCCATATCACAAGATAGACCAATACTGGCAGGCGTGCCCCAGGGTAGTTGCCTATCACCGGTACTCTATTCTTGGTACACCAATGATATCCCTGTACACAAGGATACAACACTATATCTTTACGCAGACGATGCAGCGTACGTTGCCACATCAATCAAGCCTGCCCATGCGAGTATCAAGATCCAACGTACGCTGGATCTCCTCCCAGAATGGTTGCGACGATGGCGACTATCGGTAAACGTCTCAAAAACTCAGGCCCTGCTCATATCCGGGACCAACAAACGGATAGATAAACCAAGACTTCTGGACCAGGAGATCGAATGGAGTCCCGTCGTCAAATATCTCGGTGTGTACATCGACAGACGACTAACAATGAGGCATCATGCAAAGCAGATTGTCACGAAAGCAAGAACGGCGCGAGCACTATTGTACCCAGTGCTCTCTTCTGACATCCCTCTCCGAACAAAGGTAGCAGTTTTCAAACTATACATCAGACCTGTTCTTACGTACGCGGCCCCAGCATGGTATGTGCTGGCTAGCGAAAGCACAAAGAAAACTATACGCAGCCAACAATCAGCCTCTCTTCGCCGTATATTGAAAGCCCCACGATTTGTCCGCAACACCACCATACAAAGGGACCTCAAAGTTGAAAGTATCGACACCTTTATTCAACGGCTCGCAAAAGCGATGTTCGCACGCGCTGATGCCTCATCATTAGTCCACCTTCAAGGGATCGCCCCTCTTCACGCAAGACCACCAGATGCCAAAATGTATCAAAGAGAACTTCTACTCCCAGCTCAAACTGACGTTTATAAATAATTATAAAAAAGATATTTGCCTCCAAAACAAATTAAACTAAAAATATAAATATAAAAAGAAAAAAAAAAATGAACCTACATATGTTGAACAAACATCAGCCAAGGACAGGCCCAAATCATTGGGTCGCGCAAGACACCTCCACAGGGAGCCAAAGCTCCATAGTGGACTCCTCCGTGCCCCTGAAGGCCCGTGAGAAGACTCGAAGTGGAGGGTGTTAGGTTTTTTTCGTTACGGAATTTATGGATTCGGTCCCCACGCTCAAGGCCCGCGAAAGAAGCTATGCAATAGCTTAAAAATGTTCCGTTTCAGGGTGTTATTCTAGGTAATAGAATAGCTTTGCTTAGTTTGGGTCCATGTTCCTAGTTGGTGTGATTTTTCGGGTGTTTTATTTAGTGTAGTAGCATTTTGTATCCAACTCAATTAATTGGGGCTTTCTAAATTTAGTTATTTCTTAAAGGCTTATAACATCAAGTTCTACAAAGCCTGAGTCTTCATCAAGTGGTCGCGTGAGGCCCCGCATACTGGCGAGTGACTCGGCTGCAGATACTTCCCTAGATAATATGGTGACACCTAAGAACAGACCTACACCTTTGAGATATATCAGCAGCAGTAGTAGAGGTATGAAGTTTCAATTGAGTTAATTCTTTGGTCTTTAGTAATAATAATTATTCATTGTGCAAAATGTTTATAAATATCATAAAATGCATGAGCATACGTTTTATAACACAATAACAGTTTGAACACATTTTTGGTCACAACTCTTTAAATTAAAGTAATCATAAAATTTATAAATTGTCATATACTCATATAGGTAAGTACTTAATTAAGTTCAAGGGTGTGTTTTTGAACAGCGGGTTCATTGAAGCGAAACTTTGAAACCACAGTTGGATTTTGAAAAGTTAAATTCATTACATAGCCTATTTTTAGGATTAGTTGTGATTCAAGTATTTTACCGAGAAATTCCGACGGCATAAAATGTTGTGCGGGTAAAACTTCATTAAAATGTTAATTTTATTTTACGCTGGCAACATTCTCCATTTTCTTTTGTTCAATGAACGGTTTTTAATTTCGGAATAACATAAAGCAATGTATTGGATGCAGGTGGATACAGCGGTAACCGATCGATGAGATCCACAAGTACATCGGTAGTGGAGGCCAGCGTTATATTAGGTATGAACTTTCCCTAAATTACCTAGATTTATTTATCACTCCAACCAGCACCAGGCCAGCTCGATGATTTGCGGCCTAAACCTCCTCGTCACCCAGGAGAGACACTCATAGCCCGCGCAGTGAGCCCATTGCAAAGAGTTATGATGATAATCACAGAAACAATCCTTAAATTCACCAAAACACTATTTTGATCCCTCCGATGGAAAAAGCTGAAATTAATCTAAAAAGTACATACATACCTACATAACTTCACGCCTGTATCCCTTATGGGGTAAGCAAAACACCAGAGGCTATAAAACCATCTGATGTCACCCTTGACACGTTAAGAGGATTTTTTATGATGGAGAGAGACTATTGCAGTGACAGGGGGTTAGCCAATCTCCCACAAAAATGACAATAAAACCTCTATCCCTTAACTGACTTTTACAGTATGCCCGGGACGAGAAGCATCTGGTACATTCTATGTTTTTCTCCCCAGTCCAGCATGGAAGGAAAAAGTATAAATTTGTTTATTTGCAGCTATATCAGAGGGCAGAGGCATGGCACGTGGTGAGATTGGAATGGCTGCAATCGACTTGAAACATCCACATCTAGTTCTCAGCCAATTTAGTGATACGCTTCTTTATACACATACTCTTACGAAAATTAACTATTTTAATCCTGTAGAGGTAAACTACTTTAGTTTTAATTTGAACATTATGTTGACAAATTTTATGTATTCGAGTGGCTCTAGATCGCTGTACTCGGAAAAGGCATGTCGCGAATCAAAATATTATCTAATTAATTTAAACTGAAGAGTTCGTTTGTTTGTTTGAATGTGCTGATCTCTGAAAAAACTAGTCGGATTTGAAAAAAAATTGCATTTGATACCCTATTTTATAGAAAATCTTACAAGATTAAAAGTTACGCGAATAAGCCGCGTGAAGTTGCTAAAACTTTGTTTGTACTAAGTACAGAATGCAGCAGATCAAGTGTTACGTACCTGTCAAATTTCCACAACCAAAGACGACCACTTTGGCGATGGGGTAACACTGTCGCGTCGAAGACATAGCGTTCAGATACAATTAAATTTTTTGACAGGTTTGGAAAACTTGATCTGCTGCCTTCTATACCTACCTACTTAACTTGCGTCTGAAGTACCTAATCGAATTTTGACATCCGTAAATATCAACCAACAATTCAACTTTCACAGATAATAGTACCCCATACATTTTGCGAGGGTGTTCGACCCAATCAATTGTACCAACTGATCAAAAAGCAGTTTCCACTTGTAAACTTGACGACAGTTCAACGGAGACACTTCAACGATGCTGCTGGCCGTCAACAAATACAGAGTCTCTGTGCTCCGCAGTACAGTGCTGTTTATCTCCAAGTTATTCAGAAGTATGTATCTGTATATATTTTTTGAAGTCTTTATTTAGAAAGCTATACACCTGCACAAGGTTAAGTCAGCTGTATCTATCTATATGACTTCAAAGTTATTTACTATAAAGTCAATTTTTAAAAGATAACATGATATAGAGATTGTCGGCGCCCCAGAGCGACGCTAGGGTGGAAGGGCGCGGGGAGCAGTCAAGAGTCGTTCCCGCGCGCCCGCCGTCTCTGCCTGGCATTCGCATGCGCGGTTCGCCCCCCTGCGTGCCCCGCTACCCCCGCCGCCGCCTCGTCTCGAGCACATCTGCCCGCGCGCCGGCAGCTTTCTTTTCCCAACGCGACGTCGACCGAAGCGTACACAACCCGCTAATTAAGGCCATCCGCCATGCCATGTTTAACAATATTATATTAGCGTCAAGAGAAATGTAAAACAAGTTATAATACATAACCCTATGTAACTCCTTAATTCGGCCGAATTAAAGAAGCATCAAGTCTACCCCATGCAGTTTCAATTTACAACCCTGGGAGTAGATATTAGAGAAATTTTAACCTTACCGCCTCTAAGAGATCTGCACTGAGCATTTTTACTACAGTACGGAAGCCTGGAGTATTCTCGCAAAGGTATGCTGCCATTTCGTAGTAAATTGTTTGACAGATTATCACTTGCCGACCAACGTTTCGCTGATGTTTTACTTTGACAACTAACGATTAGCTAATTGTATAACATTTCATTCGGTAGAATTATTGTTAAGCTGGTTATAATAATGACACAAAACGATGGGACAGTCATTATTTGTCAAATATTTCATTGCCACACAACTATTAGACGAATGGCGTTTTGATGTTTTGTCAGTGTAATTGAGGTAATTATAAAAAAATATCTTTTACACATTTCAAAAATGTTTTCTTTTTACATTTTATTTCGGTACATCACAGAGATCATTGAATATAAAAACGAAAATCACAACTGCGACTCCACTTAGTACTTATCAGTCCCGCAAAGGCGTGTATACCGTGTGGGCAGGACCGTCGGCGGCGGAGGCCGAAGCTGCGTTGGCGAATATGAGTGCCCGCATCTTGTTACGGGCGTAGGGGCTGCAAATACCTCAGATGTAGAGACGTTTTTAACTGAATTTTTGTTCCAAAATAAATTGATACCATTTCATTGAGACAGATTTGTTAAACAATAAACAACTCAATGATTATTACCCAAATTAAAACATTCTGTATTACGTTTTCACGATTGATAAAACTTAAACTATTAAATAAAACACTTTTTAACCGGATTTACCGCGTATATTTACATTTTTAATTTTAACTCGACGTTTCGGTGTCTGCATGAAATTGATTTCCACGAAAACATTCTGCTTATTGAAATTTGTCATTTAAAAAAAACACTATGAAAAGCAGACAATATGCACAGTATGGTTGGGAAATGAGACGAAATGATATGATACGTTGGCAAGTGATTATTCGGCAAACAAAATTCTGCGCAACGTTAGTTGGCAAGTGAAAATCTGGCAAACTATTTTCGGTGAAAAGTCCGGGAACCTCTTTCATACTTATAATATAATAATAATAATACTTTATTTCCTTCAAATCTTAGTCTATTACAAATGTAGATTGGGGTCCCAGTTAAGCAAGTAATGCCTGTATTTGGAAACCCCGCTCTTCCTTAACTTTACAATTTATTTTAACTATAGGTACTAATACTAATTACATTTCCGTTTTATTTAATTTAGAAGTTCTGTAACAGCTTTTTTACAATTAAGTAATTTAGAAGACTTTAGCTATAGGTAACTCATTTTATATTTTTCTTACAATTTTTAATGTATTAAATAAATTCTAATTAATATAAGTTGTACAAGGATGTATATACGAGTATGTTATGTGTGTTTGTATGTAAGCGTGTGATTAGTAGGTATGTATGTGTATTGGAATCATCACTTACTCACAATTTATTTATTATGATATATGGTGAAGGAAAAGTTCTATTTCATCATAAGTTTTAGGCTGCACCCAGTTCATCAAAAGATTTTTACATTCATGTTGGGATTTTCTGTATATGTGTAGTACTTTGTTTATTTTATTATATAAAAATGGGGAGCGAGAGTTGAATTGTCTCCGAGCAAACTCTGTTTTTATTATAGGAGGTTGAGCTACTTTATTTCTTCGTCGCACATTCAGTAAGCGAGGGTCAAATTAAAGAGATTTATGTTTTTTCATTATAGCTGCTAGGACATATAGTTTCCTTACAGAGAGGAGGCCACTGATGCAGTAAAGTCTTTCTGTGGAAAATCTTCGTTTTTTATAATACATGACTTTAATAAGTGACCGTTGAGCTCTTTCTAGATGAAGAAATTGTGTCTTTGCGGCTCCACCCCATACTGGGATACAGTACGTTATAATAGATTGCGCAAGTGAAATGTATATTCGGTTGAGAAGAGACCTAGAAGCGTCTGGCTGATAGATGTTATCAGGTATAACGTGACTTAAGGTATTAAATATCCACATCAATTTTCGAGTCCTGCTAATGACGTGTTCTAAGTGTGGGTACCATGATAGTCTCTGATCCACAATAACACCCAGATACTTAGTTTGGGAGACTTTTGCGATCGATGGACATCCACAGGGCTTGTCACTTGCACTCCGGTCACATGTGTGTATATTTTACTTTAGCTATTGGGTGACACTGTCTGCTTCAGACGCCATTGTTCGAGTGTTTGATACCCTGCCCCTGCACACTGCTCAAGTCTGTGCATATGAATATGTTTGTTTGCTTGGTATTGCGTTGCGCTAGGTGTGTTTTATGTATTTACGAAAATAATAGTAGAGGTATGTTTAAACGTAGTCTAGTACCTATACCACAATCTAGAGCTGTTGCGTGAATTTATGTCCAACAATTATTTATTTATTCGTGAAATTAAATGAATTGTGTGTACAGTCACCCGCGCAACTTATTTGGTTGTGATAAGGTTCAAATTCCAATGAAAATGTATACATGTTATTAGGCGTGACTGCTGTTGCCCTCTAAAAGCAATAATAAGCAATAAAGTGTTGAGTCACCGATCGTCAGTATCCGCGTCGATAACGATAATAACAACATTCACGAAAGCGTTCATAAATTACGTATTTAAAAAAAATTGTTGCATAGGTGATCGATTTGATTAAGTGAAGATGAAAGTCGCATTTTTTTTCTCTTTGTTCTAATTTTTGACCTTTTGTCATTACACTGGCTACTATAAAAAGAAACTCTATTACGGGTGCTTTACTTTTCTTGACGACCACTTTGGCAATGGGGTACTTAACAATGTCTGCCTCAGATGCCAGAGGTCGCGGGTTTGATTCCCGCACGGAACAAGAAAAAAAATGTTCTGGGTTAGGGCATTGTATGTACTTATTTATATTCTAGGTTCCCCCCTAGTTCGCTACATGTTATCCCACAACACAAGCTATGCTTACTTTGGGGCCATGTAGGTTGGTATGAAATGACGGTTTTTTTAACTATGCCCTTTTTAAGAACGTCGCCAAATTGATCGGCATACGCTCGCCTAGGGCAACCCTTCTGACAACACCATCCATTCTTACTCTGTACACCCCTTTCGTAAATTTACTTTCACTCATCCTTTCCAAATGTCCAAACCACCTTAGGGTATGCTCTTTCAATGTAGTCACTACATCTTCTTTCAATCCCCATCTCTTTCTTATTTCGTTGTTTTTATGTTTGGGGTAATCTTTGTTGCTACTGAACAGATTGGGATCTGGTTTGCACCAGTGTAAGAGTGTTCTCGGGCTATCAAACAATAGTTTACATATGGTCCGGTTTATTGCGGCTTTTATCGGTTGAAGTCGGTGAAAATATCGACTGCAAAACCAGTAATAACTTGAAGCCAAATCCTCTGGCACCGTACTGATATCTACAGTAATCTACGGTCGAACCTCGAAATAAATGCCTACAGCGCAGCGCATCGGTTCTTTCATATGTGATAGGGCTGCCCGCCTTCAGCGTTTAAATTACATTTGCCTGCTTCGTGTTTACTGCCATGCAGTTTTGTGACTGCAATTATATAAACAAATAAAATAATTTGTATATTGAATAGGAAGTGTTCAACAAAAATACGTTTTGAGTTAAAAAACCATGTAAGTTGTATAACAAATCGGTACGATATGATGTATTATTAAATTTCAAAGTATAAACAATCCGCATATTAACGTAAAGCTCAACCAACGCTGCCGCGTAGGTGTAGCTATCGTTTCGTCCGTTTGTATGAAGTTGAATTACTGTAGATATCTGTACTGTGCCTCTGGGTTCTACAGCTAGTTAGGTAGGTATGACATTTAAATATCTTTATTCCGTTAAAAACAACGATATTAGGTTACCTACATAAACAGTGCTAATATTGCTATTAAAAAAAAATTTCTTTTACCTACCATCATAATGTTTATGAATTTCAAGGTTGAAAACAAAGATAGGTACCTACTTTGTCATGGTCACGCACTTGGATCGAGTAGCATTTTGCGCGTATATCTCAAGCATAAATCGTTGTCAATTTGTGTAGAAAACTGTTTAAATATCTATACCTGAGATTGTCTACAGGATAACCGTTAATTTTTATTTCGTAAATGCACCAGGTTCTATGCTTTGACGGCCGCTGCAGCGGTACTGAAGTATGTGGAATACATACAATGTGTCGTGTTTGCGAGGGAATCTTTGAAAATCGAATACCATTCTTCCGAGAACACAACAGTTATAGGTAAACAATCCGCTTATTTTTGATTAATAGCTATATAATACCTATCCCTATTAGTCTACAGTGTGTATTAGTGTTCCCAAGCTGTAGCAGAATATCAGCGCTTTGCTGTCTGAGCAAAAATGACGCTGAGCTACGGCTCTTTGCACTACTACAACACACTCTTTTGGTTGTAATTGTACTTTATTTTTTATTTTACTTTTGTTGTGAGATGTTAAATTTGTAATTAATTTGAATTTGTTCTTGCTGTAATATGTGTGTGTTTGTGGCATCAATAAATGAATTATTTATCTATGTACAGCTTTATTAACCCGGACAAGCGCCTCGTAAAACGCAACCACTCCGGCTTGGTGAGGGTCTGCTTGACTTTGTTAGAAAGTTTCAATCGAAGAAGAAAAGGCTCTTCACTACTACAAGCCGCACATCATTTGAATTAGTTGCTTCTACGACACGCTTATCCAAAGGCACCCGGTGATGCGTTTCTTAGCTGACTATTCATGGAATGACACACTATTTTGTAAATAAAATAAAACGGAGTCGCTCGTGACCACGGGGTCTGCAAAACGTCGAGTCAAAATGTAAAATATAAATTATACGCGATTAATCCGTTTAAAAAGTAGTTTTATTTAAATTATGAGTCGTGAAAACTTAAGACAATATTACACTATTTTGTACTTAGCGTTAAAAAGTAAGTTTATTAGTTTTTGCAAATCATAACTTTTCAGATGTTGGCACAGCTACTCAGTTAGAACTTGTGCAGCCTTTGGTTCCATCGGCAGGACCAACTTGTTGTCTCTTAGGGGTCTTAGGGCCAACGTACACCGTTGGTGGTATACGAGCATTGAGGGCAGCAATTCTGCAGCCATCCTGCAACAAGGAGTTCATTGAAGCAAGGCTTGATGCTGTTCAAGAGTTGATTGAAAGCGACGCTGGACTTATGTCAGGTCTTCAGGTACAAAGTGCTTTATTACTTTCTAATGAAAGTGTTGTAGCGTAGTATATTATGTAGCGACATCTATCCACGTTGACAACTCATGAAATGTATTAAAACAACCTAGTGCAATTAAAAATACCTAGTGCAAATAAAAGATCATGTTCGGTTAATTCCAAATAATTTACTTTTATTAGAAACCGCAACAAGGATTTTAATATTTCACCCTCTCAAGTTACTCAATAGACTACTAGTACCATCCACTTGAAATGAAAATCCCGATATTGTTTCTAAGAAATTAAATCAAGTCTGCACCAATAGTTTAGATATAAACACTTTGACGACCACTCTGGCGCTGGGGTAACACTGTCTACCTCAGACGCCAGTGGTCGCGGGTTCGATTCCCGCACGGAAAAAGAAAAAAATAAATTTCCTTGTCTGGGTGTTTATCTATTTATGTATTTATATTCTAGGTTCCCTCCTACTTCGCTACGTAGTATCCCATCACACAAGCTATGCTTACTTTCTTACTTTGGGGCCATGTAGTTAGTGTAATTGTCTTTGGATTAAAAAATACAGGCAGCACTTCAATGGCAATATCATCTTTATACATTCACATACCCAACAAAAAGTAGTTTGACAGGTCAGAGACTGTATGGACCGTGAACATTACTCTTTGCTGTCAAGTCATGAGCAGGCGCGGTCGCAGTCTTCAATTTTTGGGGGGGGATGTCAAAGCATTTTTTAAATCATAAGTATATTCTTCTAGCGTATAGTATTTTAAGAGGTTCATCTTCTCATGGTCATGTCCCTTGTGACCTAGGAGCGCACCTGATGGTAAGTGTAGATAAGGTTGAAAGATGAAACGCACGGATTTAGGAGAGAACGGCTTTTCCCAAAATGTTGCCAGAACACATCAGCGCTGAATTGTTGATATTTGGCGGCAGATTTTATATGTAGGGTGGTTGCTAGCCTGGCGGATCCTTAAGGGCGCCAAGTGAGGCCCACTTGGACCAGTCCCTTTTACGGCACGTTTATCCAGAGTCGGTAAGGCTATTCTTAGCCGAACCTTTCCTACAAGTATAATATAGAAACTTTCGAAATAAATATTACAGGATGTGATTAAGAAGCTATCAGATATTGATAAAATATTACTACTCTGCATGGAAAGTACAACCCAAAACCAAAACGCGGACCAACAAGGCCAACTAAATCAAACTCTTTTGCTAAAGACCACCATGGATATAGTTCCAAGTCTTGTTGAATGTTTAAGCCGAGCTGAATGTGGGAGATTACGAAGAATCAAAATGGTAGGTACCCACATTTAAAAAAAAGCAGGTATAAATTTTTTTTTATTAAATTATTGAAATTTTTTATCACCTAAACCAGCAATACAATATAATAATAAATAAAATAAATAATAAAATCCCCAGACAATCACACCAACTACATGGCCCCAAAGTAAGCATAGCTTGCGTTATGGGATACCATTTAGCGCACTAAGGGGGAACCTAGAATGTAAATACATAAATAGATAAACACCCAGAAACGGTTTTTTTTTCTTTTTTCGTGCGGGAGTCGAACCCGCAACCACTGGCGAGTGAGGCAAACAGGTTTTCCCCATCGTGAAAGTGGTCGTCAAAATATAATGTAAATAAACTTTAATAATATAAGTAATAAGGATAATCCTTGGTAGGTTAAGTGACAACGCTGCGTTGCGTCCGTATGATATGGACGTACGGTATACGCGTTCGAACGCGGAACGCAGCGTTGCTAGTAGGTAGGTACAATTTCATAAGTGTGCTTGCACAGTCGTGTCAATGGAATATAATTTCTTACTATTTGGCTAAACGTCGTTTAAAGATTAAAAAAGACATCCAGTTAGTCCGTTTGTGTAATCGAGGTTGCTGTGCGGTGAATTTGTTTTAAAATTCAATCGCTATGTATTAAAACTCATTTTCATACGCGCGTGTGTCACGTTCCCCGGAGCGTTGCCGACTGAATTGACACGCGCGGTCGGAGCGCGCGCGGCCACGTCGTCCGTACCGAACGCGCGTATCATACGCGGGGTTTGGCGCATTCCGAACGTCCGTATCAAACGCGCGTATGGTACGGACGTTTCAGTTATATATGAAATTGAAATTTGAAAAATTGAAATTTCACACGCGTAGACACGTAGACACGCACGCAGTGCCGTAAGTGCGTGCGGTACGCGTGATGCAATTTCGCCAGTAAAATCTCATTCATTATCTATATATGTATTTATATTCTAGGTTCCCCCCTAGTTCGCTACATGGTATCCGAGAACACAAGCTATGCTTACTTTGGGGCCATGTAGTTGGTGTGATTGTCTGGGGATTTTATTATTATTATTATTTATACCTAAAGCTACACGCCTTATTATTATTTATACCTAAAGCTACACGCCTTTCGGCGGAAAGACCCGACAATTATTATTATTGTGCTTGTGCAGTCGTGTCAATGAAATACTCAACCTCTTACTATTTGGCTAAACTTCGGTTAAAATCGCTGCACGATGTAAACGCGGCAGCTAGCCACCTCCCACGTTCCGTACGTCCGAACTGTACGCGCGTAGCTACGTCCGCAGCAGTTTTGTATGAATACGCGCGTAGACTCGCGTGACGCAGCATTGGCCCTTATACCCCAGGCAGAGATCGCTCTCCAAACTGGCCCTAGAAATTGTAAAAAAGTTTTATAATATATCTAAATACTGAAAAGATGATTGCTGTTTCTAGAGTTGTGACTGTTTGATTCCAATATGTTAATACCTAGGTACTGTAACTTATTTATCAATGTCAATTACCTTCATACGAAATGTTTCATATTTTTACTTTTACGCTAATCAAAATCTAGTAATATGGTAGGTATAAACTTATTGCGAATTTTATTTTAGTATTATTTTTCACGTTTGGTCATGCATTAAGTTAAATCTACTTTATAGGACTTAGAAAACCCACACTACAAAGAAATCACAGACCGTATTAAAAGCATAATTCAAGATGATGCTCATTTAGAAAAAGGGGCAATGGGTAGCTTACAAAGATGTTTTGCTGTCAAACCAGAAATCAACGGCCTACTCGATGTAGCTCGCAGAACATATTCCGAACTTATAGAAGACATACAGAAAATTGTTGAACAATTAGGTGAAAATTACGATCTGCCTTTGAGACTGAATCAAAATGTTATGAAAGGTTTCCACATAGTACTTCCGATAGCTCCGAAGAACAGATTTAGTTTTAATGTTGAAGAATTGCCTCCAATTTTTATTCAAGTAAGATATAAAGCGTTAGTTATTTATTTAGTACCTACTGAATTTATAGAGTTAACAACATAGTAAAAGAAATAATTAGAACCCTTATAAGCAATAACACAGAAAAGTCAGTAGATACTATGGTTCAATTTCTGAGTTTGGGTCCTACTGACCAAAACTTAGAAGCGTCTATAGTCCCTATATCTTTTGGTCGTAATAATTAATTTTTGAAGGGTTTCAGGTGCAAAATAGTGGAGCTAGTGTGTCAATGACAACGGAAGAGCTGGTTGTGCTTGACCAACAAGCTAAAGAATCTTTAAAAGAAATACAGAAAATGAGCATAATGTGAGTAATTTACAATAAGTTAAAAAAACTATTTTTTTATGTCTTTTATGAAAATAGCTGTTCATAACTCAAACATAAACTTGCCAGGATTCTTACTCAACACCTCCTATGTAAAAGGCATATCCTAAGGCCTCCTGTGTGGTAAGTAACTTCTAGACCAAGCACTTCGTTATAACAATCGAAGCCTTGGATAAGCCTGTCTTAAAAATCGGCTCATCCGAGTGATCCCCCCTTAGTGGTACGACCCCCTTGGATTCGCCTGGCTAGCGACCACCTTCATATAAAATCTGCCGCTACATATCACTGCTGCGACGGTGATGCGTTCCTGCAATGTTTTATGAATAGCCAGTTCCTTGTTAAGCCCGTGTGTCATCTTCAATTACCATCAGCAGAGAGTTCATTAGGTTTAGTCAACCATGAAAAAGAATCCAAAATATAATATTATGTAATTCATATATTTTTCAACCGACTTCAAAAAGAGAAAGAGTTACTCAGTTCGTCTGTATGTTTTTTTTTATATTTATTACCGATTCCACCTCAAGTGCTTACGGAAAATATTTCACATCCGATTGTCTGACCGCGTATGGAATACTGAAGTGCTGCGAAGGGCCAATGAAGGTGGCATTGAATCGTACCATATGCGTCGTCAGCTTCGGTGGTGCGGACACGTGACGCGTATGACGGAGGAAAGAATAGCTAAGCGCATCTTTTACTCACCTGCGGCGGTCAGCTATAATTATGTGAACGGTGTGCTCTCATGCCCGCAATGTGCGAGAGCTTTTACAAACAAAATTGGCTACATAAGCCACATGCGAGCACACCAACGGCGAAACCGGAGTTGAAGACAGTCGCCGTGGTCGAAATCGGCCGGATTACATTGTCATCATCATCATCACCTCATAACTTTAGACTGGGTGAACCGCTTTCGAAGGTTCTTGGTTTATATAACAGATTTATTTTATATATGTATGAATTCGGAGATCGTTTACCTTGACAACCTTATACTTCAACCAAAGTTTTGACGTGAACTTAGTCCATTGAAAAGTTACATTTGGGGTTGCGTTTTTCAGAGGACGCAATTTTATTTTTTTGATGTGTAGGGGGGGTCAGTGTAAAGCTAAAACCAAGTTTGTGGGGTCGCTACCCTTGTCCTACGGCCGCCATCTTGAAAATAGGGGTTGAAATGGTTTTTACGATATATCTCTTAAACTATTTAACTGATAAAAAAATTGTATTAACATTTTTTGTTGCAAATTAAATACTCTACAACTTTAGTCAGTAACTTTTTGTCGTAGAACTATAAATAAAAAAGTTATAATCGAAAATGTTTAGAAATTCGAAAATAATTTATATTTTATAACTTTTTTTTATCATTTTACGAAAAAATTATATCAGACCATTAGATCGTTTTTTGAGGAACAACTTTTATAAGCAACATTTTTTCATTAAGTCAATAGTTAAGGTTTTACAGCGCTTTACAATTTTTACGAACTGTTTCGGAAGTTACTGTACATATTGCGTGTTATTGTTATTACGTGGACAATCGAACCGATAATGTTGTTCGTCGTCAGTTTCAGAAGCAGCAGCAGCTCCAGTAGTTCATCGTCAGTTTCAGAAGCTCCAGAGCCGGACTTCGATTTTGCGAATAATTGTTTCATCTGTGCCAAAGCGGTTCAGGATCCAAGTAATTCGCGTACAAGCCGACAAGCGCGGGTTTGTGTTGTACGTAATGGGATTACAAAAACAAGTACCTATTATGGACGTTGCAATGAATATTACTAATCGCATAGCTAATTTTTTAACTTTCTTCTATGCTGGACTGGGAGCGAAAGAAAAACATAGAATGTGCCAGCTGCTCTCTTCCCGGGCAAACTGTACGAGTCAGTTAAGAGACGGAGGTTTTATTGGCGTTTTTGCGGGCGATAGGCTGACCCCCTGTCACTGCAATAGTCCCTCTCCATCATAATAGTACCTCTAAATTTGTCAAACGTGACATTACATGGTTTTATAGCCTCTGGTGTTCTGCCTACCCCATTAGGGATACAGGTGTGAAGTTATGTATATGTATGTATGCATAGCTAATATTCCCAGCTTAGTGGAAGTTGGAGCAAAGTATTTTGTACCTGGACAGTATTCTCGGTAACGGCCATCAGATTACAATTATTTTAAAAATCAATGATTGTCAAATTCTGTAATGGAGTGGAATTAAAAAAAATATAATAACAAAGAAAAACAAAAAAAAAACAATTACTGATGAAACATTATTAGTACACACGTGTAGGAACGGTTGTTTGTTCCTACTCCCAAGAAAAGGGATGGCAGGCCGCGGCCCACGGCCCAACGGTTGATGTCGGGATGTTGTATATATGCTAGTTGTAATAATAACTTTGATAGCGCGATGTAGGAATTCTGTCGTGTCGTCATCGTTCTATGGAGCGTCGCTAGATGTCGCTACATCACTCCCCTCCGAGACCGGAGGTCGATAAGGTCATGGTCCGTCAACGGTCTTGCGTCTTGAGATGCTTGCCAGCGTGCCAGTGGGGTCCCAGTGAGTCGGAACCGGATGAGAATGCCGCATGATTAGTTCGCGGTGCGTCGGAACTGCATGCGGTGCTGTCCTGGACAATGTCGAGGTAATGGTCCCTCGAGAAGTGCGAACCAGATCTCTGGATCCTCTGGAGAAAAAGGTGGCACTTTCAGGTTCATTTTTCTCTCTTCCAAATTCTGTACCGTGGAAACGCGCATTGTAGGGTTACAACGGCGCGTCACGTGGCGCGTCGAGTCATCGCTGTCGCTCATTCTAGAAGCTTCGCGTTCTTTCGGGGTCACCAGTTATGGGGGGTGCCGTGGTAGGTGAGTTAATATCGTGCACTTACAGTTATAATGTAAAATCCAGTAACTTTTACACCAATAATTTATTTATGTTCCACAATTAAAGTAAGCACTTATTTTCTATTTACAACTATTAACACACACACGACACAGTCCAAATCGATAAGCAAATCAGAGTCCATTAAAAGCATAAGCCGAGGTATAATTTGCGAGAGCGTAAGAGCGTAGAAACCAAGTAGAAACACAAAGGAAAGCGCACAGAGATCGAGCGTACATTCCGCGTCAAGAGAAGATTCTGACTGGCGAGCCGCAATGCAATGCGCTCGCGCCTGTCCCCCGGCCGGCGGCGGGCGCGGCGCCCGAGCCCGAGTACCGTTAGGTTGGACGTTTCCATGCGCGCTAAATGATTTGGTGTGTGATGCAATAATCTAAACGTGAATATGAAATATAAATAATTATGATATTAATATGTACGTTACGTTAGTGAGGCTATTGATTAAATTCTATGAATGATATTAATTATGAATAATAGTGAGTGTATGATATAAAATAAATATGAATATAAGTTTGTGAGCGATGAAGCTTATTAAACACGATAGAAAATCATCACAAGGCAGTTACTCAGTCCTGAGAATGTCGGCTTGGTCATAATACCGGCTTATTCACAATACAATCTTTATTCGCTGTTACGTTCCGTTATTACTTTACCATTACAACGCTAAAACCAATTAATACTGAGCTACTATAAACCGTCCGTTTGAGACACGTCCGCAAGCCTAGCCTTCCTAAACGTCTATGTGTCACTTGCCATCACCCTACTTCAAGATATAACCAATGCACAGTGGTTCATGTTCCTAATAAAGGCGGTCATAGATGTTGTATGTCGGATTAAAAATGAAATATTAACTTTTTTATCTTAGAAATGATTGTTTTAAGGTTCTAATAGTAATAACAAGTAAAACAATAGATATATTTTTAAAGAGTAGATGTATATTCTCAAAAAAAAAAGAATCCTTAATAGTAGGTAACAATAAAATAAGTTTTAATTATAAATTATTTCTGAGGATAGCTTAATTTACATATAAATAATAAAATTTACTAGATTATAGAAAACTGAACATGTATTTATATAAAACATCGTCTTTTTACATAATAGGAAAACATTATAATTCACAATATTTACAGTTTTTTTAAGTACATAATAAATCCAACACTTCTCTTGCTAATACAGACTTCTTCTTACAAGGTAACTTTCTTATGCTAGAAATCAGTGGGTCTGAATTAAGAAGAAGTCTGTTCAAAAGGTCCATATTAGACACTTCTCGGGAATGTTTCCTAGTGTTATCGCGTCTAAATAGTTTAACTAATTTATTACAAGATTCGACCGTCTCTTCAGACAATTCACCGATAGACAATATAGCATTATCAATCACCTCTGAACCGTGCATTAAAACTTTATGTACAGATGAAGGCAAATTATACCAAGGATATTCCTCAACAAGAATTTTGGCAGTATCAAAAGCATAACGTTTAAATTTTTGTGAATTTATTTTATACCCTGATGATAGACTCTGCAGAAGGTGACTACATCTGTCTATTAAATCTTTTTTGATACCTGTTATTTTGGCAGAAATTTCAGAGTTATGGAAAAATTTACGCGCAGTATTTCCATTGGATGTGCCACTTCCTCCACTTCGGGGTTTAGCAACAATCAAGCCTAATTTTTCCCTAAACTTCTGCTGAGTTAACTCTTTTCTCTGAGCGAGCTCTGAGTGAGCGAGTCACTATATTTGGCAATCAGCTTAGCTTTTGACCTCCCCAGTTTCTTCCAATATGCAGCAAACCGTTTACAGAGATTACAAATTAAATCTCTCAAGTAATCGGTCTGGATATTTTCAGTGTCCGGTAAAGAATTTGTTAGCATTCCAAACACTTCACGAGATCTATCTGCCTCATTTTCTTTCCTTGTCGCATTCATCCACGTGTCTAGGACAAGCATTCGAGGAAAAGAACACTTGATGGTGGATCCTACAGAATAAAAGAAATGAAAATTACAAAATATTCTAAGGTATCAAATTTACCTTTATACGACTTTGTCTTTGCCATGACCTATAAGCAGTCCTCGGCGCACCTAGATATTACACATTCTAAAACTAGACAAACAAGAGATTATTTTGATATATGTTTCATCTTTGGGGATTCGTTCCTTCCTAAGTAAAAGTCTAATTAAATATGGCAAAGCGGTAAAAATCAATGAAATCGGAAGTCTCTCTTGATGGTGCTGATGACAGATAACGACACGGTTAAATTAAAGACAATAGGATTAAAAATGTCGTACATACCTTCTATTTGAATATCCATGGCACAAAATTATCACAATCAATCAATTTCCGAGAAAACAACACTTTAAAACAATAGAAATTTTGCCGACAAAGACAACGCTAATTAGCACTATGGAAATGTTATCACTTCGGTTGCACAAAATGAAATGTTCCTTTCATGTTATTGTAATTTCCTTTATACCTGGGGGTAGAAGGGTTATTTGTCTACCCTGTAGTGTTAAATGACGTCATAATTCAATCATCGACATTTCAGCTCTATGACCTATGGGATGAACCACTGTGCAATGGCGCTGCAATCGAATGTCAGTCATTCATTGCACTTAGCGCCCTCTTTAACAGTACTACCAACATACTTCCGCTACCATGAAGTCATACAAACATCTTAATATCGCAAGCTCATCGTTATCGCCAACACGGCCATTCTGCGATGACACACGTCCTCGTGTGTTAATCTGAAACAATCATACCAAAGTGGCGGCTTGGCCACTCCTGACAATGAAGTCAAGCTAATTCTCAAAAGTATACAAAAATGCTCTAATCGAATGTCCTGAGAAACATCAGAAAATGTCACCCGCACTTAAAGGGACTATGCCTCACTTAAGAGCCCGGGTTTTTCCCACACCGTTCTTGCCAGGATCACTTGCATTTAAAGAGCTTTTCGCTACACTTAAACGTACCAAGATTTTTCCTTCGCTTCTTTAACATTTGCTTTTAATAATAATAATAATAATAACTTTTATTTTCATTAAAACAGGTTTTACAGGGTTATCATCTGGCTTTTGTTTCCCATTTGACAACACAATCTTTTCACCCGAGTCAACCAATGACTCCTTGAACACAGTACCCAGAAACACTCTGGCGCATTCATCAAAACTAACGAACAAGTGTCCACAACACCTTAAATCTCTTTCCAAAACAACAACTTTCTTTAAAACTTCAATTTAAAATTTCCTTCAAAATTCGAAATTAAGATATTATAATTTACGCAAAGCTACCACTGGTTCGGAAGATCCATCTACTGAGAAGAACCAGCAAGAAACTCAGTAGGAATCGGTTAACGTCAACGCATTGTACGAATCGCAATACTTTCGATAAGAAATACTCACAGTATTAATCATTTTATCGTAAGAAATATAAGCCAAAAAAACAAAAGGTAACGTGGAAGCTTCTGGATTATGTCAGTTTTTCGCTCCGTGACTTATAACAGTGCATGTTTCTGTTCGGTCATTTTGAGTATCACTCCGTGACTTATATAACAGTGCATCTTTCTGTTCGGCCATTTTGAGTATCACTCCGTGACTTTTATAACAACGCATGCACATGTTCGGCCATTTGAGTTCGCCGATCATAATCCCGCTTGCCATTTTACTTTTCATGTAAATGTTGAGAGAAACAATTATTTCGTATTAACGGTATTCAAATTGTATGTACTTATGGTAAAACCACTTTACTTGACCACGATACTTTTTTTTTCACAAAATAATAACAAAAGACAAAGAAATTCCAAACCATAATCGGTCCGAGTATAATCCTTTCTACGCAAAACCTTATTATGATACGACTTTAAAAGCAGTTTTACTTTAGCGACAAACAACAATTCAAAACTAAACGCAAGATACATTGATTAAACCTTTATCGATATATTTCAAAAACTCACGCAATAAAGTACCAAACATACAAGTTATTTAACTTATATATCCATAACGATTTTACTTAATGACGTCACTTATTTTTACAAAATAACAAACAATTATTTTGAAGTCTCGGCCAATTATAGGAAAATTCCACTGTTCAACAACGCTTTATGATCACAAAACAGTTTTATTTTACCACCGTATAGATTTTAAGAAAACAAATCGAAACACAAATTAATTTTAAGTATGGGCGGATCCGAAAAGACTATTCGCAAAAATTAATCGAAACACTAATTAATATTAGGCATATCCCACTTCTGATGTGAGCGATGAAGCTTATTAAACACGATAGAAAATCATCACAAGGCAGTTACTCAGTCCTGAGAATGTCGGCTTGGTCATAATACCGGCTTATTCACAATACAATCTTTATTCGCTGTTACGTTCCGTTATTACTTTACCATTACAACGCTAAAACCAATTAATACTGAGCTACTATAAACCGTCCGTTTGAGACACGTCCGCAAGCCTAGCCTTCCTAAACGTCTATGTGTCACTTGCCATCACCCTACTTCAAGATATAACCAATGGCGCTGCAATCGAATGTCAGTCATTCATTGCATTTAGCGCCCTCTTTAACAGTACTACCAACATACTTCCGCTACCATGAAGTCATACAAACATCTTAATATCGCAAGCTCATCGTTATCGCCAACAAGTTTGTGTGAATAATATAAATATGTATATAGGTACAAGTAGGTATATGTGTATATGTATGTGGAATGAATAATGCCCACATGATATCGTGGATGTCCAGGTTTGGATGTCCAGCCGATATCGTCACAGATCGCGGGCGACAGTTTGAATCCACACTTTTCCAATTTCTTGGAAAAATGATTGGATTCAAGCATCGCAGAACTACCGCTTACCGCCCACAGTGCAATGGCCTAGTGGAGCGATTCCACAGACAACTGAAGGCAGCCATAATGTGTCACGTGGATAGCAGTTGGGTAGATATCTTACCCCTAGTGCTTCTAGGCATCAGAAGCTCGTTTAAAGAGGACTTAAACGCCTCCTCAGCAGAATTGGTTTACGGGGAGCCGTTGCGCCTACCAGGTGAATTTTTTACCACTCCTGATTCAGGCAGCAGCGACTACTCAGAATTCTCGACTCGTCTGCGCAAGTTCGCCGAGAAGCTACAACCCGCACCTGCGTCCCGCCACAACAAAAATAAAATCTTTATTTTCAAAGATTTGGCTAACTCAAGCCACGTCTTTTTAAGAGACGACACCATTAGAGGTGCTTTACAGCCTCCATACGCAGGTCCTTATAAAGTGCTTGAGAAATCTGACAAGTACTTCAAAATACAGGTCAAAGGTAAGACGTTGACAGTATCTCTAGACCGCCTTAAGCCGGCCTACCTACTAGCCAACTTAACGCCTAACACCCATAACACACCTGATACCTATCACATACCTGATACATATCACAGACCTACCAATGTCACCACACCATCCCCAATACCTAATGCACTTCCAGAACCCCAGGTTATCCCAAGTCCTACTAGCGACGTAAAACACACCCGCTACGGTCGCAGAGTACGATTTCCTGATTACTTTCGCCCGTAGTGACGGTCTCTGGAGGGGAGCCATGTGGGCATTATTCATTCCACATACATATACACATATACCTACTTGTACCTATATACATATTTATATTATTCACACAAACTTATATTCATATTTATTTTATATCATACACTCACTATTATTCATAATTAATATCATTCATAGAATTTAATCAATAGCCTCACTAACGTAACGTACATATTAATATCATAATTATTTATATTTCATATTCACGTTTAGATTATTGCATCACACACCAAATCATTTAGCGCGCATGGAAACGTCCAACCTAACGGTACTCGGGCTCGGGCGCCGAGCCCGCCGGCCGGGGGACAGGCGCGAGCGCATTGCATTGCGGCTCGCCAGCATGCTAGTTCGTCTTCCATACAATTGGGAAATTCTTATATAAACTAACGCCACCATACCCTTGGGCTCGGAACTATTACGAGTAGAAAAAATGCGTTCAAATAGCGTTCATAATAGAGCTGCCAGTCAAAAAAAGTAACAATTAATAGTAGATTTAATAACACACTATTAAGCTATTCACTTTAATTCAAATAAACCTATTGTAGCTTGCCTAATGAAAAACACGTATTAATACTCACCTAATTATTGAGTAGGTAATATTTGGTTTACTAAAATCTTGAAAAGCATATCTATGGCTACAATTTTACAGATCAACATGGTCTGAGTTGTCCCTTAGTGTTTTTTCATTATTTTTTATCAACTTTGGTGTTTTTTCATATGTTTCCTGTAACAACTTTTTGTGAGCAAATAAAAAAAAACTACTAAACTGAATCAGTATCAATAGCTGGGAGGAATATTTTTTTAAATCCTGGCAACACAAATTTTGTGTTGTATTACGCACTATGCGATTCAAAGACATTGTATCACTGAGAATCCGTTGGTTTTCAGTGAAATACGTTTGCGTTTTCAACTTTTTACCAATTTAGACTTTTTGTTGTTCGAGGATAATTCGAGGATTATTTCCATTTAGGCTGAAGTTCTGCAAGTAGTTCTAAAACTTTCTTTAATATTTTAGATGAAGCATCCCCCGCCCGCACCCTTTCCCCGCTTTTTAGTTCCGGTCCCGGGGTCTAGTTGGCGCCCTAGTGCAAAAACGGCGAGACGGCCATCTATACTTTAGTACTTATTTTCATCTATGCTCGCCAGTCAGAATCTTCTCTTGACGCGGAACGTACGCTCGATCTCTGTGCGCTTTCCTTTGTGTTTCTACTTGGTTTCTACGCTCTTACGCTCTCGCAAATTATACCTCGGCTTATGCTTTTAATGGACTCTGATTTGCTTATCGATTTGGACTGTGTCGTGTGTGTGTTAATAGTTGTAAATAGAAAATAAGTGCTTACTTTAATTGTGGAACATAAATAAATTATTGGTGTAAAAGTTACTGGATTTTACATTATAACTGTAAGTGCACGATATTAACTCACCTACCACGGCACCCCCCATACACGTATAATATAAGTCTAGTTAAGAGTACTGAAAAATAGTACTCATTTCGGAGCGCTGTAAAACCTTAACTATTGACTTAATGATAAAATGTTGCTTATAAAAGTTGTTTCTCAAAAAACGATCCACAAAAATGGTCTGATATAATTTTTTCGTGAAATGATAAAAAAAGTTATATCAAAAAATATAAATTATTTTCTCGAATTTCTAAACATTTTCGCTTATAACTTTTTTATTTATAGTTCTACGACAAAAAGTTACTTAACCAAAGTTGTAGAGGATTTAAATTGCAACAAAATATGTTAATAATTTTTTTTATCAGATAAATTTTTTTTTTTTTTTTTTTTTTTTATATTGTAAGGATAGGACGTTTGTCTTCCATGCCACCTGATGGAAAGTGCGCATGAAGACTATGGTGTTACACGTCCATCCACGAGAAACCTATTCACTCGACACTTAAAAGTTCCAGGACTGTAGTGGTCAGGAAAAACAGACGCAGGCAGATTGTTCCACACCTTGGCAATCCGTACCAAAAAGGAACTATCGAAGCGTTTTGTTCGACTTCTTGGTATATCCACTATATACGGATGGAAGTTCTGTCTGCGTCTGGTAGTCCGGTGGTAAAAAGGGGTGGGTTCAATTTGGTCAAAAAGAGCACTCGCACACTCACCAAAATGTAGCCGATAAAATACTGTCAAACAAGCAACCTTACGACGATGCTCCAGCGTCTGCAATTTTTTATTTGTAAGGTTGTTGTTATTTATGAGTTTTCGGGCTCTTCGGTCAACAGAGTCTAGCGCTTCGAGCTGGTATTTGGCAGAACCATCCCAAAGGTGACTACAGTACTCCATGCAAGACCTCACTTGGGCTGTGTATAAGTTGAGGAGCCGTTCAGGGCTGAAGTACCGCCGGACCTTCGAGATGATACCCAATTTTTTGGAAGCCGTTTTTGCCATAGACTCAATTTGTTGTCCGAAGTTTAATTTGGACGTTATAGTGACGCCCAAAAGCCCTAGTTGATCGGTGATGGGAACAGACACATTCTGGAAAGTGGGCGTAAGAGTAAAGGTGCTCTTTTTTGCGGAGAATAGACACGCTTGTGTTTTGGAGGCGTTGAATTTGACCAGGTTAGATTCGCCCCAATCGGACACATTCCGCAAGGTCGAATCAACGCGCTCAATCATAGACTCTCTCAAAACCTGGATTTCATGGGCGCTCGTTCGCGCATTGGATATATATCTCTCAACAACAGTGCTGTCATCAGCATATCCAATAATGCCTGGTGTTAGGAGGTCATTAATGTGCAGCAAGAATAAAGTTGCAGAGAGAACAGATCCCTGAGGTACCCCGGCATTAATTGCCATTAGGTCAGAGGAGTAGCCGTCTAAGACTACTCGAATCGACCGTTCCCTCAGAAAATCAGATATCCAGTCGCAGAGCCCGATCGGTATGCCATATGCTGGAAGCTTGCTTAAGAGACCATCATGCCAGACCCTGTCAAAGGCCTTGGAGATGTCTAAGGATACAGCTATTGCTTCACCATGACCCTCCAAGGCCTCACTCCATAAGTGTGTGGCATACACGAGAAGATCGCCGGTCGAGCGTCCACTGCGGAAACCATATTGGCTATCGCTTAGGAGCTCGTTGGTCTCAAGGTATGCCAGGAGTCGATTGTTCAATACACGTTCCATGACTTTACAAAGTATGGAGGTGATTGAAATTGGTCGATAGTTGACAGGATCAGCACGGCTTCCCTTCTTCGGTACTGGTTGTACGTTAGCCAGCTTCCAGGATTTGGGGACTTTACCAGATTCCAAAGAGAGTCTATAGAGACGCGTCAAAACGGGAGACAACTCAGCTGCGCAGCGTTTCAACACCACTGCAGGAATACCGTCTGGACCGCTAGCCTTATTCTCGTCTAGGTGCAGCAAGCACTTAAGAACCTCCTTTTGGCGAATATGAACGGTACCCATTGTAGGACCGAACTGAGGTAATTGGGGTGGGATTTTACCTTGGCTATCTAGACGAGAATTTTCCGCAAAGATACTGGCAAATAAATCCGCCTTTTCCTTAGCGGTGTGGGCCAGAGAACCGTCAGGTTTCCGCAGAGGCGGCAGCGACGGGCGACAAAAGTTCGTTTCGACCGACTTGGCGAGGGACCAGAAAGCTTTACTTCCCGAGGGGTATGAGGCTATTCTGTCTCCGATACAGCCTATGTGGGCGAAACGAGCTCTCTTGATCACCTTTTTGCAGGACTTGGCGGCAGCATTGTACCTCTTTTTGTGTTCATGCGAATCCACGGCTTTGCTTCTGCGAGCGGTTGCCCAGGCTTTGTACGTTTCTCGCTTACGCTTTTCAGCGGAAAAGCATTCAGCACTAAACCATGGGCGAGCTTTGGTTTCAAGGGATAGATCAGCGTAGGGAATGAAGAACTCCATTGCTTGACCTATCACACTTGAGACTGCATCAGCGCAGCACGATGGATCGGTTGATGTAAAACAAGCTTGCCGCCACGGATAAGATGCGAAGAAATGTCGCATTTCATCCCAATCTGCCGACTTGTAACGCCATACTCGCCTAGAACCACTTGGTCGGGTGTCAGGTGGCGAGTACTGCGATACAGATTTCACCAGACAGTGATCGGATGTCCCTAAGGGTGCAGTGACGGACACCGAATATCTGTCCGGATCGGTTGTCAGCAGAAGGTCCAGGCAGTAAGCAGTGTGGCCAGCAACGTCTGGGATGCGCGTAGGCTCGTCAACAAGCTGAGAGAGGCCATGAGTGAGCGAAAACTTAAAAGCCTCTCTACCAGCATGGTCAGTGTCCTGAAACGGGTATAACCACTGTCCGTGGTGTGCGTTAAAATCCCCCAGGAACACCAACTGCGCTGTGGGAAAACGTTGCTGAACCTTGTCCGCTGTACTGCTGAGATAGTCCATAAGCCTCGTTGTCTCCCGATCTCCGCTGTGTGACCGATAAATACCAGCGTATACCATTTGGTCTAGGCCGGTATCTATGTGAACCCACATAACTGAAAGGTCCGGCACTTCTAAGTAACGGAGACGCTGACAACAGATCTTGTCACTGGCATACATGCACACCCCGGCGTGCGGGTGGAATTTGGACTCCAGGATGTAACCTGGGTAACAAAGGTATGCCGAGTCTGACGGATCACAGATCTGCGTCTCCGTTAGGAAGAGTAGGTGGGGTCTCTCCGTCTCGAGGTGGTGGTGGACATCATTGAGATTGGAGTGCACTCCTCGGATGTTACAGAAGTGCACTTTAAACGAGAGGAAGTGCAACCGCTGTGTTACCTTACTCTTCTTTGGACCTTTCATCAGTTTTGGAGTGGAGTGAATAGGGAGGAGAACAGAAGTTGAGTGAAGCGCTGCAAATGGAACCAAGCAACTCGATAGGGGTGACGCACCATTGGGAAACTCGCTTGGAGACTGCGGGGACGCCCGAACCCCCCCGAGTTCGCCATCGGGTCCTCTCAAACCGGTCGCCAACCGGCACGATGGAGCCTCCCGGGATTTTTCGCGAGGTGGCGGGGCAGCCTTTTGCATGTGGCTGGCATGCTACTTGGGCCCCCTACTACCTGCGGTCGGCCAGCGGTGCACCGTGCTTCGGATCCCGCTACCCTCCAAAACGAGTTACCCGGTGAGTCATTATCCTACGAGTTGTAAACAGTTCTCCGATGCAGCACGATTACTCAGACCTATCCTCCTCAATGGCTACACTAGACATCATGCCGGAACGCAACTAGGTTACTTGGCGGCATGGTTTTGTCTAGTGGGTGGTGACAAGCCACGGCCGAAGCCTACCACCAGATTTTACTGCTCGTTTAGCACCACCCAGGGACCACGTACAAGGCATCGAGGGCTAAACCTTGCGGACGCGAGCAGTTTCCAGTCCCCATTATCCCCCTTAATAGCTTAAGAGATATATCGTAAAAACCATTTCAACCCCTATTTTCAAGATGGCGGCCGTAGCACAAGGGTGGCGACCCCACAAACTTGGTTTTAGCTTTACACTGACCCCCCCTACACATCAAAAAAAAAAAATCGCGTCCTCTGAAAAACGCAAGGTTAGGCCTAAAAAATGTAACATTTCAATGGACTAACTCGGTTTTTAATACTTTGCATTTGTTGATTATATGTTTACAGAGTCATATCAGGTCTTCTGAAAGATTTGCGACCATTCATGCCAAGTCTTTACAAACTATGCGAAGATGTGGCGGAACTAGACATCTTGCTAGCGTTAGCACAAGCCAGCTCTATTGGATCGTATATAAGACCAGACTTCAATAACTACTTAGATATTCGGAATAGTGTGCATCCATTACTCGATTACAATAGTCAAGTTGAACCTGTACCAAACGACATAGTAAGTTTTAGTTCTATTTTTTTCATTTATCGTCTCCTTAATTACCTAGGAATAAAGAAAATTGGTATATTGTTCATTTTTTTATTTGCATTATAATCTAAAAGCTATGTGAAATGAAATGAAAAAAAAATATTCATCATATGAATATTGAAAGGCCGCTTAATGACGTCACAATTTTGTACTTCGGCTTTAACATGGTGTTGATAGTTATTGAATAAGATATTACACTAGACCAAGAGACAAAAAAAGCCGGCGGAAAAAAACTCTTGGCACTCTTTTTCAGTCAGGATTATACGAATTAATACAAATAGGTACAGTAGGTACATATTGATCATGACATGAAAAAAAACAAACACAATTAAGACATGATGACCACTTTGGAGTTGGGGTAAACCTTAGACGCCAGTGGTTGCGAGTTCGATCCCCGCACGGAAACAGAAAAAAAAAATGTTCCGTGTCTGGGTGTTTATCTATTTATGTATTTATATTCTAGGTTCCCCCCTAGTTCGCTATATGGTATCCCATAACACAAGCTATGCTTACTTTGGGGCCATGTAGTTGGTGTGATTGTCTGGGGATTTTATTTATTTATTTATTATTGTGAGAGCCAATATCATGACACAACCACTTGCGTAATTAGTAATTACTTACACAGTAGGTGCATTGAGCTATGGATGCACAACACGAACATGACAAACTGGGACCAGAGTATTTAAACAAGAATGGAATAAAATAGTCATAGTATCATGTTTGATCCTAAATTCAAAAAATAAATTCAAATTAGTATTATTATCATTTTATTCGACGCTGACATTTAACCGGCTGGTGTAGCGGTAACATACATTGCCTTCTATGCCAGAGGTCCTGGGTTCGAATCCCGGCGGCGGCGGATATTTGTGTGATGAACACAGATATTAGTCGTCAAGTCATGGATGTTTATATGTTTATTTAAGTTTATTGTCATAAAAAATATGTATTTATTCAATATGTAGGTATGCTTATATATTTCTTAACTGTATCAGTTATCTAGTATCCATAACACAAGTTCTTTAAGAAACTTAATTTGGGCTAGATAATGTTGTGTAAGTGTCAGAAATATTTATTTATTATTTATTATTATTCGTATCTAAAAAGTCATATGTGCATATATATACGCGATATATGTAGATACCTAGCAAGTTTGACAGTTTCAAACGAATTTCAGCAAAATGGGTCATGATTCAGTTGGTTCGATGGTACCTATAAGATAAACCTAGCTATAGAATAGATAAAAATAATAAATAAAATCGACCCCGATTGGGACTTTGTTTAGTATTTTTACCTATTACATTATATTTAATCATTATAAAGGTATTATTATTAAATAAACCTAAGTATTCAAGGGCAACTTAACAAATAATATTAATAATAAAATGTAAATCCGTCATTAGACGTAAGCTCGTAACTCTTATGTGAACTATCTAACTATACTTAAGGTCTGTGGATTTTGTTATTGGTAATAAATAAATAAATAAAACTTTTATTTCAGTATGCTAGTCCAGAACAAAATTTCACAATAATAACAGGACCTAACATGGGAGGAAAAAGTATTTACATAAAGCAAATTGCTTTGATGCAAATTATGGCACAGGTGAAGTCTTTATTCAATTTTTTTTCCGATTTCTGATTAATTCGAAGAATTTTACAAATAGATATGGATCTTATCGCATTTAATTAGGTATGTTTTAAATTTAAGTCGACGTTTCTTTTCAAGACTAAATAAAGACGGCTGAGACATCTCTTTTAATCATCAACATCATCATCGTCAGCCTGATGATTACTAATATTTATTAACGTACCTAATGAATAAATACTTATTAGTTATCATAATCGCAGTCACATGAGCGATGAACATGAGCAAGACAACGCTGTATCATTGTAACCAATCATTGGTCATCATCATCATCTCAGCCCGCGCTAGTCCACTGCTGGACGTAGGCCTCTCCCAACGCGCGCCACCGAATTCGGTCTCTAGCGCTGCGCATCAAGTCCCTGCCAGCCGTCTTCCGCAAATCGTCTTCCCAACGTGCCGGGGGGCGTCCCACACTACGCTTGCCTTGACGTGGCCTCCATTCGAGAACCTTTGGACCCCAACGATTGTCAGTTCTTCGACATATATGGCCAGCCCACTGCCACTTTAGCGTGATAATCCGGTGAGCTATGTCGATTATTTTAATTCTCCGTCGGATAACCTCGTTTCTGATCCGGTCTCTCAGAGAAACACCTAACATAGCTCTTTCCATAGCGCGCTGTGTGACTTTAAGTCGGTGAACTAGCCCTACTGTTAGGGTCCACGTCTCGGCTCCATACGTGAGCACAGGCAGGACGCACTGATTGAAGACTTTGGTCTTCAGGTTTTGCGGAATAGGCGACGACAAGACGTGACGTAACTTCCGAAATGCTGCCCACCCCAACTGTATCCTCCTGTCGATTTCCCTCTCGAAGCTGTTTTTACCCAGATGTATACTCTGCCCTAAATAGGTGTATTCGGAAACAACTTCGAGAGGCGTATCTGCGACGTTTATCGGCATTGGGGTAATGTGTTTGTTGGTGTTATCAATAAATAGTAGCGTCGCGTACAGCCAATCCCGATCACCTTTAGCAAGCCATAACAAAACGGACTTGATAGATAATTCTTCGAAAGCGCAAGAAACTTTCTTAGAAATTGATTCTAGCGGTCAACGCAGCATCTAAGCATCAGCGTTGATGTTAGATGCATACTAAGGTTCTTGCTTGCTTATTGTATGTAGAAGTAATTTTAGTTCTGTTCCGACCTGGCGTCCTTCCGTAGATTAAAGTCCGTTGAAAAAAAGGCACGAAGGCCTAAAATAAAGTGTCCTATTGAAAAATATTTTTTTACCTAAGTATATTTTAAATTAGAAATACTCCGTGATACCTAATTGCCAAACATGTTTCAGTTGGGTTGTTTTTTACCAGCGACAAATGCAGTTTTAAGAATAAGCAATCGGATATTTTCAAGAATTGGTTTCAATGATAGTGTAGAATTAAATGCATCTACATATGTGTTTGAGGTAAGGTACCTTATGTGTATACAAATAATATCTAAAGTTTGAGATAGATACAGAATGAGAGGTTTTCTGACAGCTCATTAAAAAAACAAAACGGTACAAAAATGGTACAAAAGGCTTCGATAGATGGCGCTTTACAAAAGGCGAAGTTTTGTCTGTCATATAGCAATTTATACCACACTGTGTTTTTAAAAGTAAAATAAATTTATTTACTTCTGTATCAGAAATTGAACTTATAAATAACCATAGATAATAGATATCACTTACCTACATTATAGTATACAGACTTAACGCCTTCGGCTTTTTAAAAGTGCCATCTACAGAGGTATTTTGAACTAATCTTTATGAGCTGTCAGAAAACTCTTCATTAGGTACTAAGATGTATGTTTCTTTCCAACAGATAAAAGAAATGCAACACATTTTACAAGGACTAACTTCGTCGAGTCTAGTAATTATAGATGAACTGTGCAGGTAAACCACCTACATCGGCGCCTAATGTGTAGTATGTACTAAGTAGGTATAAGTAGGTACTGAGATATTGCAACAATAGTCAACTTAAACTATTACACCTAACAATACTTTTCTACGATATACAAATGAATGTGCTCATATATCAAAATAGGCATATTGATTGCTGAATAAAGGCATACAACTAAACCACTCTAATGCTAGCATACTTATTTAAGAGTCACCGCGAACTACTGTACTGGCTGTACAGTTTTAGATTGGTGTACACTTAGAGCGATTAAACGCAAAAAGTTCCACATTGGTTCACCCTAACTCTGTTATTATCCTATTTCTCAGAGCTGCTCAAAGGTATTTAATTGGCACACGTGAACACCAAAGGTAGTTCAAAATCCTCATCTAACTGAGAAATACAGCATTTGGCTGTTATATTGGCTACTGAAATACCACTATATTGCTTTAGTCTCAGTTGGTATACCTTTTTCAGACAGCATTTTATGTTTAGTGTTTGATGTTTTGCAAAGGATTCCTAAAACTACAAATATTTAACTCACAAAAAGTAATTAATTAAAGCATAGGTAGCTTTAGTGTTGATAGGAAACAATATGAAACTAACATACTGCAGGCAAGCAATATATTGGCTCACTTGAACTCTTATTTAGTGCCACAAACATTAAATTGGAATTGCCACAAACATTTTGTTCAATATAACTACAACTTAGTCAAATTTAACATATTTCTGACAAAAATATATTTATTATATTTTTATATTTATTATATATTGTCGTTATACTATTTTCACATTCTTTCTAATTAAAAACGAAATAATTCGGTGTCCCGTGAAAAATATGATATTAAAAACCATATAAACATTTACAGTGAGCTTTCGTTCCCAAATGTTTTCACATGCTATTATATTAAAATAGTGTACTACAAGTTACGACTTAACACAAAACCTCACTCGCCATTATACATATTCCTGCACTGAATGAATTTAATTTGTTGGCCAGCACTATACCTACTATAAAATATAAATAGGTTTTTGTACATTATATAAATGCTCAAAGGATAATGCAGAACCATAAGCGTTTTTTAAGACTAGCAGTCACCCAATCGTAGTGCTTAGTCTGTATAACAGGACACACGTATTCTGTTAAGCAGCTGATACACAGCCTGATGGCCTATAATAATTCCATTATAGTGCTACTATAATACTCTCATGGAGAAATGTGAACCAAATTAGAACCATAGGCTGAATAATTTGTGCCCAAATAAGAGTTATATTGGAATTTACAGCGCTGTCAACACCATTATAGAACTGTCTTATTCAGCTCTTAGTTTCCGTGTATACCAAAAGTGGTCTCTTATAATACTAGTAGTGCTTGTTGGGATGTATGTAAGTACGTATATATGTATGTTTTTATGTTTGTGTTCGCATCTCTTAGCTGAACTTAGGGAATTCTGCAAGTTTCATCAAAATTGGTTCTTTCGTTTTTTAGATAGGGAATTTCAACCGACTAAGTAAAATATACATCTACCTACAATACCAATATCGGCTACCTTTATGGACTTACCTAGTTTACCCTAGACCTTAGGTTAAAAAAAATAAGAAATAAAAATATTCTGAAAAAATAAAACCGACTTCAAAAATGAACTTAAAAGTAAAAAATAGAAACGATTACTTCTGTCTTAAATAAACTCACTTTAATATACCAACTAAGTATTCATTGAAGTCGGTGCCCGGTCCGAATTAAAGTAAGAGTAGTGCAATTAAAGGATACAAATCAATCGTTAAAAGGCACCGACTTCAAAAAACACTAAGTTGGTTTATTAAAGTGAGGTTATTTAAGACCAAAGTTATCGTTTTTATTTTTACTCTAGTTCAATTTTGAAGTTCAATTTAGTTCAATTTTGAAGTCGGTTTTATTTTTTCAGAATATTTTTTTACCCTGTATTTTTATCCATCTTTGCCTATCTTACCTCTTTATTAGAGACTACCATTTCTGATATAACTTTTTAATAACATCATGAAAATTTTCCTTAGGGCGACGTGTACAGAAGAAGGTACAAGCATAGCATGGGCTATTTGTGAAGAGTTAATCATGAGCGATGCCTTTACATTTTTCACAACACATTTTATGTATTTAACAAAACTTCAAGAATTATATTTCAATGTAGTTAAGTAAGAAAGAACACATTTTTATTATATTGGCAGTAAATGTAAATGAGTGACCTGCAGAGAATTGCACAAATTCATATTACCCCGTATTTCCATTTTAGTCGCCACACAGCAGTTATTGAAGAAACAAATACAGAGCAAGGAAGTCCACAACACAGACTTATTTATAGACATAAAGTTGAAATTGGAGTAACAAAAGTTCAACATTATGGCTTGGCTTTAGCGGCGAATACTAATTTACCTGAAGACACAGTGAAACTAGCTGAGGAGCTTGCAGATTTGATCGCTAAAAATGAAACAGTGCGTATTAAATGCCAATTTTTGATCTCTGCTTCATATCACTTTTTGAATACCTACTAATAATTTAGTGTTTTTTATTCCTGGAGTTAAATATCATTAATACATATCATGTATTGTTTTTTATCGTCTACTTAGTTATTATTATTGATTTACCATTGTTAATTTCAGCCTCATACGATAACAACCCAAGAAAAAACAATTGACCAAAAGCTATATGAACTCAACGTTATTCTTAGATTTGAATTAAGGCGCCAAGGTAACGAAAATGAAAGTAAAAGAATACTTCAAAAATTCAGAGAAGAGAATCCACAAATTATTGAAAGATTACGAGTTGAAAGAAGTAGAAATATGAGTATGCCACGTATGTCCAGTCATTACAACCAATCACGTTCGAATGGTGAAGATTACTCACACGAGGTTTCCAGTAAAGACTCTCCTCCAAAAAGCAGTGATAGTATAAGTGTTTCTATAAATCGATCTGAATTTGCCTTGCAAGAAACATCCATAAATGAAGGTACAAAAGTTGGTGAACGTGCAACTCGATCTGGAAATTGTACTTCGGTTAAATCCTCGGATGAACTTTTTAATTTCATGACAAGTACGGAAATTGGTTCTGCCAGATCTTTTGATTTGAATAAACCAGAAACAAATGCTATGTCAAACGAAGATGAAGATCCAGTCGATTTAGATGAAATAAATAACAATGAAACGTTTGATACAAATAATAACACAACTGTAACAAAATATTATAGTCAACCTATTAACAAAGTGTTTGATACGAGTGATGAAAACGAACCAGACATTGTTGATGCCGAGGCATTAACTCAAGCAATTGAATCTGAAGATGATTGCACAACAGGTTCAGAAAAAAGCTACGATAGTTGTTTACAAGATAGAGAACTAAGATTTGAGACCATAAATGAAATAAATGCGGAACTAGAAATGAAAGAAATGGCAAGCATAATTCTTACTCCTCCTGATTTCTTTAAAGATTGAATTTTAACATTTAAGTAAAATAAGATATCCATTAATGTATAATAAAACTTTCCAGTTACTCTTGATATCAAATAACATGAGATCTAAAAAATACGTATGCTTTATTGTTAGGTATTTTAATTTAAGAAAAACTTGTACCGACGCGAATTTCTTTTATAATTTCAATAGTTTAGTTATTATCAAATGTTAAAAGAAGTTTTCATATTATGATAACTGGCAATATAAGAGATGAGTACATTAAAACATATTCTATCGCTTATTAGTTTTAGTAGCAGCTATTAACGATTCCATCAATTAAGTCGTCCAGCAGGGCTAGCATGCAACCATCGATAAATAGTCGAATCGACAAGATAAATATTATTTTGTTATTTTATCCTATTATGTAAGCTAATATGCGCACCATAATAGATAGAATTACTCGTTTTGATACCATGATTACCAAGACCACAACCACAGAACCAAATATGTCATTATCCTAATAAATTACATACACAAAATACTATATTCTAAGAAAATATCGATAAAAGGCCCAATTTATCGTTTTCGACGGTAGCATGCTAGCCCCGCTGGTCTGTCATAATTATTGTCATTATAATTATTATTAGGAAAAAATAATGTTAAAGTAATTTTCATGAAAAAAGTTCTGCGATTTGAGTGATAGTACACCCTATGTGTTTGACATAAGAGCAATGCCCCGTGCACTTCGTAATGAAAACGACAATAGCTGATTTTTCAAGTAAGTAGGTACCTATTATACTTAAATCTGTAGTGTTATTGGTGAGAAAATATAAAAATATAATTTACTTCAGTCAAAATCAAAGATATCTAACATAGATATGGACAATGTGGGCGGTCTTATCGTTCGAGACGATTTCTTCCAGGAAACTGTTTTGCAAAAGAAGAAAATCAGATTTCAGATAGGTACCTACTTTGTAAAAATTAACGTTTTTGAGGGTGATAGGCTGACCGTCTGTCACTGCAGTAGTCTCTTTTCATCAATATAATACCTCTAAATATGTGACATCCAATAACGTTACATTAGATCATTTTATTTTTCCATTATTGTAGCGTACACCAGGGATATGGGATTGGTGAATATAACAAGAAACTCTGCGTAAATACTGCAAAAATAATAAAAAAAACTCTTTCCCTTTAGTTTAGGAGATGTCGACCACGTGCTAAGGTAGGTACGCTGGCGCATAGAACACATATACTCAAGAGAAGAAGTACAACTTCATACATTAAAAGTTAAGACTAGACGCCATCTGAAAACGGTCCACATAGCTAATATGGCGGGAATTTCAAACAGTTCAAACCACTTCGAGATTTCAACTTGCTCTGGTCTGAATAAAAATAAGCAAATACTTACAAACTTGTTAGGTGAAATACCATACCATCAGTTCTGTAAGGTTTGCTTATTTTTATTGCGACTGGCTAAATATAAGGTTAACTTGATGAACACTAAGTAAATCAATAAATAAGTTTTTGATACTTTTATTTTGTTTAAAGTAATACAACAATAAGTGTGGATAAATTGACACTCTTTCTTAAAAATACAAATTCACACTGACGCGAGTTTCTTCAAGCAATCAGGGAGAGAAAAGTCGATTAAATCACAAGAAAACTTAAAACACAAACACCATTTAAAAATATCACAAAACCGCAATCGCGAAAAAATATTTCACATTGTGAAGTAGACGTTAATTTTTGACATTTCTTTTTATGTCTGTGTTACTATATTCAAATAACATCGATTCGCTAATTGATTCGATTATGTAATACGGTCCCTTTAAATATTTGTTAAATTATTTAAAATTATGAAGAAGTCATGTAAAGTTTTCGTTTAATGTTATTTCTAATAAAAGCGAAGATTTCTTGAAGAAAAATATGAATGAGTGTAAACTCAAAAAAATACTGCGATGTATTCGAACAATCGATTGAATATTTTTTTTCATGGGCTACACTGGTATCATTCTTGCTCTTTTCCTCTTATTGTGTTCTGTCTTTTTCACTCTGTCTCCAGTATGTAGTCTGCACCATCTCCATACAATGTCGACGCCCCCTGCGCTGGCGTACCTACACCAACTCGATATAGTTTTGATGTACGAAACCATAATGGATACGGTTTTATATATACTGTAAGATTCAAAAGTGGTAATTACTTTAAAAAAAACTATTACAAGTAGAAATCCGTTTATTACTTTAACACATTAATTATTTTCTTACAACATCAAAAGAATAGATCTCAAATATAATTAACACAAAGCAAAACTTAATTAACAACTGCGAACTTGTTATCACCAAACAATCAAAATGGCTTACGTGACCTTGTTCAACCGACAGAGATTTCGCAGACGACTATTGCTTACGGACGCCGAGAAGCAAAGAAAGCTTGTCAACGGAGTCAGCCGGTTTTTGTAACCTGTGATAGGATGTCGGGTGGTCCGGAGGGGGTATTCCTAACACGGCCTCTCCTGACCGAGTGTCGTCCTCGGCACGAGCTCTTCGAGTGGTGCCGCTGGGTCCGTGATTTATGATGTCGACGGTTCAGCTTCCTCGTCAGCGTCTAGCTGTGGCATGGATGGTTGAGCCGCTTGGGCAGACTCTGCTAGTGCAGTCCCATCGTGATCCACATTTTCATCTGTAAAGAAGGATTTTTTTTTTAAACATAGCGATGGACTTATCAAGGTGCATTCATCTTTTCACATGTTTCTCTCACATTCGCGCCCATGCATTCAATAATTTCAAACATCAAACTAGCTCAAGATATTCATCATCATCACACATCCATCATTCTTAAAATAAAGCAGAGACGTTTCTTTAAAATAATCAAACCCTGCATGGGCCTGTCTTCATAACTTCGGGTCGTCCCTCAGCGGAGAGACTTCCTCTCGAGCTGATGGCCTCCAACTCCCATTGCACCTGCAACATGACTTGACGCAGACCGTATTCATACGTACAAGCCTACCCACCACGCAGACCGTATTCATACGTGTGGGTCGTCCGACAAACGGACCATAAGTCGATCACACTGACCAACTTATGCAGCCCCTCGGTCCTCGCCGAGTGCGATGGCGACAAACGCCCAGGTATAGCTACAAAAGCCAAGCGATAAAGCCTGTGTGCATAGTACCACAGCGACTAGCACATACACCGTAGCTCACAAGCGACAAACGCTATAGGTAAACTTACCCTCGAAAAACGCAGCACATGTATCTGGGCACCACTCGCGTTAGGAATGCGTCTATGGGGTGAGGGCCCCTTCCTACGGAGCTAGGGCCCCGAGAGCTCTATCACGCTAAAAGCGTCCACGAGGCAGGGCCTCTTCGCGTCAGAGACACGTTTGCGAGGCAGGTCTCTCAGTCGCAGTGCGTGCGCATCGGATAGCTCACATATAGACCGGCATACTCGCACACACAGTTACGCAAAGCCAGTAACTATCTTCTGAAACACAAGCAAAAAATTAAACTCACATTCAAAGAGTTTCCACCGTGAGCTCGTTGCACAGATTCACCCTCTGAACAGAATCCTTTTCGCCCTGTCCTTTTTGACCTCGAGTCCTATTTTTTTAGCAAAACAGTCCTCTTCCTTATCTTCTTACAGAACGTCATCCATGACATTTCATATCTTTACGATCCAAGTATTTTTTCTTATTTGCATTAAGTGCTGAATAGTTGTTCTGAATGTCACCAGGCTTGACATAAATCGCCAAAAATGAAATCAATTAGTTATCTACTGTTAAATTGGCATTCACGGCTGCAGCGCGTACCTGCACATCCGTAATGCCTCGTATGATAATCGCCACCATAAGTTCCTCACTCAACCCTTGTATGACGCGCAGACGCAACAATGAGCGCCGCGCATATCCGGCGTAGGTAAGGAATTTATCCGAAAACGTGTTAACTTCCTCATAAAGTGTTTGAGCAAAGTCTATTTTTTTTTTGGACAAAGGCAAGCGAATTCCGTTTTGAAATTAGACCACGTACGCTCACTAACAGTCCACTCATCTAACCAGGTTTTAGCGTCTCCTTTAAGGCAATGTGCTACCCTCGACAAACATTCGGAATCTTCCCAACCATTAGCTAACCTACCCCGTTCTACCTCGTTACACCACACCTCAAAGTTATTAATTGCGAGATCAAAGTTAGACACGTAATAACTCTTTGGTTTAGACCTATCTCTGGCCAGAAGGGCACTTGTGAGGGCACGCGTGGCCGACATTACGTCATTGCAATGAGGTGTTATAAAATGCATTTCGACGCCATAATTAGTTATCCATTGAATAAAGTCACTATTGTCGCTTTTTATTTTAAGTCATTTTTAACGCGTTACACTCAGTTATTATTTTAAAAGTTTTACCAATAAGATATTGCCGGAAATGTTGAAATGAACTAACGACTGCAAGGGTTTCTAATTCGTAACTGTGGTACTTTGGTTCAGCGCCCATTGTTAACTTACTAAAGTACGCAACTACCCGCCTTCGACCATCTTTGTGTAATTGCATCAATATTCCGCCGTAGCCGATAGAACTGGCATCCGTGTGTAACTCTGTACCTAAATTAGGATCGAATATTGCTAAGACCGGTTCGCTAGTTAGGTGGAATATTATGTCTTGGCGTGCTTTTTCATGTTCCTCAGTCCTGTGAAACGTTACGGTCTTTTTAGTCAGCCACGCAATGCAAGCAGTTTTCAGTGCGTAATTAGAGATGTACCTACGAAAATAGCCGGCCAGACCGAGGAATTGGCGGACTTGTTTTGCTGTGCTAGGTTGTGGGGACTTAACCAGAGCCTCAATTTTATATGCGCTCGGTCTAACCTGACCCTGACTAATAACGCGCCCCAAGTACCTACTCTATCTTAGTGCTGAGAAAAGTACACTTCCGAAAATTTATCGAGTTAATAAGTTAAAGATTAATCCTTTACTATTGCACGTACTCGTAATTTCTCGTCGTAGGATCACTTATAGGGTCGATAATAGACGAGAATTTTAGTCGTTAGATTAATTTCCATTTCACTATCGTTAACGGTTGTGGTTGCCGTACCATTCAGAAAGTATTTCTCAATATTCTCATATTTTGAGAGAACACCTAATAATTGTTCTTTGTAATCACCTGTAACTGGGGTATTTAATTTATCTAATAATGAACAAGAACTTGCTTGCATTACGTCACGCACTATAGAATCGCTATGAAAAACACGCTGCGAATCACCAGTTCGAACATAAGTTACACCTTTTCTGTTTAAAACATCGGTACCTATAATCATTGGGGTATTTAAATATTTACCGTCCGCAATAAAAAAGTCAACTTCTAAAGTGATATCACATAATTCAATATGCAACGTAACGAAGAATTTACTTTGTACTTCCATGCCGCCTAATCCACGCAACAATAATAATTAATTAAAACCAACAACGTAGGTTTTAATTTACAAGGAAAGTGTTTTAATAAATCGGAAGACAATAACGAAATACAAGATCCGCTATCTATCAAAAAATCGACAGGAATTCCAGAAATAACACCTGTTATTACGTCACTGTTTTTAAGGTTCATAATTTCACGACAAAAATTGACACCTGTAGTATTCCTAGAATTCGAACGTTCTTTGGCATAACAATCAGTTTCTAAATGACCTACTTTTTTTTTTTTTTTTTACAAAAGGCACAACTTTTTATTTGCGGTCCCGACGATGACAAGTTTTTATCGCTATATTGTGTCCGCGAACGCTTTGGACAATCGACACTTTTATGCCCGAACTGACTGCACTGATAGCATTTAACTTTTGAGCTACTTGAATCAAAATTTCGTTTGTTGTAAGGACAATAATTAAATTGACTACTAGCATAAGGAACTATTCTTTTTGTACGATTCAAATTCGGTTTAACAAAATTTGACAAAAACTCCACAATTGTCAGGCGTCATTTTAGAATTCATGGCAATAGCGCGAATTTGAGGATCAGTAATGCCTCTTATAATGAATGATACTTGTTAGTAATTCGTTACTGAGCCCAGTCACTATTCTGAGCCTTAAAAGAGATTTACGCGCGTACTCCGCATACGTGGAGTATTTGTCAGATTCTGAACACATCACATCATATAAGAATGTTCGCGACGTCTATATTACGTGGGCACAATGCCTTGAGTTCTAACTTGAACGCAGACCAAGTACGGAGGGTACTTGTTCATTGGCTCAGCCAGGTGCGAGCTTCGCCTTTTAGACAGTTTCCAACGCGAGCATGACACTCCATATCGTCCCAACGGTTTACACTTCGCGCTTTATCCACTTCACTAAGCCACGTATCGACGTATTCAAAAACGCTGGATGAGGCTCCAAAGGTGTGGTACCACGGGTATTATTTACTTCAGGAGTATAACGCGAAGTAGTATTCAAACGAGATCGCTGCTTATCACGATATTCTTTCTCTGTGCGATGTCGTTTATGCGAGTTATCACGCGAGACAGACTCCGGCCTATCAAAGGAGTCCCGCGAACGGGACCTACGAATGTCCCGCGAATGGGTCCTACGACGAGTACGTGAATCACTACGCGAACGAGTTTTAGACCTATCGCACGATTGGTATCTACGCGAATCTCGCCGATCTCGATCACGCAAGCCACTTCGCTGATCACTCCGTTTGGCACTAGAGTCAAGTTGTGAATCACTATCACCGCGGGCACATGAACTTCTTTTTGGACCATGCTTATTTCGAGAATCACGCCGTTTTCGCGACCTACCTCGAGCGCTTTGCCGTTCGAATCGCGGCCGTGGGATTCAGTACGTCCCATTATTTTAAAAGAAATCACGATGAAACAAGCAAGCAGTTGTCAGTGTTAAAAACAATTGAATTATATAAAAAAATCTTTAGAAAGGCGTTTCGCAAGTCAGTAATTCTAAGAAACAAGAGAAAGCAAAAAGGAACAAGAAATCAAATCGGTAAACTTATTCAAAACCTAGCAACAAAAAAATACTTGGATAGGCCTATTGTTACGATAATTTTAGCAAGTCATCTTGTTATTCTTAAATGTGAGCTAGTAAGTTCTTTATCCCACTTCTGATGTAAGATTCAAAAGTGGTAATTACTTAAAAAAAAACTATTACAAGTAGAAATCCGTTTATTACTTTAACACATCAATTATTTTCTTACAACATCAAAAGAATAGATCTCAAATATAATGAACACAAAGCAAAAAATAATTAACAACTGCGAACTTGTTATCACCAAACAATCAAAATGGCTTACGTGACCTTGTTCAACCGACAGAGATTTCGCAGACGACTATTGCTTACGGACGCCGAGAAGCAAAGAAAGCTTGTCAACGGAGTCAGCCGGTTTTTGTAACCTGTGATAGGATGTCGGGTGGTCCGGAGGGGGTATTCCTAACAATACCCAAATTGTATCTTTTTGGTTCTACCTGCCCCACAAAGGATACAGGCGTGAAGTTATGTATTTACATATTAATGTCACGAAACCCGCTAAAACTAGTGCAGAATGGACTTTTGGACTTCACGCAACACTAGCGCCTCTAGTTTCAAATTCACACACGATTATACCAGATTATACATAGGTAGCATTTATATTGATTCTCTCTATTTCCTGGGTCGGACTACCTTACTTTATGAGATATTTAGAAAAAATAGGCTATGTTTAGTTGTGTCTAAACTACTCATTAGATAACCTATTAAAAAATACCTAGAAAAAAATGATACTGATTGATTCGAGCCGTGTGCTTGCGGCAATACAAGACTGAGTGTTAGCTACTGTCATTGAATAAATATTACTTTTTAGAGAATAGAAAATATCCAAAAAATGGGTGTCCTTCAAGCTGTAATCCTCACTTTTGAAATCTCAATGGAAAGGAATTTTTACTATGCCAAAAAATACTGATGAAATAGTCATAAATAGTGACGCATATAACAAAAAGTCGTCTTATAGTTTCAGCGGTATAGCTATAGGTTATCCTAACCTCTCGTGCACGCATACAGTAAGGTCAATCGACTAAGTTTAGGTTCCAAAAAATAATCGTGGAATAGTAATAGCGACATGCCAAATCTCATAATGGCTCCGTCGCAAAACGTCCACTTCTCAAAATGTCCACTGGTCGCAAAATGTCTCTTTCGCAGAATGTCCACGTCGCAAAATGTCTCTTTCGCAGAATGTCCACTTCGCAAAATGTGTCTTTCGCAGAATGTCCACGTCGCAAAATGTCTCTTTCGCAGAATGTCCACTTCGCAAAATGTCTCTTTCGCAGAATGTCCACTTCGCAAAATGTCCCTTTCGCATATTGTCCCCTTTTCATTTCTGACTTACTTTAATCATAATTCAATTCATTTTAGCAATTAGCTTTCACACATCATGTTTGACGTGTGTTTATTTGTATCGATATGGGTAAGCAAAAAAAAAATAAAAAAAAAATTGTACAAATCACATTTATTTCTTTGCATAATCGCTTGATTTAAAGTCATTATTTTACCAACTTAATTGTTAACTCGCAATAAAAAAAATAAGAAATTTGAACACTCTTTAATTACTTACGAACCGTTAACTGTAAAAATATTACTTTTTTTATAAATTGTGGCAATGTCAAATTATTTCGTTCTAATTGAACTAATAATGCCTTATATTTTTTATCAAAATAAATGTCAAGTTTTTTTCTATTGTCCTGCACATTTTCAAAAAGACTGTTCCTTATTTTCCTATCCCAGTATTTACTTTCCTTTTTCAACTTAATGACAAACATGTACAGACTTGGTTTTCTTGGTATACGTCCTATTTTATTTATTTTTTTTTTGCTTACCCATATCGATACAAATAAACACACGTCAAACATGATGTGTGAAAGCTAATTGCTAAAATGAATTGAATTATGATTAAAGTAAGTCAGAAATGAAAAGGGGACAATATGCGAAAGGGACATTTTGCGAAGTGGACATTCTGCGAAAGAGACATTTTGCGAAGTGGACATTCTGCGAAAGAGACATTTTGCGACGTGGACATTCTGCGAAAGAGACATTTTGCGACCAGTGGACATTTTGAGAAGTGGACGTTTTGCGACGGAGCCCTCATAATTAGTCGGCTAACGAAATGAAATTTGACTAATGAAATAGTCGTATGAAACGATAATTATTTTGGGCTGATTTAATTTGAAAATAAAATCAGCATAAATTTTATCAGTATTTTTTGGCTCAAAAGTTGAAGGCGTTCCGGAGAAATTCGAAGTTTTCAAATGTACAAGCTGTAATCCTCACCGGAGTAGGTACTTTATATGTCTGGAGTCGTTAGCCGACTATTTATGAGATTTGATTTTTGAGACATGTCCTTTGCACTAACATTGTATAAAGAGCCAGTTCCTTCCTAAACCCGTGTGCTTTCATCTTCGACCTCATCTTCACTTACCATCAGGTGAGTCACTTATAAAAAAAAAAAAAAAAACCTTACCGTTTGCGTGCACGAGAGTTGAGAATTAAAGCTTGAAGTTCAAGCTGTAATCCTCACCAACCTTAGCTATACCGCCGAACGAAACTATAATAAGATTTTTTTTAAATATGCTTCACTAATTATGAATATTTCATCAGTATTCTTTGGCATAGTCAAAATTCCTTTCCATTGAGATTTCAAAAGTGAGGATTACAGCTTGAAGGACACAAAAGTGACTATTCCTTATCAACAAAAAATAGTGTCTGTAACGTCCACTATTTTAGCGATTGTGCACACTAATAAAACAATATTATTTTGACTTGTATGTCCATGACCGGTAGCGTTAGCAGTCCCGTATAGAGTGACGAGCGGAATACAAGACACCGCGCGCCCCTCCCGGTGTTGCCACCACTCCCCGATGTAGAACCATTTAATTGCATATTACATCTCTTATTTGCAAACAAAAATTGATTTGTTAACCACACAATTTTTTTTACATATTAAGCAACTAGGAATTGAATTTACAATTTAACTGAATCTACCACCACTTCGGAAAGTCGATCTGTTGAGAAGAAGTGGCAAGAAACTCAACAGCAATCATCTTTTAAAAGTATATTACAACAGTTTATAGCCAAGGAGTTTTATCTTCCATATAATATCAGTCAACAGAGTACTTATGCTTGAACATCATTTTCATCGGAATATTTTACTCATATCCTGATTAACTACAGTCCACGAATCGTTCACTTTCTTGAAATGGACTACATTGCTGATATTCCTTTATTGTCTTCATATTCTTCTTATTTATATTTTAACAATGTTCCATTGAATAGGTATTTATGATGCTATTTGATTATTGTTGGATTTCCCTTCTTCTCTTTTCTCCAGATTCTTTGCATTTTTTTTTCTTGCTGTTTATCTCCATTTTTCATTAAGAATTTTCATTTAGAATAGTCTTTTTTTAATTAATTTCTTTAACATTCAAATTTAGCAAGTTCTCACTATAGTCCCAATTTTCAAAATAGTTTGTAGTTCCATATTTATGTTCTATTGCATGTTACTGATGTTTTTCTTCAGTATAATAATACATATATTTTTTCATTTTGTACTTGCTTTATATTCATTTTAGTAGCTTTATCGTTTGCCAATTTTTGACAAAATACAGTTTTCAATTTTCATACTTATTTCTCTATTTATTGTAGTAATAGTTTGTTTACTTATTATATTAATATTTCTTTTTTTGATATATTTATATCAATTACTTTCATTTTTATGGAGGTACCTTTGTACCAAATATTTCAAATTTTATTAGGGTACTTTTGTACCAAGTATTTTTAATTTAATGGAGGTTCCTTTGAACCTTGGTTTTCCAATTTCATGGCATTTAACCTTTGTACTTATATTTCTAATGAAAATATATTACCATAGAGGTATTTTATTCAGTGTACGTAAATACGCTTTTGATATTTTAATATATATGTGATGTTATAATTATTTGTAATATATATTATCGTATATGAGCGTTTTCAAAATAAAGTGTACCATGACCGAATTTATTATCAGATTTTAAATGAGATATTTTCGATGGTTTTTTTGTTAGAGTTCAACTTAGATGTATTGCAATTTATGAAATTATATTTATTTCTTTCATTATTGAGCTATTTTACGAGAATTCGTAAATTGAAACTAATTTTGTGGAAGAAAATGTCAGTTTTGCGACTATCTTAAAAGCTAAATATCTTATAACTTTGAAAAAAAACACACAAATTCTTATAATTGTATTTTAAAGATAATAATATACATATTTTTAAAACACGACATAATATTGAAAAACTTAATAACATATCAATTTTACGCTAATGTTAAGTTCGGTTTTGCCACAACGGATGTTAGTAACCGTAAATTTTTCGACATTGTAATGGTTAAGTAGTTTTACCGGGACACTACATTATTGCATTCGAAATATAAATTGTTATTTAAAATATTGAAATTAAATAATTTGCACCCTTTTATATTAAAAATTTCCAAAAACTTAGAAATCCCTCGTTGCAAAACACAGGACAATCGCAAAACTGACAGTCTACTTTTTGTTAGGCTGGGCTTACATGAATAAATTTTTGAGATAAATTTAATGCGATAGAATGAAATAAAACTGAAATATCTTACAATTGTTTTCAAACAAATCAGCGCAAATTTCAATTATCAAAATAATCCTAAATTGAATTAGCTGTTACTTTTACAGCTCACTTAATACCTAAAGTATTGTTATAGCCTTTGTTTATTTCATAATTCCTATAAAATTATCAAACCTATGCAGTATAACTTGTGTTATTCTATAATCAGTTATTTTTGTTTTACGAAACACTTTATTATTATTAGAAGTCAACATTAGTCTAAGTAATAGTGTACCCTACTAGGTGTTGAATATAATATGACAACATTTTTGGCACATTTTTTCTTATCAAAAATTAAATAACGCTTAGTATTACTTTATTTTAATCTTAAAATATTAATTACTCTAAAAAACTCTAAAAACTGGAAATACAAAAGAACTGTGAATTATCGTAATGTAAACCTTGCTTTATGGTGTCGGATTTGCGACTTTGCTGGTCAGCCTGGTAGGTCACGGGACAAAATGTCGCAAAACTGACGTGACGCTCTCTTCCCTTATTATATTCTAAACTGAATTCTAATATAGTCCATTACGCTAAATTTGTTATTAACTAAATAACGATTATATTATCAAATTATTAATCTTTCAAATATCGTGGAATGATGAAGTTTTCACCGGAATCAGCAGTTATTGTGTCTCAAATCCGACACGAGAAATCTTGACGTTCTTAGCACAACAAAATACACGTGGTTTAAACTCGGCTTCGTGTCAAAACTGATGCTTTTTTTATTTCAAACGGTGGATTTTAAAGTTAATGTTTCCAGTTCAGAAATGAAAAAGTCCTTATTTATTGTTTAAGTAGCAGTTTTAACCGTGACAAACCAGACATGTCCGGCCGGCACCACTTTTTACATGTTTGTTGGAAATTGAATTGTGAAACTGTTTGTTTAAGGTTTAAATTAAAAAGTACCGGAGACGATAGAAAACTAAGAGTTCTTTCAAACCGTACCAAAAAGTCAATGTATCGCCTACAAAAATTTTTCAGAATAGCTTTTGACATCGAGAAATTCGAGCGGGGGACATGTCAAAAACTGACTTCTTGCTGATTAAAATTACTCATTATTTTAATTGCGTTATTTTTTTTCATATTTCTGACACTTCATTTACTTGTTTAATATATGTTTAGTGCTTACAGTCATTAAAATATTCACCAGAGCATATCATATTTTGTTAGTAATACTTCAAACACAAGGGACAACCGAAAAGTGGGGGGTACACTTTTTTGTGAAAACGCTCATATATTCATTTCATATTAGTGTTACATACTTTTATTTTCTTGGCTATTAACTGTAAAACACTATAACTGCATAGCTCTTGTATACTTTTTCAAGATTTTATTGCGTCGACATACTTATGTCCATAAAAGGTTCTCAATTAGCTTGTATATTTAGTTAATGCTTTGCGTAGCCTTTAAATTAAACTTTACAAAAATAAGTTTTTCTCAACGTTATTTATGCACGCATAAAAGATAAATACCAACAAAACACTTATAATAGTGTCACAAATAATCACTAAATAAAATATTTTAAAATTTTAACGTTACATTAATAGTTGTTGTTGTGGTGGTGGCATCGTTTTTTGACACCAAACTACTTTTATCTTAGTTTAATGGTACAGTGAAAACCACTGACCTCTATATTTACCACTGGACTGGCTGTTCCGTAAGTTTGACAGCTATTTTTTTGTGCCTATTTGAAGCGCCACTAGCGAGTAGCGAGTGTCCGCAGAACAAATTTTGACGTATATTACAAGTGGCCGCCAGAGAAGTGCTTGCTTATTGTTAAGTAATTTTATATTTTTTAAATATTAATTCGAATTTTATGTTGTTATTGTTATAAGCATTATATAAAAGTTATCAAGAATGAGGACATGTGACATATGTGTAAGCGACTAGTTTTAGTACCACGGACACTCGCTACTGCTCGCTACGTCCGACAGCGCCAAAATGGCGATTATCAAACGGGCACAAAAGCACTTTGACAGCCGCCAGTCCAGTGGTAAATATAGAGGTCAGTGGTGAAAACGCTTTCAGGATAATGACCATAAAATTGTCAATCTTACTGATGTTGCCATATAAAAAATTATCTCTCTTTGATGCGATTGATTTGACATATCAAATTCTTTTGTGAATGGGTTTGTGAAAAACTGTGTTCAGAATATTGATTTCAAGATGACCGCTTATGTAAATCGATTCAACCGTGATTCAACGGACGATCCAATAGCGGAAATCCTTATCGAACGTTCCGTGAACGTCCTTACTATGTCACCTATAGTGAAATAGTAAAGTTATATTATATTCTTAAATGCTGAATTTGCCCTTCCATTTAGATGGAAAAAGTATATTTTTTCTATCTAGTTCTAGGTACCTAACCAAATTTTAATGTTATACTAAAATGATTAATGAACTTGGTATTTATACATAAGTATACAACTAAATAATGATGTAAGAATTAAATGTGAAAAGACATTACTGAACTGTAAATAAGTTAAATCAATAATATAGTTTGAAAATATAGGTTAAGATGAAATTAAGTGTAATTTATTTGTATGAAAACAATTTATTATTTCCGCTTGCCAGTTTACAGCAATTAAATTAACACACTGCCTCATATAGGCTTTGACTTAACATAGCGTCATACGTGCATAAAATGTTGTAAAATATTGATGATTTTTTTTACATTTACGTGGCCTTAGTTTGTTTTTTATCTGACATAATGGCATGGTCATTAATAATGAGATTTTTACGATGAATTTGTTAACAACAACAATTGCTCACGTGCACTTATTCCACGTTTTGTTTTGCCTTGGTATTGTTGATTGATTGACCTTGCCGCAGCTGTACCCAAAGAATTTTTGGCACGCTGTTTTACACAGCTAAGTTGTTGCTAGTGCAATTTCGGATCTCACTTTGTTAGCACATCTTATATCAATACCAATTCCAATATCTCCGTCATTCTTAAAATTCGGTACCATTGAGATATCCAGTTTGAAGGTTCATTAACTGGTTCAATTATATCCTCTTTAACTAACTCATCTAATGTTGCATTTTTTTTTTTTAATTATAAAGGAATAGGCACTCTATGGTAAGGCTTAACTATAACTGGCTTAACAGATTTATCAATAGGAATTTCTTATTCATCACCTTTAAATTTCAGGAAACTTTTACAACAAAAACTTTGCATTTTGTATCTGAGAACCAAAATTAATTTTGGATTCAAAAGACCATAAGACCAATGGTCTATTATAATAGGCTAAAATTTTGGGTTTTGTACTTAGTTTACACTATTTATTTATTTAATAATTTATGTTCACACAAGGAAACTATTATCTATTCCTGATTCATCCATCTGCTTGGAAGGATTATTTAGCGAGTCATTTGAGTTACGCTTTTTGTTCCGCTTTTGCATAGATTGCGGAAATTCCCCAAGTACCCACATTCTGACACTTTTGATTTTCACTGCCACAACGACAGCAAATTTTAGTGTTTTGTAAGGTAGTTTGGTTACTATGCTATTAATTGGTTGGTTTGTATGGATTTTTGTTTTAAAGTTATTCAATTGTCTTTATTATATTTTTTCTTTCCCTTTAGTTTTTTTTTTATTAATCTTTAATATATATGCTTTCGCTTGATATAATTTTGACTGTTGTTTATAGTATTTTTAAACAAATTGTTTAATTAAACTATTTTTTTATTTTATTCAATCAAATTTTACTATTTTACTTAATTTATTTTAAATTTTATCTTTAGTTTGTGGAAGAGCGGAGTCTTCAAACACAGGCATTTTTTTTTCGTCTAACTGAAGACCATAGATGAAAACATTTGTACTAGAATAAGAATAAGGAAATAAATGATCAATTATTATGTTATTATATTTGTACAGATTCAATGGCATTTGTCCAAAGTTATATCATCCCCTAAGGTAAGTATTTTCTTTCGTAATTCTAAAGATTGACATTTTCCAGTAATTTGATCTATCATATTTTCATATAAATTTGAAAAGTTACATTAATAATAATAAATCCCCAGTTTGTTTTATTATCTCCGGCAGTAGGCTCGACCAGACCTTTTTTACATTTTTGCAGCGCAAACCCACCCAAGTGGGGTCACCTTCACAATCAAAGGCTTCGACCGGAGGAATTTGTGACATTTTGTGGGGCAACTTATAAGGAGTAATTTTAAATTTAGGTACCATTCAGCATTCGCTAAATTACCAGTTCTCCGTTTTAGTAGGTACTATTCAGACTTGCTGAATTACCAAGTTACAAGGAGTAATTTTAAATGTAGGTACTATTCAGCATTCGCTAAATTACCAGTTCTCCGTTTTAGTAGGTACTATTCAGACTTGCTGAATTACCAAGTTACAAGGAGTAATTTTAAATGTAGGTACATTTCAGCATTTGCTTAATTACCAATTCTACTTTTTAGTAGGTATTATTCAGACTTTCTGAATTACCAAGTTACAAGGATTAATTTTAAATGTAGGTACATTTCAGCATTTGCTTGATTACCAGTTCTCCTTTTTAGTAGGTTCTATTCAGACTTGCTGAATTACCATTATGCTAGTTATATTTCACTTGACTAATTTCATTGATTTATAATCACCTACATGAGTAATCACTTTATTGTGACTTTGGAAAAATACTAATTCTGCTTTTATTTTTAATTAAATAAGCAGGTTTTTTGCTTTTTTAATTTCTGTATCGATTCTTTTTTTTAAACATTTATTTTTTAAATTGCAGGTGTTCAGTTTGATTTTTAGAATAGAACTTCCACGAAGGTCTAAAGTAGTGGAACTAAAGTTATTCATTTTACCCGACTTTTTTTATTGATTTTAGTGATTACAATATGACTTGTCATAAGATTTCATTATTATAGTAACATTTAAGGAATATTTTTAAATCGGAATGAATTACGTAACACAATTTAATAATAATTGAGTGTCATTACATGTTATTTCTCTTTTGTTAACTTTATTTTGGTTATTCTACTCATAATTACACATTATTGTCAAATATGTAATAGTCCTACCCGTATACCTACATGCTAAAGATTCTGTTTGGTAACGAACATAGGAAATTAATATGAAATTACTTATTTAAAATAAAGTCAACGATGTTAAAATTCTAAGTGTTCCTTTTTTAATCATCAAGTTATTCATTAACTCATCAAGTAAGATATTTTATCATCATCATCATCACAACTCTTTGTAATGAGGTATTTTATAGTTAAAGTGAAATATATTGTACGTTTTGGTTATTGCTTATTAGTTTTAAACCTGTATTGCAGTTTTGTAGGCGCAAATCAAGAAATTGCAATACACTTGCAATTAGGTACTACCTGAATGATTTTGCGCTTAAAAAATATGTACACAACTCGGACAGGCCGGCGCCGTGATAGGCAGGTAGCTGTTACTGGGCACGCCGTTTTGCCGAACGAGATTTTTGTTTATAACAAAGGAAAAGACCGAGAACGATACAATAAGTCCAGTTGAGTTTTTTTTTTAATTACATTGTCGTACTATATGTAACATATTAATATGGTGGATATCAGCAAGTGAATACATTTGAAGATTTGGCATTTTTTTTTTTTTTGCAGGTGTAGTTTTAGCAAGCTTATAGGTTTTATGCACGCACATACCTTAATCCTCGTCGCCACTTGTAACGTCCACTATTTTAGTATTTGTGCACACTAATAAAACAATATTATTTTGACTTGTATGTCCATGACCGGTAGCGTTAGCAGTCCCGTACATAGACGATACAGTTAATATGAGATAGATGGGCAACTTGATTTTATTGGCAAAATAGAATAATACCTCAAATCATAGATGGCGCTAGTATCTAAATTTAATTAAAAAAATGCACGGCCTTATTAGATAAGTCTCCATTATAAAAAAAAATTAAGGTGAAAATATCTTATCCTGTTTATCACATTTAATGTAACATTTTAGAGAATTTTATTATGATAACTGCTTTAAAAAAATACAGAATAAGGTATTTATAGTAACTAAGTGGTCAAAAAAAAAAACGAAAATCTTTATTTTTTAAGGTTATTTATTGTTTTTGTTTTCTTTTCTTGGAATATTCAAAAACCTCTTTCTTCGCTCCATCTTCCTCATCAAATTTAGTCAATTGTCCATTTATTATTCGGTTCACCCCATTACAGCAACTGTGAATCAACATTTTCATTGACATTTTTTTTATGAAATCGACCAAATTAACCTTATGACTTACAGCAAATCATACTTAAATCACATGCACAATCACTGTATATTTACACAATTTTTACACTGTTTTAACAACACAAGCCACACAAGTAACTTCACGGCCAAATTCACAGTGAATTTGTTAAAATAATCTAAGTCTTAAATAAAATGGCGGAGAAAACACAAAACGCAACAGACGCACACGCACACGATCATTCATAGACTATTATAATAGTCTGTTGACTAGTCTGTCAAAGTCAACATCTTTTCCCGTTCCTGACGAGATATTAACAAATCGGCTATCCCAGCGCTACCTAGTTAATAACAGGAGAAATAACTTGCCAAAAAGTTGTAGTCCGTCATATCCTAGATGGTGCAGAATTCAATTTCTTTGACACTAGAGTTGCATAGGCCTGGTCCCGTATAGAGTGACGAGCGGAATACAAGACACCGCGCGCCCCTCCCGGTGTTGCCACCACTCCCCGATGTAGAACCATTTAATTGCATATTACAGTGTCCTCCTTCCTTGACTTCATCTTTACTTTCATATTTTATAGACTGCATTTAAATTACCGACAAAACTGGGTTGTCATTTTTTCTTCGACACTTTTTTCCAGGCAAGAAATAACGCTTGCTTGCTGCATGCATTATTATTCGCACGCACTTGCAAATGGCGGATAAGTTTGTACTTGTGTTATAATAAATAGTTTTTTGTTAAAAGGCTGAGTAATGCCTTACTCATTTAATTTGTGTCTACATATATAAGTGAACGATAAATAATATAAGATAGTGTAAAAGAAGCCAAAAGTAAGTGTATTCATTTGTTTTGCCGGCTAAAAATCCACGCTTGTTACTGTTGCGTGACGTTGCGACAGCATAGTGTTTTGCTCATGATAATTTGTTTGAAATAGAAGGCGCGCAGCCATGTCGCTGCCGCCCTACCTCTTGGGGCCCAACCCATGGGCCACCATGATGGCTCAGCAACAATTGGCAGCGGCACAACAAGCAGCGCTGCAAGCCCACGCCGCCGCTGCAGCCGCCGCTCCGCCTATTCCTCCTTCCCAACCTCCAAAGCCTCACCACATACCTGAAGAAAAAATTAAGGAAAAAGGTATTTATTACTTTTTTATTGTTATTGTTACGTGCAAAACTTCTCTGTGTATATAATCAAAACAACCTATCAAAATATACATATCAGAAAGAAGGTTGGGAATTTAGTGCCATTTTTATTTATGAGTAAATTTTGGACTATATTTGATATATAACTCTAGTGCTAAACTATGTTTTGCAATATGACATTGTTTATTAGCCCAGTTTTTATTTATTTATTTATTTAATTATTTATAGAGTTTATTTTCAGTTTTTATAGAGTTGGGTTTGCATTTTTGTTCACATTCACTTCCGTACCTAATGTGGCATTCATTATAGAAGTGGATGTTGATGCTGTTGCTGTTTTTTCAGCTAAGGCAAAAGTAAAGTTAATTTACAAAATTTTATATTTAATCCTAGCTCTTGAAACTCTTATAAAATTTCCTTTATTTATTTACTCTTTACTGTACAATAACATAAGTGGGAAACAAACAATAGGTACAGTTGACTCTCGTTATTTCAAAATTCAAGGGACACTTAAAATAGTATGAATAATGGAGTGTTTGAAATATCAAGTCGTTCAAAATTTGTTAGAGCAAATAAATAAAACTTCTAATTATTAATTGTTGATTTGAGCAGCATTATTTTTTTTTCCTTGTACTTTATTATGGTTGAGAGAGTGGGTACTCAGAGAATCGTAAATTATTTTTCAATATCGCTTTTCTTCTCACCTTTCTCTACTTTTTCAATTAACTTCTTTCCAGCAATCATTAAGTTTCTAGGGCTCTTAACTAAGACAAATTTTAATCCGTATACCAGGGCAAGAGTAAAAGTAACTGAATGATACATAAACCCATTACTGTAACAAAAACAAAGGCTCCTGTACCTCGAGAGAAGAGAAAGAGGCTGAAAGATTATAAGTACTTAGGTAACTTTTGCAACGTTTGAACTTGTCGCAAAATCTACCTAAGAACTTACAATCTATCTATCGGCCTCTTTCTCTCTGCAACTTTCAGTTGTTGAGTGTTGGACGCTTATGAGTTCGAATTAATGTAATGTTAAAGCAATAATTTTTTTCATTCAAATTAATAAGTGCACAAAAATGTTACAAAAAAGTCATAAGTGCATTATAATTGATAGACCTTACAAGTTTGACAGTTTCAAACAATTTCTCAGCAAAATGGGTCCTGATTCAGTTAGTTCAATAGTACAAGAGGCGGTCTTTATTTATTTACATTTACTTGGTTGATTTTCCTGGGCAATTTATTTGATTGTCCATTTCACTGTTATAATGAACACATAAAGTATCTGGTCATATCCAGTCCCCTGGCACATTGAAAGTTTTGACTTGAAGATTTTTTGCCAAAACTATTTCCTATGGGGTACATTAAATCTGCAATAGATATTACCTTCTATTTAAGATTCTATGGAAGTGGCTGTTTTTGCATACACTCAATTATCTAGGAAGCATGTGGTAATAGTTGAAGTTTTGTATTTTGACTTCAACTACTAACTAAAGCACAAGAGCTTAGCACTAACTGTTAACAGCTATGACTATTAGATATTCTCTTTACAGCTCAAAAATGGCTACAAATCCAGTCAAAGCGGTTCTCAGAGAAACGGAAGTTTGGATTTGTAGATGCCCAAAAAGAAGATATGCCACCTGAACACATCAGGAAAATCATAAGAGACCATGGTGATATGACTAGTCGAAAGTATCGTCATGACAAAAGAGTCTATCTTGGAGCACTAAAATACATGCCCCATGCTGTTATGAAGCTTCTTGAAAATATGCCCATGCCATGGGAACAAATTAGGGATGTCAAAGTACTGTATCACATTACAGGAGCAATCACTTTTGTCAATGAAATCCCATGGGTAGTAGAACCAGTTTATATTGCTCAATGGGGTACCATGTGGATTATGATGAGAAGAGAAAAACGTGACCGTAGGCACTTCAAAAGAATGAGGTTTCCACCTTTTGACGATGAAGAGCCACCTTTAGATTATGCAGACAACATATTGGATGTTGAACCTTTGGAGCCTATTCAAATGGAGATGGACCCAGAAGAAGACTCAGCCGTTGCACAGTGGTTTTATGACCATAAGCCGTTACTGGGTACTAGACATGTCAATGGTTCAACCTACAGACGCTGGAATTTATCACTGCCGCAGATGGCAACATTATACCGATTAGCCAATCAACTTTTAACAGATTTAGTTGATGATAATTACTTCTACCTTTTTGATTCAAAGAGCTTTTTTACTGCCAAAGCCCTCAACATGGCCATTCCAGGAGGTCCTAAGTTTGAACCTTTAGTTAAAGATAATTCTGCAGGGGATGAAGATTGGAATGAGTTCAATGATATAAACAAAATTATTATCAGACAACCAATCAGGACAGAGTACAGAATTGCATTCCCATATTTGTATAACAATTTACCACATTTTGTACAACTTTCATGGTAAGTTTATTATTAAATTAAAAGACACAACTAGTCTTTAATGATTTCACTGCTAACTTTTCTTAACATTTTCAGGTACCACACACCTAATGTAGTGTTCATCAAGACTGAAGACCCTGACTTGCCAGCATTTTACTTTGATCCCCTTATCAATCCCATCTCTCACAGGCATACAGTAAAGTCATTGGATCCAGTGCCGGATGAAGATGACTTTGTTCTTCCTGAAGAAGTATCCCCATTCCTACAAGAAACTGCTTTGTATACAGATAATACAGCTAATGGAATATCATTGCTGTGGGCTCCAAGACCTTTTAATATGAGATCTGGTAAGGAACTTTTTAATGATTTATAACAAAAACACAAATATGAAGATTTAAGTTAGACAAAACCATTTATTGTGTGAGTTTCACCTGTACCACTTTAAAAGATAAAAAGTGTTTTTGAAGTTTAACTTGAAATAGTCAAAACTTGTTGCACAAAATAATCAGTTCCATTTACATACTTTATTATTTTACAATTACTACATTCACAGCAAGAGATTAGCCCAAAAATATGATTATAACTTAATTTATGCAAATAATGTAATATTGATCAAAGTTCACGAATATTTTATTTTACTTTTATATGATACTTTTTAATCGCATTTTTTTACGTTTAGGTCGCACTCGGCGCGCAATTGATGTGCCTCTGGTAAAGACCTGGTACAAAGAGCATTGTCCCCCTGGTCAGCCTGTCAAAGTAAGGGTGTCATATCAAAAACTTCTCAAGTACTATGTCTTGAATGCACTAAAGCATAGACCACCAAAGCCTCAGAAAAAACGGTAAGTTAGAAACTTTGCTTACAATTTTTTTCTCATTTCATTTTCCAACCCTGGCATATTATGTCATAGTTTGCTATCACTTCAGCATTGTGTAACTGAGATTAAATGACTAAACGAATAAACTGTTGTTAAATGAGTCACTTGAAATCACTTTTTTTACAGATACTTGTTCCGGTCATTCAAATCAACAAAATTCTTCCAAACAACAACTTTGGATTGGGTAGAGGCTGGGCTACAAGTGTGCCGTCAAGGCTACAACATGCTCAATCTTCTTATTCATAGAAAGAATTTGAACTACTTGCATTTAGATTATAACTTCAATCTTAAGCCAGTTAAGACATTGACTACTAAAGAAAGAAAGAAATCCCGGTTTGGAAATGGTAACAACTAAAATATTTTTTTTTATTAACTTTTATAAATAGCCTGGTGCTTGGTATCAACGGCAACGGCTTGACATTCAGCCCAAAGAATTGAATTGAACTTTTATTATCTAGAAACAACAGTTTGTTTCCTAATTTTAGCTAAATACTTACATCCTTTCATTTTATACAAGTAAGAAGTTAAATAAATAAAATTTTCTCTTTCGCAGCATTCCACTTATGTAGAGAAATCCTCCGTCTAACTAAACTGATAGTTGACTCACATGTGCAATATCGTTTGAACAATGTTGATTCATTCCAACTTGCTGATGGTCTCCAGTACATATTTGCTCATGTTGGCCAGTTGACAGGCATGTACAGATATAAGTACAAGTTGATGAGGCAGATACGGATGTGCAAGGACTTGAAGCACTTGATCTATTATAGATTTAATACTGTAAGTAATACATGATTTTATTTATGCATGGATAAAATAAAAGTTTATGAAAAAAATAAATGTAAATACTTATTAAAATAAAATGAAACCATGTTTAAAAGTATACTGTTTCTTGAAAAAAGAAATGTTTTTAAATAATTAGTAATTTTTTTATATGTTTTCAGGGACCAGTGTCTAAAGGACCCGGTTGCGGCATCTGGGCTCCGGGCTGGCGAGTGTGGCTGTTCTTTATGAGGGGAATCACACCATTGCTGGAAAGATGGCTCGGCAATTTACTGAGCAGACAATTTGAGGGAAGACACTCTAAAGGTTTGTATTATTCTGTCCACTTTGGAGTTTCAATTTATTTTTACAAACTTAGCAGTCTCAATTTAAATTAAATTTTGGCTATGCATTAGCCGTATACTAATCTACCTAAATTGTTTTTATGTATTAAGACTAAAGATAATGTTGGGATAAGTTCTAGTCTAGATGGACAAATTGAATACCATCGTTGTTTTAAAGCATACATACATACATAACCTCACGCCTGTCTCCCTTCGGGGTAAGCAGAGTCAAGGGAATACCAATTGCTTCGATCCAGACCATACCTCTAGCTTCCTCCACGTTCATTAATATTTTCATACATGACCGCCGGTTACGGGCCCTTTTTAAGAACGACGCCAATTTGATCGGCATACGCTCGCCTAGGCCGGCCCCTTCCGACAACACCATCCATTCTTGCTCTGTACACCTCTTTCGTAAATCAACTTCTTTTAATATAATGTGCTACACTTAAATCATTTGATTGCATGTAAATAAACCATTACGATTTTAGGAGTTGCCAAAACGGTGACCAAGCAGCGCGTGGAGTCTCACTTCGACTTGGAGTTGCGTGCCTCAGTCATGCACGACATCGTCGATATGATGCCGGAAGGAATCAAACAGAACAAGGCTAGGACGATATTGCAGCACTTATCCGAAGCTTGGAGGTGTTGGAAAGCTAATATTCCGTGGAAGGTGAGTCTTCTTAGTAGTAATATTTTATTTAATCAAATAAACAAAAATCGGTATAGTAAACTATCTTAGCCTGCCTATCTCTATGTGATAAACTCATAACCTAAAGGATTTTCAAATGGATGCCAGCAATAGAGACTTCATTGTGATGTTTATTTCATTAAATTATCCGAAATGTGACTATGCTTGTAATAATAACAAACATTAACACCAATTGTTGAAGATGTCAAAAAAAATATTACTTTTGATATACAAAGCATGGTTAGTAGGCAATATCATTAATGTGAATAAAGATGTTTACAAAATAATACTTAACAATTATTATTAACTTTAAACTCTATGGTCCATATTAATCCTCATCAATAACCATATCAGAGGGCTGGTTTTAATTGACTTCTGTGGTAATTCAATTTGTTGTAAATCAAAACATACTCTGCTGTATACAGGTCCCAGGTCTGCCAACGCCTATCGAGAACATGATTCTCCGTTACGTCAAAATGAAGGCGGACTGGTGGACGAACACGGCTCATTACAACAGAGAGAGAATACGGCGCGGCGCCACCGTCGACAAGACCGTCTGCAAGAAGAACCTGGGCCGCCTCACCAGGCTCTACCTCAAGGCTGAGCAGGAGAGGCAGCACAACTATTTGAAGGTCAGTAACCGTAACTCACTATTGACTATGTAATTAGACTTTTGCTTTCATTACATTACGTAATTATGAGCACATTGTCTAATGAGCTCATTAGAGTAGTACCCGTAACTAATATGAAAATGTACTGTTGATTTTGACAATGAGACCTATTTGAGATTATTGCATCTTAATGGCATGTTTTATTTTATTGCAAACAGTATTAAAAAGCAGCAGATTTTAATAAAATAAAACTAAAGCTCATAAGCTCCTCTTAATAATTATAGCGTGGGACCTAGAGCTAAACTATGAAAACTGAGAGCTATAAACAACAAATAACTACAAAACACTATTATTTTAATGTCTGTAAATAACTGTACATCTATCATACGGCGGGTATCTTATACAATTGCTACCCGCATCTCAGCCGACTTCCCAAGACGGCGTTAGAAAGATTGCCAATTAGCAAAATGTATCAAAGAACTTGTTTTATTTCAGGACGGCCCCTACATATCACCTGAGGAGGCCGTAGCTATCTACACAACAACGGTGCACTGGCTGGAGTCGAGGCGTTTCGCGCCGATTCCCTTCCCGCCCCTTTCATACAAGCATGACACAAAACTGCTCATTCTTGCCTTGGAAAGGCTCAAGGAAGCTTACAGCGTCAAATCCAGATTGAACCAGAGTCAGAGAGAGGAGCTGGGTCTTATTGAACAGGCGTATGATAACCCTCACGAAGCGTTGTCTAGGATCAAGCGGCATTTGCTAACTCAGAGGACTTTTAGAGAGGTAACATGGATTGAATATTACTAACCATTTATTTTATAATGTAATGAATCAAAATATAACGGAGAAAAATAAAATATGCAATGTCACTAAAGAGCTCAAGAATCCCATAAAAAAAATGGAACCGGATTCATATTAAATTTTATCCTAAATTTTAATTGTCATGAGATCATATAAGTGATTATAATTACTAAATTACCATGTTAAAAGTTTTTATTTACTGTAGTTAAATCATTTTCGTTTTATTTCATGAACAGATTTTTGACTTCTAAAGCCAAATATGAAAAACGAAGTTGTGTTTTATTCAGTTGACTAGCTATTTGTGAGTTAAGAATAAATCTGTATTTGATAATGTAAACTTACTCTCAATAAAAGCTTTTATATCCGCTTTCTAAGTCGTGATTCAGATCTAACCATCATCATTCCAAAACAAGACCTACAACTGCTACAAATTTAATTCTAACCCTATATTGTTCAACAGGTTGGCATAGAGTTCATGGATCTTTATTCTCACTTAGTCCCAGTATATGATGTGGAACCACTAGAGAAAATAACTGACGCGTACTTAGACCAATATCTTTGGTATGAAGGTGACAAGAGAAGATTATTGCCACCTTGGGTCAAACCTGCCGATACTGAGCCGTCGCCGTTGCTGGTCTATAAGTGGTGCCAAGGTTCGTAGCAAAGCCTATTTTAATTGTTACATAGAGCAGCAGGCCTATTACGGTTCTTTCATGACATGACATAATAAACAAGATTTCTATGATACAATGATCAACAATTGTGACATAAAGAATAAACGAAGTCCCTTTACATTTGCATGCAAGAGGCGTTGCATTACCTTTTAAAATTCAATCATCAATCAAGTTTCAATCGTCGTCTATGACTTAAAAACGTCAATTGAAAAAGGTGAGATCGCACCCACCTCTATGATATGTTGGTTTCTTGATTTCATTTGTGTTCTTTATAGATTGTTAGATTCGTTTGCTTTCTTATATAAATAGTTAATTATTATATATGGGGGTTATTGTATTTAATTTACAAATAATGATCGTATGATAAGTTTCAAGGCCGCTCCACATTCTCGCGAGAATCTCGCGAGTCGTTAATATAATTATCTTCATATATAGAATATAAAGCCTTGAGATCAATATGTTTTTATCACAATTTATCTTTATTTGCTAGTAAATAAAACATATTAAATATTAATTTTTATCTTCTTGGACCATTTTCAATACTAACAATATAAAAAAATTAACAAAAACTCTTAAAATCTGTTACGAGTTACTTCAAAACTCTCTCTCTCTCTAAAGGGAGTTATGCGGGTGAAACAGCGGACACAAGCTGCCTGTCAATGCATTCAGTCATTCAACTAACCATTCTAATGCTTTCTTTCAAGGTCAGTCGGCCATATTGAGGTTAACCATCGTTAGTAATTACGAATATTAGTATCATTCGACTCAGGACGTTTGTATATTACTATCGTTCAAGTCGAATATTCAAGTCAGTATTAGTAGTTTATTCGACTGATATGATAATTCGCAGATGCGCATCGCTGAGATATACTCTGCGATGTAACCGTTTAAATCGGCGGCTCGCTTGTTACTGAGAAACATGCGATCGTGACTCCTACACAAAACTCCAAACTCCCCACAAACCCCAAAACCCACAAAAAGTAGAGAAAAATGAGAGAAATTGAGTAGAATACGAGTATGGCTTTCTCGGGAGATTCTCGCGAGAATGTTGAGCGGCCTTAACGTCAAAACTATTTCATATCATCGCATGGTTTTGAGATCCATAATAGGCCTGCAGTTTATTTATTTATTCCAACGTATGAATTAGTTTAAATAAAAAAAATGTGAAGATTTATTTAACTTTGGCAAGGAACAAGAAAAATACCCTTTTAGCCCTTTTTTAAGACTCGCCGCTTTATAGCGATGGCTAGAAGGCTAAAAGGCTAAATAACTCTCAAGCCCTCGAGGCTAATTGTATTTATGGCTTTTGCTAGCCTTCAAAAAGGCTCAAGCCTTGTAGCCCTAAATTTAAAGCTTGCGAGTCTTTTTTAAAGGCAGACTCACAAAACAGTAGTTCTAAAATGGCTCACTAAAAAAGGGCTTGAGGCTTTTTTAGGCTTAGGCTTTTTTAAAGCCTTTTTAGAATACTGGCGTCGTGGCGTAGTGGTTAGTGATCCTGACTGCTAATCTAGAGGTCGTGGGTTCGATTCCCACCGAGGACAAATGTTTGTGTAATGAACATGATAATTTGTTCTGTGTCTGGGTGTAATTTATCTATAATATGTGTGAATTTAGAAAGAAATAAATATGTTTGTTTATCGGTTGTCTAGTATCCATAACACAAGCTTTAGTTTGCTTACTTTGGGATTAGATAGCGTTGTGTGAATATATAGTGACATATTTATTATTATCCATTTATTATTATTAATAATCACTATAAAGCGGTGAGTCTTAAAAAAAGGCTAAAAAGCTCGAGCCTTTTTGACCACAAATAAATGATAAAACGCTAATTACGACGCTAGTCTTCTAAAAAGGCTTTAAAAATGCCTCGGCCTAAAAAAGACTCAAACCCTTTTATAGTGAGCCATTTTGGAACTACTGTTTTGTGAGTCCGCCTTTAAAAATGGCTCGCAAGCTTTAAATTTAGTTCTAAAAGACTCGAGCCTTTTCGAACTCTTTTGTGAGTCCGCCTTTAAAAAAGACTGGCAAGCTTTAAATTTAGGGCTAAAAGGCTCGAGCCTTTTCGACCACTAGGTCTGGGCGTTTATCTACAGGATGACTGGTGGGCTTTTTTATATTTAAGATCATTTGAGATCATACATGAAGAGAAAAAAAAAACAAAATAAAAAATAAATGTTAATTATTTACTGAGTAAACTTTAACCGAAAGTTAAAGGATTCATTACGCAACACATGGTTACATAAGTGTAATGTAATAAATACTTAGCGGGGTGGTGGTGTGCGTGTGGCGGGAACACTGCTGTGTGCGTGTTGACTGAGGCGGCGCGTCGGAAAATGTGCAGTAATGTCTCTTTACTTATTTATAGGGGTTTCTGGAGGAACATCATCAGAATCGAGTTCAGAGTGCTCTCCTTATAAATTTATTATTATTTTGCACCAAATAAAATGTGAATGCAGCAAGTCCATGAGTACAATCAAATAGTTTTGAGACCTATTTCATGATGTATGACATATGAATTTTCCAAATCCTTTTTTAAATATAAAAAAGTGTAAACAATTCGTTCATAAAATTTACAAGATTTTTTTAAACATTAATTGTATGTAACAAAACTAACACAAGAAGACCAAAGCGACTGTGTAAGGGGGCCGCCAGACTGTTGAAAACACGTTGAAAACCAATGCTTCCAACCAAGGTTAAGGAAGGTTAAGTTGTTGACAACCAATTCCGAGTCATCCACACTGTTACAAACGGTGGTTGCCAACAAGGAGACAAACAAGAACACAAGCCAAGGTCACGCCAGGCCACGCCCCTTAATCGTCAGTGCGCTCTGATCTCTCGCGTTGCAAACATCTTCGCGATGGCAGTTTTGTATGCAATTGAGGATACAAAGAAGGAAAGGTTGAAACGCAGGCTAAAAAGCTACAAAACTCGAGTCATTTATAGTCATAGTTCCATAGTAAAATATACAATAGCAAGCGCACACACTGTCCTAAACACAGACATACATCTACATAGATAACGCAAATGCATGTCCTTTGCGTGTCTGAACCTCGACCAAGCGTCAAGGTTGGTCGCCTCTAGATTTAATCCGTGCGTATGTATGTAGAAAATCGCGCTGTTAGAAAATTGAGTCCACAATATCAATATCGTTCTTAATAATCGATTTCATCGGCGGCATCGGTGTCTCTGAATCTATTTGTATTTCCCAGTCATAAATATCAGTTGTGACATCACAATAGGTATTAAAAAGTCGGCAGGCTTGGTTCCAATACAAATCGTGGCACTTGCGTTGTCTATGTAGATGTATCTCTGTGTTTCTAAACACCGCCGTTTCCAACCCGCCAAGGTCATGTAATTTGGTTGTCAGTCAACAGCCATCTTCACTGTTGTAAACACGTTGTAAACTAGCAAGGTCACCTTGGTTTGGTGTTTTGTTTCCAACAGTTTAGCCACCCTTTAAAGAATATCAAGACAGAACATGTATACAGAAGACTCGTAGTCATCAAATCTACAAACATCAATACTGAAGAAGACCGCGACCGCCCGCAGTGTGACTTGTGGCAAAGGAGATTCGTATATCCGTACCATATCCCCTTGTCACAAACCTCACTTCGGTTGCTCGCATTTACCTGCTACGGAAAAATGAAGACGTCTGTGTAGTACTAGAAGAATAATAAAGATATCTATTTACCAATAACTAGAAGCAAGGTTATTAAGTCTTAGTTTTTTGTTAACGAGAATTAACAGGAAAAGCTTTCTGTGAAATGTTGACAGTGGTTATTTTTATGAAAGAAAATTTAAAATTTTAGAAATTTTAGAAAAAAAAAAATTAAAGCAACATTTTAACGGTTTTTTATATTTCAAGTCTCATTAAGACTTACAAAAAAGGAGGAGGTTCTCAATTCGCCTGTATGTTTTTTTGTGTGTCTTTGTTACAAGATATTTCACGCACGATAGAAAAGAGCACCTTCACATTTACGCCCACTTTCCAAAATGTATCTGTCCCCATCACTGACCATCTAGGGCTTTTAGGCGTAACTGTAACATCCAGTTTAAACTTCGGTCAACAAATTGTGTCCATGGCTCAAGTAGCTTCGAAAAAGTTGGGAATCATCTCGAAGGTACGGCGGTACTTCGGCCCTGCACAGCTTCTTAACTTATACACAGCTCAAGTGCGATCATTCATGGAGTACTGCAGTCATCTTTGGGATGGTTCAGTCAAATATCAACTAGAAGCGCTGGACTCCGTTTACCGAAGAGCCCGTAAATTAATTAACGACGTCGACCTTACAACCAAAAAACTGCAGACCTTAGAGCATCGTCGTAAGGTTGCGTGTTTAACCGTGTACTACAGGATACATTTTGATGAGTGCGCCAGTGCTCTTTTTGAACAAATTGAAGCCTCATCCTTTTACCATCGGACTACTAGACGCAGACAGAACTTCCATCCGTATGTGGTAGATATTCCGAAAAGTCGAACTAAGCGCTATGACAGTTCCTTTTTGATACGTGTCGCCAAGGTTTGGAATGAACTACCTGCGTCTATTTTCCTTGACCATTATAGTCCTAGTACTTTTAAGCGTCGAGTGAACATTTTTCTCGTGGATGGACGTGTAACACCTTAGTCTTCATGTTCACTTAACATCAGGTGGCATGGAAGACAAACGTCCCATCCAAAATTCATTAAAAAAAAAAATCGGACAATTATGAATTGATATTGAAAATTGTTATTTCATATGATAGAAGATACTTCATAGTTGGTCCCATATAAATTTCATCGAAATCGGTTAGGTACTTCCTTGAAAATTTTAAACTTTTGAAAAAATATGTATGTTTTCGGAGAATGTTTACGTTGATGACATTCTCAACTCAGCCAAAGTTTTCACGTGAAGTCTGTTTTTTAATGCTCTGCATTCGTTGATTATCATAATTTAAGTAAACAAACTTAAATGTATCAAGCGCATTAGCCCTACATTAAATTGTAATCGGATGTAGATTTGTTATGGTCTTAATACTCATTTATTTATTTTCAACACACTTGCTCGTAAAGTGAGCGTTATTCTATTGAATTTAGAACTATAAACTGGGCTATAAGTCACGCGTGCATAATATATTATACCCTAGTGCATAATATAATGAATCCTACAAAGTTGAATTGTACCTTTGTGCAAATTACATGCGAGTAAATAGAGCATATTTGCTTATTATTTGCATTGAGCATATATGCAATTCATTGGTCCGGGTTATGCATTAAATATTTTCAGAAACAACAAAGAGGTTTTATACCACTTCAAATCCATATACATTTTTAAATGTTTGCGCCTTATATTAGTAAAACAAATTTGTATATCAAACAAATTATTCAAAATTTACAATAATTTGTTATAAAATATTAAAATATTTGCATTTACCACTCCAAATTAAAAAATTTCACTTAAAATAGGCTGTATATGCTATACAGACATTGACACATTTGGCGGAAAAAAAACCTACGCGCATGCGCGAGGTTCAGCGCCATTTTTCAATCACAATTCACAGCTTTGTTATCAAGTGTGTTTGTTATTTTATGACCACGTATGTCTGTCTTTTACTCACAAGTGTGTTGAAAAACGTCGTATGTAGCTCGTGAGCGTTGCTAATTACACAATATACTATTATCGGTCACAAAATCCACAGACCTTAAAACTAAAATTTTAACAAATACATCTTCTAAAGAGTAGCTTACGTCTAATAAAGGATTTACTTTTTATAATTTATTACATTTAGAGAGCTAAAATATATCAGTATAAATGAAAATAATTAATTTATTAAGTTAACAACAATGCTAAAAAAAGACCATAATTCTTAGTTTCTATTTATAAATTATTATGGAATGAGAATCATATTAAAACAAAAAATGCAAAAATAGAAAGGGTAAATAAAAATATTCATATAATTATATTTTATTATTTTTTTCTCATATCTATACAAACTATTCATTATTTATTTAATTATAATTTTAATGTTAATTAAGAAGTTATTGTATCATAGAACTAAGTGAACAGGTTATTTAACCTAATGTATGAATAACCTGTATGAATGAAATGGACAGAATGTGAAAAAATATTTCGAAATTCAATTGATTAATGTTTTAATTTCCTTTTTTATAGGCATAAACAATCTTCAAGATGTCTGGGAAGCCGGCGAGGGCGAATGTAACGTGCTTCTCGAGTCCCGATTCGAGAAGTTGTACGAAAAGATCGATTTGACACTCCTCAATCGATTGCTCAGGTTGATCGTGGACCATAATATTGCTGATTACATGACGGCGAAGAACAATGTTGTTATTAATTATAAGGCAGGTTGATTTGAAATTATTTTTGAATATTGAAACGCTTTTAATCTAGTGTTTCGTGCATATTGGACACTATTATTTCGATAAAATACGGGATTTAATTTCAATATAAGCAATATCGATAAAACACAATATGTTTTCAGTCCAATTAAAAAACTACTGCTTTCAAAGGAAATACAACTTAAATTTTACACCCAATTCTAATATTCAGCTTCATATCATGTGAAATCAGCTTTAATAGACTTGTAATATGGACACCACACCTCAAAACTAGGAGGTATTAGAAAAAAATCATTGTCTATAGTGGCTCAGCTAGACCAAGCGACTCAGGCGCAACGTCTCCTCATAGACAGGCATTCGAGCCGATGTCTTGCCGTCCGACAATTTTTATAGCTAATGCTGTGTTCATGTTGTCTTTTTATTACTTGTAGAATTAATAATCTTCTTTCTTATCAACTAAATATATTTTCAGGACATGAACCACACCAATTCATACGGAATAATCCGAGGTCTGCAGTTCGCATCATTCATTGTGCAATATTACGGCTTAGTGCTAGATCTGCTAGTGCTCGGTCTGCAGAGAGCCAGCGAAATGGCTGGCCCGCCGCAGCTGCCCAATGACTTCCTGTCGTATCAAGACAGGCAGACGGAAGTTGCTCATCCCATCAGATTGTACTGCCGATACGTGGATAGGATTCATATTTATTTCAGGTAATTGATAACTAATATTGTTTTAAATAAGCTTTCACAATGCGTTAAATTCAATAAAAGGAGTTCTATATTTAATATAATCCAATCCATTATAATATAATCCGTCTGCACTGAACTTTGATAGCTCCTAAGTTGATACTTGAGTCTCTAGGGTGTGCTTAGGAACAAAAATCGCGTTGCACTGAACTTAGTTCAATGCCTAAATGCTACAGACAATGCAGAGTAAGTCAATGATTGTGTGACCTAGTTTAGGCATGTCATAACTAAGTTTATGCTAAGTAGAGTTTACTGCAGGCTGGCATAAGGCTTGTATTAAGTAAGTTAACTTTTTGCATATAGCAACCTCATAATCTTATCAAGTTGTTACAATATGTTTACAATGACATCCATCAAGTGTACGCTCATTACAGATTTACAGCGGAAGAGGCCCGTGACCTAATCCAGCGGTATCTTACGGAACATCCAGATCCAAACAACGAGAACATCGTTGGATACAACAACAAGAAATGCTGGCCTAGAGACGCGCGCATGCGCCTTATGAAGCACGACGTCAATCTGTAAGTCGTACATTTCATTTTTTTCTCTTATTAATAAAATTCAAAACCTGTTTTAAAATTGAAGTACTCATACTCGCGACAAGCTCTCATAAGCGACGAAAAGTCCATAAATCCATAAATAATAAATAAAAAAATCTGTATAAAAAAAATCTGTATTAATGTAAAATACTGATAAAATTTGTTTGCACTCTGTCATTTTGTAAAGAAGTGATAGAAACAAAACACTTTTTAAACCTTTGTCTTCAATTCAATTTTCATTATGAATAATATTTGAATATTCTAACGACATAAAACAACCATTTTACATATGATTTCGCAGTTGTCTCAAATATTTCACATTTTGTTGATATCCTGTTCATGAGATATGTAATATCTCTTCATTGTCACCTTATTTTATAACTCAATCCTCCACTACTACGGATTTATATAAAATGTTAAAAGATGACAGGTAAACTAAACTGTATGCAGCCTTGTTCAATGAAACCAATAACTTACATATTTATTTTTGGCTTCATGTCTGTTGCTCTCAACAATTTATTCTGTTTTAGTGGGCGCGCAGTATTCTGGGACATAAAGAATCGTCTGCCGCGTTCCGTGACAACTATCCAGTGGGAAAACAGCTTTGTGTCTGTTTATTCCAAAGATAATCCTAATCTGCTGTTCAATATGGCTGGCTTCGAGTGCAGGATACTGCCTAAGGTAAGTCATAAATTATATGATACAGTTGTTTTTGTGGTATTACATTTCATTATGTATATTTGCTACATATTTCAATAATAAAATCCTTTGCATACCTATAGCATCAGTAAATTAAAGTTATATACAATGTGTACCATAATGAAGAGATAATACTGTATGTTTTCGGATGTAGTTTATAAGTAACAGTAACATAAATTTGTTATCCTTACTGTTCGGCCGAAAAACAAGTTCAAGGTTAGATCAAAATATCTTAAGTGTCAACCCTAAAAACAGCTGTTAGCTTTTGATGAAATCTATTCGATAACAGATGGCGTAAAAATAAAGTGATGGGTAATTAAGAGAGATACTATAAAGTTCAGCCGGTGCGGGAAAGGTCAAAAGGCACTGCAGCACAAGTCTTGTTTTAACTTATTAGGTTGACTAGGGTTGTCAAAATATTTTGTTGTAAATTAATTAAATAAATTTGTATGAAAGTCTATACCAGCACTGATCATGCTAATTCTTTTACTGTATATTCTACGTATGGTATAGAAGCTAACCCTTAAGTTTCATCTCTTCATTTTGTTACACATTGTTTATTTATTAGAGAAAATTATATAAACAAATATACCACCTTCATACTTATTATAATCATGTTTTTATAGAGCTTATAAGGCATTAATTTTATAAGTTTTGAACAATGTTCCACTAGATTTTGTATTAACAGGGCCAGTATTTTTACCAATATTGTTCATGTGAAGTCCCCGATATTTCAATACTGTTGCAGATACTACTGTCGTATTGTAACTTATTAAATATTATAGGCTAAGGCCGCGCCTGACCTCAATCTCACTCACCTCATGGTTAAAGTGAACATCTTCACTCGCAGATGAAAGCACATGATTCCGCTTGCAAAAAACCCAAGTATCAAATACTATTTTTGCGTACTTTTTATTTTATTTTGTATTAACCTCGTTTTTATTATAACAGTGCCGTAGCCAACACGAAGAGCTAACCCATCGCGATGGAGTATGGAACCTTCAAAACGAAGTGACCAAGGAAAGGACCGCTCAGTGCTACCTCAGAGTGGACGACGAGTCGCTAGCCAGGTTCCACAATAGGGTGAGGCAGATTCTTATGGCATCCGGGTCAACTACCTTCACGAAGATTGTCAATAAATGGAATACAGCTCTTATTGGTAAGTTTGTTGGATGGTTTATTTAAAGTTTCGACCTCTTTTTGTTTTGGCAAATTAAATTTTATCCTATCAGTCACGGTATATTCACAGTCAAGTATATTATTTGTAGTCATGATTTATTCACTACTTACTCTTATGTGCATAGATTCTGTGATAGATTTTGTGGAAAAGTTTGACTAAACGCCTTGTAGCCCATAACCGAAAAAGATAATAAAAAGAAATCTACATTCAAATATCGTAGAAACTAGAATGAAAAAGGCGATTTGACTATATAAAAGAAGAGCCATAAAAACATACAAAATAGTAGTTTATGAAACTGTCACATAATACCTAGTTATGTGCAGTTTCATACACTACTTTATCTAATCTCATACACTGAAGATATTTATTCCCGCCATTATCGCGCATGCGTCAAAACGCGCCGCGCGGCCCCAGAATGTGACGTAGCGCGGCGCTCGCAGGACACAGATAAAAAAATGAAATCTATGGTCTGTTATCTGTATCGAAATGAAAAAAAATTTATTATAACATTGTATTGTTCGAGGTAGTGTGTAATAATTTAATTTTTTAATTTCATTTCGTTATACTATTTTAAAAAGTATGTCAATATAAATTCGTTCTGAGTGTTATATTTTGAATATTATGATATGAGAGTAGATAAAAGAACATTATGCTATTGCAATGAGATCTGCTCCATTTTCTTTTCCTAATATGTATAACGTTTACACTTCGCGCGGCAGGTCTCATGACGTACTTCCGCGAGGCGGTGGTGAACACGCAGGAGCTGCTGGACCTGCTGGTGAAGTGCGAGAACAAGATCCAGACGCGCATCAAGATCGGCCTCAACTCCAAGATGCCTTCCCGCTTCCCGCCCGTCGTCTTCTACACGCCCAAAGAACTCGGCGGCCTGGGGATGCTGAGCATGGGACACGTGCTCATTCCGCAGGTAACACTTTATACCACTTCGGTTTTAATACTGTTTCATATTGGTCATTGTGTAATGCAGAAAGCTTATGTTACGTGTCTTTTAATTTAAATAACTTAATCTTATGAGGCTGCTGGTCTTGTAATATTGCACCATTATCATTTATTGCATAGTATTTTTTATTTTGTTTGATATGAAATAAAGAAGTTCTAGTCTATTAAATTTCACCAAGCTAAGAGGATAGCCTTGTTTTAACCTGTCTCAATTAGGAATTTTTATAAATAATTTGTAGAATGATTGAGTTTTGCTGTTGTGTATTTTAGAAATGATGAGTAGCGTAGGGGTCCAGAAACCAGAGGATCCGTGTGCTCTGGGGGCGTGGACGTACTCGCAGTGCGCTGATCGCGATACTGTGAGACGCTCGCGTTCGAATATACGCTTACTGATCTAAAAACACACAATGCATACTGAAAGCTTTTTGATGTCTATCCAATTAACTAATAAAAAAATTAATTAAATATGTAACAATAAAACATTGAATTAAAGGTCACAAACTAACATATTCTTGTATATTCGGGGGTATGGGGCTACGAGTAGTCGGTCCGCTCTTCACACCGCGGCCTCTCGATCTATTGTACGAGTCCACGTCTCCAACTCGCCGTACACTGTAAATGGACTGTCCATTATTAACGTTAGTGTTGAAGTATAAATTATACATTTCTTTCATTTATACATTCAACTAACGCTACAGTCTCAACGTAACCCGAATTCTACAGTAATCTTTGCATTAACAATACATGTATTAAAGATTTTATTACGGTTATTTCGAAATTAACTTTAATTTCCCTGGAGCTACATAAATTATTTCCATGTCAAAGTTTTTTTTTAAGATTACTCAAAACATAACGAGCAATATTTCCCCAGTCCGACCTGCGCTGGTCCAAGCAAACCGATGTGGGCATCACACATTTCCGCTCGGGCATGTCTCACGACGAAGATCAGCTGATCCCCAACCTGTACCGCTACATCCAGCCGTGGGAGGCCGAGTTCGTGGACTCGCAGCGCGTGTGGGCCGAGTACGCCTTGAAGCGGCAGGAGGCCAACGCCCAGAACAGGTAATCTAGCTATACATTGTACTACCCCTTAGCAACACGGAATACACTCACGCTACAAATATAATACTCTAATATCATTGTATTAAGGATAGTCTTGAAAAGTTTTAATACGCACTAGGCTGGGTTTACAAATGTGTATATATTTGATTATTTATGTTAGATTGTTGTTGTGTATTTTAGAAATGATGAGTAGCGTAGGGGTCCAGAAACCAGAGGATATGTGTGCTCTGGGGGCGCGGACGTACTCGCAGTGCGCTGATCGCGATACTGTGAGACGCTCGCGTTCGAACATACGCTTACTGATCTACAAACACAACATAATCAAAACAGCCTTATTATATTTTGAAAAACAATCGAAATATTGGTTGAGTGACAAAAAACTCATGATGAAAAAAACACCTGTACTATTTTAGTGTCAATATGAATATTGTTCTATTATTGATATATCAGAGATTTTCCACAATCAACAGGAATTAATGAATCCCTAAATTTAATTAAAAGTCAATTCTTCTACACAGGTTTTACTATTTCAGAATTTAAAGCTATGATGAGCTCTTGTATTTAAATAATCAATGTCCTATCTAAATATTTTGTAGGATAAAAATATAGCAATAGTGGTTAAACCAAAAAAATATTGTATGTTTGGGTAGTTAGATTTTGTGCCTCATACAAATGTATGTTTAACTGTTTCTAGACGTCTCACACTGGAAGATCTGGAAGATTCTTGGGATCGTGGTATCCCGCGTATCAACACACTGTTCCAGAAAGATCGACACACACTCGCCTATGATAAAGGATGGCGTATTCGAACTGAGTTCAAACAATATCAGGTAAATATATCGATTTTAAAATAGTTATTATACCGGGATAAATTTTAGCAAAATAAGTAGCAGTGATTGTGAAATAAAGTATACTTGCGGTTTTCCTGTAGGATTTTTTTGGTTAGCTATAAAATGCAGGAATTATTCAAAGCCGAGACTGTTTTTAATATGATATTTTCAGAGATTATCTAGTTCTAACAAACAAACTCTTAGGTAACTATACTAGCATAAAAGGAACAGCTTGTTTGGTTATATTTTGCTTAAAAATTAATAATTTCAAATAACCTAAATACCAGTGCAACTAATAAATACCTCAGTAGACAAGATTTATTTTTATTAGCATTTCCAGTTTATGCTCTATTTCCACAGAAATGCCCAACAAAATACTTACTCATAATATATTATTTATATAGGTTTTTTGTTTGTCAACAGGTTCTGAAGCAGAATCCGTTCTGGTGGACACACCAGCGCCACGACGGCAAGCTGTGGAACTTGAACAACTACCGAACTGACATGATCCAAGCCTTGGGAGGAGTCGAGGGCATCTTGGAGCACACGCTGTTCAAGGGCACTTACTTCCCGACTTGGGAGGGGCTTTTCTGGTGAGAATTGGTTTGACATTTGTATAGGATAACCTTTATTCATCTCAATATTTCGCGTTTGGCTGATGAAACTGATCATAAAATGGAAAAATATATGTAACTTATGGTAATCTGAGATAATAAAGACTCTTTATCAATGAGATGAAGGCAACAATAAGATGGTTCAACCCCGGCTGTTACATACTTATGTAATCAAACTTAAATAAAAAATAAACATTCATGTTGTATATTCTCCAATCCAATAACCAAAAAACTTTTGTGTCCTTCAGGGAAAAGGCCTCCGGTTTCGAAGAGTCCATGAAGTACAAAAAGCTGACAAACGCCCAGCGTTCCGGTTTGAACCAGATCCCCAACAGAAGATTCACACTGTGGTGGTCACCGACTATTAACAGAGCCAATGTTTACGTCGGTTTCCAGGTAAATGTTAAAACAATCTCTTTGCTACTTAGGCGATTCCATAAGGTGCAATGAATGTCCTTTAGCACCTGATTTTTTATATGTACTGTATCAAATATTATGTATGTAATAAAGAAGTATACAGGGTGGAATTTTTGAAAGCCCCCTGGAGGGAAAGTACTCTAAATAATTGTGTTAGCAAATTTTACTCCAAAGAAACATTCCTTTATTTTGGAAAAAAAATAAAACTGTATTCAAAGATTTTTCGAAACTCTGGGTGTAGCAGAAATCGAACCAACTAAAATCTAAAAATGAAGGTTGCATGGTTTCTCTTTCATTAAATTAACCTAGTATGTTAGAGAGATTTCATTCTTGCAATTGATCCTAACAATCGATGCAATAAAATTACAGGGTGTAATTTTTACAGATTTTATTTTAGATTTTTACCCAGGTGAAGCAAGCAAATTTTTGAAAATCTTTGAATGCATTTCTTTTCCAAAATAAAGGAATGTTTCTTTTGAGTAAAATTGCTATCTTTATTACTCCGAGTACTTTCCCTCCAGGGGCCATCCAAAAATTCCACCCTGTATATTTATTTTTAGTTTCTTGCGGCATATGCTGCGTGACAACCAGATATGCATGAATATGTAATAATTCACGTAAAATGTATTTCTTGATTTTGTCTTGACGAAAACTTTCGTCGGATTGGCGACATTACTTAAGTTGAAGTAGAAATGATTGTTATTAGAAACAACAATGTTATTGGTGTAGTTGCTAAGAATGTTGTGATGTGTTCAGGTGCAACTGGACTTGACGGGTATCTTCATGCACGGCAAGATCCCGACGCTGAAGATCTCGCTCATTCAGATCTTCCGCGCCCACTTGTGGCAGAAGGTGCACGAGTCCATCGTCATGGACCTGTGTCAGGTGAGCTCCAAACTGCATACTTATTTGAACTAAACACCTTATTTTATAATACTACTAGCTGACCCGGCAGACGTTGTTTTACCATACAAATAAAAAAAAAAAAGTAGATGTTGGCCGATTCTCATAGATACCGGATAAGCACAAAAAATTTCATCAAAATCGGTCAAGCCGTTTCGGAGGAGTATGTCAACGAAAACTGTGACACGAGAATTTTATATATTAGAAGATTTAAGTAAAGTAATGTTCAAATTGATACATTTCGTATCTTGACTTTCCTTGGGTACTGGTTTTTAAGTTAAGATTCAATAAATAAATTTCTAATAATAGGTTTTTTTGCAAACATCCCGTACCTATTAGTTTTGGTTTTGAATGTAAGTTGTAGACTTTATTTTAATTTCGCCGTTGTAATTTTTATTTTTTAAATATTTTTCTTAGGTGTTCGATCAAGAATTAGACGCCCTCGAGATTGAAACTGTACAGAAGGAAACCATCCACCCACGTAAATCATACAAGATGAACTCATCCTGTGCAGATATTCTGTTGTTCTCTGCATACAAGTGGAATGTATCCCGGCCTTCGCTACTCGCTGATACCAAGTGAGCCTGACAGATTTAACTCCTATTTTTTATTGAAACAAGTTTTAGTTTGTTCATCTATCTCATAGAAAATGATGCTCTGGAATAAGAAGCATGTTAGCTTGTAGTGATGTAGTGATCTTACCTTCTATGCTGGACTGGGATCGAAAGAAAAACATAGAAAGTATCAGCTGCTCTCTTCCCGGGCATACTGTAAAAGTCAGTTAAGGGATGTAGGTTTTATTAGCGTTTTTGTGGGCGATAGGGTGACCCCATTTCAGTACAGTAGTCTCTCTCCATTATTATAATACCTTCAAATTTGTCAAATGTGACATGAGATGGTCGTATAACCTCTGATGTTGTGCCTACCCCATAAGGGATACGGCGTGAAGTTATAATTGTATGATCTTAACTTTCTTACCTGTAAATTGCCACAGTCATCTATCTATTGTGTGCCTGTTTTATCTTTACATATTATCACACAAAATCTATGTAGTGCAATTAATAACAAATATATGTTTTATTATTTGTTTGGATAAAAATAAGAAGGTGAAAATGTGCTATACGAAACTAAGGCTAGGAACATTGTTCTGTACAACTATAAGTTAGGGTTAGTAAAGGAAACAGTGAACATTATTGTCTAATCCTTTATTTATATTTCCCTAGAGATACAATGGACAACACAACAACACAGAAGTACTGGCTGGATATCCAGCTGCGGTGGGGCGACTACGACTCGCACGACATAGAAAGATACGCGAGAGCGAAGTTCCTGGATTACACCACGGATAACATGTCCATCTATCCGTCCCCGACCGGAGTGCTGATTGCCATAGACTTGGCATATAATTTGCATAGGTAAGTGTCACATGTGGAGTTATGTAGAGTGTGATACTGAATTTCATAATTATAAATCATTGTTTTAACATACATACATACATAACCTCACGCCTGTCTCCCTTTGGGGTAGGCAGAGTCAAGGCTGTAATAGTCTGATATTAATAAAGTGTCTGTAACGTGGCATGTTTATCCGTAACATACGCGAGGAATGCAACGCAGCAGTTTTAAATATACTTAAGTTAAGTAAACGATGAATAAAGGGTCTTCTAACTTGAACTACCGAAAGGACAACATGAGTTTCATTTAATAAATCCCGTCGAGCCTACAATGATGTTGGAAGGCAACACCAATTGCTTCGATCCAGACATACCTCTTTCGCTTCCTCAACGTTCATTAATCTTTTCATACATGATCGCCGGTTACGGGTACTTTTAAAAAGGACCTAGTTAAGAAAGTCGCCAATTTGATCGGCGTACGTTCGCCTAGGGCGGCCCCTTCCGACAACACTATCCATTCTTGCTCTGTACACCTCTTTCGTAAATCTACTTTCACTCATCCTTTCCAAATGTCCACCGTAGCATACCCTTTTCAATCTTAGTCACTACATCTTCTTTCAATCCGCATCTCTTTCTTATTTCACTATTGCGCACCCTATCACTCAATTTTACTCCACACTTTTTTTTTTTTTTTTATAAGTTACTAAACCCGCGTTTGTCCTCAATCTCACCTGATGGTAAGTGACGATGAGGTCGAAGATGAAAGCACACAGGTTTAGGAAGGAACTGGCTCTTTATACAATATTGCCGGAACACATTACCGCCGGAGTGGTAACATTTGGCGGCAGACTTTATATAAAGGGTGGTCGCTAGCCAGGCGGACCCAGAAGGGATCCTACCACCAAGACATGTGTGGGGGATAGCTCCAGTGGACTGTATAGTCTATGAATTCGATTACGATTTAGTCAAATGATGCGCTATCCACCCACTCTATTAGCTGGAATCGATGCGAGGGGCAAAAGGAAAATGCGAATTCACCACTTAACACGGTCGTGAAAGTCCAGCCGCGCGGCACTATTACACTCGCGAATACGCCACAAGCACACTCTATTTCCCGCGCTCTTCTATTACTGTATTCTGCCTTCAGTCTTCTGTATTCTGTCTTCTATATTGACTTCAGGCTTCTATATGAGTCTTCGGGCTTGAGAGATTCACTGTACTGTTGCTTGAGGCTTCTTTCGGAGGCTTCTTTCTTCCGGAGATCTTCTCTCTTCGGGATCTTTTCGGCGAATCCCTCGCGAATGTGTCGCTGGCGGAGTGTGGCGCATTCTTAAGTGATTCGGTGCAGACGCGCAAGGGTACCGCACAAGAGAGAGTAATGCAAGCGTGCGAGCGGGACACACATATGTCTGTCTCGCTCGAATCTAATTAGAACTTTCTAGATTTTTCTAATAAGATTCTGACTAGATTCGACTATTCTTATTAGATCTTTACTATATTCTAATTTGAAAACTATTTACAAATTCTATTATCTATTTAGATCTCTCTCTCTATGTGCGGGAATGATAAGACTTTCAAAACCATTTCTTTATTTCCATAATCAATCCTAATACAAATCGACTGTTCAAATACAAGCTATTTTCAGGCTATAATCACATAAGTTTCATTATCATAGCGGCTATTAATTAATCAAATTACAAAGATTAAGCAAACACTGTTTTAAGCTAATAAAAACTGTTATAAACTTCTTACAAACTAACACTTGTATGTGACACTATTCACTATAAAAACACTATTTTAAACGTTCTTAGCTCTTTAAGAGAGTCTTATAAAACACTATAACACTATCTATATACACTGTTTAACTTTATACAACTGTCTTATTGTCACTGTTCTGCACAACATGCTTCTCAACGCTCTCATCTCCACAGCATTAATCTTGCGTTCATGTCTCTTCTGCCACACCCAAGATTCACTACCAATACATAAGGGTTGGCGCCAAAACTCCCTCAAGTACGGCAAGACGAGCCTTATTTGGTATAGTTTTGCTTGCCATTATCGAGTATATGGCGCCATTAATACAATTTCCTGCTTTTACTCTCCTTTCAATATCACCTTCACACTTCCCATCTCTTGTAAACAAGGACCCCAAGTCAAACTCTTTCACTTGTTCCACTTTTTCGTCCCCTATCATAATATTGCATTCCGTCATATCTTCATTCCTCTCATAACCATAACTTTCGTCTTTCCGACATTCACTCTCATACCTTTTCTTTTAAACGACTCATCACAGTGACCATTTGTTGCAATTCCGACGCTGACGATGCAAGTAGAACCTGGTCGTCGGCGTAAAGCAGAGTTTTGATCACTGTCTCATTCATTTTTAAACCCCATTCAGACTCTTTCAGATCTTTCAAACAGCTATCCATGAATAGGTTGAACAGCCATGGAGACGCTACACAGCCTTGTCTAACACCGCGATCGATGCTAAACCATTCTGTGTAGTCATCATTCAACCTGACACAAGCACTCGAGTCCTTATATAAGGATTTGAGTGCCCGTATCAAGTCACTCTCCACCCAAAACTCGGATAGAGTTGACCAAAGTTCATTCCTCATCACACTGTCATACGCTTTTTCCAAGTCAATGAAGCAGCAGAAAACCTTTCGGTGTTTAGCCAGAACCTTCTCGGTTACTGATCTTAAGGCAAAGACTTGATCCGTGCATCCCATCCCCTTTCGAAATCCCGCTTGCACATCCCAGATCTTGCTTTCTGTTTTTTTAATATTTTTATAACATGGGGTGTTAGTCATCCATTTATAAATAAATAAATACAACACTCTAAGCAAACATGTGACTTTATAGTCATGCAATAAGGAAGCAATGACGAAAGGTATCCATCCTAATTCAGTTTGAATTGAATAACAATGTCTTCTTTCTCATATTTACCCACGACGGAACGGAGACGGTATATGCGTTTGGGGTGAGAGGGTGTTTGTGCAAACCAATGTTACCATTTATCTCCAGAACCACTGGTCCGATTTTAATGCGGTTTTCAGTAATCGCTTTGGATTTGATTGGTGCATGTTCTTAGAAAGGTGTAGCGGTAACAACTCACCAGGGGGCGCTGCAGTAAACATTTGTTTGTAAAAGCCAATGTCACCGTTTATCTGCAAAACCATTGGTCCGATTTAAATGCTGTTTTCAGTGATCGCTTTGGATTTGATTAGCGCATGTTCTGAGATAGGTGTTACGGTAACAACTCACCAGGGTGCGCTGCAGTAAATATTTGTTCAAATATTTATTTCAAATATTCAAATCGGACCAATTGCTTGCAAACTATTGGTCCGATTTGAATGCCGTTTTCAATTATGTCTGATGAGGATCGAGGTGTTGAATGTATGGTACCTATATTATGCTCTTTAAAAAGTTTGAAATAAAAAACAAAATAAAAATTTTAAAAACCCACGACGCGACGGTTAAAAAGTAATTGAAAAAGAATAAAATAATTTAAAATCCCCCGACTGAAATGATTTATGTGACGAGAGATAATTAACGTGAAAAGCTTTTTTAAAAGTTCACTTGATCTCACTTAGAGTCGGTCATATTATGAACCACATACTATTCGTTTTCATAGCACTTCCCTACGCTTACCTATTCGGTTCTCGAAGATGTAGATGTCGCAATAACATAGGTATTCAACTCCCTATGAATTTTATAAGAAGAGCAAGAAAATCCGTCTGGGGCTGCCATTGAATGAATTCGTTTTGTAGTTTTATATTGAAATTTAAAATATTGATGGCAGCCCTCGCTTTCTTGCTCTTCTTATAAAGTTCATAGGGAGTTGAATACCTATGTTATTGCGACATCTCCATCTTCGAGAACCGAATAGGTAAGCGTAGGGAAGTGCTATGAAAACGAATAGTATGTTGTTCATAATATGACCGACTCGTGTGTGAGATCAAGTGAACTTTTAAAAAAGCTGTTCACGTTAATAATCTCTCGACACATAAATCATTTTAGTCGGGGGATTTTAAATTATTTTATACTTTTTCAATTACTTTTTAACCGTCGCTTCGTGGGTTTTTCAAAATTTTTTTTTTTTTTAATTATTCGAAAGATTCGAAAAATATCTATTCAATTAGTCTCTCGGTTACTGCTTAAAATAAGGTTTTTTTGCAAGTAATAAAAAATAAACAATCTACTTTGTATTGTTTACTTTTTCTACTTTTTCTTTTCTAACAATCTACACCAATGAAATGCGGACTTAAAGTACATTGCACAGAATGTTTAATATTCGTCATTGAATGCTTCCAGCGCGTACGGCAACTGGTTCCCGGGCTGCAAGCCGCTGATCCAGCAGGCGCTGGCCAAGATCATGAAGGCCAACCCCGCGCTGTACGTGCTGCGCGAGCGCATCCGCAAGGCGCTGCAGCTGTACTCGTCCGAGCCCACCGAGCCCTACCTCTCCAGCCAGAACTACGGCGAGCTCTTCTCCAACCAGATCATCTGGTAACTACACCACTATCACTATCATGAAGGCAACCCCGCGCTGTACGTGCTGCGCGAGCGCATCCGCAAGGCGCTGCAGCTGTACTCGTCCGAGCCCACCGAGCCCTACCTCTCCAGCCAGAACTACGGCGAGCTCTTCTCCAACCAGATCATCTGGTAACTACACCACTATCACTATCATGAAGGCAACCCCGCGCTGTACGTGCTGCGCGAGCGCATCCGCAAGGCGCTGCAGCTGTACTCGTCCGAGCCCACCGAGCCCTACCTCTCCAGCCAGAACTACGGCGAGCTCTTCTCCAACCAGATCATCTGGTAACTACACCACTATCACTATCATGAAGGCAACCCCGCGCTGTACGTGCTGCGCGAGCGCATCCGCAAGGCGCTGCAGCTGTACTCGTCCGAGCCCACCGAGCCCTACCTCTCCAGCCAGAACTACGGCGAGCTCTTCTCCAACCAGATCATCTGGTAACTACACCACTATCACTATCATGAAGGCAACCCCGCGCTGTACGTGCTGCGCGAGCGCATCCGCAAGGCGCTGCAGCTGTACTCGTCCGAGCCCACCGAGCCCTACCTCTCCAGCCAGAACTACGGCGAGCTCTTCTCCAACCAGATCATCTGGTAACTACACCACTATCACTATCATGAAGGCAACCCCGCGCTGTACGTGCTGCGCGAGCGCATCCGCAAGGCGCTGCAGCTGTACTCGTCCGAGCCCACCGAGCCCTACCTCTCCAGCCAGAACTACGGCGAGCTCTTCTCCAACCAGATCATCTGGTAACTACACCACTATCACTATCATGAAGGCAACCCCGCGCTGTACGTGCTGCGCGAGCGCATCCGCAAGGCGCTGCAGCTGTACTCGTCCGAGCCCACCGAGCCCTACCTCTCCAGCCAGAACTACGGCGAGCTCTTCTCCAACCAGATCATCTGGTAACTACACCACTATCACTATCATGAAGGCAACCCCGCGCTGTACGTGCTGCGCGAGCGCATCCGCAAGGCGCTGCAGCTGTACTCGTCCGAGCCCACCGAGCCCTACCTCTCCAGCCAGAACTACGGCGAGCTCTTCTCCAACCAGATCATCTGGTAACTACACCACTATCACTATCATGAAGGCAACCCCGCGCTGTACGTGCTGCGCGAGCGCATCCGCAAGGCGCTGCAGCTGTACTCGTCCGAGCCCACCGAGCCCTACCTCTCCAGCCAGAACTACGGCGAGCTCTTCTCCAACCAGATCATCTGGTAACTACACCACTATCACTATCATGAAGGCAACCCCGCGCTGTACGTGCTGCGCGAGCGCATCCGCAAGGCGCTGCAGCTGTACTCGTCCGAGCCCACCGAGCCCTACCTCTCCAGCCAGAACTACGGCGAGCTCTTCTCCAACCAGATCATCTGGTAACTACACCACTATCACTATCATGAAGGCAACCCCGCGCTGTACGTGCTGCGCGAGCGCATCCGCAAGGCGCTGCAGCTGTACTCGTCCGAGCCCACCGAGCCCTACCTCTCCAGCCAGAACTACGGCGAGCTCTTCTCCAACCAGATCATCTGGTAACTACACCACTATCACTATCATGAAGGCAACCCCGCGCTGTACGTGCTGCGCGAGCGCATCCGCAAGGCGCTGCAGCTGTACTCGTCCGAGCCCACCGAGCCCTACCTCTCCAGCCAGAACTACGGCGAGCTCTTCTCCAACCAGATCATCTGGTAACTACACCACTATCACTATCATGAAGGCAACCCCGCGCTGTACGTGCTGCGCGAGCGCATCCGCAAGGCGCTGCAGCTGTACTCGTCCGAGCCCACCGAGCCCTACCTCTCCAGCCAGAACTACGGCGAGCTCTTCTCCAACCAGATCATCTGGTAACTACACCACTATCACTATCATGAAGGCAACCCCGCGCTGTACGTGCTGCGCGAGCGCATCCGCAAGGCGCTGCAGCTGTACTCGTCCGAGCCCACCGAGCCCTACCTCTCCAGCCAGAACTACGGCGAGCTCTTCTCCAACCAGATCATCTGGTAACTACACCACTATCACTATCATGAAGGCAACCCCGCGCTGTACGTGCTGCGCGAGCGCATCCGCAAGGCGCTGCAGCTGTACTCGTCCGAGCCCACCGAGCCCTACCTCTCCAGCCAGAACTACGGCGAGCTCTTCTCCAACCAGATCATCTGGTAACTACACCACTATCACTATCATGAAGGCAACCCCGCGCTGTACGTGCTGCGCGAGCGCATCCGCAAGGCGCTGCAGCTGTACTCGTCCGAGCCCACCGAGCCCTACCTCTCCAGCCAGAACTACGGCGAGCTCTTCTCCAACCAGATCATCTGGTAACTACACCACTATCACTATCATGAAGGCAACCCCGCGCTGTACGTGCTGCGCGAGCGCATCCGCAAGGCGCTGCAGCTGTACTCGTCCGAGCCCACCGAGCCCTACCTCTCCAGCCAGAACTACGGCGAGCTCTTCTCCAACCAGATCATCTGGTAACTACACCACTATCACTATCATGAAGGCAACCCCGCGCTGTACGTGCTGCGCGAGCGCATCCGCAAGGCGCTGCAGCTGTACTCGTCCGAGCCCACCGAGCCCTACCTCTCCAGCCAGAACTACGGCGAGCTCTTCTCCAACCAGATCATCTGGTAACTACACCACTATCACTATCATGAAGGCAACCCCGCGCTGTACGTGCTGCGCGAGCGCATCCGCAAGGCGCTGCAGCTGTACTCGTCCGAGCCCACCGAGCCCTACCTCTCCAGCCAGAACTACGGCGAGCTCTTCTCCAACCAGATCATCTGGTAACTACACCACTATCACTATCATGAAGGCAACCCCGCGCTGTACGTGCTGCGCGAGCGCATCCGCAAGGCGCTGCAGCTGTACTCGTCCGAGCCCACCGAGCCCTACCTCTCCAGCCAGAACTACGGCGAGCTCTTCTCCAACCAGATCATCTGGTAACTACACCACTATCACTATCATGAAGGCAACCCCGCGCTGTACGTGCTGCGCGAGCGCATCCGCAAGGCGCTGCAGCTGTACTCGTCCGAGCCCACCGAGCCCTACCTCTCCAGCCAGAACTACGGCGAGCTCTTCTCCAACCAGATCATCTGGTAACTACACCACTATCACTATCATGAAGGCAACCCCGCGCTGTACGTGCTGCGCGAGCGCATCCGCAAGGCGCTGCAGCTGTACTCGTCCGAGCCCACCGAGCCCTACCTCTCCAGCCAGAACTACGGCGAGCTCTTCTCCAACCAGATCATCTGGTAACTACACCACTATCACTATCATGAAGGCAACCCCGCGCTGTACGTGCTGCGCGAGCGCATCCGCAAGGCGCTGCAGCTGTACTCGTCCGAGCCCACCGAGCCCTACCTCTCCAGCCAGAACTACGGCGAGCTCTTCTCCAACCAGATCATCTGGTAACTACACCACTATCACTATCATGAAGGCAACCCCGCGCTGTACGTGCTGCGCGAGCGCATCCGCAAGGCGCTGCAGCTGTACTCGTCCGAGCCCACCGAGCCCTACCTCTCCAGCCAGAACTACGGCGAGCTCTTCTCCAACCAGATCATCTGGTAACTACACCACTATCACTATCATGAAGGCAACCCCGCGCTGTACGTGCTGCGCGAGCGCATCCGCAAGGCGCTGCAGCTGTACTCGTCCGAGCCCACCGAGCCCTACCTCTCCAGCCAGAACTACGGCGAGCTCTTCTCCAACCAGATCATCTGGTAACTACACCACTATCACTATCATGAAGGCAACCCCGCGCTGTACGTGCTGCGCGAGCGCATCCGCAAGGCGCTGCAGCTGTACTCGTCCGAGCCCACCGAGCCCTACCTCTCCAGCCAGAACTACGGCGAGCTCTTCTCCAACCAGATCATCTGGTAACTACACCACTATCACTATCATGAAGGCAACCCCGCGCTGTACGTGCTGCGCGAGCGCATCCGCAAGGCGCTGCAGCTGTACTCGTCCGAGCCCACCGAGCCCTACCTCTCCAGCCAGAACTACGGCGAGCTCTTCTCCAACCAGATCATCTGGTAACTACACCACTATCACTATCATGAAGGCAACCCCGCGCTGTACGTGCTGCGCGAGCGCATCCGCAAGGCGCTGCAGCTGTACTCGTCCGAGCCCACCGAGCCCTACCTCTCCAGCCAGAACTACGGCGAGCTCTTCTCCAACCAGATCATCTGGTAACTACACCACTATCACTATCATGAAGGCAACCCCGCGCTGTACGTGCTGCGCGAGCGCATCCGCAAGGCGCTGCAGCTGTACTCGTCCGAGCCCACCGAGCCCTACCTCTCCAGCCAGAACTACGGCGAGCTCTTCTCCAACCAGATCATCTGGTAACTACACCACTATCACTATCATGAAGGCAACCCCGCGCTGTACGTGCTGCGCGAGCGCATCCGCAAGGCGCTGCAGCTGTACTCGTCCGAGCCCACCGAGCCCTACCTCTCCAGCCAGAACTACGGCGAGCTCTTCTCCAACCAGATCATCTGGTAACTACACCACTATCACTATCATGAAGGCAACCCCGCGCTGTACGTGCTGCGCGAGCGCATCCGCAAGGCGCTGCAGCTGTACTCGTCCGAGCCCACCGAGCCCTACCTCTCCAGCCAGAACTACGGCGAGCTCTTCTCCAACCAGATCATCTGGTAACTACACCACTATCACTATCATGAAGGCAACCCCGCGCTGTACGTGCTGCGCGAGCGCATCCGCAAGGCGCTGCAGCTGTACTCGTCCGAGCCCACCGAGCCCTACCTCTCCAGCCAGAACTACGGCGAGCTCTTCTCCAACCAGATCATCTGGTAACTACACCACTATCACTATCATGAAGGCAACCCCGCGCTGTACGTGCTGCGCGAGCGCATCCGCAAGGCGCTGCAGCTGTACTCGTCCGAGCCCACCGAGCCCTACCTCTCCAGCCAGAACTACGGCGAGCTCTTCTCCAACCAGATCATCTGGTAACTACACCACTATCACTATCATGAAGGCAACCCCGCGCTGTACGTGCTGCGCGAGCGCATCCGCAAGGCGCTGCAGCTGTACTCGTCCGAGCCCACCGAGCCCTACCTCTCCAGCCAGAACTACGGCGAGCTCTTCTCCAACCAGATCATCTGGTAACTACACCACTATCACTATCATGAAGGCAACCCCGCGCTGTACGTGCTGCGCGAGCGCATCCGCAAGGCGCTGCAGCTGTACTCGTCCGAGCCCACCGAGCCCTACCTCTCCAGCCAGAACTACGGCGAGCTCTTCTCCAACCAGATCATCTGGTAACTACACCACTATCACTATCATGAAGGCAACCCCGCGCTGTACGTGCTGCGCGAGCGCATCCGCAAGGCGCTGCAGCTGTACTCGTCCGAGCCCACCGAGCCCTACCTCTCCAGCCAGAACTACGGCGAGCTCTTCTCCAACCAGATCATCTGGTAACTACACCACTATCACTATCATGAAGGCAACCCCGCGCTGTACGTGCTGCGCGAGCGCATCCGCAAGGCGCTGCAGCTGTACTCGTCCGAGCCCACCGAGCCCTACCTCTCCAGCCAGAACTACGGCGAGCTCTTCTCCAACCAGATCATCTGGTAACTACACCACTATCACTATCATGAAGGCAACCCCGCGCTGTACGTGCTGCGCGAGCGCATCCGCAAGGCGCTGCAGCTGTACTCGTCCGAGCCCACCGAGCCCTACCTCTCCAGCCAGAACTACGGCGAGCTCTTCTCCAACCAGATCATCTGGTAACTACACCACTATCACTATCATGAAGGCAACCCCGCGCTGTACGTGCTGCGCGAGCGCATCCGCAAGGCGCTGCAGCTGTACTCGTCCGAGCCCACCGAGCCCTACCTCTCCAGCCAGAACTACGGCGAGCTCTTCTCCAACCAGATCATCTGGTAACTACACCACTATCACTATCATGAAGGCAACCCCGCGCTGTACGTGCTGCGCGAGCGCATCCGCAAGGCGCTGCAGCTGTACTCGTCCGAGCCCACCGAGCCCTACCTCTCCAGCCAGAACTACGGCGAGCTCTTCTCCAACCAGATCATCTGGTAACTACACCACTATCACTATCATGAAGGCAACCCCGCGCTGTACGTGCTGCGCGAGCGCATCCGCAAGGCGCTGCAGCTGTACTCGTCCGAGCCCACCGAGCCCTACCTCTCCAGCCAGAACTACGGCGAGCTCTTCTCCAACCAGATCATCTGGTAACTACACCACTATCACTATCATGAAGGCAACCCCGCGCTGTACGTGCTGCGCGAGCGCATCCGCAAGGCGCTGCAGCTGTACTCGTCCGAGCCCACCGAGCCCTACCTCTCCAGCCAGAACTACGGCGAGCTCTTCTCCAACCAGATCATCTGGTAACTACACCACTATCACTATCATGAAGGCAACCCCGCGCTGTACGTGCTGCGCGAGCGCATCCGCAAGGCGCTGCAGCTGTACTCGTCCGAGCCCACCGAGCCCTACCTCTCCAGCCAGAACTACGGCGAGCTCTTCTCCAACCAGATCATCTGGTAACTACACCACTATCACTATCATGAAGGCAACCCCGCGCTGTACGTGCTGCGCGAGCGCATCCGCAAGGCGCTGCAGCTGTACTCGTCCGAGCCCACCGAGCCCTACCTCTCCAGCCAGAACTACGGCGAGCTCTTCTCCAACCAGATCATCTGGTAACTACACCACTATCACTATCATGAAGGCAACCCCGCGCTGTACGTGCTGCGCGAGCGCATCCGCAAGGCGCTGCAGCTGTACTCGTCCGAGCCCACCGAGCCCTACCTCTCCAGCCAGAACTACGGCGAGCTCTTCTCCAACCAGATCATCTGGTAACTACACCACTATCACTATCATGAAGGCAACCCCGCGCTGTACGTGCTGCGCGAGCGCATCCGCAAGGCGCTGCAGCTGTACTCGTCCGAGCCCACCGAGCCCTACCTCTCCAGCCAGAACTACGGCGAGCTCTTCTCCAACCAGATCATCTGGTAACTACACCACTATCACTATCATGAAGGCAACCCCGCGCTGTACGTGCTGCGCGAGCGCATCCGCAAGGCGCTGCAGCTGTACTCGTCCGAGCCCACCGAGCCCTACCTCTCCAGCCAGAACTACGGCGAGCTCTTCTCCAACCAGATCATCTGGTAACTACACCACTATCACTATCATGAAGGCAACCCCGCGCTGTACGTGCTGCGCGAGCGCATCCGCAAGGCGCTGCAGCTGTACTCGTCCGAGCCCACCGAGCCCTACCTCTCCAGCCAGAACTACGGCGAGCTCTTCTCCAACCAGATCATCTGGTAACTACACCACTATCACTATCATGAAGGCAACCCCGCGCTGTACGTGCTGCGCGAGCGCATCCGCAAGGCGCTGCAGCTGTACTCGTCCGAGCCCACCGAGCCCTACCTCTCCAGCCAGAACTACGGCGAGCTCTTCTCCAACCAGATCATCTGGTAACTACACCACTATCACTATCATGAAGGCAACCCCGCGCTGTACGTGCTGCGCGAGCGCATCCGCAAGGCGCTGCAGCTGTACTCGTCCGAGCCCACCGAGCCCTACCTCTCCAGCCAGAACTACGGCGAGCTCTTCTCCAACCAGATCATCTGGTAACTACACCACTATCACTATCATGAAGGCAACCCCGCGCTGTACGTGCTGCGCGAGCGCATCCGCAAGGCGCTGCAGCTGTACTCGTCCGAGCCCACCGAGCCCTACCTCTCCAGCCAGAACTACGGCGAGCTCTTCTCCAACCAGATCATCTGGTAACTACACCACTATCACTATCATGAAGGCAACCCCGCGCTGTACGTGCTGCGCGAGCGCATCCGCAAGGCGCTGCAGCTGTACTCGTCCGAGCCCACCGAGCCCTACCTCTCCAGCCAGAACTACGGCGAGCTCTTCTCCAACCAGATCATCTGGTAACTACACCACTATCACTATCATGAAGGCAACCCCGCGCTGTACGTGCTGCGCGAGCGCATCCGCAAGGCGCTGCAGCTGTACTCGTCCGAGCCCACCGAGCCCTACCTCTCCAGCCAGAACTACGGCGAGCTCTTCTCCAACCAGATCATCTGGTAACTACACCACTATCACTATCACTGTACGTGCTGCGCGAGCGCATCCGCAAGGCGCTGCAGCTGTACTCGTCCGAGCCCACCGAGCCCTACCTCTCCAGCCAGAACTACGGCGAGCTCTTCTCCAACCAGATCATCTGGTAACTACACCACACCGTCCACTCGTATCTTTACTAATGTTTGTATTCTATCCATTGCCGCACGGCCTTGTGCCTTGTTAATTTTGAATGTTTGTAAACACTGTTAAATAACTGTAAAATAAAAAATTACGATGTTACTAAAAACTTGTCCATACTATACGAACATTCGTAAACATATGAGTCGATAAAGTTCTGTGCTCGCACTGCAGTATTTTATCTTTACGATAAATTTCTAATAAGAGCGACGGCGTCGTCCTAAAAGACATCCACTGTCCTTTTGAGAGTTAAATTGTAAAGTACATTGAAAGCTGTACAGGGTGGTTTGGTAACAAATTTTAGATATTAAAGGAGAGCACTCTGTACTCGGTTCTGATTATAATTATATAATAAAAGTAGGTACTTATTTTTCAGCAGAATTCCCTACAAATAAATAAAGAGTTTTACTAAGTCGACGACCGTTCGCGAGGCCGTCTGTACTTAAGATATGACTTTTGGTTAATGTAAATCTGTAAATAATTAATATTTATTTTTTATTTTATCTTTTCTCTTCATGTATGATCTCAAACTATCACATCCTCAAATTCCGAAAGTCATCCACCAGTCACCTTGTCGGCATTTATAAAAATGCATACTAGTAAGCATTTCACAAAGAAAATTCGTTACTCTTTTGTTGGCTACTTGCAAAGTTTAAACGTCTTAGGTGTAAGAAACATTTGCTAAAATAATAAGTATCATTTTATAGGTTCGTGGACGACACCAACGTATACCGCGTGACGATCCACAAGACGTTCGAGGGCAACTTGACGACGAAGCCCATCAACGGCGCCATCTTCATATTCAACCCGCGCACCGGCCAGCTGTTCCTCAAGATCATCCACACCAGCGTGTGGGCCGGACAGAAGCGCCTCGGACAGGTCTGTTCTATCATTATTTTGCATACCACATTTTCTATTCTTTTTAAGGTCAATGTCATAGGCATGTTGCGATTCGACTAGATACTGCAGGTCAACATCCAGATATGAGTAGACTATTAACTGCGTCGTATACCGGTTGTAGGTGAATTCCTATTGTGTTCATTTTTTTAAACAAATCTAGGAGCCCCATAACTTCATTGTTTGCCCTAAACGGGAGTTTTAAAATATTTGCGGTCTCAATTTCTAGAAATACAAATCGTGCGTTCATTAAACATGTCAGCCTGTGCGGAAAGCAGAGTGAAATGTATGACTTGTCTCGCGGAATGAGCGCCCTTGAGAAATGGACTCGGATATTCCGAAGTCGCTGTAATTTAACTGCTTTCCGATAAGCAGCGTATAGTATACGCCGTATACATATTGTTTATCTATTGTCAAAAATTATAATAATGGTGTAAAACATGAAAAAATAACACTAAATAATATTATGTGTTTGTTTAGCTCGCCAAATGGAAGACTGCGGAAGAAGTAGCGGCGTTGATTCGGTCATTGCCGGTGGAGGAACAACCGAAACAAATTATTGTCACCAGAAAGGGCATGTTGGATCCACTTGAGGTAAGTCACTCATTTAACAATTACCTGAGAAACAAAGTAAGCAGCGGGGCTAGCATGCGACCGTCGAAGATTATGGTACTTAGTGTATGTAAATTATTAAGAATGTGATATCTTTGGTTATGTGGTCTTAATCATGGTGTCAAATCGAGTAATTTTATCTATTATCGTGCGCATATTAGCTTACATAATAGGATAAAATAACAAAATAATATTTATTTTGTCGATTCGAGTATTTATCAATGGATGCATGCTAGCCCTGCAGTAGAGGTGTTTTATAAAGGGTGACTAGTGTGTCACATTCGAAATTCAAGGACGTGATAAGTTTAGATCATATATGAAGAGAGATAATAAAATAAATATTAATTATTTACTGAGTAAACTTAACCGAAAATTTAAGAATGAATTACGCGACGCATGGTTACATAAGCGTAGATAATAGATATTTAGCATGTGGCGGGAACACTGCTGTGTGCGTGTTGACTGAGGCAGGGCGTCGGGAAAAGTGTAGTAAGGTCTCTTTATTTATTTATAGGGAATTCTGGTGAAAAATCAAGCACCTACTTTTATTATACAGATCAGAATCTAGTAGAGTGCTCTCTTTCAATATCTAAATTTTGTCACCAGTCACCCTGTATGTAAAAGGTTATCAGATGGAAATAATGTTAAAAAAATAATGTATTATCACTTGCAATCTACACTTTCTTTTTTTTTTGCATTCATATCGTAAATAATTCATAAGACTTAAACTTTATAAATATCTTACGTTATACACAAAGCCAGACTACAAAAGTTGTATCTATAACCTATCTAGAAGATAGTAGTATTATAAGTCGCTGTTGGGTCAGTTTGGGAAACAAATGCAACTGTAGCTAATCAAACTTTACTTAAGTTCTTATATAGGTGTCGGTAATGTACCATTGTTAATCTTCCATACAGGTCCATTTACTCGACTTCCCGAACATCGTGATCAAAGGTTCGGAGCTGCAGCTGCCTTTCCAGGCGTGTCTGAAGGTGGAGAAGTTCGGAGACCTCATCCTCAAAGCCACGGAACCTCAGATGGTGTTGTTCAATCTGTACGATGATTGGTTGAAGACTATCTCGTCTTATACAGTAAGTTGATAACTGCAGAATGCGTAGTTAGAGTTAATTTAATTGTTAATATCATAAGTTAATCTTGGAGAAATTTATTACTCTAACTTCTTCATAGAACTTAGTTATTGTTAAAAATGGAAGTCATTCACTTAATGGCAGGACCATATAATATTTTCTGCCAAATATCTTCGTTCCGGTAGTGTTGAAAAAACAGTTCCTTTCTTGTCCTTCCACTGGTGAAATTTTACTTAGAAAGTTTTAGTAAATAAAAAGTAATCGGTTATTGTGGTAATAAACTAGAAATGATGAGTAGCGTAGGGGTCCAGAAACCAGAGGATCCGTGTGCTCTGGGGGCGTGGACGTACTCGCAGTGCGCTGATCGCGATACTGTGCGACGTTCGCGTTCGAATATACGCTTACTGATCTAGTTTAAAACCGTAAATAAAACATAACTTTAAGCCCCAATTTTACCGATGTAATAAAACGCGATCAATTCGAGTTGAACTCAGTTTACATATTAAAACGAATTCCGCCTTCAAGTTTCTTTTTCATCGACATTAAAAAATCTTAGATTAGCTTAAATCTGGATTAGTGCCTAAACGTCCGATTTTCGCCGTTTAGCGCGTTAAAACGCGTGGAGCTGCCTGCTGTCATTGTCAATTTGTCTTAAGAAACAATTATTGGTTTATAAAAAGCCATTTTTTCGAAGTTATATAAAATGTATATTTCTCCGTATTATGTACATCTAGAACTAACAATTAAAAAATATCATGATCTGACTTTCTTATTTCGTCATTTGAGAAGGAATATTTTTTTTATTGCAACACTTTGAACGAATCTTTCTTTCGTTCATTCCTAGTCATAGGTGTTACAGCTAAACTAAGTTTTTTGAAACGAGAATACAACGAAGCCCATGAAATTCGTGACACGTAAATAAATAAATTAAATAAATATTAAATTAAATATTTTCTGACACTCACACAACATTATCTAGCCCAAATTAAATTTCTTTAAGAACTTGTGTTATGGATACTAGATAACTGATATATTTAAGAAATATATAAACATACATATTGAATAAATACATATTTTTTATTAGAATAAACTTAAATAAACATATAAACATCCATGATTTGACGACTAATATCTGTGTTCATCACACAAATATCCGCCGCCGCCGGGACTCGAACCCAGGACCTCTGGCATAGAAGGCAATGTATGTTACCACTACACCAGCCGCCATCAAAACTAGCTTCTGATCTTGTTCCGATGAGATCTGAGATTTCTCAATTTTTCGAAAGGAACTTGGTGAAATCCCCCCTCAATGTTTAGTTGATTGTGTGAGTGAAGGTTTGTGGATAACTTGCAGGCCTTCAGCCGGCTGATCCTGATCCTGCGCGCGCTGCACGTGAACACGGAGCGCACGAAGGTGCTGCTGAAGCCGGACAAGGGCACGCTGACGGAGCCGCACCACATCTGGCCGTCGCTCGCCGACGACGACTGGATCAAGGTGGAGGTGCAGCTCAAGGACCTCATCCTGGCCGACTACGGCAAGAAGAACAAGTACGTCCGCTCTATCAATAGGAAATACTAAACTATCGCGGTTATTTTCACTAGGATTTAATGTATTTACGGGATTCTTACCACGATTTTGGATTTTATTTTCGCACGTCCGATGTTTCGATGCTGTTACAAGCACCATGATCGCGGACTGCTGTCTCAGTAAGAATCCCGTAAATACATTAAACCATAGGAAATAGATAACTGCAGAGTGATGCAAGTGATTAAAACTGCAAGATAAAAAAAATATTGCCATACCAATGGAAACAAATCTATACTAATATTATAAAGAGGAAACCTTTGTATTTTTGTATTGAATAGGCTCAAAAACTACTGGACCGATTTCAAAATGTCTTTCCATTACTTAGAGGGATTCTTCCGAATCCGTATAGGCTACTTTTTATCCCGAAAATCCCGCGGGAATCGAAATTCGCAGGTAAAACCGCACGCAACAGGCTAGTATACAATAAATAAATATACAACGTGTAACTAAATGGAGAGATAAAACTTAAGGGTTAGCTTATATACCAGAGGTTCCCAAACTTCTTGCGTCGTAGACCCTTTTCTATGTTTTATAGGTTTTGGGTACTCACCTGACATTGACTTTTTGATATCGTCTACATCCTACAAATTGATTTTTTTTTAAAAACATATACATATTTGACTTTCTAGGTGGGTACTATTATAAATAATGTATATGTCTATACATATATTACAAGATAATATGATGTAAGTGAATAGGCACTATTTTCATTTCATGGACCACCTAATTTTTTTTACGAAGTCGTAGACCCCTCGCACGTTGTCATAGACCCCTAGGGGTCGATATAGACCACTTTGGGAATCACTGCTCTATACCATACGTAGAATATACAGTAAAAGAGTTAGCATGATGAGTACTGGTATAGATTTTCATACAAATTTATTTAATTATTTTACAACAAAATATTTTGACAACCCTAGTCAATTTAATAAGCTAAAATAAGACTTGTGCCGCAGTAATCGACCTTGCGACCTTTTCCGCACCAGCTGAACTTTGTAGTATCTGTCTTAGTTTTATTTTTACGCTATCTGTTATCAAATAGATTTCATCAAACGCTAACAGCTACTTTTAGGGTTGACACTTAGATATTTTGATCTAAACTTTGAACTTGTTTTTCGGCCGAACCGTAAGGATAACAAATTTATGTTACTGTTACTTATAAACTACATCACCAAACATACAATCCCCTAAAGTATTATCTGTTCATTATTATACATGTTGTAGAGTTTTCGTGTCAAAAGGGGTAATTTCAGCAACGGTATAAAATTTATTTAGCTTTGAATGTCATATGAAGAGTTAGCTACTTTCTAAGTCCGTGTGCTCCGTTTCATCCCCGACCTAATCGTCAGGTAAACGGAGGACGCATGCAAGTTTAGTCACTGTTAAAAATTAACTAGCACTTACAAGTCATGCGAATGCAGCATAGGCGCAATCAAGTCAGTTCTGTAAAGTGATATTGGTGTTGCAGCGTGAACGTGGCGTCGCTGACGCAGTCGGAGATCCGCGACATCATCCTGGGCATGGAGATCTCGGCGCCGTCGGCGCAGCGCCAGCAGATCGCGGAGATCGAGAAGCAGAGCAAGGAGCACGCGCAGCTCACGGCCACCACCACGCGCACCGTCAACAAGCACGGCGACGAGATCATCACCTCCACCACCAGCAACTACGAGGCGCAGACCTTCAGGTCGGCCGTCCCCCCAGCAGAACACATTCTATTATTTTAATATTATTATCCTGTTTGGCCATGGAGTGTCATCTAACTTCAAGTCTTATTTCAACTTTTCAGAAGCTTTACTATTCATTGTATTTAGATTTATACATAGTCTTCGCATGTAATTTAAGTATTAAAATAACTGGAAAGAAATATCTAATAAAAACAACTACTAAGTAAGGTGTAATAATAGAGGGGATGTAGGAGAGATCATACAAAAATGCCACCGATGTATTTTTTTCTTATACTGGGTGAGCTAACACGGAATATAATAGTATATTATGCAACTAGTGAATAAAGGACGGATTTAAAGCGAGGGCCGTAGATGAGTCACGAGCAAGTGATTCAACTGTTAGAATCCTGAGCGACGCGAATGATTCATGGCCCTCGATATAAATTCGTACTTTATTCAGGAGTTGCATATTATACTTTATACCATGACTAGAAAGAAACATAATTTAAGCGAAAATAGAAATTTAATCAAGAAATAAGAAATGTTACATTAATTGAAATGGACATTAAAATTTAGAGCAATGACTGAAATTAAGCGTAATTTTCTTATAATTATCATTATCAAACACCAAAACAGTGAATAAAAGGCCTTTTTATTCACTGTTTTGCGTGAATAAAATAAGCTTTTTAGAATAGGTATGGTATAAACAATATTCTGTACATAGCATGCCTTATTTATATATTTATTTATTTTAAGTCGAAACGGTGAGCCATCAATAATTTATTTTTTTCCTTTCCAGCTCAAAAACCGAATGGCGTGTCCGTGCCATATCCGCTACGAACCTGCATCTTCGCACGAACCATATCTACGTCAGTTCGGACGACATCAAAGAAAGTGGATACACCTACATTCTGCCAAAGAATTTGCTCAAGAAGTTTGTTACCATCTCTGATTTAAGAGCACAGGTCAGTTTTGATACTTTACGAAACGGCTTAACTGTAGAACCACCACAAAAGCTTGTAAACATATGTTTTTACTTCCAATCAATATGTTGCATTTGTATCATCTTATAATTACTTAACTTAAATCTTACTTATACTTAGAGCTGTGACACCGCAACTAGGTTAAAATGTAAAATATATGTAGCCCTTTATTTAATAATTGTGTATCCTCAAAACTTACTTCCCTTTTACCAGATCGCGTGCTACCTCTACGGAACTTCACCGCCAGACAACCCTATGGTTCGAGAAGTGCACTGCCTAGTGATACCTCCGCAATGGGGCACTCACCAACAAGTGCACCTGCCCAAACAATTGCCTAAACACCCAGCGCTAGGCACTTTACAGCCCCTAGGATGGATGCATACACAGCCTAATGAACTGCCTCATCTTTCACCACAGGTAAAATTTTAAATTATGTTTCAGTTAAAAACTTACAAGTTAGAATTTTTCAAACCTTTGGTGTACAGACACGTTAATAAATTGTGAACAGTTTCTTATTAATCTACACATATTGTAATATAAAAATCAGTTGCATTTTTCAATTTCCTGAAGAATATTTAACACCATTTATCCGAATCGATCCGAGATAATGTAGAAAAAGGTTATATTCACTATAATATTTTGTTTTCAGGATATCACTACACATGCTAAAGTAATGGCAGAAAATAGTACGTGGGACGGAGAAAAGACTATCATTATAACCTGCTCCTTCACCCCGGGGTCTTGCTCGCTCACAGCGTACAAGCTCACGCCCAGCGGCTACGAGTGGGGCGTCAAGAATACCGACAGGGGCAACAACCCTAAGGGATATTTACCTAGCCACTATGAAAAAGTACAAATGTTGTTATCGGACAGATTTTTGGGATACTGGATGGTGCCATCTCAGGGAAGCTGGAACTATAATTTCATGGGTAAGTTTTTGGTAGTAATTTTATTGTCTTAAGTTTTCGCGATTCACTCTTAAATAAAACACATTGTAACCGGATTTATCGCTTATTTTTACATTTTAAATTTTAATGTCGTTCGTGACCACGGGGTCTGTATGGTCACCGAAACGTCGAGTTAAAATTTAAATATACCTACTCGATAAATCCGGTTATAAAGTTTTTTATTTAATAATTTTATTTTAACTGGAGTTTATGATAGCTTGTTACTCTATGAACACAATTTCACCAGGACAACTATAGTTTTTATTTCAGCTAGCTAATTTCCTAACATTCAAATTGGGAATTACTTTTCTAAACCTTTTAATAATTTTGTGAAGCTTGCAATCTAATTATAAATGGTAATGTCACCATCTGGTATAAAAATGTAATAGATGAAGACGGTTCAGTAACTTAATCAGATTTAGCATCTTGCAATCAGCAATAAAACATATCTTACATAAATATTTACCTTTAGTACCCAGTCAGTATTGGCACATTACAACGAATATCTTTAAAACCGTAGTTTTTATTAATGGAAGTTCCTTCTCGAAAGCAAGTTTTATGCTGATGTTGCGATGAATTCTGTACTTTCTCTACTTAAAAAAATTCGTCTTTTTATAGGTGTGCGCCACGACCCCAACATGAAATACGGCGTGCAACTCGGGAACCCTCGCGAGTTCTACCACGAGCTGCACAGACCCGCTCACTTCATGAACTTCGCTGCCATGGAAGACTCGACGACTCCGACGCTGGCCGCTGACCGAGAAGACCATTTCGCCTAGTGTTGTTCAATTATTTGTTTAAGCGATGATTTAAAATAAGCAATTAAATTTTTATAGAATTAAAAATTCTTTATTTTCATAAATATTCTAAGTAGTTTCGCATAATGAAAAGTTGAGTTATTTATGAGTAGCAGTTTTTCACTATGGTTTTTGTAGTAGGATAATAATTATAATAAAAAAAAAATCTATTATCTCGAGTTTAAACGGCAATTAGTATCATTTTTATTAAAATATCTATGTGAACATGAAGGATGGTCCTCTTGAATGCCACTGGGATTATACATCTTTTACAAAGCGCTTATCCGGGTTTGCATATATTATTGGTGACTTGCGGTCTATTTCAATAACTTACCAAAGAGTTGAAGTAAACCACGGTGCACACGTACTAAAATAATAAATTTTGGCTTCATATGGACCGCGAAAGACGTATCTTGTTGCTGATGATACGACGAATGAAGAAAAAGCAAAGAAAATATTGGATTCCATACCTTTCTATTATGAATCATGATCGATTTTTGATGCAAAATATTACCACATGCGCGCCATGCAACTGACAACACAACTACTGAAGTGAGCGGGGCGGCGCCGCGCCATCTGCCGGTTACACGGTCGTTACACCTTGCCCTACCTTGTGTCGACACTTGTACTCAAAATAGTATAGAAATTTCTAGCTTTAGTTTAACTTTTTGGTAAGTTATTGAGACCGGCCGTAAACCCGCGTTTGACCTCAATCTCACCTGATGGATAAGTAAAGATCGGATTACACGCATCAGGAGGGTCGGCTTAGAATAACCCTGCGGAGCCTAGGTCGTGTCGTATGAGGCGACTGATCCGAGCGACCCCCGCTTGGTTATACAACACCCTCAGGGTCCGCCTGGCTAGCGACCACCCAGCATATAAAGTCCGCCGCTGAATATCACAACTACGGCGCTGATGTGTTCCGGCAACATTCTATGAAGGTCCAGTTCTTCCTAAACTCATGTGATGCCATCTGCACTTAACATCAGGTGAGATGGAGCTATCGAAGAGATGGGGGTTTAGTAGGTAAAAAAATTAAGCCCAATCCAAAAACTTATCTTACCGGAAGGCACCATACATTAAAAAGATAACATGTGAGACATAACATACCCATTGAGATATTATTACTATGTTAGTACATACATAGTAACTCAATGAACATACCTTCAGCCTAAATAGGTTATACTATACCTAACTTTGCCTACCGGTAAAACATTGATGTTTCTCAAACTTTTCTTGTTTACAAGATTTCGATGACTGCATCTATCTGTAGGCATGGATAAACTTGAGCACATATTGAAAGCACACACGCGAAAACTTAGTAGATTTTTAGATAATTCCAAATATCTATGAAAAACCAGGCGAAGTCAGGGGTAACGACAGTACTTGTTTGAAACTGTTTTTCGCGCCGCGCCGCGGTAGGTACTGTGCGGTTAATAGTAGTCATTGGATTGACGATTAACGGACTTCTGCATATTAACGGAAGTTAACGTGTCCGTTAACATTTTTTAAAGTAAAATAAAAAAATAAATAAAAATCCCCAGACAGTCACACCAACTACATGGCCCCAAAGTAAGCATAGCTTGTGTTATGGGATACCATGTAGCGAACTAGGGGGGAACCTAGAATATAAATACATAAATAGATAAACACCCAGACACGCAACTTTTTCTTTTCTTTTTCCGTAGGAATCGAACCCGCAACCACTAGCGTCTGAGGCAGATAGGTTTACCCCATCGCCAAAGTGGTCGTCATCAAGTTAACTTAAAAGTTAATCCGTTAATCGAAATGTTAACTTCATTTATTAATTATTAACGGATTTACGAGTTAATGCCCGGCTATAGTCACAGTGGATAGATTGGATACAGGTTACAGTGGATCGTTCGTGTCCTTCAAGCTGTAATCCACACTTTTGAAATCTAAATGAAAACGAATTTTGACTATGCCAAAAATAGTGATGAAATACCTAGTCATAAATAGTGACACATATAAAAAAAATACTTGGGCCCTGTTTAATAAAGCTGACAATTCGACATATATGTCAATAACCGACATAATTGTAGAATTGTCACGCTTAGGTTGTTTCATAAACGTGACAAATATGTCAAAAATCGACAGGTGAAATCTCGACATATATGTCGTTGTCATGGTCGTTGTAGACAGCGTTTAGTTTAATAAAACTCGACATTTGTCAAAAAACCACAGTCGAATTATATCTAAGAATTGTCGCTGACAATTGTCGGATTGTCGTGACTAAAATTATAACAAATCACCTATTGTCCGTTCATCGTAAGATGTCCCCTGCCGTTATGTTGGCACTATTGCTTGTCAAGCTGTTTTCGTTATCTGGGATAGTGAATTAATCCTTTTTATTGATTACTTGCCAAAAGGGCAAACGATAACTGAATCCTATTATGCAAACTTAATCCCGAAATTACGTGAAGCGATTAAAGAAAAACGTCGTGGGAAATTGTCATTGGGTGTGTTGTTTCTCCAGGATAACGCTCCACCTCATCGTTCGGAAGTTGCGCTCACCGCAATCCGCAGTGCTGGCTTCGAAGTCCTTGATCACGCACCATATTCTCCTGACTTAGCCCCGAGTGATTTTCACTTATTTCCAAAATTAAAGGAGCATATTCGTGGAACTAAATTTGACGATGATGACGTGGTTATGACTGCCGCAGAGGAGTTTTTTAATAGTCGAGAAAATGATTTTTTTGCGGAAGGAATAAGAAAGTTGGAGATGCGGTATTCTAAGTGTATAAGATTAGAAGGAGATTACGTAGAAAAATAAAATATTCTTGTTTAAATTTTTTTTTTTGTATTCATTCTAAGAATTTTTTGATGCGCCCTCGTATAATATAAATTGTGTCGACATTCAAAACCTTCCTAGTATTATAGTTGTTTATTACTTACAAATCAGAAAATTCAACATATATTTGTCGGCGCGTTCATAGAGAAAGCCATAGATAAGATAAATCATAGAGATAAAATAGAGTGACTGATGGTTTTGATTGGTCAGTCGCTCTGGCGGAACGTCGTGTCTATGGGAGCGGGGAGCTATCTTGTTGTTGACGAGAGTGACCAGCGCACCGTAGTTTTCGACGGATAGCTTAAATTAGAAATAATCTTAGTTGTTTCATTATATTTCTGCTTAAATTGATATTGTGAGAAGATCAAGGCCCTCCTGGCGTTACATCAGAAGTGGGATTACCTGGAGCACAAAACGAGAACCAAACCATAGAAACAGACGCCCAAAAATTATTCAGCAATATGGAGACGCTATTGTCTCGAATCCTTGCGGCACAGCCCACACCAACCGGGAGTATTAGTCATACTACGCAATCGCTACCGTTTGATCCTGAAGATCCAGACGCTGATATAGAGCGTTGGTGCAAAATAACCGAAGCTATCGTAGAGAAGAAATATTTGGATGGAATAGACCTACTCATGGCTCTTACCAGTACTTTAAAAGGTCGAGCTGCTGCGTGTATCACTAAATTAAACTTAAATGAATTCGAGCGTTGTTAAGCAAGCACTTCTAGCAAAGTTTTCGAAACCAAAATTATTCCAAGATTGTTTTGATGAAATTTTACGATTTCAACTTGGCAAAGAATCTGCATCGGAAGCTGCCCTTAGATTATGGAATTTAATCAAAAAAAATACCTAAAGATTTTATGCCTGAGGAAGCAGTCGCGAACTCAGTGCTCATAACATCACGACTCGTATCCGATTATTTCAAATACTGGGACGTGTTTCTCTAAAACGCCGGTCAGACAGTGCTGAGAGCAATAAACCTGAATCCAAGCGATTCCGGAATGATGAAAGATTTGGTGGCAGATGTAACTTCTATGGTATCACGGGACGTCGTTTCGCCGAATGCCGGAAGCGTCGAGACGAATCAAGATTTAAAATGCAAGACACTTGGCCGAGTTCATCACGTGCGACGGAGAGTGGATCGTCTGTATCCTGTTGTTCGTGCGGATAAAGGGGGCATGTCGCAATTAGCTGCCCACAGAGAGGGAATGCAGTAGACGGGGCTACGGTCAGGGAGGTTCATCATTGCGAGCACCGCCCTTCCAGGGGCGCTATGGAAACGTCTTCCGGTGAGTCTGTTCCATTTTGTTTGATTTTGATTGCGTTTTAAGTACTTAATGATGATGAAAGTAAATTTAACGTGGTATCGATTTAATGGTAACATGTGAGAATCAGTAATGAATTCGTTCTTATTATTCTGGTAAAAAAAAAAGGAATTAAAATCTCGTTTTGCGTTACGTTGATTAGGATTGACATAACTAAAGGTTTTTGCTGTAATCGGTTTGTGTGGATCAGCAGTAAACAAGTCGCTCAGATTGTTACATCCTCGGTGCATTCGTAGACGTAGGTGTAAAATCGGGCTTCATTTCCCGTCTCAGTGCGGCCACGACTGTGAGTGGCGTGCGTTTAGCACTTTGAGGATGTAAGTAATCGTGGTGTGCCTGCCGGATGGAGCTGCCCTGTTGGTCTACCGGATAGAGGTTACCCATGTTTGTGTTCTAGAGTATTGAATACTGCGCGATCTTGAAACCTTTATTGTGGCTTAATGCGTTTTTTTTGAACCTTTAGTACCTACTTGGTAGATGGTAATGATATCACGGTTGAGCGGGTGAAATTTTGTGGTTAAGCGGCCTTCATAATGCCTTTAAATAGGTAGTCTGAATATTGAAGTTGTAGATTTTCTTTCTGATTATCGTGTATCCGTGACTCGGTAGAAATCACTTTGTATCTTGCCGATCTTCGATTATTTTGCTACGATTCTTAGGAGACACGTTTTCTTATGTTTTGGTAACGGTAAACTTATTATTATTTTGGCAATTGAAACGTAATATTACGATAGTGTGTGTTTAATGGATCACGGAGATAGGTTATAACGTCGAGATTGGAAATGCGTTTAAATAATACTTTGAATTTGTTGCGATTGAAAAAAAGAGCTAACGTCGAGATTGAAAATGCGTTTAAATAATACTTTGAATTCGTTGCGATTGACAAAAGAGCTGGATTTTACTGTCGAACTGTTTGCGGTTGTCGAACAATTTTAATACTTTGTTGTTGTGAATTATGAAGTACAATGCAATGCTCTTATTGGTTTGATATACGCCATAACCGGATGGAGGTTTTGAGTGTGAGTTGATATAACCGGATAGAGGTTATGAGTGTGCGGTGATGTAACTGGATAGAGGTTATGTTACGTTTTGTGACGGGATGGACGTCACTGCAGAAGAGCTTTGCATTGTTTGCTAATTCATTGGGTTATTCTAGCAGCTTATGCTTGCTTTGTTTATTGTTCGACCACTGTCAAAATTGTTAGATGTTACATTCAAAGTAAATTTCATTGTTTAATGTGTGGTTTTCTTATCGGAAGTATTGTGGTTCGTACAATGCGTTGACGTTAGCCGATTCCTACTGAGTTTCTTGCTGGTTCTTCTCTGTAGATGGATCTTCCGAACCAGTGGTAGCTTTGCGTAAATTATAAAATCTACGTCACAGATTTAGAGTGAGGTTAATCTTGGAAATTTTATAAAACTCTTGACATTTCATGTAGTACTAGGCTCTTGCCTTGCGGACCCTGTTATTATAGGTAGGTGTTATCTGTAAGCATTGTTTGCATGAAGTCTATTTAACTATGTTGGCACATTGAGTGTGAAGAGTCATCGGGTAATGTCGTGTGTGGAAGGTGGTCGAAGGGATAATGTCGTCCGGGCCATGCAGCTGATAGCGGCTGGTTGAAGGGACACATTCATCCGGTCCAACCTTAATTGTTCATTTGGTCGAAAGGACAGTGTCGTCCGGGCCATGCACGTGTGGCTGGTCGAAAGGACTCACCCGTCCGGTCCAAATTGATGCTGTGTGATCCTAAAGATAGGACATGCCAATAAAGACTGCATTGTTTGTTAAGTGATTAAAAAAGGTGTCGTCCGGTCCATGAGTGGTCGAAAGGACACACGCTTTTTGATTCTGACACAGTTATAGTTGTGCGACAGTAACATTACGTCTACTAGTCATAGCTTGTCAATGATGATAAGACGAATGATGTCGTCCGAGTCAGAGTCCTTTAAGTTGACTGACTTGTTCTGGATGGTAAGACGAATGACGTCGTCCGAGTCAGAGTCCTGTAAGTAGACTGACTTGTTCTGGATGGTAAGACGAATGACGTCGTCCGAGTCAGAGTCCTGTAAGTAGACTGACTTGTTCTGGATGGTAAGACGAATGACGTCGTCCGAGTCAGAGTCTTGTAAGTAGACTGACTTGTTCTGGATGTTTTGCAGATGATGGTAAGACGAATTTTGTCGTCCGAGTCGAACGGAGTTGGCTTGTCAATGTGGTTTAGACGTAAGTTGTCGTCCGAGTTAGACCCTTCCATAGGGCTTGCTTGTCTATGAGGCATCAGACGTAATGTCGTCCAAGTCAAGGAGTGGCTTGTCTTTGATGTTGTAGGTTTTCAATTAAAGTGCAAGTTTAGTTTTATGTTTTACCAGGTATTACAATTATGTCAATTTAACATGAATCCGTTATTGTTGAATTGTTACGAAATATTTTACATTTTTATTTTTTGTTACTTTTGTAACTTTGGTGTTTTGAAATGTGTACCTATGTGATATATTTGTGTGTTAAAGTGAAACGAACGTCTTTACAATAATTTTGTATAATTTTTTTTCGTTTTTAATTTTTTTTAATTGTATAATTTTTGTTTTAAAGGGGAGGAATGGTGTAGGGACGCACACATATGCATATCTATGCAAGTGCACATGTGTGGGTATGTATACGTCAGGCGTCGTTTGCGCAATCCTCGACCCCAGTCCGGTACTAATACTTCAACTTGTAAGACGTTCGATTGTAGGTAATTTTATCCGTAAATAAAGATCAAGAGTGTACTTAAGTTTATTATTTCGGGAATACCACCGGGCTCACCTAAAACCTACAGATGTCGATGTCGGTAAGACGAAAATGCGTCGTCCGGGTCACATCCTCCTGAGGATTGGCTTGTCTAATAGTCACGTCCCCCAAAGCATCTAAATCAAGAAAAGACCTAAGCCCTCGTGTGCATAGGTGGTGGGGACCACCCTGAACGGGTTGGTAGATTTCAAGGTACGTTAACGCTTAATGTTACTTTTAAATTGCGTTTGATATAGCAAGTTTATCCTAGTGGAGGAGATGACATCCATAGTGTCGGATTCATCAGGCCACACTAGATGGTTTTATGTGGTTTATCCTAGTGGAGGAGATGACATCCATATGTGCGGATTCACCAGGCCTCACTAGATGGTTTTATGTGGTTTATCTTAGTGGAGGAGATGACATCCAAATGTGCGGATTCATCGGCCCTCACTAGATGGTTTGAGAAGTCGATCCTAGTTCAGAATGTGACATCCATTTGGTTTGGCTTCACATGTTCTGACTAGATGCTATCGATATGTCAGGATGAACGAGCGTATAGAGGATTCTGAACTGTTTGTTGCAGCTTACCAACTTTTAGCGCCCGAGGACGGTCGCATGTCAGTCTGGCCGTGTCGGCGCGTTCATAGAGAAAGCCATAGATAAGATAAATCATAGAGATAAAATAGAGTGACTGATGGTTTTGATTGGTCAGTCGCTCTGGCGGAACGTCGTGTCTATGGGAGCGGGGAGCTATCTTGTTGTTGACGAGAGTGACCAGCGCACCGTAGTTTTCGACGGATCGCTTAAATTAGAAATAATCTTAGTTGTTTCATTATATTTCTGCTTAAATTGATATTGTGAGAAGATCAAGGCCCTCCTGGCGTTACATATTTATTCGTGGTAGGTATAAACAAAGTTAGATTACGGGGTTAAAATGGACACATATTATTGGTAACACTGCTGCCACAATGCTGCCAACATCAGCAGGCAGGGGACATCTTATAGTGAACGGTCTGTATACGCAAATATGTCAACTTTGATCGCACCCTAAATGGAATCGCGGACCATATAAGTAGACCTATTTAATTGTTTACTGAGTCAGTTCGTGGAAGCCATCCTTTCTTTTTAACATAATAATATGCCTGTAATAATAGTGTTCAAATGTGTGTATAATAAATAAATAATAATAATATAATAGTGCGAAAGATCCTGAGGCTTGAAGAGTAGGATACCCATCACATTTTGTAGTTACTTGGCCCGTAACTTCAGATTTCACCAGCGTAAGCTGTGAAAAAAGATCTAAACGAAAATAATAATAGTTTATTTCCCAAAAAAAGTATTACATATTTTAACACAACAGTACATTAACTAGTAACATTAACTTATGATCTTTAAAAGCACTGTCTTTTGCACTCATAAATTAAATAACACGTCCCATTTTACATGCCCATCAGGCCAAACCAAAATAAATAAAAACTTTAAACAAATATCATAGATTTTTTTTTGATTGTAAGACACTTGACAGTCATTCCATCAATCAAAATAAGCCGCGAAGCGAACCGCCGAACAAGTACAACACCAAAGAACTCTAAAGTCTCAATAATTTCAAGTTGTTTTGTTAATTGTTTCGAATAAATAAGTCTTTAAAAGTAATATCACATTAAATTATTAAAATGGGTGATCAGGATGATTTTGAAGATACACAGTTTCCTGACAATGATGAATATTTACCGTATGTCACAGCCGGTAACCTTGCACAGAAGAACGGTTCTAAAGTTGTTCTTTGGGGTAAAGTGACTAAAGTAACCGCCAATGAAGGATTTTATGTTAAAACTGTAGATGACCAAGAAGTTCTTATTCGTATTAAAAAGCCACTGAGTGAAGCCTTAGAAGGATGGTATGAAATTTATGGAGTGTCACAAGGAAAGAGCGTTCTTTGTGACGAATATGTCGCTTTTTCCGATGATATTAGCAAAAATATAGACACTGAAGGACACAAGGGATTGGCCAGACTTTTAGCTGCTCTTGATGATCCCTGGAATCTTGGTGATGATGGGTCTAGTGCTATGGAAGGAGTTATGCCAATGCAGTGAATGAACTCTTAGATTGTGAAAAGTGAAAACTCTTTGTCTGCGATGTTTTTTATTATATTATTATTAAAATATAACTGTTTTACTTTTACTAAAAATATTTTATTTTGTTTGAAACTCATTTATGGTATTTTATAAAGTAATTAATAACTTGTTCGGGTTTTACATCCAACACTGAACTCGTGGATAGGCTTTAACTCCATTCACTTTATTTTTTTTCTCATATATCTTCATCCTCTTCTCATGCATAACAGCATTACATAGAGCACCTTCTATACATGTTACTGGACGATTGCTGAAAAAATCAAGTGTCAATTAGAAGGTATGTTATTTCCTTCTGCCTTAGCTATTGTAATGGTATAGAAGTTAAAAAAGTCACATACACAACTTTTCCATTATTCTCAATCCTTTGTACTTTTGATTCAAGTTTCATACTCATTGGCCGATCTTTTTCACTGTTTAAAGCTAAGTCAGTTAAATATCTCTTTATGTGGTTCTTCAATTGGGCATTTTCCTTTGTTAGTTTAGTCTTTTCAGCTTTTAAACATAGGGTTTGAACTTTACATCTGTTCACTTTAAGGAAGAACTTGTTCAGCTTTTGATATTCTTTACATTCATCCTGTAAAGGAAATGGCTATAATAATGCAGAAACAAATAATTTTTATCAAGATAAAAGTATACTTACAATCATATTTTTGTCTAAGTTTTCATACTCAACATCCTCATTGAGTTCCAAATCTTTGGCAAATTCGCTTTCATCTTTAGTTTCATATTTTGCACGTATTTCTGATAGTTGTTTTATTTTAGTGAGTTTCAGCTTTAATTCTTCCAAACGCTGTAAGAAATATATAAGCTAGAGTAATTTATTGTAATTCTTTTATTTCTGTTAAAAAACCAAACCTAGTAAATACTTTTTGCATAACAAAAAGTATAAAAATATAAAATCCCCAGACAAACACCAAAAACATGGCCCCAAACTAAGCAAAGCTTGGGAGCTAGGGGGAGAACCTACAATATATTTATACATGTGTATAAAGTATGGTTTGTATGTTACCTTTATAGCATTTTGACTTGCTTCAACCATATTGGTTAACATCTCCATGCATTTAGATTTATTTTCACTTGTATTCTTCTTTAATGCCAAGTACTTCTTTGTAAGGATTTCACGTTGACATTGCATTTTTTCTATTTTCTCAGTCTTCAAGGTTGTTATTTTCTGCCATTCATATTGAAGACATAATAGATTTTCCTGTAGAATAGATAAGGTATGAATATGAGACTGATATACCTTGAAGCTTGACTGAATATGATGACTATTTTGAAGCATTGTTTTCACTTGTGTTAAAAATTGGTGAGAATGATTTAATATTATGAAAAAAAATGTTCAGTTTTTAAATAATGTGGTGCATTGTGATGAAAGAATGACTTTTTGCCTGTGATGTATTTCCAGACTTCTATATGTATTCATCAGAAATTTTATTTTTTCTTGTTTTCACATCTCATCCTTCCCGATAGTTGGCTGGTAGAAAATTCAATGCCATTTCACAGAAGGGAGTTTCAGTACATTAAAATTTGTATTCAGGATACAGAAAGTAGTAATTTATTTACTTTTATATTTGAACGCAAACAATATAACAAAGAAATGAATCAAATAATATAGGTAGGATACGAATCGACGGCAGCTTTATTGTGAGCGATTTCTACCAGGCGAACCTATGGTAGGATTATTCATGCGTTCTCGATCTATGGCAATACATAAGTGCTGGAACAGCGTTTTATTCCCGTAATTTATACAGGTTGATAGTTCCCTTTATCTATCCGTTGAAATACGGACGTACATAGGTTCATACATACATAATTTCACGCCTTTATCCCCTTTGGGGTAGGCAAAATGGTTATAAAACCATCTTGCAAAACACCAGAGGTTATAAGACCTTTGACGAATTTGGAGCCACTAAGTATTGCAGCGACAGGGGGTCAGCCTATCGACCACAAAAGCGCCAATAAAACCACTGTCCCTTAACTGACTTACAGTTTGCCTGGGAAGAGAAGCAACAGGTGAATTCTATGTTTTTCTTTTACTCCCAGTCCAGTATGGAAGCACTGGTTCTTCATAAAATATTGCCGGAGCACATGACCACCGCAGCTGCAATATTGGGCGCAGATTTTATATGAAGAGTGGTCGCTGGCCAGCGGACCCTGAAGGGATCCTATCACCAAGGGGGGTCACGGGGATTAGTCTCCTTTTACGATACGCATAACCACAAGGCGCTAGGGCTATTCTAAGCCGGCCGGGCCCTTGGAACCTATATTAGATTAAAAAGGTGGTTTTAACAATAAGGACGGTACTCGGTAGTGTCTACCCAGACTGTCGTCGCCTCGGCCATTACCGGATACTACCAGTTAGCCTTTGTCATCAGATCGTAGTAAACACCGTTACCATATAATTAAAATTGTGCGATTGTAATCTAACGATCGTAAATATTGCCTGCGCTAAATTATGTGTTTTAAAAATATCTACACATACCTAAATACCTACTGTTTACAATTTGTAATTTAACTTTTTTGTTTGAAACTAACTCGGATTACAAAAAAAAAAACTTTTAAGTAACTAGGTTTTTCATAGTATACTTAAGTATATCTTGAGTTATATTTTTACCCATAAGTACCTAAACCTAAAGTATTTATCTATATTAACATAACTAGGTTGACGTAACTTCTTATTGTGGTTCGAATAACCGTAATAAAAAAAAATATAAAAAATAAACATAGTTTAGAATAACAGTTTACCGCAGTCTCTTGTATCTGTATCTCGTTTTTGGCGATATCTTTCTGATAGAACTCATCTTTCTCCATGATGCTCTGGTAATGTCCCATGATGGGATCGTGGTAGTCTTTGAAAGAGTTGTAAACATCCCGCAACTGGCTCCAATAGGACTCGATCTCTAGACGCTTTGGACGCCATATTACACGGAGGTCTTCTTCATGCTGAAAGGTTGAATAAACTTAATCTTTATACAAGGCGCTATTTGTAAAAGGGAAGAAAGATTCGGTGATAAATAAACGTTACATTATTAGACACAACAGAGGAACCGGAGCCCAAGACGGACCAACTACCAAGATTTATATGATAAAGATTTTTGAATAAGCTCTTCACATTTGATTTTTAGTTTTCTTGTATCGGTTATTCAACCTGCGGTATACGTCATCTCAACTTATGGTGAGTGAAGATGTGGTCCAAGATCACAGCGTTTGGACCAGGAGGGTGCGAAAGAATCTGATTTTTATAATAAATATCAAAAATCCGATCTTTTGATATACAGGGTGACTGGTGGGTCAATTTTGAAATTCGAGGACGTGATAGTTTGAGATCATACATGAAGAAAAAAGCCAGCTCAACTGCCGCGATTGACTCAGGCGTAAGTAAAGTAAATGGTAACATAATAGTATTTATTTATACGGGATTCTAGTCAAAAATTTAGTACTTACCTACTTTAAGTACATAATTATTTATGATCAGAATTGAGTATCTGCAGAGTGTTCTCCTGCAGTATCTAAAAATTGTCACTAGTCACCCTGTATATTGCCGGAATACAGCACTAGCGGCGGCGCGGCGGAGCGGTGGTTTTCGACGGCAGTTATTTTTATAAAAGATCTTTGCTGTAAATTCTGAAAGGTTCCCATTAGTACCGTGTGAATACAAAACACTGTAACTTCATATTCTTAAATTTGAGAAATTGATCAAACAAGTTTTTATTAGTTTTTTGCCGATTACTCTAAAATTTACTTAGGAAAGTATTTATTGCTTGGTATCAATTTCAAGGTAATTTAATATGTCATCTAGCCCGACATATTTTTCATAAAAATATAATAAATAAAGTGAAATATCTTCAAAAACTTGTATTGCTTCCATAATTGTGAACGACGAATGACGACATTGTTACAGCAATACACTGTATCTTAGAGTTACCGTGTATTAGCTTGATAAAACATGGCTTTTATTTTATCTGATGGGAAATTAAAGTCATATATATTTATTATATTACTAGCGCCCCGCGGTGTTACCCGCTGCATTCGTACCCGTGGGAATTTCGGGATTAATAAAATTAATATCATGTTATTCCAGACTATCTTTCTATCCCTATCTTTCCTTGAGCTTGATTTCCCTAAAATCAGTACCGTAGTTTTTGCGTGACAGACGTTACAAACACACACACACACTCTCATCCCTAACAAAATTTTGTATTCATAATATTAGTAGGATATATTAAAAATAAAAAAGTAAGTAAGCAATTACATATTTTAAAATATTTAAACATGGCAACTCTATCAGTCTTACAGTGTTATGCAGGAACTTAAAATATATTTATTTAAAACTTCTGAGTGAATAAAATAATTAAAATTATGAGTATCAATCAGTCCTGATGATATAACAGATAAAGTTAAAAAAAACCTTATGAACTATCATACCCACATCATACCGGTTGTCCCAGAAACGACATGATTCAGTGACACTGGAGGTAGATGGACCTAAGGTCTATCAGATAACATGTTTAGGTTTAGTAAAAGTTCTCTGATTTTCGAGATAGTACTACTTTTTTGTTTTTTTAAGAAATTTCCACTTTTTGGTCCCTTTTTGCCTACAGCTGCAATAAATATTTGTTAATGCGCGTTTCATTTTTACTCAGTCCATCTTTATTAGTCATTTGAGAAAATCCAGTAATAATTTTGTAAGGACCAGGACAGGACCATTATATATGCTAAAAAAAGAGGTAAATTTATTATATTCCGAAAAACTCTACTAAAGTTTAACTGGATGCTGTGAATTAAAAAGGTACGGTATCAAAAGTGCACATAATCTTAAAAAAATATGCTTAATTAATGCCCTTTTCGAAATAGTGTTATAGTAGCCCCTTTTCCAATCTATTTTTGTAATGCAAGGCCTTACTTACTTACTCACTTGGGATTACAACTGGTCCCCTTTTGGTTAAAATAAATGTTCCAGATGTCTTAAATAGAAAATTAACAAAAAAAAAAATATATCAGATCCAAATGATTATCTACCCCTGTTTCTCTTTGTTGTTTTTTAATCTAGGCTATGTGTTATTTTAGAATCTTAGCTACTTCTGTGCAAAATTTCATTATGATCTGTTCGGCCAAAAATAAACTGCGCGAGTCTCTCAAATATTTAAATACATTGTAATACTCGCTGCCGGTCGAGTTTATTCGTTCTCGGACACTAACAACCAATCACGGTCGCAGACCGACGCTGGTTCTTGCTCCTGATTGGCGGGCCCGCAGCTCGTGAATTTTTGACCAAACATTGTATCTGTCTTCGCGCGAAGATTGTTTAGGCAGAACACGGTATCTCAAGTTGCAGTGTTTAGATAAAATAAAACTGTATTTAAAGTAAATACAGTGTATTTCACATTGTCGTATTTCTGAATTTTTCATACAAACTATAAAATCTGTGAATGTCATATGGTAGAATAGACTAAACTAAAGCGAATGGGCGTTGTTAAATCAAAACACTGTATCTCAAGTTACAGTGTTTTGTATTTACACGGTACATTACCTATCGAGGGTCACCCGGATTAGTCTCCTATTACGGGACGCTTCCTCGAGGGCGGTATTTTTATTTTATTACATTTCAATTTTATCTTAACTTAAGTGAAACAAAAAAATATTAAACGTAAATACTTAGCTATAGCAGTTGCGTCGGCTGAAAATACCGCCCTCGAGTCAATTTCACTTAAGTTAAGATAAAAAAGTAATATTAAGTATTTCTATCAACAGAAGTAAAATCTTAGTAGTCCGTCCCTATGGTTTTATTGTTGTTATTACTAGCTCTACGGTGCAAAACTGGCGCAAAATCTTATCAATACTAATGTCTAATTGCTTGAAACGACAAGGACAGCCTAAAATTTAAACAGGTTTGGATTCTGAGTGACAATACTTAGGTATGTATGTATTATTAAGCATACCTACCTAATAGTTCAAGAATGTTATGAATCGTGATTATGAGACGTGTGCTGTGTAAAGTGTGCGCGGCATGATTCATAATACAAAAAAAAACACAAATAAGTTGTAAACACAGGTCGACGATACGATCCAGCTCATCACAACATTAAGGTTGACAGCTTAATTCTGCTTAACGCGGACAAATTCACATAATAGGCATGCAGATCCGATTTAGAATTGGATACGTCTGGCACTTCCTGTAATTACAGCGTGTTGTCCCTGATGATGACGAGGCTTGTGTTTTGACAGCCGTGGCTGGATAATAATAATAATAAATCAGGCCCAAGAAGGCGTGTAGTTTTTAAAATGCCCAATAATCTGTATATACCTACAATACATTTACATACATACATAATAATAATAAATAAATCCCCAGACAATCACACCAACTACATGGCCTCAAAGTAAGCGAAGCTTGTGTTATGAGATACCATGTTGCAAACTAGGGGGAACCTAGCTAGAATATAAATGCATAATATAGGTATAGATAAACACCCGTGATTATGAGACGTGTTATTATAATAAGCGTATACAGGCGGCCAGCTTCATCCTTTGATTTGTTTGAAAAAATCATGGAGGAAGCTTTACTTAAACTTAGTGATACTAAAAAAAATATCATTGTCTGTGGTGATTTTAATATTGATTTATTAATCCAATCATCCCTTAGCCAAAGGTTAACTAATTTGTTTCATTGTTATGGACTTAAAAATCTCTTTTTAGAGCCTACACGTGTTACAGCCACTTCAGCAACAGCAGTGCTAGCACGGATCTTTTCACGATCGTGTATTTGACATAAACGACGGTTATTTTCGTGATAGCTGTTAACGGTAGCATAGACAACACGATTCCTCACGATTGGTAATGTATCTCGAATCTATCACGAAATTACCGAGTAAACCGAATTCAGTAGCATGGAACTCATAGAAGACGACTGGTGGCGACTGTCAAAAAGTTTGTAGAGTAAAAATCGTGAAGCCGCCATTTGACTCGCGCTCATATTTTAGTGAAATAATGGATTTTGGATTCGTATTAATTGCCGAGGAAGAGAGGAGGAGATACATTAATTCACAAATGATGTCCAGAAGATTAATACGGGACGCTAACAATCCCTTTGAGCTTGCCGACCATGTCTTTTGTAAGGACTTTGGATTCGCATTAATTGCCGAGGAAGAGAGGCGGAGATATATTACTATGCAAATGATATCCAGAAGATTGATACGGGACGCCAATAATCCAAATAATAAGCTATTTCGCATTAATGAAGACATCGCCACTGTCCTTGTTTTAAATTTACAACAAGATTTGCAGCGGAGACGATCTAATGGATTGCCTGTTCATATAATGGTAAGTTCCTACGTGTATTTTAACTAATATCATTTGAAGAGTTTTGCAGCACCAATACTAAGGTGTGGTTTATTAATTTGGGGAAAAACGACGGACATTGAAAATTTTTTTGTTGCTTAAAAATCGTGTGTGAGAACTATTTTAGGCAAGGCTACCTTACTATTTATCTCTGAGTTTATTGACACTGCCTTCAAATTACATATTGGAAGCTAAAGCTAGGAATGAACAAGAGTTACTGGACATGCAGAAAGATTGATTTATAAAGATTTCCCATATCTGTAGCTATATCGCAGGCTATGTTAAACAATCTCTGTTAAACTCCACAATGCTATTCCTAAATCATATAAAATTTTATCATCTATAGGTTACCTACTATAAAAAAATTAAGGTTTAGTAAAAAGTTAACAATTGACCAATACACTTTAATAAGTATATGACACATAATACAAATCCTAATCATTTTGTTATGTTTTGTTTCAGATATAAGGAGAAACTTTAAAACTTAAGAGAAATGCCTATTACAAATATAAATAAGAAAATAAAGAAACTAGCATAATGGAATAAACATAATATCTTACAAGGATAAGAATGAAGTTTAAAATGTGAGAGAAATAAGTGTGAACAGTGATTTTAGTGTACACAATAATTCTTTTAAAGCTAATACAAAGTGAATTAGGACTTGTGATGTTGCGATTTTGAAAAAAATAATAAATACTTTGATAATTGCATGTTTTCATTATGCCGCAATAAGCAAACTTTTAAATTTAAGTGAACCAAAGAGTTTGCTGGGTTTGGAAACATCATATAACATATATGCAAGCTTTAATTTGCAATCCCCATACCAATCGCATATTGAGTTGAGAGGGTTTGTTTCATATTGTGTGCCAGGACCGTACTTTGTCATAACTTGTTTACTAAAAGTTTGTGCCCAACTGTATATCACTCAGTCCAGTCTTACTTTTATTGTTCCAATTTGCATAGCTAGAGTATTTTACAAATATTAAGGTTTCAAAAACCATTCAATGCTCCGTAAACTAGACTACTGCCATACAGAATCTATCATGTACTCCGGACAGTATGAAACTAAATAAATTAATGTATAAATAATAATACCGTTATATAAAGCAATAAGTTAAGACCTCTTAAGGCTATGTTTTGTCTTATGTATACTTGTGTATTTTATTATGTATTGTTTACTAAACTTATTGTATTACTATTAGGTAGGTAGCATATTTCAAATTACCTTAATAATTGAACAACTATGCAATGCTCTCGTATTAATAAAGATTATAGATTATTATCGAAAATGTTTTTTATTTGTACAATACACTCATGGAGACCCAAGTCTAAACTTATAGTAAACATGTTTTATGTTCAACCATACACCCAAACCTGCCTTATAAATGTTATTATTTGTTTGGAACCTACTTGCATCAGGAATTTCAAATACTAACCATTCAATTATAAAGTGACCAGCTTTATTTAAGTGTGAAGTAATCCTATAAATTGTTTACTAAGATTTTACCTCACTGAAATGTAACGGTCTGTATTGTCGAAGGTTTTAATTTTAGCATAGAGTTTTATAGCATTTTCAGACAGATTTAAAAGTAAATTAATATGTTAAGTAAGTTGAAATGTGAATGACAATGCCTTTTTATATGATTTCAAGTTTTTTTTCGCAGTTAAGTCATTGAGAAGCTTTTTTATAAGTGTATTTTATATTTCAGATATCTTGTAGAATATTAAAATAAAAAACTATTAAAATTGAAAACCTTGTACCCGTTTAATTTATCACAATAAATTCCCCTCAAAGTGGCCAGACCTTACTTACAGAAAAGTAATACTGAACATGTATATCACTAAGTTCAGTATTATTTTATTGTTCCATTCAGAATAACAAACACAACATACCTCAATCCCCATACCAATCGCATATTGAGTTCAGAGGGTTTGTTTCATATTGTGTGCAAGGACCGTACTATGTCATAACTTGTTTACTAAAAGATTGTGCCCAACTGTATATCACTCAGTCCAGTCTTACTTTTATTGTTCCCATTGGCATAGCTCGAGTATTTTACAAATATTAAGGTTTCAAAAACCATTCAATGCTTCGTAAACTAGACTACTACCATACAGAATCTATCATGTACTCCGGACAGTATGAAACCAAATAAATTAATGTTTAAATAATAATACTGTTATATAAATCAATATCTCATTTTATTTTCAATCAGTTAAGACCTCTTAAGGCTATATTTTGTCTTATGTATACTTGTGTATTTTATCATGTATTGTTTACTAAACTTATTGTATGACTATAGGTGTCATATTTCAAATTACCTTAATACAACTATGCAATGCTCTCCTATTAATAAAGATTATAGATTATAATCGAAAATGTTTTTTATTTGTACAATACACTCATGGAGACCCAGGTCTAAACTTATAGTAAACATGTTTTATGTTCAACCATACAACCAAACCTGCCTTATAAATGTTATTATTTGTTTATTAAGATTTTACCTCACTGAAATGTAACGGTCTGTATTGTCGAAGGTTTTGATTTTAGCATAGAGTTTTATAGCATTGTCAGACAGATTTAAAGTAAATTAATATGTGAAGTAAGTTGAAATGTGAATGACAATGCCTTTTTATATGATTTCAAGTTGTTTTTCGCAGTTAAGTCATTGAGAAGCTTTTTTATAAGTGTATTTTATATTTCAGATATCTTGTAGAATATTAAAATAAAAAACTATTAAAATTGAAAACCTTGTACCCGTTTAATTTATCACAATAAATTCCCCTCAAAGTGGCCAGACCTTACTTACAGAAAAGTAATACTGTACATGTATATCACTTAGTTCAGTATTACTTTTATCGTTCCATTCAGAAAAACACAACATACCTAGTGTATTTCAGATACATTTAATTTTCATAAATATTCACTGCTCCTTATAAGGCTTTAACACTATAAGGTTACTAAACTTAACAATGCTTGTTTTGTTTATAATACTGTATGTATATCTGCGAAAACCTTGAAGTGGCTTTTGACCCATACAATACATCATATTTTAGTTAAGTTTTTCAAAAACAAATAAATAGGATTTGCAGTAATGACAAAACTTCATAAAAGTGGGTATCAGATTTTATTAATATAAACAAAATACAGTTTAAATAAAATGTTCAAACTATAGACATAAAGCTGCTTTATTTATATTATTCATTGGTCCTTTTCAATCGGCTCGATCCAGTAATTATGCCCCGAAAGTATAGTATCTAGTTTAAAGCATAAGCATCTAGTCTTATTGATACCGAGTAGGATTTTTATTGAATGGTGTCTTCTTCAAAAACGAAACTTTCTATTACATTCGTATCGCAGAAGAAGTACTATAAATCACATATTTCTTGTGTTGGAAGAACCGTGTTATGCGCTTTAATGTTTTCTCTTGAACAAGTGGATCGAAGTCAATATTCTTTTCCTCATTTGGAAGAAAAGCAAGTTGCCGTATATTTATCGCTTCCTGTATAAATTGGATCTTCACATATATTACGCATATTATTTATTTGATATTATTCATTTTTAATAAATAATTCCCTTCTTCTTCTTCTTTTGGTTAATTGGCAACCAACCAGCCGTTTACATATTTCCCAAATTAACAAACAACAACAATGGAGGCAACATGACATTTAAGTTTTTAATTTAGTCCCTAATTCAGTTTTTTGTTGCTAGGATACTCGTGAATTAGATTGAAAACCATCATTGATAATTGAAAAACCGTATGGCAACATTGAAATTATGTTTTTATGAAACCGGACCTTTGTTTACTTAAATCTCTGAAGAACAAACCTATGGAACTGCCCTAAGCATGTACTTTTGTTGTATACCTACGTAAACAAATCGGGTAACAAACATGGCGGATTAGGGACGGATGTGTCGATATTTTTTTAATGTCGATAATTATCTATAAGTTGTTTCTTAAACCTGCCGGAGAAACCAATAAAAGTTTTCGCTGCTTTCTAACAACCTTAACTTGGTCGGGTTAACATAGTCATTCACTTCCGAATGACTTTAATCGTATTATCTCATTAATTATCAAATGTACTAGGCTGAAATTTTACCGATAACGACTGAACTAAACAACTAATTATTGACATTACATTCGGTTCATATATCCATATACAGGCTAACCGGTGACCAAATAACACAGCGCGCATCATGACCGTGCTCGTAATCGATATCGATAACAAAAATCTCTCGACGGCACTTCCACAAGTAAACAACACGGGATACTAAAATGGCGTCATTCGGCAGCAAAAGTACATTGAAAATATTGACGACGGTACTGACAAACAGAGTGTTTATCCGAAAACACAGATTTTCATACGCAAGAATATTCGTGCGAGAAAGAGACATAACTATTTTGTCGTCCTATATCAAATAGATTTTTTAATTCGATTCCATATGTTTGTTCTTCTGAGACTTAAATACACGACATCACGATCGTGATGAAGAACCGTGCTACCGATCATAGACAATAATCGCTTAATTCGGAAGCGTAAACACGATCGTGATAGAAGAACCGTGCTCGCACTGCAGGATTGATAACATTTTCACTGATGCATCACCCAACAGTCAATACATATTTAATAAGTTAAAATCGGATCACAGTGGACAATTAGCATCTTTTAACATTAACACAAACAAGGCATTAAGAAGAGAGATTAAGTTTGTACCCATGAACGAGGGTCGGCTGGAGAGATTCAGAAGTAATGTCTTGGATAAGTTGTGGGAACTTTAATGTTATGATGATCCTGTTAAAGAGTATGATTGTATTTTTAATTTAATTAAATGTGAGTATGATACAGTATTTAAATCAAAAACAATTAAAATAGATGATAACTCATTTAAGTTTAGTGACTGGGCAACAGTAGGAATATTCAAAAGCAGAGACAGATTATATGAATTATATGATGAAAAATCATATAATCATAGCGAAACCTTTAAGGAATATGTTAAAAAATACTCCAAAATGTTCAAAAATGTGTGTAGTATTGCAAAATCTAATTTATTAATAATAAAATTCAAAATAGTGTAAATATACCTAAAACTACTTGGCAAATTATAAACAGCGAAACTGGAAAGTCAAACATTAGAAACGCGGAACATAAACTGAAAATTGGTGATCGACTGTTGACATCAGATACAGAAGTTGCTAAAGCTTTTGAAAAATTCTTTGCAGACATTCCAGTTTCGACTACGAAGACATTAAATTCATCAGTTAAAGCTGCACAGTCTTTTCTTGAAAATAATGTAAATAAGTGTAAAACTAACTTTACTTTCAGGCATGTTACTGAAAGTGAGGTATTGAAAGCTTTAAAAGTATAACAATTAAGAACACTGCTGATCTGGATGGTATTTCTGTTAAAATCATCCAATCTATCATTGACGGTATTGCACCTTATTTAGCCAGTATATTTAATAATTGTGTTGATAATGGTGTGTTTCTGGACTTAATGAAACTTAGTAAAATTATTCCCGTATTTAAAGCAGCAAGCATAACCGACCCCAGTAACTTAAGACCAATCTCTATATTACCAACACTTAGTAAAATTTTTGAAAAGCTTATTTTAAATCAACTAGTGGTACACTTCTTTAGCAATAATTTAATGAATCCAAATCAATTTGGTTTCACACGGGGTCGCTCAACAACTGATGCCAGTGTTGAGCTTATCAAACATATATTTGATGCCTGGGAGGAGTCACGTGATGCCTTCGGTGTCTTTTGTGATCTGTCCAAGGCTTTTGACTGTGTTCACTACGATACACTACTCATGAAGCTACACCACTATGGAATCAATGATAGGGCACTTGATTTTATGAAATCCTATTTATGCAATAGAATTCAAAGAGTTGATATTAATGGAAAGAGATCATCGGGATCAGCAGTTCGTATGGGAGTGCCCCAGGGCTCGATTCTTGGGCCTTTCTTATTCTTAGTTTATATAAATGATTTGCCATTTGTGGTGAAAGACAAGTGTGAGGTCATATTGTTTGCTGATGATACCTCTTTTCTATTTAAAGTGAGTAGGCAATTGAAGCATTGCTTTGAAATAAACTGCTGTATTGAAACTGTGGAGGAATGGTTTTCAGCCAATAACCTACTACTCAATGAAAATAAAACTAAATTTTTAAAATTTTCTTTGCCTAATGTCCGGCATGTAAATACTAACTTAATTGTAAAAGGACAAGAATTGAGCCCTGTAAATTCAACAGTGTTCCTTGGCATAACCCTAGAGGCACAACTACAATGGGGACCACATATAGAAAGGTTGGCGAAGAGACTTAGTTCTGCAGCATATGCCGTCAAAAAGATGCGAAATATCTCTAATGAAGCTACTGCGCGATTGGTTTATTTTGGTTACTTTCATAGCTTAATGACATACGGCATTCTCCTGTGGGGAAATGCTGCCGATATTAAAACCATCTTTGTGCTGCAGAAACGGGCTATTCGCTCAATCTACAAACTTAATTCCAGGGCGACACTTAGATATAAGTTTAAAGAAATTAATATTCTTACGTTTGCCTCACAATATATCTTTGAAAATCTTATGTTCGTAAAAAAGAACTTAAACATGTTCCATAGAAAATGTGACTTGCATAATGTTAATACTAGAAATAAGTACAAGTTAGCCGGCTATGATAGTAGACTTCATAAACTAACTCATTTATGGGTCAATGCATACGTTTTTATAATAAGATTGCCACAAATATTCAAGACTTACCACTTGATAAATTTAAAGAAACTATTAAACAAAAATTGTGTAGTAAAGGCTTTTATACAATTTCTGAATATATGGACGATAAAAGTCCTTGGTTGTAAATTGTTTTTCAAATATTCTAAATCTCCAACTCCATCTCCAACACCATCTCCATTTCCTTCTCATCCAACGCTATCTCCACCTCCTTCTTATCCATACAACAGCAAGAACGTCATGCTCCCTCAGGCGGCATGGCTAGCGGTAGCGTCGGGTGTCGGGTCACCCTCTTCCCTAAAATATGGTTGAGGAGAGTGATGGCTGGTGCTTGCGTTATACTCGTGAACGGGTGCTGCTAGCGGTGCCAGGTCGATTTGCTGAAGACTTTATGACTATGTTACTTTTTTGAATTTGACTCTGACTTCCCCATCTCCATCCCATTCCCCCATGTTCACGTCCGTGTTAGTGTCCAGTCTCTGTCCACGACTATCCTCATCTCCATCCACATTATCTGTAATATCTCTCACCTCTATCGCTACATCTATCTACTTCTATCTTTACCTCTATATCTATGTCTACGTTTCTGTCTAGTACTTGATTGCCTAATGTATAAATATAATAGTAGACTCCAGAAGATCACCAACTCGTTCATGGGTCAATGTGTACGCTTTTATAATAAAATTCCAAAATATTTAAGATTAACCCTTCGATAGATTTAAGGATAAGCATAAAGTTTTATTATAAGATATCCGGATGCAAGAAGATTGTAAATTGTTATTGTTATTGTGTATTTTTAAAAGATGATTGCTGTTGAGTTTCTTGCCACTTCTTCTCAACAGATCTACTTTCCGAAGTGGTGGTAGATTCAGTTCAATTTGTAAATTGTGACTTATTTCAAATGTATTTAAATACTTACGAAATAAAGATTCTTTTGACTTTTGACTTTGACCCGGACCCTGAACATTTTTTTTCTTGTACCCCCACTAATCTTTTACTACAAATAGCCGTTATAATATTAAATGCTTGCCGTTTAACTAGATTTTTTTGAAACTTCCAATGAGAACCTGACGCACTTGGGTTTGGCGTGTGCTCTCTTTTAAGTAGGTACATCCCGATTCAGAGGGAAGAGAATAAAAATAGTAATAGGATATTTTAACCATCACGATAACCCAACATCATAAATCAATCAAGGTAGGTATCTCTAGTTAATAAATTAACATGCTCCGGAGTGTACCGTAGTCGTTCGTTAGGGTACCTATATCAGAAGCCATTTCCGATGCATCAGTTACGGCCTATACCTACTTATCCACGTCACCCCGGCGCGCGACTCAAGGACCACCTGTAGTGGACTTATTACAGAGAGTTGGGATGATGATAAGCTCGTTGTTACTATGGCGGTCCAAATGGCAGGAGTAGGTACCCACGCGGGTATCTCTATACAAAAAAGATTAATTACGTCGCGATCCTATGGGAAAGTTATAAACAAAAGTCGCTCAACGATAAAAAATTGAGAACCTACTACGAGTACTACATAAATAAATAAACCGTTACGACATAGGTAAGTAGGAATGACGTAAAGAACGCGCCTTATGGAAGGATACTTAGAATTCGGATTGAATTATGAAAATCCTACTTTTTTGTAGATAGAAAGCTGATTGAAAGTTTTTGAAAATGGATGCACCTAAATTTTGCTTCGGCGCCTATATTTTGCCGAAAACACGTTTCCTAGATCACTTCCAATTTTAAATATCTGCATAAATTCAATATTTTTTATTTTTTTATTTATTTGAGTGTTCTTGTATTATTCACATTAAAATAATGCTATGGCGTTTTTAAATTGTAATAGATTCTTGTTTGAATGCGTCAACAATTCATGAAAACTCTAAATTGGGCGTCATATTTACTTAATTTATTTAAACAAACTGAAGAATTTCAAAAATAAAACAAATATTTTGTGGCATTTTTTGACAAGATTGGGTAAGTAAGTACTTTTCTTTATTACTTACGTATATTTTTGATGGCTATGTTGATCGGCTACGTACGAACAATTAAGAACCCCGCAGTTCATGAGTAATCCGGCTCCCGTTGAAATATCAAAATGAAAAGTACCTACCTACTACCTAACTAGCTATTCCAAGCTATGTGCAGCTTGTTTGAAGTTCGAGCGATCGATTCAATATGAAACATTAACAATACGAATACACATCTCTGCAAATACTCACTTTAGTAAAATTAGTCGGACAGGATAGTAAAATTGCTATTAAATAAAGTACTTTTTTAACAGCATTTTATGATGTTATTATTCTTACTTGTATGTATACCTACCGGATTATTTTTTATTGGACCCGCATCCGTTAAAAGGTCATTGAGTAGGTAGGTCAAAACAATCCATTGTCACTATAGAACCAGTCCTTCAAATAATTAACTGTTTTTGAGTTACCTATTTCTCTTTAGGATTTTGCAGTAGAAACCCATACTAAATATAGGTTCACTCACTAAAACTAGCATATTTTTTGCTATTTTTAGTGAGTAATAAAAATCTTTCCTATCGAACTGCTTTTTTGACGTTATAACAGGAAAATAAGATTCAGATTTATTAGATCGCAAGTATAATTTTTATTTCTCACTAAAACTATATAGGTAGTAAAAGTAGGTTTCTACTGTAAAATCCTAAAAAGTGAAATAACCTAAAAATGGTAAATTTTTGGAGGGGTAGTTCTACTGTGAAAATGGTTTGTATGGATCTCCTCTATTACCCCGCATGGATGCCGGTCCAATAAAAGATAAACCCTGTATATTGTATTTATTAACTCGCGCGATATCTCCGACATTAAAAGGACATGTCCATCCTTGTGCTTCGTCACAAGGCATGCAGATCACGGACTCAGTAATCACTCAATAAAATTGTATGAAAGAAAATCCGGCCAAAAAAGTATACCTACCTAATATTTTATTTAATACTAGCTGTTGCGCGCGGTTTTACCCGCGCAATTTCGATTCCCGCGGGATTTTCGGGATAAAAAGTAGCCTATACGGATTCGGAAGAATCCCTCTAAGTAATGGTAAAAGAAATTTTGAAATCGGTCCAGTAGTTTTTGAGCCTATTCAATACAAAAATACAAAGGTTCCCTCTTTATAATATTAGTATAGATTCGTGAAATCTATACAATTAGGGTGCCTGTCCATTGATGCGGAACAAGCGGGCGGAGCGCAGACACGGAGAAATATTAACCAATAGGAACTCTAGGTTTTAATGCAATCCTATATACAGGCAGCCTTACACTATTTCATGGAACTGGGAACTGATGGCGTAGCGAACATGCTATCTACGTTATGCGAGGTATCAGACCGTTTAGTCATGCTGCTATAAAACTACTTGCGAGTTACTCATGTCACCATTCACCATCATGGCAGCGCATGAAGCAAGCGTCTTTGGTCGCTCCGTCTGTCTTATTATTCTTTCCTTTGTCGTTATCAAATGTAGTGTGAGTACTGGATATGTAATATAGTTATTTTATTGTCAGCATTTGATTGTAGCTTTTGAATTTTAATTATCAAATTTGATTTATATTAATCATAAATGTATTTAGGACATTATATGTTATGATAACTGTTTTGGAATAAGAGTACAAAGTTATTCGTTACCTTGAGTATATTTAAACGAGTCAGTGTTCATCCTAAATTCCATGGTCAAGTTCTTCACCACATCTTCAACTTGATCGTTACTTACCCCAAGTTAGGTAAAGGTCGTTTTAGTAATCAATTAAAAAACATCTTAAATTTTTTTCCAGGGCTTAAACTGCAGAAGTCCCGAAAGTCGCAAAGAACAGAATTTCAAGAATGTATTTATGACCTGCCTTGAACGGCAGGAAGGCAGGAATTCAAGTAACCGCTCACGTGGGTCAGAAGACCTTAACTGGAGAGGGAATAGTAAAAATGAGAGAAAAGTTTACCGAGACGAAGGATATAGTAGCAGCGATGATAGATATGCATATCAAGAAGATGTGTTTGAAAATATTTATGAGAATGGATATGAAAATGACCAAAATGATGGAATGAGTGCAATGGGTGCAATGGGTGGAAGAGATAGAAATAGTGGAACGGGTGTAATGGATAGAAATGGTGGAATGGGTGTAATGGATAGAAATGGTGGAATGGGTGGAAGATATAACAACAATAGAAACAAAAGTAGATCCAGAGACAAGAATGAAAGAAATAGAGGAAGAGAGGTATTGATGCGAAACCGTAGTAGAAACGGGAACAACGATCGTGTGAATGGCAGAGAAGATTTTCAGCAGAGCACCGAGTTTGACGTAAGTAACTATGTTTCTTTCTTTAATTTCTTTCTAAATTTTCTTTTTGTACTGCTTAAGTAAGTTGTTTTAGAGCCTCTTTTGGAAGCACAGTCTATCAATGAAGTGTGAACAAATAGATTAACTCTCGTAAACACTAATTTTACGGCCTTGTGCAGTTTACGAAACATTACTAAACTTTGATTTTGTATAACAATAACTAAACCTTAATATAGGTATGTGCTTTTGTTAATTGGGGAGTTTTTTAATAGCCTTTTTAACCCTCATCCTTGTCATACATATTAAATTTATTTTGACTGTGACAAAAACTTGATTAATACGAAATAAACTCAGACAGATTCAAACGGCCATGTTTATGCACATAAATACCATCAGTATGCGGGGATCGAACCATGACCTTACAGCATTCGAGGTAGATAGTGTCACCCCAGCGCGTCACATCTTTCGTCATTTTTAAATCAAATCAAATCATTTATTTACCAGATTTGTGGTTACATAAGGGTGTTAAAATATAATACAGATCATTCACAATCTACCATAACAATGGTGTGTAAATATGTCAAAAAAATTACAAAGAATGTTAGGATTACATATTAAATTATTATTATGGCACAAAAAAATATAAGCTTATAATCAAAAACTCCTAAGGTCAAAATTTTATTGAATTATATTAATAAATATGTCAAATAGAAGTTTACAGTAAAGTTTTTTTTTTTAAGTACATAATGCTCATTGGATGTCAAAAATTGTATTAAATTCTAGATTGATTGCCTAATTTATTATATTATGTTCTTTGAATGTCAAATATTCTTTTAAAGTGTAGAAACATTTTTCTGTAAGCCAAACATAATGTTATTGTTCTTTGTTATGAAATTCTCTCTTTGTCTGTCATGTAATCTACGTAAATTACGATAACGCCAATGATAATTGATTGTAATACATCAAATCTCAAAAATAGAAAATAAATTTTTTGGTAATAAATTTAATATTATTCAAATGGTGAGCTGAGTAACATTGCAATCAAACGTAAAATTATGAGGTTCAATGCAAAACCAATTTGCGAGCCCCTCTTAAATTAAATCTAGACAAGGTAAGCACCGTTGATACGCCATAGAAGATTTCTTCTCCTTAAAGACTCGTTGAATTTTCAAATCCTTACTTATCAGGATAGAAGAAAGCTTTTAATAACCTTTCTGAAATTACAGGATGCGTCTTCTCGGTACAAATACAGATCACGACCAAAGTACAAGAGAAGCAGGAACTCGGATAAGAACTCCGGTCACCGAAGTCAGTACAACCCTAATACGTCAACGCAGAATTCTTGGTCTGATGAAAAGCACCAAACTGAGAGGAATAGTAGCGAAGATGGCGGGTCAGACAGGGAGCCTAAAGTCAAGGCTTGTACGCTGTATTGCCTTTTGCATAATTTGGAAATGGTAATTATTTTACACTTACTAACTGCATTTAAATTGAAGCGTTTTAGCGTCTCATCATTAAACCACACTCGAATCCATAAAATAATATCCCGAATGACGACGTGATCTTGGCCTTAAGGTGGATGTAATACTCGTAGACTTTATTAATACTACCTTTAGATTAGATGTTTTAGACTTAACGTGCATCCAATCACGAAAGACACGAGTCAAACAATTAACTGAATAAAAATGCTGTGCATAAGTAGGTTTATTTTAGGTTGTGACACCCAGCCAGTTTAGAGGCAACTCGGAGTTAAGCTCCAAAATCTACCTGGTGATCGAACCTAAGAGCAGCGGAACCAAATACCCAGATCGTCGACATTTTTTAAACTCTTAAGTTATTAAGGCAATTCTACATATATTTTTTCTATTGTCTATTTAGCGGCTCTTTACTCACACGATACTGTCAATATATGTGCGAATAGTTTCAATAGTTATGTCTGACCAATTTTATTTATTTAATTATTTTTTTCTGGTTACAGACAGCCCCTGACGGGATGCCAGATAAATACCTAACAACACACGTTCTTACCAAAAATGTCCAGAACGAAGATTTAAGGGATTTCCTCCAAGAATCAGTTGAAGAATGTTTCTTAATCCTAGAAAATGGTAAGCGAAAGAAATTAGGGAATTGGCTTATTTTTTCGTCTTTAGAAATAGCTTGTATCCTTTCCAATTACCTATATCGGCCAGCTTTCTGGATTGAAGCTGTATGATAAAATTGGCTAATTGGAGCGGTCATTGACCGATGATTCACAATGAGCGCGAGGGCAAAGTACGGGATTTACACTCCAGTCCGAAATATACCAATTTGCGGGAGCAGCATTGGTGTATTATTTGATGTTATCTGTTTGTGTACTTCAAATATCAATATTCAATTCAAGATTTTTTCATAGAGAATGGAAATCTGAAGTTGTTTGTCATGGCAACACAGCATTGTAGTGTTCTCTAAATACGGTACTCAGAACGACGACGATTGAGATTTTATGTTAAAATCCACTTTATGTAAAAGCTTTCGATGCGAATCAGTTAGTGGTTCAAAGCTGGGTGATTAAGACCTAAGTTTAGCTTATATGTCCTGCTAGTAAACATTAGTTCAATATAAGTAATTTAATACATTTGGTTTCAGAAAACACAGAAGATAAATGTGAATTCTCAAAGAACCTCTTCCTTTGTTTGTCGGAGAAAGCACGAGCCAATTGTGACGACTGGCGAGAAGAAGAGACTGGTATCAAAATATTGTAAATCTTTGAAGAATTTAGCTAAACTATATAAAATAAAATTATAAAAGGTACTAGAGACAGACTAAATACCTAATATTAAGTGCATTCTTATATCTGCGGATACAATTTACGTTATTTTAAGAGTTGAATAAAATCTAAATTATTAAGTCCAATGATAAGATTAGTTTTTAAGTTTATTATTAAGTCAAGTAAATTTAATAGTTGAAATAGAACCTTTTTTGTTATTTAACAATTTACGAATATAAGTTAGTTTTATGTATTAAACAAAGTAAGGTAGTTGTGATGACCGAAAATCGACCCACTGTTGTTCATTTGTATAAAAATGTTTTATGTATAATCGTTTAAAAAAAAAAACGTTTCACGATTCATGTAAATATCGTGATATATTAAATATCTCCCCATTTTCCACACTGCCGGTATTCTTAACCATAAAGAAGAAAAAAAGTCGAATAACAAATGCAGGTGAAATAAACACGCTATATGCAGTGGTATTAGGCGTCAGATTTTATATGATGGGGGTAACTTAGATTAGTCGCGTTTAATGAAACGTTTATCCAGCCAGGGGCGAAAGTATGTATAAACAGCAAGAAAAAGATAAAGTGCGAACTTCTTACTAACACAAAAAATAAAATAATTACAGTCATTTGAAACAAAATCAGCTGTCTTAAGTACCTCCAGTCGAACATCATTTAGATCGGTCGCCCGACGTATGCCGATCTCCTTCTTGAAGTGATCAAAGTCTCTATTTTGGATGTAAATAATCAGCTTCAACTTGAACTCTGCTCTATCTTGACTATTCACAAGTTCACTCTCTTCCTTAACCCAGTTGTCTAGCTGGCTGTTCTTTTGTTGCTCGTAAGCAGACTGCAGTTGGTTCAGCCGTCGCGAGCCGATGTCTGAGGGTAAAATAATTAACCGGTAAATTGAATATCTAATGAATCAGAAGTTCTCCCATTTACTATGCGTGCCAAATAAGAATAGGACTGTCAAGACGCCATTTTGTTCAGTAATACGCGCAAACTTCATTACCAAAGCGTACGGTGTACAAAAAAATCAATGAAGAGATTATATTCAGTTTAAATATTTAATGTACGCTTTTTTGGTATTTCTTATACATTTCACGTCAAATTAATTATAAATGAGAAGAATTTGAAAATAAAAGCACGCGTATAAAAAAAACATATTATTTCAGTTTTTTTCAATCGGATATTTCCTCTACACCGCTTAACATAGCGTCATCATCGTCGTCGTAGTCTGAGTCATTGCTGTCGCTGTCACTGCTATCTCCACCTGTAAAAAGAGAAAACATTATTAGTTAAAACTCAAACTGTATTATTCACTTTTTTTATTTTTGCAGAAGTATTTAAAATTATAGTTACCTGTATTTATAATGAAACTGAAGTCATTGTCTTCGAGTCATTGTCATTTTGAGTTGAAAGTCCACTCAAACACACAAACTTAACAAATTTTATATGAAAAACAAAGTCAACGATAACAAAAAAACCAACAATAACAATGAAGTCCAGTAGGAAACAGATATAAAACACACGCGCGTATACACGAAAGCGTAGCTAACGGCACACTGGTAGCTTCTCAGTTGCGTAGCAAAATGGCGACATATTAGGGTGACCAGTAGCATTAACTATGTATTTGTTAACTTTTTTTTACTGATTTCATACCTGTATTTATCCAAAATTATTCATAAATAAATTGTATTAAATTTAGTGAATTTAATGATTGATTATACATTAATTAAATCTATGAACAAAAATAAATAATTACATGAAATTTCTTGTTCCGACTTTTTTTTTGCTGACAGTACTAATTTGACAGTTATCGTGTGAAGTTGGCAGCAAGCGCGGTCCTATTCTTAGTTGGCACGCATAGTATATCATTCAGCAACTTACTTACGGCCCGGTAGTCAGTAGGTACATACGAGGATGAGGAGGAATAATTAATCACGACGAGCTTCCATTTTTGAAGATTACGTTAAGTCGCTTCCAGGCCTAGACTGGCTATAGTAATCTTAATAAAAATATGAATATAATGTAGAAATAATTTATAACGACAACGTCTACTTTGACAAGAAGGTTTTTTTGTAGAAGTAAATAGAAGTGTTCTAATTACTTGTACATAACAAGGAATCAGAACACTAATTACTTATTATAATGTAACCTTTTAAGAACAATGATTGCACGAGTATTTATAGTGGACATTGATTTTCGTACATATTCCAACACTGAAGAACTAACAGAACGTCAACAAAGTGATTCTACAGTGTGTCCTGGAATGTGGTAAAAAATCTTTAGATCTATTAACAATTTCATCGACGAAAATACCCCAAAGTAAACGTGAAAAGTCAGGCGATTCATACCGAGGATATATCCTAAGTTTTCGTTGTGTGTCTGGAAGGCGCGGCGGTGCTGACCGTCCGCGTCGTCGATGGTATTCAGCAGGGTCTGGATCAGGCGGTCCTTGCGGGACAGCAGGAAGTTGAACGAGGCCATCATACCCTGAACGTGAACATCATCCTTAGACATATCAATTGAACTCTTATAGTTGACAGGAGGGAGGTGGGAATAGCGATCAGTGGCTAATTGTGCTCACTTCTGTAACTCTGTCAAAATGAAACGTAGGATCTAGACATGTCGCGTGAAGTGCAAAGGGAGAGGGCCTCTAACAGACAGTGATGCAAACGCCCAGTCATTCTATTCCTCCGTACGCTACATTGTATTTTTGTAAGGTGACTTAACCCCTGTATGGTCTTAATAATTTCTTATGGTAGGTGACGATGAGGTACTGGCTTTTCATCAAACATCGTCTGAACACATCACCACTGCAGCGATAATATTTAGCGGCAGGTAATATGTATATTGATGGGCGGTTGCTCGGCAGGAGGTAAAGGTCTTTCCACCAACGCAGTACCTCCAAGGTGGTAGCGCTTATTCTAAATAGTTGTATTATTGTATTATTTTTTGATTTTATTTTAAACCTGCTAGCGCGTTAAACTTTTGATTTCGTATGAGTTTCTCGATGAGGAAGTAATATAATTGTGAGGAGGAAAAATAATTTAAAAATGAAATTCTCATCCCCTGCCAACCGTGGGATATACCCCCCATAGGTTCCGACTAAAACTGGCGGCGTCGTGAGTTCCCTAGGGTTCCGACTATATGCTGAGTTGGTAAACATTTTTTATAATAATCATCGTTAGTATTTGTAACAATTATTAAAACTTAATAAATATAAATAGAATACTTGATACTCTTGTATTCATGAGGCTAAACTATGGTTTCAAGTATTGTTTTAGCGGTGATTGTTTTGAGAATAAAATGTTGTATTTTTTGCTTTACATAAATAAGTGTATTCGTAATAATTTGTGCAGCCTTTATTATTATGTTAATAGTGTTATAAAAAAGCATGCTAAGTTTTTTAACTGAATTTGACACTGGACTGGGAGCGAAAGAAAAACATAGAATGTACCAACTGCTTGTCTTCCCGGGCAAACTGTAAAAGTCAGTTAAGGGACGGAGGTTTTTTGCGGGCGATAGGCTGGCCCCCTGTCACTGCAACAGTCTCTCTCCATCATAATAATTCTTCCAAATTTGTCAAACGTGACATCAGACGGTTTTATAGCCTCTGGTGTTCTGCCTACCCCATTAGGGATACAAGTGTGACGTTATGTAGGTATGTATATAAAAGAACAATTTACTTAGGTAGGTATAAAAAAAATCCCCAGAAAATCACACATACTACATGATCAAAGTGGTGGTCAAATCTATATATCGATACTAACCTTTATATCCAAAGCCATTTGCTTGCTTTTAATATGGCGTAGAATAAACCGCCATTCCTGATTTATTTTCGCCACGTTAATTTTATGGAACGTTTCTTCTTTGTCCAATTTATTCTGTAACATATGCGAAAATAATAGTTAGTCATGGCAATTTATCTGATTTACTGTGTACTGTTGGACAACCTTTCCTTCCTCCTTCAATGTCATAATCATAATGACTAAGTAGTGATCGCAGTTTAGGCCTGAGGAGGTAAAAATAAACTCCTCATTTACTTGAAATGGCTGAGTAGTACATAGAGTCTGGCCAGTTTGGATACCCTGTTGATGTGGGGTAGAAATGAGAGCGTCGTATGATACAGCAACTGGGACCAACGGTGTGACTTGCCCTCCGGAGCATGGCGTCATTTATAGTACTTCTTTATTAGATAATTAGCTTCAAGCCAATAAATGACGATTTATATAAAGCCGTAAGCTCTTAAGTCTGCACATTCAATAAATTAAATATAAATCACTGTGTAAGCGATTCTTTGCCGCCTGAATAGCTCAAGCCGAGCTTTATTTCTGCTAATTTGTATCATCAGCACTTTTGAGAGTCGGGAGCTTTTTCCGCCGGCTTTTTACTTCCAGCGGGGCTGGCATGCGACCATCGACCACGATAAATCAGGCATTTATATCGATATTTTCTTAGAATATATGGCACTATAGTGCGACCGGTGGGAGTTTGCGTTCCTGACAGCTGTCAAAATCATAGCTTTTTTACCCCTTCGAATCGGAAATAAACTTTATTCAGTGGACATAAGGAGCTGTCAGGAACGCATTCTCGCAACGGCCGCACTCTACGAGTAAATATTTTTTTAGAATATGTCATCTTTGGTTTTGTGGGCTTAATCATAGTATCGTATCGAGTAATTCTATCTATTATGGTGCGCATGCTAGCTAACATGGTAAGATATAATAATATTTCTCGTGTCGATTCGATTCTTTATCGATGGTCGCATGCTAGTCCCGCAGGTTTAATTTTCATTCGTTTTTTTAAAGCCGAAGTCGTATATTCTGACGTTGATTACGTAATGTCATAAAGGTACAAAGCTTTTTTTTGGCCACATAATTTGTACCTTAATAAACCTGGCAATAAGTTCTCGTTTCCTCCGCCGCGCTTCCTCCTCCTGATCGGCGCGGTGCTGCAGGTACCTGGCGCGCTCCTCGTCGGTCATGCGCGCCAACTTGTTCACTTTGCTCTTCTTGCCCATGTTGAGGCTTTTGGCGCGATTTATGAAGTTTGTTCGGTCTAGAAACAGAGATTTAAATTTTTAAATAAGACAATTTGGAAGGGTTTTGACTTATTTATTTATTAACCTACCCAAAAAGGTAAATACAGCTTATATCTACAAAAATTGGCCAGACCTGACGAATGGAGAGTTATTATAATAACGATAAGTACTAAAAATAAATAGGTAGGTAAGTAACCAACATTATAATTTTTGACGGCTTTCAAGTTGCATAGCTGAACTGAAATGTTTGCCTGCGATGTGAAAGGCCCTGGATTCGAGCCCTAGCCACTAGCCCTCCTAAATTTGGGACTCGAACTTTTCTAAGGCTGCAAACTGGAGGGCAGCGACAGCGACGCGGGCAGCGACGCGGGGAATCTGAGCCGTTCTCGACGCCAGCGGGCGCTCGAGCTATTTGTCGCGGTTTCATACAAAATCAATACTTTCTATCGTGTCGCGGAAATCGCTGCCCGCGCCGCTGTCCGCGCCGCTGCCCGCGCCGCTGCCCGCGCCGCTGTTGCTCTCGCTGTCGCTGCTGTCCAGTTTGCAGCCTTCGCTGTCTCGGGTCGTGCTATGAAAACTTACTTACTAGGATACCTCCCAGTTCTGCTGTGAGGTCTACTTTGAGGCCAGTCCGGGAAATTTATTTATCAGCTTCGTTCAGAATACGAGTACCTATAACCAGAATTCGACCCCCCGGGCGAGAAGATCTAAAAGGTAACGAGAATTTTCGCATCCCCTTTCACTAATTTGGTAAATTTCGCGATGTTTTGATAGTTTTTATAACATATGGCAGAGAAGTTTTTCAGAAATTAAAAGATCCTGGTCATTTTTTAAACTTTTTTATAGGCATGTAAAGCCAAAGACTGAATTTATTTTTTTTAGATTCCGAAACTTTGTAAGTAATTAATTGTAATTTGTAAGCAAATAAAACAAAAACTAGTGAACTTATGATATTGGTTTATTAAAAGAAGCCTAAAAAAGTATAGGTACATATAAATAAGATCAAAATTAGCTGTCCAAAATTGATACTTTTTTTTATTTATTTTTATGACGATTTCGGGGTGACAAATAAACAAGTTTTAAAATACTATTAAAAAAACCACATGGCTTTGCAACTTTTAATGGCCCTTTAGGCATAGCAGATAACCTACAGGTCATGTCAATTTGGCCGGCGATGGACTAAACACCCTGTATAATAAATGCCCAGACCCGGAACTATTTTTTTATCTTGTTTTTTGCGGGGATCGAACCCGTAACCACTGGCGTCTGAGGCAGATAGGTTTAAAAAAATCAGAAATCATGATAAATCCGTTTACATAGCTATTTAGATAATAATTTTTTTTAATGTTGATGTTTATTTTTCTGTGATTATTTAGAATGAGCCGAAATCCTTTATTCATAACAAATTCAACAGTTCAATAAACGTTCATCTTATAATCACATAAGTTCAGAGTCTCTATGTTGATATTTTGCGCCGAGCACCCGAAGCTACATCCAACTTTGGATTTGGACTTAACTTCAGACTAAAAGTCAGTCTTACTCTTAAAACTAAGTAATTAAATATATTTATTTATTTATTTACACTTCATTGCAAGCCATTAATAAGTACAAAAAAAAGGAAATACATATTAACAATTTCGAGATACAATTGGCGGTCTTATCGCTGGGAAGCGATCTCTACCAGACAACCATGGACATAGAAAATTAGTATATATTATGTAGCTTGGAGTTAAAGGCATACCTACTATATAGAATATAAATACACTAAATAAAAATATACTTACATTACAGATATATATATAAATATAAAATACACCCATATATATAATAAATATGTCAATAAATATACATACATATACCTATATATTTAAGTAAATAAATAAATAAAAAGTACAATATTAGGATCAGATTATTTCACAAGCTGACAAATAGTGGGTCTTTAGCAGTTTTTTAAAGGATAGGATTAATATACTATGTCGGATAAATATTTTATCTATCTTGTACAACCTACGGTGGTATTTTTGTGAAGTTATGAAAGTGACTTTTACACTTTCCAGCTTATGCTGATAATCGTGTTATTGATTTAATTAGATTTATTAGATAGTGTATTTAAGTATGAATCATAGTGCAGAACAATAAACAATACTTACCTAAAAGTTCAAATATTTATGATCCGTTCAACGAATTCCTATAAACTTGCTCCTAATTTATCTTAATGTTAAAAACAAAAGAAAATTGATGAAAACGCGGAAAAGGAACACTAGTGCATCATTGTAATACTGCGATCGTTTCTATGGCAACGTTTGTAAACAACCAGCAGAAACCAAGCGCACTGTACGCCCTTGCCGATTGGTCGCCAACGATATTTGACATAACACGAGTGTTCTTATTTTGTGCAATGAACTAGTTATATTCCTTCCATGCTGGACTGAGAGCGACAGAAAAACATAGAATATGCCAGCTGCTTCTCTTCCCGGGCATACTGTAAAAATCAGTTAAGGGACAGCTGTCTTTTTGCAGGTTTGTTTGATAGGCTGATAGGCTGACCCCCTATCACTGCAATGATCTCTCTCCATCATTATAATACCTCAAAATTTGTCAAACGTGACATCAGATGGTTTTACAGCTTTTGGAGTTCTGCCTACCCCATAAGAGATAGTCGTGAAGTTACGTATGTATGTGAAGTTATGTAACTATAAATTATTATGACATCATTTAATAACAGATTTCATGTAGATATAGCTAACTATTACATATGTCACCACATGAGGTGACGTACGTAATAGGACATCCTATAGTATGTGGTGGGATCGTAATGAATCGCTTTATTAGGTAAGTATGTCGTGAAATCCTGAAATCATACCACGGGAGTATGTTTTCGGAATAAAAAGTATCGAGAATATGGTCGTTTCGTCATAAAATTATTAACTCACAAACTTTCCATTATAATGATATAGTAAGGATGTTTTCATTGTTTCGAACTCTTGATGACGGGTTGCCGAACATGTGCTCAACTAACTTTTTTAAAGCAAACTTACTAAAGGAGGCAAACATGGTTGGAAAACATTAATTATATTTACCTAATTACCTCTAACTAAGCCTTATGAGGAAAAGCCTAATTGTTCATGTAATACTGGCTGTTTCTTGCCTTCATTTGGAACTAGTGATAAAGATTTAGATAAGTGATGCCCTAAGCAGACACAGAGATTGAAAGATGTATGATTATATAGAGGTGTATGAGGGTCCCATATTGGCTATCTTATATTGTAGCAGGTCAATAGTTGACAGGATTAGCAAGGTTTCCCTTCTACCATACCTGCCAGCTTCTAACATTTGGGGCTCTTAACAGAGTCGAAAGAAAGTCGGTGACCGTATGCCAGTTGTGGCAATAATCATCGAACCTCTTGACGAGAACAACAATTGCAGCTACTCGTAGCATTTAGGATTTTTTTTTGGTGCATATGAACGGGACCCATTTTGGTCCGGCCTGAGGTTGTAGGGGTACTTTTCCTCGGCTATCCAGACGAGAATTCTACGCAAAGATAAATCTGCCTTTTTCTCTAGCAGTGTGGGCCAGAGAACCGTCAGGTTTCCTCAGAGATGGCAGCGAAGTGCGTGCGACAAAAGTTTGTTTTGACTGACTTGGCGAGGGACCAGAAAGCTTTACGTGCCGAAGGGTAAGAGGCTATTCATTCTCTGATACAGCGAATGTGAGCAAAACGGCCTGCGTTCCTATTGAGGGTCCACATTGGAATTTTGTAAGTCGTCGGAATAACTTTTTCTTTAATTATCAAAGGACGATGCATGATTTTGGTATCAAACTCCAATAGCTATGTAGGACACGCCGTTGGATAGGTCTTAGTCACATGAATCAAAGTTACTAGTGCGCCAAGTTCCGATGGTTAGTCAGTTCAGAGCCAAAATAGCAGACGGGTCACCTACAGCATAGATAGTACCTAAGCGACACCGCCACCCTGCTTATCTGTTGCGCACCGGAATTAAGGTTTTTTATTTAATTTTGCTTTCGGAGATTTTGATTAATTATATTAGGTTGGTTATGTATGAGCTTGGACTGAGAATCAAGACAGGTGCCATACCAACTCTTGTTCTAGGAGATGGACTCTTTTCAACGATATTATCACATATGTCTATTAAAGCGGGTACCACATCTCATGCAAAGTTATGCATCGTTCTTTACTTGCCAGTAAACTGGAAGGAGCTAGGTATATTCAGTAAAACGAGTTTTACGAATCCTTTACTAGCCATTTAAAGCGGTTGTTAATTATGAGTAAATTATTAAATAAATACCCGCCAGTCATGATTGAGGGGCCACCTTTAACCGAATGTAACTTTTGTATTCCAACTTTCACAAGTTAGTGTTTGAAAATACGAAAGTATAACATATAGAAAAGTAAAAAAAATCCAATGTGGACCCTCAATGGGAACGCAGGCGGCAAAACGAACTCTTAAACACCCAAATTGAAGCACCAGCAAAGAAGCTGAAAAGTAATCTTCAATTAGCTTGTTTTATCCATTTTTGATAAAAAATATGGCTACGCAATGATGGATTTGAATTTTTTTTATCAACATCACCTTCAAATTAAATTTCACTGTTGTATTGACAGTTGACATGGGTCAAACGTATTCAGCGCTTCTGGTGCAATAAGTAGACGTTTTCTAACCCATCAACACATTATAAAAATAATAACATTTTCCGTATCCATGGCAACAATATCATGTCAGTCCGATTGATTTTGTGATTATGAAACAGTTTGTAAACAATCAGGAATCAATATTGTTTGCAAAGCTTTTTTGTGTTTTTAGAGAGCTATTATTTTTTAAAGTGTAATTATTTTTAATTTCTATTAAAGTGTGTATAATAAATATTATTATTACGTTTCAATTAGTTCACGGTTGGCAATGGATGCGCAGACAGTGAGCACATTACCTTCGCCTTCTACTTACTCTGAAACATCTACAATTCGAACTGGAACTGGAAGTACTACCACAAACCTTGAACTAAAGATACAAGAACTTGCCAAAGAAAACGGTACATTTCCCAATTTTATTTGTTTTTTTTTAGTTGGTTTTAATATCATCTATTTGGGTGCAGTTTGGATTTAGGTAAGTGGCTGCTTTCTTTGAAGTAGAAGTCTTTACAATTCTGTGGGGAACTACCTATGTACCCATAATACCCATGTCTGGACCACATGTTTTTAAGTGCATTTGTAAAGGATTCGACATCGTCGCATCAGTTGATATAAAATAAAAAAATAAATATTTCTGACACTCACACAACATTATCTAGCCCAAATTAAGTTTCTTAAAGAACTTGTGTTATGGATACTAGATAACTGATATACTTAAGAAATATATACACAAACATATTGAATAAATACATATTTTTTATTAGAATAAACTTAAATAAACATATAAACATCCATGACTTGACGACTAATATCTGTGTTCATCACACAAATATCCGCCGCCGCCGGGATTCGAACCCAGGACCTCTCGCATAGAAGGCAATGCATGTTACCGCTACACCAGCCGGTCGTTAAACTCTCAAACTCGTTTTACTGAATATACCTAGCTCCTTCCAGTTTACTGGCAAGTAAAGGACGATGCATAACTTTCCATGAGATCTGGTAGTTTGCCGTGCATATCAGACACACGCATGTAATAAATCCTAGTGAGTATTTTTGCGGTTAATTTAAAGTTAAGAAGGACCTTTTCGGCTCAGGCCTTATTAGTGTTCAAGTATGTCATTACATCCGTGACAATTACGTTTACCAACTTGTTGCTCCAACATTACTCGTTGGTAATGTTCAATACCAGTACCTATACCTACATATCTACTGCGTCTAAAGTGAGGCCCGAGGACTACTCTTAGAAAGCAAACCAGGATTAAACATCACAAGATGGTGGTTAGTTCTAAAATTTACGACCAAAAATATCCTAGTCAGAAACATGGTCATTTCCAATTACTAAATCTTAAGAAATAACCTGTAGATCAATCCCACGCCCTTTTTTCATCCGGAAAAAGTAGTCTGCTCGCTTTTTCGGTCTCAATTCGTTAGTAATTTAAGTTTGTAACTAATTGCTTTTGAGTAGCTCCGTGGGCGGAAGGCCTAAGTTACTCGCCGAATGGAATGCATTCCAGTCAAAAATATTATCTGTTACCATGACAATAATTTTTGACAGTTTGATTTATTTTTTGATTATTATGTCAACTTAGTTTTCAAAGCTTTTCTGTGATAATAGAGAGCTCTAGTTTTAGAGTTATCTTTAGTTTCTAATATAGTAGGTATTCATACCTATCTTTTCCAATTTCGGTTCAATAAGTACCCACTTCAGAATGGACGCGCAAACAGTAACCACTATACCATCGACTTCTACCTACTCTGAAACATCCACGATTAGAACCGGGACTACTGGGAGTACCCTCACAATTGAATTGAAGATACAGGAACTTATGAAGGATAACTGTTAATTTCATATTTTTGTTTGGTAACTAAGTAGCTATGAAATTGGCTTCGCTCGGGTGCGGGTTGGATTGTTGTTGCTATCTTTACAGTTGTTTTTTTAGCTAGATAGTTTCAGCAAATTTATTCTCGGAACCGTGAAGATGAGCTCCGACAATTACTCTTAGGAAGGTTCAATCTAGATGAAATCTTCGAAGTAATTCTTCAGACTACTCCAAATATAAAGAATGACAAGTCTTTCATAAGATGAAGAGATTTATCTTTCTAATAAGCTCACTGCAGGCTCCTACGTGACGAGGAGAGCTTTATTTGTTAACCCTTTACCCGCCAGACTCTATCAGTTGTCGACAGTTTATCAGTTGTCGTGCTACCAGCGCCAAGCACAGTAAATCTAAAAATAAATACCTACAACAAATAGGGATGTTCAATGGTAGATCGATATACCCGTCCCAGATTCGCACGCTTCAAGTCCAATCTTAATAGTTTCAGCTGTTTAAGCTTGAAGAGGTAACAGACAAATAGATAGAAAGAGAAACTTTGATATTAAATTTCTAATAGTATGTATTTCGGTAACCAAACGAAATAAAAATCGTTCAAAAGATTTTGAATATATTTATTGATTTCCGCACAATTTTGATTTTTCATCACCAGCCTTAAATGTTAGTTTCTTTGATACGATATAAACGTACCTGAATATTTATTTAAGCGTCGCTCAGTACAAAAAAGTAGAAATATGGAACCACAAACTTTTAGAAAAATAGTCACTGTTGTTGAACATAGTTTTTTTTTTTTTTTTTTTTTTTTTTTTTTTTTTTTTTTTTTTTTTTTTTTTTTCCGCCACAGAAAGCTTTACTACCGACTTGACGCCCCTAAGGGAGCCACAGAAGGAGAGGAGGTGAATGCTTGATGCACGAAGAGGGGACCTTTGGGGGACTACCCCGCCAGCCAATCCCTAACAGTGCGGGACTCACCGAACCCAGAGTTACCCGCTAAACACCCCCTTTGCTGAGTTGTCCCGAGTTGGGTTAATCTCATCATCTGAACGACAGCCAATTGGAGTCAGAGGCCGTGTTGAACATAGCTTAGTAGCCATTTTTTATACGCGGCATTTCCTTGATAATACTACGACGTAGTACTACAAAGTGTGTGTAGTAGCGCGTAGTCATCTTTATTTTAATGGTAATTTAGAGTGACCATGCCTTGGTTAATATGTTAGCGGATAAATTAATTTCATTGAAAAAAAAGTATTCTTTTTTGACAAAAACCGTTCCTATAAATGATACTTATTGTGTCAAAAAAATTGGCCGATGACTACAAATCAACCCTGTATAAGACCAAAGATGAATATTTTTATGACTCTATACTGTGATGAAGTTCACATATTTGAATGTAGTTAAATCACATTTATTGATAACACGTACATTTTATATACAAACGAGATATATGTTTGCAAGGTTACAATGATATCTTAGACACCATCGTTACCATATTCCCAAAAAGTGAAAAAAAGGTTTTAATTATTTATATTTTTTTTATGTACATACAACCTACGTAATTTACATTCGAAAATAAGTTATATAACGTAAAAAATAAATAACATATTATTTATTATGTTAATTCCAGCTTCATCACCAATCGATCTCGAATGCCACATACAATGCGAGCGCATCACGAAGATATTGGACACGGCCATACAGAAAATCAAGCTATGCATCTGCGTGCCAGCGTTGGTACAAGAACAAAAGTTCGAAGGAGCCTCCATCGTCTCACAACGGCACTTGGAGGCTTTGTTGGATATCTTCGACCAGTATGACAACCCGCTATTCTCCGCGAGTCTTATGAACATGGCTGCTGTTGAGGATTTGAAAGTGGTAAGATGAAGGTTTTATCGTCTGCTGGACATAGGCTAAGATATACATATAGATAGGCTAAGATTCGTGGTCTAAACTTGTTGAAATAAAAAGTTGCTTATGGGAAGTAGTTTTAAGCACACATAGCACACGTCCAACATTTCTCTGTTTTTGAGATTGAACACGAAAATTAAATGACATCTTATTGCAAAAATATACCTATAAGTAAAACGAATGACAGTAAAGTAATGACAGTAAAGAATTGTGGAGTGTAAAGGAAACGGCTGGAGTAAATTATTAATCATCTTTTAATATAATTATTTGTTTGTTGATGAGTCATGATACTACATATGACTTGTTAGTACCTACACAGAAAATGGCCTCACGGGTAAAGAATAAATCTGGTGTGGGCCTCCAGTTTGGCGGAGGATGTGTGTTAAAAGTTGGACTTTAATGCAAAGTAACAATCAGCACTGTAAAACTCAGTAGGTACGTTGAAGCTCCAGATCGAATCAGATTTACACGAGGGGCCATGAGAAATATCTATCTATACAACGTAAAGAGATTCCGCCAATGACGGCTACCATTCTTACCATTCTATGGAATTACGTGCTTTTTTGTCCAGAATAGGAGTGCCCGAAAACATTAACTAAAATTTATTATTCGTTTTATCAGAACCATTCAGTAAATAAGTTTGTACAAATCTTAATATTGAACAAAAAAGATATTTAAGTGATTTTTTTCTATTTGTTTCGTCACGTCCGACAAGTCTTGTTTTGCACTTGACGTTGCAGCGTTGTCTGTAAGGGTTAACATTTTGTATAATCACCCAATTCTCAGGGAAAAATATAAATGCAAAACATGTTTGAAAACAGAAATTATTTATTTTAAATAAAAAAGTTAGGTAAAAAACATGGCATTTGAGAAATAATTAAAGATTAAACATTTAAAATTATTTTTAAAAATAAAAAGCATCAAATTGAGTATCAAAATATTTAGGTACTGTAACTGGATACTGCAAATATCAGATTATTATATTATTTATTAATTAGATGACGACATAAAAATATCAATTTTAGTGTGGTCATCTTCGTCATCACTACTTTCATCGATCTTTGCAAATAGTTCAATGATGAGAGGCTTTTCTAATTATCTGTCTTTCTTGCGAAATCCTTCATGTAATTTATTTACATGTAAACAATGACTGCGCCTTTAATAGTTCCGACGGCATTTAATGCTTTTCAAATATTTTTTTGGTATTTCACAGGGTGGTTTCCAACTTTGACTTGTGCTACTTTTGTTTTTATGATAACCCTGATCATTTCGATCATGTTAAGATCACATTGACAGGTATGGCGGTAAACTAAAAATCAATAAAGTTAGCTGAATTTAACTAAGATGCAAAATAAATAACCCGTAAGAAACAACAGAAATAGTGTTTCCTAGTGTTTTTTTTTAATGCGCGATTCTTAATCATCGTAACCATTTCATTCTTAAGAATAAAATAATACACCCATGGTGAAAGGCTAAGTTTAATTCACTTTTCATAAAGTCCTCAAGGCAGTGGCTTATCTCCTGGAATCGTATTTTCATTTTACGGAAGTATAATAAAAAAAATACATAAAAAAAAATAACTTTCAAAGTATGGCAATATGTAAACATTGCAGAGGCAACTTTCTTGTGTACTCTTAGTATGGATTTACAGGGACTTTAAATTGTTTTTCTTTCTTAAAACAACTTCTTTGCTTTTACCACCATTATAAGTACGCCGATATTTTATACATTTTAGCGTCTTTTTTACCAGTTTTTAAATCTAAATTACAATAATAAATATGAGACGGCAAAAGTCATAAAGTGACACTTCATAAGATCGCGTTTAGTTCAATTTTTTGCCACACGCCCCACAAGTCCCTTGTAGGCCTATACATTCACAGATACATATTACGTCATATTATTAAGGTAAGGTGTGTGTGTGTCATCATCATCATCATCATCATCACAACTCTTTGTAATGAGCCCACTGCAAGGTATGAGTCTCTCCCCTGGGTGATGAGGAGGTTTAGGCCATAATCCACCAAGCTGGCCCAGTGCTGGGTGGTGGATGTCAGAATTTTCAGGGTGCCGATACGGCTTCTAACAAACCCTAACGACTACTGTATACAAGTATACAGCACCCGGGACCGACAGCTTAACGTGCCCTCCGAAGCACGGAAGTCGCCATGAGAAATGAATGGTCGGCGGTCACCCATCCAAGTACCGACCGCGCCGAACGTTGCTTAACCTGTGATATCGTATGATACACACAGTAACCACGGCGCCACGACGACGTGTGTGTGTATAAGGTATATTTTAGTTAAATATATTGGGTGTCACCTTGCGCGATCTATCCCTTGAATCTCGATCTTAAGTATAAAAACCTAATAGTTACCTAGTGTTACGTAAGTATTAAGAAAATAATTTATGAAAGCTCCTATTCAAAAATGTTCTATAATCTATTATTTGGTGGTAGGCATGTCTTCTTTTTCAATACAATTTTAGGTATCTAATTATAATAAATCAACTTATTTTTGTACAAAAGCATGTTACAGGCTGTTTAGAACATTATTTCATTACTAGCTGTTACCCGCGACTTCATCCGCGTCATTTTTTACTAAGGACGTGTCTATTATAGGAATATATGTTTATAGACGCGATATTTTATTACAATACGTTTCTATAGACTACGTTTTTTGTTTTACCGTCTTTTGACAATATGTACAGGTTTTGGGGGCTTGATACACAGGAACACGCCACATACAATTGCCCATGGGAAAAGCAGTTTTTCTCTAAGTGCAGACCTGCTACCTTCAGTGTCTGCCCTTGACATTTATTTATAGTCATTGCAAAGGCGGGTTTTAAAGGGAACTGCACTGGAAACGGCAAGTCTGTTGCAATAATGGGAATACGTGGAATCAGAACATTTTCTCCTTTTGCCATTCCAGTCACAATTGTTCCTTTAACGATGTTTTTCCCCAAGTGCGTAATTTGCAATCGAGTGCCATTGCATAGCCGAGGTGCATCAAGATTACGCATTAATAGAACGGGGACACCAACTTTCAACCTCAGGTTATGGGAAGGCACGCCTGATAATTCTAGAGAGTTAAGAAACTCGACAGGGTATGATGTTACGTGTTCTGTATCCATTACATTATCTACAGAGAGATATTCCACGACGTCACCTTCCACTTCTGACATAATATTTTCATTAATATGTCCAGCAATTTCGTTCGTTGGTGCTAAAATTGCCCTTTCACACAACCATTCTTGGTCTCCCATATTAGTCCGCAGATCAGGGAATACGTTGTTTTTTAGATCGTCAGTGCTGCCAACAATATTACAGAATACGTGATTTAGTGTGATCAGACCGTTAATGTCTGTGGCCATACGATCTTCACCAATTTTCAGGTGAGTGGCCGCATACAGCCCCGATTGTGAATCGTTGTGCAGTTGTACTCTCATATTTGTAGTCAGACTAAATTTTTGCACATGCGCCCATAGCGTAAAGGCCTTCAAATATGCGTTTATTTCATCTGCCGGTGTACCTCTAGTTATCACGGGTAGAATCTATCTGAAATCACCAGCCAAGAGCACAACCATCCCTCCCATAATACTTCTGATGCTACAATATCTACATTTTTGATCCATTTTCCCAATTATAACTATTCGGTGGTTGACGTAGTCAATCAGTGGATCATAATCAAACGCGTCATCGTGAAACGCCTCCCACGTGCTACGCGTAAGCGCGCGTCTTCTTTCTGCTTGTCGTTCAGCATTAATGTCTCGTCGCCTTTGTGACTCTTCGTGAGTCTCTGCAGTTATGCATGACGCGTGACGGTCAGCATCTGAAAGTTGCTGGGCCTGAGTCTGCTCTAAAGTCTCAGTGGCTCTAAGAGACGCGTGACGCTCGGCGTCTAAAAATTGCTGGGTCTGAGTCTGCTCTAATGTTTCGGTTGACCTAAGAAACGCGTGACGTTCGACATCTAACAGTTGCCGGGTCTGAGTCTGTTCTAAGGTCTCAGTGGCTCTAAGAGATCTGTGACGCTCGGCATCTAAAAGTTGCTGGGTCTGAGTTTGCTCTAAGGTCTCGGTGGCTCTAAGAGATGCGTGACGCTCCGCATCTAAAATTTGCCGAGTCTGAGTTTGTTCTAAGGTCTCGGTGGCTCTATAAAATGCGTGACGCTCCGCATCTAAGATTTGCCGGACCTGAGCTTGTTCTATAGTTTCGGACGCTCTAAGAGATGCATGGTAAAAATTATTGTTAAATATTTTTCCTACGCAAATTGTGCCACCCCCGTTAACCCCCATAGGGGTTGATTTTCAAAAAACGCTTAGATATGTATCTCATAATTTGCATTGCAGAGCATTATTTCAGTGTCACGCAAAATATTTCAATAGAATTAAATTTCCCGAACAAACTTAGCCACCCCCTTTAACCCCCAATGGGGGTGAATTTCGAAAAACCCTGAAATACGTGTTTCATCACATTAATTCAAAGTTTCATGCAAAAATGTGCATAAAAATATTTTTCTCATACAAACTTTGCCACCCCTTTTAACCCTTTTAGGGGTTGAATTTCCAAAAACCAATATGCTTATGTCCTTCTCATGAGTGCAAACTATTTACATACAAAATTTCAGCAAAATCGGTTGGGTGGTTTAGGCGTGAAAAGGTAACAGACAGACAGACAGACAGAAAGACAGAGTTACTTTCGCATTTATAATATTAGTGTGGATTACAAGGCTCCGTCGCAAAACGTCCACTTCTCAAAATGTCCACTGGTCGCAAAATGTCTCTTTCGCAGAATGTCCACGTCGCAAAATGTCTCTTTCGCAGAATGTCCACTTCGCAAAATGTCTCTTTCGCAGAATGTCCACTTCGCAAAATGTCCCTTTCGCATATTGTCCCCTTTTCATTTCTGACTTACTTTAATCATAATTCAATTCATTTTAGCAATTAGCTTTCACACATCATGTTTGACGTGTGTTTATTTGTATCGATATGGGTAAGCAAAAAAAAAATAAATAAAATAGGACGTATACCAAGAAAACCAAGTCTGTACATGTTTGTCATTAAGTTGAAAAAGGAAAGTAAATACTGGGATAGGAAAATAAGGAACAGTCTTTTTGAAAATGTGCAGGACAATAGAAAAAAACTTGACATTTATTTTGATAAAAAATATAAGGCATTATTAGTTCAATTAGAACGAAATAATTTGACATTGCCACAATTTATAAAAAAAGTAATATTTTTACAGTTAACGGTTCGTAAGTAATTAAAGAGTGTTCAAATTTCTTATTTTTTTTATTGCGAGTTAACAATTAAGTTGGTAAAATAATGACTTTAAATCAAGCGATTATGCAAAGAAATAAATGTGATTTGTACAATTTTTTTTTTATTTTTTTTTTGCTTACCCATATCGATACAAATAAACACACGTCAAACATGATGTGTGAAAGCTAATTGCTAAAATGAATTGAATTATGATTAAAGTAAGTCAGAAATGAAAAGGGGACAATATGCGAAAGGGACATTTTGCGAAGTGGACATTCTGCGAAAGAGACATTTTGCGAAGTGGACATTCTGCGAAAGAGACATTTTGCGACGTGGACATTCTGCGAAAGACACATTTTGCGAAGTGGACATTCTGCGAAAGAGACATTTTGCGACGTGGACATTCTGCGAAAGAGACATTTTGCGACCAGTGGACATTTTGAGAAGTGGACGTTTTGCGACGGAGCCTCTTTGTTTTCAGTAGCCTAGCTAACTGTACAGATGGTAGCCGGCAGATATATAAACTATGGCGGAAAGCCTTTTTGTTCATGCGAAACCTACCTCACTGTTCAAATATTTACGTTAAAAAATCGGTATAGAAAAAAAAAAAAAATTATCTTAATAAAATCAGAAAGTTTGAAGCCTCTTGTGGTGTCTTAGTCGTGAGCTCGCTTGCTACCGCCGTATGCGACGTAGGTATGTACCTAGTTGCATCCTGGGATCGCGTACATACGATACACTTGCGAGTGAGTATGTACATTATTTAAGGGTATGTAAAGATTATTGAGTAAAAATGTAACATGGTATAAAAACTATTGCAATCGATACTGTTGCCGATTCTGAACAAACTATTTCAAGGTTTCGTATGAACAAAAAATAACGTTGTATATCCGAAGGATGTAAATCACAAAGATAAAAAATATATATACTCACGTCGCGTTGCCCACGTAGCCAAAGCAAGCCGAGCCAAACCACCCAGTTCATACGCTTGTGCTTGTAGAAGCTTGCCGAGGCTTGGCAAGCGTGTAAATGTGGTATAAACATGCCTTGCTGTTAGCCTGGGCCATGTGAATGATCTACTTTATACAGCCCACAGTAGGGTGCGTGCCCTAATAATTGATATTCAATGTTTTTTTTTTTTTTTTAAATAAAAATGTTTATTAATTTCAGAAAAGCATGAATTACAAATATTGGCTTAAATATACAAGGAAGGATAGAACATTGGTGCCTGAACTAGGATAATCCTGTTTTTCAGGCTGGAGCGTGCTAAAATAACATTTAAAAATCATTCAAATTAAACATAACTTCAATAAAATAAAATAAAATATGGATCTTATACTTATACAAACATAGTAGAATCTATTTAACTATTCTTAAGAAATAAAAATAAAATAGGAAATTGTGACAATTTTAAATTTAAGAGATTTACCTACATAATTATTTCATTTATTAAACCTAATTACACATTTATGCAAACATTATCAAAAATTAACTTATAACAGTCAGCAGCATCTCGGTTTCATCGTACGACAATTCCTGGAGAACTGTTTTTAAAGCCTTTTTACAATTTCTTACGTTTAAGGGATATATATACACTTTGGCGTTTATTTTGTTATACAATAATGGCCCTAGGAATTTATAAAATCGTGTAGTCAGAGTGTATTTTACCCGCGTGCGATTGGAGCATACAATATCCTTGCGTCTTTTGTTAGTAGAACTGGTGCTGTATTGAAGTGCTGTGTGCTGTTTAAGTACTGTATTAGTTATAAATAATTGTCGGACTGTTAGTACATTGCATGATTTATATAAAAGGTTAGTAGGGTAGAGGTATGGCCTAAAAGTAGCTACCTTAAGAATTGCTCTTTGAGCTCTTTCTACAATAAGTAGAGAGGTTTTAGGAGCTCCGCCCCAGATCGTAATACAATATGTTATCACAGATTGACACAGGGCGCTGTATAATAGCATGATAAGTTTTGAATCCGCAATTGACCTGATTTTCTTAAAAACGAAAATCAGTTTACGGATTCTATTACTAAGAGCTTCAATGTGATATCTGAAGGAAAGAGTTTCATCAATAATCACACCGAGATATTTTATTTTATCTGTTACTGTGATTCTAGGACACTCACATGCAGTGTCAGCAACGTTATTGCAGCAATGTGCATACAGGGGTCTATTAGTTCGTGCTGCGTGAGATTTCCGCATTGTGAACATAATATATTTTGTTTTGTCTGCATTTAATGTCAGTAGGTGAAGTTTAAGCCAGTTATTCACAATATTGAGGCCATTCTGAGTAAGTTTAAAAATGTCTTGTTCAGAGTCAGCTGAAAAAAGTAAAACAGTGTCGTCGGCGTATGAAATTATTTTACCTTGTACTAGTTGTAGATTACAAAGGTCATTTACGTATATTAAAAATAATGTGGGGCCTAAAATACTACCCTGGGGGATACCGAAGGGGGTGGTTTTTTGTTCAGAACTAACTATATTCCCTAGTTTAACGCATTGACTTCGATTACTAAGGTAACTAGTTAAAATATTTAGCTGATTTCCCCTTATACCTACATTTTCCAATTTATTTAACAGGATGGGAATAGAGACGGAGTCAAAAGCCTTGGCTAGATCAAGGAACACCCCTATAGTCTGGTTTCCCTTATCTAGTTCCTGTGCAATATAATCTACTAAGCCGTGCATAGCATCAGAAGTCGATAAGTTTGGTCTAAAGCCAAATTGTGACTTAGAGATGATAGACTTATTTTCCAAATATCGTACTAGCTGGTTGTTTATTATTTTCTCTAATATTTTAGATATTGAGGGTAGTATGGAAATAGGTCTATAGTTCGTTATTAGGTCTTTATTACCAGATTTAAAGAGAGGAACTACGAGGGCTTTTTTAAGACAAGAAGGAAAAATTCCTTCTGAGAGACATTTTTGAAATATAAAAGTTAAAGGAGGGATGAAGAAATGCTTGAACTTTTTCAATAATTTGCTAGGTATATTATCACAGCCAACAGCACAGTCATCCCTTAACCCCATTATTAGTTTTTCGACCTCTGCTGCGTCTGTATTTAATAATACAAAATAATTCAAAGATGAGTTATTGTAGGTATTAATAGTTTCATGTGTGATGGAGAATTGTCGAATCTTTTCTGTTAAAGTCTTTCCGATATTATTGAAAAAGTCGTTAGCACTGTTTGCCGCCGATAGTGGGGAGGGATGGGATAGCAATAAACTCGAGGACGATTCAGTGTGTTTGGACGAATACGTGACTTTTTTTATGTATTTCCAAACTTTTTTACTGTCTTTTCCAGCTTTTGCTAGTTGATTTTTGTCATAGTCAGCTTTAACTTTTCTTAAAATACTATTACAAAAATTACGATACCGCTTATAAGTTATTTGTAAAACTAAATTTCCCGGACAAGATTTGGCCCTCATGTGGAGTTTGTCCCTATTTTTCATGCAACGAATAAGCCCCGGCGTAATCCATGGTTTGATATTTAAATTTCTACTACTAACTTTTACTTTTAATGTGTTATTAATAATTGCTTGTTGAACAATATTTACTAAGTATGTCATGCTCGAGTCAGCGTCAGCAGAATTATAAACTGGACGGTATGACGGTAGTATACCTATGATATTACATTTTTTTTAAATTTCCAGGGAGATTTCTCTGTCAGAAACCGATTGAATCCAGAACTCGCTCACCTTCTCTACATATTATACTGCTACCCAAAGTTTATGCCGAAAGCCGAAGAGTTGATTGAACAGGTTATTGTTACTCTATTTACAGTTTATCTAAGTCTGTGTTGTCTCTATGAATTTTGGTACCTAGTTATTTTTTGTAAAATTCAAAGTCTTTATTGTTGTTGTCGTAACGAGCAATAAAGTGTTTTATCTATTTATAATATATCTTTTTCATTTCAGTATCGAGAAAAAAAAGACGTAAGTACCTTATCGTGTAAACTAAACGTTGAAACTTTTCCGTAGGTAGTTCCTCAAATAATGAGTTTAGGGTAAAATGGGGTAATACCGGTCACTTAAGGCAAAATTATCATACATCCAACAGTAATCAACATTTATTCGCCAAAATAATTTGAAACACAAATCTAAATAATTCTTTTCAAATGGCAATTTTCTTGACAGCACTTGTTTAATTATTTTTGGTACAAATAAAAAATTTAAAAAATCTGTCATAGACCGGCATTTCACGCAACTATGGATAATTCCGGTCAGGCTTCGGCTAATGCCGGTCTAGCCTAATATAACGCCCACTGCTGGACATAGGCCTCCCCCAATGCTAGAAAAAGGCCTCCCTCCCTTCTCTTGTTTACTTCTTTATTTTATTCTGTTCCTTTTTAAATATTTTTTTTTTGGAAAGTTGTACTAATATAGCTGTTGCAGAACCAATGCAAGACTCTGAAAAAGGGAGCTGATTTGGCGTTAGTATTGACCGGCTATAGTCTATCATTTGACCGGTATAACCCAACATCATATTTTTCTCAATAATATTTTTTTGCAAAAAAACGCCTTGTTTTTTTCTTAAAAACTATATTCTCTTATGATAATGAATATGCAAGCTACATATTTAAATAACTCAATCATAAAAATACAGTAAAAATATCAACTCACCTCTTAATTACGAAAATCGAAAAATTATAACGATTTGGTGAGAAAAAAAATTACGTACGTTTTTTCTCGATGCGCGATGGAAACTCAGCGGCGGTCGACGCCGGCTTCCTAGGAGTCGCTAGCGCTTCATATGCCTACGTGTGCGCAAATATCTACTTGATTTTATGAGTTAGAGTGCTGACCGGTATTACCTCGTGACCGGTATTACCCCATTTTACCCTATCACTCAACCGTTTTTATTTTGTTAGTTTATATTTGTTTACTTTTAAAATTGCGTATATTTACGATAGTGCTGTTGGACTTCCAAACAAATAAATCCTAATCGTAGGTATAGATCTTGCAACTCACGCATGCCACCGTGCTTTGCTTGTAGTAAATTCGTATCTGTAAACGTGCTAAAGTGTGCGTGAGATCGGTAAGGTTGGCGTAAAAAAATAAAAAGAAATTTTAAAGAAATTAATTAATATGTTAATTTTAGGAATGATGATTTAGACAAACTATGACTAACAAAGCAATTTGAAGAAAAAAGAAGTTTTAAGAAATTTAAAATAATATGAAGAAACTAAAAATAAATTCTCTATTATTATGTACAATAGTTAATCTTTTTCGAATAAACTGTCCCTGTCACTTTTAAAAGCGCCCCAATACCCAACTCATTCACAACGTATTTCGCACATACAATGCGCAGAGGAGATGACAATTAGGCAAAATTGGTTGTGGTAGGGAACACCGAAGGCAAAAGATCGCGCGGTCGTTCGCCTTCGAGATGGATCGATCAATTGAAAGACTCGTCGACCTCTAAATTCCATACTTTAATAAGAGACGCGCTGGACCAAAACCGATGTAGGCAGATCCGAGGGCCCCAAGAACCCCCAAGAACAAGAAGTCACTTTTAAACCCTTCTGTATCGCTGTCACTTGAATCACCTAACTACTTTAATTATTTTTCAATTTTTTTCTACAAGCTTCCATAATACGTAGGTACAGTTCAAATTTCTAAATATAAAGGATCCATCAAAACTATTTTTTCTTTTAAAACTGACAAAAGTTTTGCTACAGTTGGTATTTCTCATGTTGGTATGTCTATATGAAAATTTTGAATAGTAGTCCGAATAATTTCCCAGTTCATATAATCTAAAAGGTATTCACTGTCTCTTGAACGACGTTTTTTCATGGGTGAAGTAAATACAGCGGAACATGATAGCAGCTCCTTTTCTTCTTTCAATATTCTGGCGACAGTACTTTGAGACACCCCTGTCGTTTCGGCGGTATGTTCAAGAATATTAGCCCCGTGAAAGTGAAAGTGAATAACAGTAATCACAGCTGTTACTGTTATTCACTTTCAATTTTGTTCTTCGTGTAGAAAGTGATAGGCTTTCGCAGTAATTGCTCGACCCCAACACAACATATTAAATAACATTATATTTAAAATAACAAATACAATATTTATGTTTCAAATAAACTAGTTTTTTTATTTTAGTAAAATTTAAAAAAAATAAATTAAAAATGACTATGAATAACTTTGGATATGCTCTGAATACTTGACATGCCGACAGTATTTTTTTGCAATCTGTGTCGCGGGAACAATGACTAAAGAAACAAAGAACTCGGCATTAAAGTCGTTACATATATTATAAGAGTCCCTTTTTAACTCAAGAGTGTAATCGTACGTAAAAACGGACATCACCCACACTAACGTAATGTAAAGTCCGACAAGGTTCTTTTGGCGCTGTCAGGGGCGTGAGGGCGAAATTAGGGGTACCATATAGTACAGTCTCCCTACTTTCCGGGAAAATATTTATGCATAAGCTTAAAATAAATAAATAAATATTTTTTCGGAATATCGACATATACACTTATTATTTACTACATCAGCTAAATAATTTTATTGAAGTATTCAAACTTAAATACCACAGACATACATCTACATAGACAACGTAAATGTATGTATTTTGCGTGTCCGAACCCCGACCAAGCGTCAAGGTTGGTCGCCGCTAGATTCAGTCGCGCGTATGTATGTCTATTAGAAAATCGATATCACTATGTAGATATCGTTCTTAATAATCGATTTCATCAACAGCATCGGTGTATTTGAATCGGTTTGTATTTTATATCACAAAGTATCAGCTGGGACGTCACAGTGGGTTCTAAAAAGTCGGAACGCTTGGTTTCAATACAAATCGTGACACTTGCGTCATCTATGTAGATGTATATCTGTGTTAAATACCGTTCATAACGCCAACAAAGCAAGCTTCAAACAGCTTGTCTTATGTGTCTACGAAGCAGAACTACCAGGAGCCAGCAGACGCTGGGACTCGAATCTAGGGCGTCTTTCACCGTGACACACAAGACTGTTCGCAGGCTACCGAATCGAATGACTCGTTCAATTAAATTGGATGACAATGAGGTTTGAGGAATATGTGTGCCTATAGCGTTTCAAGAGCGTTTCTCAGTGTGTTTTGAATGCTACAAGGTGTTCCGCTTGATTTCCCATAATTCTAGGGTATTAATGGGATCATGTAATAGAATCAAATAACATATGAATAATTTTTAAATTTTCATTATTTTATTTTTCATCTATATCTATCTATCTATATCTATCTATCTATCTATATCTATATCTTCTATCTATATCTATATCTATCTATATCTATATCTATATCTATCTATATCTATATCTATACTTATAATAAATCTGTAGAGAGGTCAATTCTGTACATGAAATATATTTTCAAAATAACTTACAGGGGGTGATTAGTGATCGATACTGATGCCAAAAATGCAATCAGTAAAATTTTTGTCTGTCTGTCTGTCTGTATGTTCCTTATAGAAACAAAAACTACACGACGGATTTTAACGAAACTTGGTAAAATTATTCTTCATACCCCTGGGCAGGTTATAGTATACTTATTATAACGCTACAATCAATAGGAGCAGAGCAGTGAAGGGAAATGTTGGGAAAACGGGAGAAATCACTTCATTTTTTAAGCTTGCGTCGCGTATGCAGCCTTAATGGTTAAAGTTACACAGAAATCATGTATGACAGCAATATTCTTCATAAAATTATATAAAAAATATCCCACAACAGTATATGTCTATATTTTATGGTTGACTCACAATAACACGTGTAAATCCCGATAGCTTAGCAGTTCGGAGCTTTCTGATTATATTTGTTTACTCTTACGTTTATAATGAATTACATGAAATACGCTAATAACCCATCGCACGTGAATATTAAATGATATAAGGATTATTTTTGCGTAACGGTTGCCGCGCTCGACGCGTCTTGCGGCGGTAGGGTATAAAGAGGCGGGAGGCTAGCGCAAGCTTTATAATTCATTCAATATTTGACTGTTGATGCGTTCAGAGCGTTCGACTTTATTGACAGACAATAATTGATATTATAAACCGTGCTTATCAGCGCGACTTTTAGTCTTTAAATAGTTTATTTGAATTTCTTTCGTTGTTATTTTATAAAATAAGTATTAGTTGTTTTGGTAGTGTTTAAATATTCGGTCAAATTCCTAATTTTGGCAAATTGTTCAGTTTTTTTGTATTTTTTAGGTAAAAGCGTAGGTACTTTTATTAATTATTGTAGTTATAGGTATTTATTTTTAAGTGAAGTAGGTATAGGTAGATAGCATTGCACAGGCGTTTCAGCTTTATTTTCATTTCTTTTTCTGTTGTAAGTTATACATATTTCTGGGTATAATTATTTGGCTATCTCAAATTTGAACAAGTTGCGGTGCAGGAGAAACCGTCTTTATTCCCAGAATTCCCATAATACCAAATAATTTTCCATTCCAATCTAAAAGAACGCAATTCCCAGTATCGGTGTGTTTTGCTATGACAATTAATAAGGCTCAAGGGCAGACTTTTCGTGTTGCTGGAGTAGATCTCGGTGTCAGTTGTTTCTCGCATAGTCAGTTATACGTCGCTCTTTCCCGGGTTAGCAGTTCTAGAAATCTTCATGTTCTCGTGCCGGACGGGTCAACTTTCAATTTACCTAGTTTACTCGGAAGCTTTGCGCTGAAGTATTTTCGTTCCATAGATACTTAAGCCTCATGTGAAAGTGATCTAAACAATTAATGGTCAAATATTATAAAATGTCAATCCTTATCCTTATTATATTAATAAATATGAAAGCGTGGATATTTGTTCAGCTTTCACGCAAAAACTACTTGACGAATCATGAGAGGTACTAGAAGTAACATAGGATACTTTTTATCCCGAAATTATCGCGAGCGGAGCCGCGGGCACAGCTAGTACAAAATAATTCAATTAAGTCAAAACACCTTTAAGCGGAGTATGACAACTTGGCATTTTCTATCCCTTTTTTTATCGCTATGCACAGGTACAGTTCGCAACGTTTTTCGTTGTACATTGTATGCAACATTCTTCAACGTTTAAAATGTTTTTGTTGTTTATTGTTTGGCGTCAATAACACGCGTCTATTGAATGAATGTTAAAGAGATTTTACAAGGGTGGTGATTTATGAACTCATTATATTAAGATGATATCTTGGAAAATATGCGCTTTTGAACCATATATTTCTTGGCAAAAAGTATTATTTTTTAGTAAGGAACAATACCTCAAAGTTATGGGATATCAAAATGAACACCTTGTATATGTTACCGGAAAATATCAAGAATCGTAAGTTTATAAATTTATTAGGAATAAAGTAGTATGTTATTGGGCATTCTATATCAAATTCCAATCGCTCAAGCATTCGCTCTTTCCATGTGATATAGAATACCCAATAACATAAAATTGCGAACCAATTTGTACAAATCAGAAAACATTATAAAAATTCTTATGTTATTGAGCATTGTAACTTACGAGTGAGGTCGCGTGTCCGCATGAAAGGAATAAAATATCTTATTAATTTCATTCAGTTGCAGACTCGCAACTTCATTCGTAATTCAGAAACCTTATTCGTTAGAAATGTAATAAAACGTCAGATACACTAGAATAATTTCATTTTGTTTCTGACTTTCGTATGGGTAAACTGTTATAAAATGAAATTCGTGAAACAACCAACATCACTACAGCTTGAAAAAATTTGTGTTGATTCCAAACCCATTATTTCCCGCCATGGCCTTTTGTTTCCAAATACAATCCGCTGTTTGGTATGCGGTCCCTCTAATTGTGGAAAAACAAATTTAGTTGTTGGTTTACTTCTACACGAAGACGCGTTATGTTATAAAAATGTATATGTATATTCAAAAACACTTGAACAACCTAAGTATATTTTCCTCGAAAATGTTTATGAACATGTACCCGATATAAGTTATCGAAAATATCATGGTAATGAAGAAGTACTTAGTCCGCAAGAGGCAGAAACTGATTCTATAATAATATTTGATGATGTAGCTTGTGAGAATCAAAACAACATGCGTGACTACTTTGCTATGGGCAGACATAAAAATATTGATTGTTTTTATATAAATCAGACTTATACAAAAATCCCTAAACAACTTGTAAGAGATAATGCAAATTTGATAGTTCTGTTTAAACAAGATGACATAAATATGAAACACGTGTACGTTGAACATGTTAATACCGATATGACCTGGCAGGAGTTTCGTGAAATGTGCTCTAAAATATGGAAAGACCCATACAGCTACGTGGTAATAAACAAAGACTGTGAAAAAAATAAAGGTTGTTATCGAAATAAATTTGATACGTTTGTAGAATTTGAATAATGTTCTTACCTATATAAGTTAACAAGTTATTTATTTTTTGTCATTTCTCATTTGTTGATACAATTTTTAAGACGTTATATTTAAAATGAATAGCAACTTAAAACAACAAATTATAAATGCAGCTGAAGCTGTGAAAAATAAATTACGAAAAATGCGTGATATGGAATCATCCAATGAACAAGTTTTTGAATCTGTTTTTAAACCGATAACTAATCCGTTAAATAAAATGGTTGATAAAACCATACATACTTCCAATGAGGCATTGAAAAAGCAAGATGATGAAAGAAATTATAGTTTTAAAGTCAGTAATGTGAACTCTGAAAATGAAATATTTGAGCCAAGGGATGAGATTATAACAGATAATGAAATTAGTAAGGACGATTCTTTCAACACTGTTGAATCCTATCCCAATAGCCCGTCCGATGTTTCTTCTTGGTCACTTTCTTCAGAAGTGATAGAAGACATTCCGTTTGGTGTTAGAAATGAACGTGGAAAAATTCTAATGGGTACAGGTACTTTTGAAACTGATGAAAATTGGTTTAAAATAGCAGGAAGAAAGTACAAAAGGACGCAAGGGTTAACAGAGCTATTGCTAAAGAAAACACCTGATCTAAAATTCGTAACTGCAGAAGACATGAAAAATTATAAGCTTATGCTAGTAGATACAAATGCGCATCGACGAGATTATGATCCGAACAAACCTATTAAAAGTAATAAGGGGATAAAATATATGGAAGTGATAAAACCACTCTTCAAGTTAAACGAACAAACTACGAACATCGCTCATGGGAAAGGTTTGCCCATGCTAAAGAAGTGGAAGAAAAATGTAGATCTTGTATATTGGAATGATCCAAACGAATTAGTTGAGAGACTGAAAATACTAGTCGCGTCTAAAAATGCGGGCAACTCAGGATTGGACAATGAAATTATCTCAATAACTGAAGAATTGCGAGAATGTGGTGTTATATAATAAATATACTTACTTATGTACATTTCGTTTCATTCTACATTTAACCATACTTAATTAAGGTGCTTAAAATGAATATTGATAAATTTGGTCATCATGTCCATAAACGAATGCGTTTATCGGAGTTTTTATTTTTTTCTGAAAATACCTTGAATAAGACAAACAGCGGCGAATTTGATCTGAAGTCAACAGTTTTAAAAGGTGTCAAAACTCCATCGAATCCAGATGAAGCAGTTAATAAGGAATATGTAGATAAAATTTTACTTACTTGTTGCAGTAAACATGAATTACAGAATCAAATTGCTAGTATAAAACGGGATATTATTAACTCTTTAAACCATTTACATACAAACTATTATAATAAAGAACAAATTGATAACATCAAAGCACTGCATAATCAGCCAAAATGAGTAAAGAACAAGTAGTAAACGAAATACACAAACCTGCGAGGAAAAACTTCATTCGCAGAAGTGTTATTTTAAGAGGAATCGATGATTTATGGCAAGCTGATCTTATTGATATCAAGGCATTGAAAAAATATAATAAAGGATACAAATTTATACTAATCATAGTGGATTGTTTTTCAAAATTCGCTTGGGCTGTTCCAGTCAAAACGAAAACCAAGTCTGAAATTGCAGAAGCATTCCATAAAATGATTATTACCTCTAAAAGACGCCCTATTAATTTACAAACAGACATGGGAACAGAGTTCTATAACGAAGAATTCAAAAAATTGATGAATAAATTTAAAATAAATCACTACTCTACATACTCTACAAAAAAAGCATCTATAGTTGAAAGATTAATTAGAACTCTTAAAACAAACTTGTACAAACATTTTAATTTAAAAGGCAGCTATAAGTGGGTTGGTAATCCTATAGAAAGTATATTAAACTCTTACAATAACAAAAAACATAGAACTACGCAACATAAACCTGTGGATGTAAACCATGCAAACGAAATGATAATCTTGAGTTATATTGAAAAATTTCAAAAAAAGGCAATCAAATCAAGAAAGCAAAAAATAAATGTGGGTGATTTTGTTCGAATAAGTAAATATAAAAGTTCTTTTGACAAGGGCTACACACCTAATTGGTCAACTGAACTATTTAAAGTAATTAAAGTAAATGCCACTACACCTGTGACATACTACATAGAGGATTTACGAAAGCAGCCAGTTTTAGGCACATTTTATGAACAAGAATTACAAAAAACAAACTGTCCTAGTATCTATCTTATTGAAAAAATTTTAAAGAAGAAGGGTAGTAATCTTTTTGTTAAATGGTTAGGGCTTAGTGAACAAGAAAATTCATGGATTGATAAAAAGAAAATAGTCTAAGCCCTCAAATCCATTTCAATATAAGCAATGCAAGGAGAAGGTCTTGTAAACAAGTTAATTGATCATTTGCCGATTGAACTACATTTACCTGGATATAACTATTGTGGACCTGGAACCAAATTGCAAAAGCGACTTTTGAGAGGTGACAAAGGAGTCAATAAGTTAGACGAAGCTTGTATGAAACACGACATAGAATATTCGAAACATAGTGATTTTGATAATCGAAATAAAGCAGATTTACAGTTAATAGATATGGCTAAACAAAGACTTCGCTCTAAAGATGCTAGAAACAGTGAAAAAATAGCTTCATGGCTTGTAAGTAAAATTATGAAGGCCAAAGTTAAGACTGGAGCTGGAGTTAAAAAGTTTAAAACATTAACATCAAAAATCAAATCCCAATTAAAAAAGTTGAAACCTAATGATACGAAGAATGCAATAAAAGTTGCGTATTTAGCAGCGAAAAGGCTGTTAGCAAACAAACAATCAATACACCTACCACGTGTCATACCACTTCCGAAAACTGGCGGTGTCTTGCCTCTGATACCAATTTTTGCAGGACTGTCAGCGCTAGGAGCATTAGCAGGCGGAGCGGCTGGTATCGCAAAAACGGTTAATGAATACAAAAATGCGAAACAGAATTTAAATGAGGTTGAAAGACATAACAAAACTATGGAATCTATTGCGCTGGGTAAAGGTCTATATATTAAGCCTTATAAAAAAGGTACTGGGATATTTATAAATAAATCAAAAAACTGAATAAAAGGCTACCCAATCACGCTCTTACTAATTATGATATTATTAAGTTTACTAAAGATATACCATATTTTCGTGGTGTATACATGAAAGACAAAATGCCTAAGAGAGTAAAACGTATCGAGTGTGGTATTGTTAATTTAGATAACTCCTGTAATAAAGGAACTCATTGGGTGGCTTATGTAAAACTAAACTCTTACTGTGAATATTTTGATAGTTATGGTGATCTAAAACCTCCGTTTGAGGTGGTGAGGTATTTAAATAATAGTAATATTTTTTACAATTATACTAAGTATCAAGACTTTAATACTGTAAATTGTGGTCAATTATGTATAAATTTTTTAAGAAATTTTTGGAATAAAAATATAAAATAACACAAACACTTTTATTTCAATCATTATAAAAATGACATTCACACTGTCTATAACTGGGAACACGTCTTCTCTGTCAACGTTTTATTCTCCTACTTTACAACTGGAGGGTGAATATGAGTGCGCGCTTTTGTACCTTTCCACATTTAATTCTATACCCAATATTGACAGTCGAAACAATAAATTTTACTATGGCAATAACGATGTAATAGACATACCTGAAGGTGCATACGAACTGCAAGATATATATGACTATTTAAACATGAAAATAAAAAATGCAACTCTTCTATTAAATTGCAATAATAATACTTTAAAAACTTCTATAATGTGCACTAAAGATATTCATTTCGATAAAAAAAATTCTCTAGGAGATTTATTAGGATTTGGTAAGCAGACCTTAGCAGCAAATAAAGTTCATGAATCATTGCTACCCGTTAATATTTTATCAACGACTGTAATAAGAATTGAATGTGACTTAGTGAGTGGATCATATATTAATGGGACATCGAGCCATATTATACATGAATTTGCACCGAATGTGCCGCCAGGATACAGAATAATAGAAATACCTAGAAACGTTATTTATTTTCCTGTGAATAATAAGAACATAAGTTGTATAAATATTAGAATTTTAGACATTAATAATCAGTTGGTTAACTTACGCAGTGAAGAAGTCCAAATGTATTTACACCTTCGAAAAAAATGTTAGTTTTCAATAAATACATTACTTCGTCTACCCCAAAAGTTAGTACTCATCTTGGAGTAAGCAAAAGCACACCTAAAAGGACCAAAAAATTAACAAGTGAAAATAAAAAGTTTCTTAAATTAATTGGATTATTAAAATGAGTATATTGGATATAACAAGTCCGCCTGGACATGATGACTCCATCGACGCTATCGAATATCATTCGTATAAACCATATGTAACAAGTTTCAATAGAAATGATGAAATCCGCATACCAATCAATCAACAAGATTTATATCTTTTACCATCAGCAAGTACACTGTACTTGGAGGGTACTGTGAATGTCTTAAACCGAGAAACTAAAGCAAAAATTACTTCTGTTCAATTTACTAACAACCCATTACTTTACCTTTTTCAAGATATTCGGTATGAACTAAATGGAGTGGAAATAGATAAAGTTAAAAATGCTGGTATATCAACTACAATTAAATCTTTAGTGTCAATGAATGACAGTGAATCCAAAATGTCAAAAGCTTGGGGTTGGGACATTCACGGTACAAAAAGTACCCAAGGTGGTCAATTCTCAGCATCCATACCACTTAAAAATATTCTCGGTTTTGCTGAAGATTATAATAGAGTGATAATAAATTGTAAACATGAATTAATTCTCCTTCGAAGTAATACGAACTTAAACGCTATTAAATTAAGTACTGGCGAAATCGTGGACGACATAGAGATCCGTAAAATTGTATGGCGGGTTCCTCATGTTAAAGTATCGGATAGAGAAAGACTCAATCTAATTAAACTTTTGGAAAAAGATCGATCCATTCAATTAGCATTTAGAAATTGGGATTTGTACGAGTATCCATTATTACCGATGACTACGAAGCATACATGGTGTGTTAAGACATCTTCTCAAATTGAGAAACCAAGATTTGTTATTATAGGATTGCAAACGAATAGGAAAAATAGTTCTTCCAGTGATATGTCGCAATTCGATCATTGTAATTTGCGAGATGTAAAAGTCTATCTTAATTCAACATACTATCCTTATGAAAGTCTTGACGTAAATTTCTTAGATCATCGTTACGCTTTATTATACGAGCAATATGCAAAGTTTCAACAGTCGTATTACGGACGTCGAACAGAACCTCTATTAAGCCCGTTAGAGTTCAAAGAAAAGGCACCTTTATTTGTGATTGATTGTTCTAGACAGAATGATAATTTAAAGACAGGACCAGTAGTCAATATACGTGTAGAAATCGAAAGTAATAGCGATATTCCAGACCAAACGTCAGCATACTGTCTCATACTCAACGACTGTGTTGTTGAATACAAGCCTCTCAGTAATATTGTTAAAAAGATAACATGAATAAATTATTTATTGACCTTCAAGGTTTTAAAGATTATAAAAACAACTTTATTGTCAAAGAATTGGCTTTGGCTGTTGGAGAATGCACTCAAGTATTCTTAGTAAAACCTCCATATTCATATACAAAGTTATCTTACCAAGAAAAGCAACAAATAGCCTGGATTGAAAAGCATAGAGGCATTTACTGGAGTGAAGGTCACATTGACTATCGAGAATTTAAACGGATAATTAAGCCTTTTTTAGAAAAGAAAAAAATATTTGTTAAAGGGAATGAAAAGGTAAAATGGATTAAAGAATTATGTGAAAATTGTCTGGTTACAAATGTAGAGGAACAAGGTTGTCCTAATTTCGTAACTCTACATAATCAATATTGTAATGAAAATAGCCTTGATTTTAATTGTATAAGTCATTCAAAATATTGTGCTTTAAAAAATACTATATGTATAAAAAAATGGTGTTTAAGAAATGCTGTTTGTACTATAGATAAAAATTGAATAAACTATTTTAAAATAACTATGAAATATTTTTAATTACAATATCACTTAACTTTAAGCCTTATAGGATTTAAAATAATACAAAGCTATCTTTTTACAATAAAAACTTTATTTATATTTTATAATTTTTATATAATAAAATTTCTTTACATACTTATCAATAACTAAACTAAAAACTATCACCACACAATTTTTTGGAAATTTTTCTTATTATAGTATCAGTTAGGTCCATTATTTCATCCACTGAATCTATCACCACATATTGAGCACTGGTCACCACATTGTTCTCGCAAATGCTGCTTTCTTGCGATTCGCAGACCGTCGAACAGCAAGGTTCATTTTTCAAATCACTGACTCTTATTTGTATAAGGCGTCTGCCTTTAGCTCGTTCCCTGTTGATGATGAAGGATTTTGCACTGCAGTGTTTAGATTTCTTTTTTTCAGGCTCGGTTTTTCGCTTGGCTCTCTTCACTCGCGATGATTGAGACTCATCGTTTGGGTTCTTGTCCATTATTTCTTGGCATACTTGTGTTAATCCCTCCCAGGGATCATGAGTGAACTGGGACAGCATAATACTTGTATCATCGTAGTTAGACATTTTCTGTAAAGTAAAAATAGAAAATCAAATTAGTTAATAATTGAGCATAAAATATAAGTAAAAAATAATAATATATAGAGCTATACTTACAAATAGATATTCTTTTGCCGTCGATGTGTATCCGTGCAACGCTATTTAATAAATGAGTCTAACAATAAAATATAATATCAATAAAATCAACAATAGCATTTACGTAAGTTGCGAAATCCCTTAATTTACAAATAAACAGGATGTCGGCATCTGGCACACACCTCAGGTGTCTTATTGCAATGCTATGCGATACTATGCAGGTAAATGCTTTTATTTCACTTGAATTGTGAATAATATTATAAAAAGATATAATAGGTAGGTACTACATTTTTTGAAAAGAATAAAACACAAAATTAAGTAGTATGATCAAACATTTATTTCAAGATAAATCATTAAATCATTATTTAAAAAGCTTAATAAGTAAGAACCTACATACAATATTTACAACTAGATTGACATTAAGTAAAAAACACAAAAAAAGAAATGGAATAAAATGTTTATTTCAGCTCTAAGTAAACAACAAAAAATAAAAACATGATATATCTATATTAAAGAATTATGTCCCCAAGCCTTTGTAGAAACTTTGTCAGGCATGATAAAACGTTTGTCATCCGCGTTAGATAAAGCAATTTTATTGACCGTCTGTGTAAAAATCTCATGCTTAATACACTTGAACAGTATATTCTTTTTACGCACTATTTTATCTAATAGTAAAGCATTACTATAATCGGATACTTGTAAGTTATTTATTACATTTTTTCTAATTCCTTTCGCCTTCTTGATAACATCAGATTCAGTTTTAATACAGTATAGTTTTGATCGTAACCCCACAAATTCAGTCATAATGTGACCTCCGAGTTCATCTTTAAATAGACCAGGTATCTTTTTGTTTCTGATAGGTAGGTTATAAGGATTATGAGAAACGTAATTACTAGTATCGAAATATTTTACGAAATGTTGCTTTAAGTCTTTATAAAAATCACTTGTTTTTATTTCATAGATAAAGCTATCGGTATCCGTATAACAAAGTCGCACTCTCTCTCCATAATGAGGCTTTATTACAGAGTAATGAAACTGGTACATGTGACTTTTAGAAAGCTCTAAAACGGTAAATCCAATATAAATTGGTTTATCCAATACAATTTGTTCCGGTTTCATTTGAACAGCAACTAAATTTTCAGAAAATATTGCTGCGCTGTGAAAATTTGGTCGTGCAATCAATTTTCCAGCAGAGAGTGTTCGGTTGGTTCTATTGCCACCATCCTGCCATTGATTAACTAATTTAACGTTTACGCGACGCTCGTTATCTTCCAAAGTTTTTCCGAAAATCGAGTTATTTAAAAGTTTAAATAGATCTTGTTGGAACGGTGTTATAGCTTTTTTTCTTAGTTCTGTATTAAGATTAATATATTCCGCTAAGAAATTACTTTGTTTAAACGTTACAATCCTATGTATTTTCTTTAAAATTAAACCATGGCTTAAACACGTCTTTAAATGAACGTAATGGATAACATATTCATATTTTGAATATAAATTTGGCACTAATTTAGATGTTGTGCCACCCGGAGGTATAAATTTTTCCGCACAAAAAGGATATTCGTTATGAGTACCATGCAATTTATCGGGGTATAATAAATCCACTTCAAGAATAAATCCGTATTCTGCATTATCTGGTATGTTCATAATTTGCAATTGATCAATTTCATGCTGTTTTAAAAATCTAAAGTCGGATACAGGTAAAAATTGACACATACTATAACCGTATAAATTATTACAGTCGATATATACTAGAAAAGAATCTGATACAGTTTCATCATAATTACGCATATAACTATTGTTTGCCTTTGCGTGTCGGGTAGAACATAAACAAATTCCACCCCTTATTCCCTTCTGTATTAGACGAACAATTTCTAAGTCTGACAGTAACTCTAGCTCTACTCCTGTTTTTAACAACATTGCATCAAACGATAAGCTTGGAGCTGTTAAGTAAAAGGCAGGATCTAATTGATAATTTTTTTTACAAATTGCTCTAAAGTTTTCAAATACGTCTGCTAGTAAATAAACATCGGTTTTGAGATAAAGATCTGTATATTCTCCCATATTAGATATGTTGAAAGTATCCCAAACCACTTGCGCATGAATATACTCTTCATCACTGATAATTTCTTCAGTCATAGAATTATAAAAACTTTCTTTAGATGGAAGCTCTGTCTCAGTATATGATCTCCAATATTTCATGTGATCGTAAGGATAGACACCTTTACGAGTCATAAGTTGAAATTCATTCTTTTTTGGGAAACATTGTTGTAAGTGTTTAAAATCGGATTTATCTAAACCGTTTGCTAATTTTTCTAAGCTCGTACCCAAAAACTTAAAAGAATCTACAAATCTTATTTGAGCAAACTGATTATCAGATATCTTTAAAAATTTTGTGAAGGATATATAGTTTTCCTTGTTCTTCGCTATTACTTTTATAGGACCTAAACTTTCCGCTAATTCCTTAATAAACAGATGACAATCGTAACCTGCTAAATTGTGAAAAAAAAATAGGAATTAGTTTAGGGAGATTGTACTGTAAGTTGCAGTGCTGATGAGATGCGCCGCGATAGCGGCCTGTCAGGTGGCAGTGATCTCTAACCTTATCCAACAACAAGAGATTATTGCAAATGTGACAGAATTCAGCACGAGCATACATTTCTGCATCTCTTTCATTAAACATCATAGGAACCGTGATATTTAAAACGTTATAAATTCTTTTTATATCTTTATAAAGACATTTTAGAAATTGTTGAGAACAGTCTCGCCCGCGGTAATTAACATATCGGTTGAGACTGCTATCGAATGAACAGACTATGTAATAAGCAAAGGCTGCTGGAATGTGTTGTTTACGATTCAATGTAAAACTACAAGTAGGATCTGGCTCGCATGTCACTATCGGTTTAAGAAGTGTTTCAAAGTCCGCGTATATTACAAAAGGTACATCTTGTTTTCGATTAAAATTTTTAAAACAGAGATAACTACCTCTTTCCGGGAGCACGGTGCGTACACCACTACAAATATGAGCGTCAAGTTTATTTTCGGATGTGAAGAAAAGTAAACAATCATCACAAAAGTATATCATGCCATGATGCTTAGTTATTTGTGTACGAACAAGACGCGATAAATTTTTTATTAATACGTAATGAGATTTGTTCTTTTTTTCAAGTAAAAGTAAATTGATTCTAGTTTTCCTTTTAAACTCAGATCTATAAATCGGTCCAACAACGCAATTACCTTTTAAAGAATAAACATTTATGCTTATAGTTCTGTTATTTTCCTCAAATATTTTAATATCATCAAAAGTAACCGGAAAGTTCATACCATTAATATTTAAAACCTCTTTAAAGTGTGGGTACGATGTCGTGCGATCACAGTTGCGTTCGGCTGTATAGAGCGATGCCACAACGCTCCACATGAAACAAAACTTATCATTGTTTTTTATATTAATACATGCTTTTTTCTTTTTTATAACCAAAGGTAAATCTACATAGGTTGAACCAGAACCACTTAATGGTTCGAATTTGTTTATATTTATTTCTACGTAATTACTGTTTAAAAAAGCCCAACCACTATCACGTTCTTGAAATTCTTCAATCTTTTTACTTAACACACTAACAATAGAGTCGAATACCTGGTCAAAGTCAAAGTTACGATGTATTGTAATATTTTTAGTCGCAAACGATTTATTTTCATGATTTTCGCTATGTGGTAAAATAAAATTAGCAAAATATTCTACATTAATCTTTAAGTTAATATGTTTAATTAAAGACTTTTCTAAAAGGTGAAGCAATTTTTCGCGTATACTATTAAGAAATACCTCTGGTAAGGACTTCTCCTGTTCTCCAGCCGCTAGTATTCTGTAGGTAGCAATACGACCTTTAAATGCAGCTGCGATCTTGACTATACCATTTTCTTCCGGAGCTGCACTCTTATTTTTGTGCATGTCACTCCTTAAATGCCCCACCCATTGATTATTTTCCACGCGTATGGAACAAGGACTACAAAAAGGCATTATTAATTAATATTAATTATGTTTACCTTAAAAGCTGAAATAAACACCGTATTAACTAATGTTGGTGGGTTATTACAACAGACACCTAGGACTAAAATAAAGCGAAAACAATAGAAACTAATCTAATATAAAAGAAAAAAATTACTAATTAGTTACCACACATCAAGTTTATTCATTCATTTGACAGTAGGCACAGTAAAGTAATCGCAGTGGTTATTAATTGCTGCGCTGCACGTTGCGGGTTCGACTCTGCACGGGGCAAATATTTGATGACTTACAATATAAGTAGTTGTTCCGGGTCTGGGTGCGGGTGTATGCGAATTTAAAAAAAATGAAAATAATTTTGAAAGAAATAAATTATTCTTAGTGTGAAGCAAAGTATTAAAAATTAAAAATTAAAAATTTTAAAATTCTCATTAAAAATCTACAGCCATGTGACAGCACTACTACTGAACTGCTATGTTATAGCAAGAGTAAAGAGTCAAACTTAATGTGTGGACAACTATAATGAAAAATAATCTTAACTTAAAGGAATATTAAAAACGAAAACTACTAAAAAAGTTGTATATTATATTATTATACTTATCTCTAAAAAAAGACTGTACACTTATTATTTAAAATTTATTTTATTACTATAAAATAAAGGCTCCTGGTCATTAAACAGGGTTTTTGTATTTTTCATAAATTTTTGAAGATCTCGCCACTCAGATGACTCCGTGTTTAGCTGGACCTTCACGGTGACGAGCGCCTTCTTGTAGCGTTGTTCGGGCGGTGTCTTGAGCGCGTCGCTAGTGGTGTATACGCGCACCTCCACGTAGTATGCGCCTTCGATGTCAGCGGTGCGTCGCACCACGCCGTTGGCTACTTTCGTGGTCACGCTGCTACTCAGCTTCTGACCACTAGCGTTACGCCGTTGAGTGTTCTCAACAGCTATGGTCTCGTCGTCCTCAGACAGCAGTTCGAACACGTCCTTCGGGCTCTTCGTTTGACCTCTGAAAATAAGATAGTATTGATTAAATAATGTCTCACACAATTAACTTTACCTAAAAAACATTCCCACACATCAACATAATATGCTTACCGCGGTTTAGTAACAGGTTTCTTTTTTGTTACTTTTGGCAAAACACTTTCATTCTCTGAGTCTGATCTGTAAAACGAAAAAAATATATGTTAATAAAGTTAAATGTTAAAAACACAAAAAATATAAATTAATTGAACATATTAAATAATATTTAGCATTAAAATTTAATTTAATTCAGTTCAAAATTAATAAAGTAAGTTAATAAATAAAGTAAGATGTATGCAGTAAGTACACAGCTCTAGTGCACATTTTTCCTTGCTAGAATGACTAGAAAAAAGTAAGTAAATAAATGCTCGCAATATACCTTGCCACAGTTGTCGTACTCTTCCTCTTGCTTGTGTTTTTACGCGCGGTGGAGGATGAGCCCCCTCCGAAAACAGCTTCAAACTCTGAGTCAGACCTGTAAAGATAGATAATTAATTAACGTATGTCTGAAGTTACAACTTCGTGTATACGACGCCGCCTCTACACCGCCGCCGTTCCTAATGTATGCATTGCCATCTGTTGCACGGCAAAGCCAGCATGGTGAGGGCGGCGGCGGCGGCGGCGACGACGGTGCGGTACAGCAGAACAGAGGCTTCGTCTTTAGGAAGGTTTTTATATAGTTCAAGTGAAAGATAAAATAATAATTTAAACTTACATTTTACCTTGCAGGTGATAACAACAGGGTAATTGATCTTGAGCTGCGATTTTCTTCAACACCAGTAACTTATTGACTGTGGAGCACTCGGAGACTTGTAGACTTGTGAAGAATATGGCGATAATCAAAGAAACACTCGGTTTTATTGACCAATATTGTTAATTTTGCTAAAATTCACAGGGTTGTCAACATAAAGTTTTTTTTTAAAACTGCTAAATCAACCTTATCATTAAAAAAAAGTACATTAAAATAAAGTATAGTAGAAATATTTTGTTATAATCTATGTATATGTATATATAACCAATATAATATAATAAGCTACAGGGTTTGTTTGTTTGAACGTGCTAATCTCAGAAACTACTAGTCGGATTTGAAAAAATCTTTTTGCATTTAAAAAGCCTAACTCTTGAGAAAGGCTATAGGTTATATTTTATCCCATAATTCCTACGGGATCAAAAGTTACGCGGGTTAAACCGCGCGCAGTTTATTATATATAGTTTATTATAGTTTATTATATTTGAAATAATTTGGCAGGTATCATAGTTTTAAAGATGTTGAAGATTAGATAAGTAAGCTGTGAATTATGTTAGATTAATCACAGCTTTTTAATACTTATTATTTTTATTTTTCATTGTGCATTTTTTTTTTTTTCAATTTGTACATTTTAATCATAATACTTCATTTTAGATTGTGAAATCTATTGATTAGAATACTTATTATCATATTTTATTCATCCACAGCATAGCAGTATTCGCTCATTCGATTTGTGTCAGCCCTGTTGCATACGATTATTGCAAAGTCGTCATTTAAAATATATTTGTGTGATATTTAATATTTCTGTTTATTTGAACTAAATAAAATCTTTGTAATTTTCCTTTAAGTATTGAAAACTAGCTTTAGCCAACGGCTTTGCTCTCGTCAAACTTTGATTGAACACTCATTTCACCCAAATAGGTTCTTAGTTATTGAAAAATTGTTGATACAAGGTATTCAAGTATTCAATTTGTTCGGAAGTTATGCTTTTATTGCTCTAGGATAATGTAGCATTCTAATGGTGATAGAAATTTTAGTGGTAATAGTTTCACGTCTTCAGTGATGCCTATGTAGTTACTACAATGCTCCCTATTTTAAACGGTATATAATAATGTGTACCTAAGGCTAGCTCTGTTTCTGCTAAGGGGAGGACCTGCAGTGTGTCTAGTAGGTTTTTCGTTATAAACATTATTTAATAAATAACATAAATTTAAAAATTTCCTATTTATGATACTCTTAGCATAGATTTAATGTAAATATTCTATTATAAAGGTACGTACCTACTTCATTGTTTTACTCTACAATTTTATTAAATCTCCAAATAATATTTTCGCTAACTTTTTACGATAATATCTTATCTTTTAATAAAAACCGGCCAAATTATTTATTATTAAAGTAAAAATAAAACTGAGTATTTTGTGAATATTTCAAGTGCCTACATGTTGCTATTATCGAAATCGAGCTAAAACGAGTAAAAAAAATCATGTTTGTTGTATGGGAGCCCACCCTAAAATTTTTATTTTATTCTGTTAATAGTATTTGTTGTTATAGCAACAATAAAAATACATCATCTGTGAACTGTCTAACTATCACCGTTCATGAGATACAGCACAGCCTTGTGACAGACGGACAGACAGCTAAGTCTTAATAATAGGGTTCCGTTTTTACCCTTTGGGTACGTAACCCTAAAAATCAGTGAAAAGTTAGTTATTTTTCATCATAAATCTGAAGTATCCTAAAGTATATAAAATTATTTTAAGCTTAAGCCGATAAAACCTTTTCAAACGACACCCCGGTTTAGCAACTTTTTTAAAGAATAAAATCCTTGCATAACGAAACATTTTTGTGTTTGAGTTAAAATCAGAGTTTTCCCTGAACTCATAATATATATATGACAAAGTTCTTGCTTAATTTCATAGTTCTAGGACAGCGGGAAGTACCCTATTAATTTTAATTCCCTTGTTTTAAATCCATATATTCCTGAGATAAAGGGTCTTAACAGACTGACAATAAAGTGATCTTATAAGTACCTACCTACCTACCATAGAAATATTATTTTTAAAAAGTATTCAATTTAACAACACAAATAACTTTACAAGTAGGTAGGTAAATCATCATTTCAAAAACATGTTTTTCGACCTAATTTTATGAATTCTTTTGAAATTGCCGCATCGGTATAGGTAATGAAACGTGTAAAACAAAATTGCTGACGGAATGTCTGCATTGTATTTACCTGTGAGTTATTAGCGTACTGTAATATAATTAATTTATTACAATAACTAGTATTTGTCCACGATTTCACCCGTGAAAACCTCGATGCAGTGGGAATATTTTGTGAAATACTATGCCTATTATAATAATATGTAGGTATTATCTCAAACCATTCTTTCAACACTCGTATGCAAAATTACAAATCATTCCGTCTACTACATTTTGCGTTTAAGAGTAACAAATGTTCAAACAAAATACCTTTAAATCTTTAAATCGAAAATCTACGATATCAAATACATACATACATTCAAACAAACTTTCGCACTTATAATATTACATCGCCAGGTTACTTTGCTCTTGTCTAGCGTAAGGTATAAAATAAGATTGCTTTAATGACATTGTTTTGATATATGTAGTTTTAAATATTAATTACTTAACAAACCGATTTCATAATATCTTGAAAACTACTGAATTGATTTTGATGAAACTTGAACAGTTCTCTGATTTAAGTGAAAACTTGTATTATGAAAACTATTATTAACTGACTTACAGTTTCTGCGCGTAGAAATACGTGTACAAACAAACACGCATACATACTCTTATAATTATTGACAACCTCAGTGGTGTGGTGGATTAAGGCGCTGAGAGGTCGAGGGTTCGGAGCATAAAACTGTTTCCGGATCTCTTTAGTAAGGCTTACCATGGGGTCATGTGGTTGGAGTGGTTGTCTGAGGATTTTATTCTTGATTTATTTATTATGAAAGGTTTAGAATGCATTCATAAACTAATAATAAATTCCTACAGTACCGCGAAATGTATGGTCTAGTTGATTACATCCTTTTTTGAAGTGGGTTAAAAAAATATCATTCTAAAAATATATGAGCGAAGAAATAAATAGTCTAACCAGAAATTAAATCTAAAGTAGCATGAATTTCTATAACAAAACAGCAGTAATAATATACCTAAGTACTTTCAAAATGCTGACCAAACATCCATGCTTTGATTGTTTAAAACCAAAGTAAGGCATTAATTCAATCTTCGACGTAGGTAAGGCGTTAGCTCAGTTGGTAGAGCACCGGCTGATATTCGAGAGTGGTGGGTTCGAATCCCACTCAGTGTGCGCTGGGTTCAGAATATTTATAATGTTTTCTGATTTGTACAAATTTGTTCGCAGTTTTATGTTATTGGGTATTCTATATCACATGGAAAGAGCGAATGCTTGAGCGATTGGAATTTGATATAGAATGCCCAATAACATACTACTGAATAATAATACTATGGAAAGACAGCACGCGGGTTTAGGAAGAAACTGGCTTCATAGAACGTTGTCGCAACACATCAAGTGTTATATTTGGTGGCAGATATTATATCAAAGGTGATCGCTAGCCATTCGAACTCTGATGGTTTCCTTCCACTTTTTAGTAAGTAGTCACTTTTTTCACCAAATGCTTATTTAGGTACAGGCAGTAAAACTTCATGACAAATAGGACAAATCGGTTAATTCCTTCAATTAGTTATTATGAATGCGCGCAGCAAAATCTTCGTGTTTATCGAAATACAATAAATCCACCGCGGGCGTGACAATAACCATTAACGGTGAAAGGGACGAACAAACATGTCACTACAATATCTCAACGCAACCTAAATCTTCCGCTGACGAGCGGGGACGGTCCGCTCGTTCTATATTTAAAGGTTGCTGGTAGAATTATAATAACAATTTCAATTCAACCGACTTCCCAAGGAGTAGGTTCTCAATTCGTCTGTATGTTTTTTTTGTGTCTTTGTTACACGATATTTCAGACAATTATGAATCGATTTTTAAAATTCTTGTTTCATATGATACTTCATAGTCCCATAGAAGTTTCATTGAAGTCGGTTGATTACTTCATTGAAATTTTTTGAAACAACATATATGATTTCGGAGAATGTTTACGTGGATGACACTAAGTCGGTGACGTTTTGACATGAAGTCAGTTTTTTCAATGCTGTGCATTCGTTGATTATTTGTCCACAGATCTTAACTTACACATTTATGATCTATTTCAAACAAAAATAATTAACTTCGCTATTATCGCGGTCATCACCACTACTTCAATATACAAATTCACGTATGTGCGAAAGGTTCATTTAAACATCTACTGATTTTGATTCACCTTTCAAGTCCTAACAGCAATGGAAGTTTTAGTTTAATTGAACGTAAATATAAAAATAAATAATTATATATCGAAATTAAAATTTCAAAGTATGGCAATATGTAAACATTGCAGAAGCAACTTGCTTCTTTAATCTTTTTATGGATTTATAGGAACTTTATATTGTTTTCTTAGTTAAAACCGCTTCTCACTTTTACCTCCACCATAGGTAAGCCCACATTTTATGAATCTTGGCGTGTTTTTATCCAAATGTTAAATAAATAGTTCCTACAAAAATAAATATGAGCCGATATAAGACATGAAGTGACATAATATTGTCTTAAGTTTTCGCGATTCATACTATTAAATAAAACACTTTTTAACCGGATTAATCGCGTACCTATATTTACATTTTAAATTTTAACTCGAACGTCTCGGTGTCTTTGCAGACCCCGTGGTCACGAGCGACTGACAGTCGATCGGTAAATATTGCTAAATGAATAAACTCATCCGAACTCAGAAAAGGAAAAATTAAAATGGCCGCCGTTTCTAAACAGTAGGGGCAAAATACTATTTTACTGTGGTTTTGTCGATAAAATGTATCATATTACTTTGCCTTAATGGGTCCGACATTGGTGACCAGACACACTGTATATGCACGTTCAACAACAAGTTAAGCCCATCGGCCATCGTGAGTTGCAAAATCTATAGTATAAACGTGAACGTTTGTGGCGATAGATGTTGTTGTTTCCCGCTGATGGCTTGTCGGATTGTGCTCAAATTTTGCACAAGAGCAAAATTTGAGCACAATCCGCATAGCCTTGCGACTTTACCAAGATTTGAGTCTTGGTAAAGTCGTAGAGAGCTACTAGAGAGCATCTTCAGACAGAGAGAATCTTTCTGGGTAAGTAGGAAGTGGGTTAGCGTATCTTCGTTGCATAATTTATTAAATATGGTGGTAATTAGAAAAACATAAAGTTTTAAATTACAATTGTGATATTAATAAGGTGCTAATTGAATGGGTACCTTGACCACCTCTGACTTTCCAGCCGAATTACGCCGATATCATGGATTTCCTGTACCTGATGGAGCAATTCCGCGACCTGATGGTTAACCAGATGGAGACCACAGCGGCAGAGGAGCTCTCCAACAAGATCCTGGCCAGGAAACTGGAGAACTCTAACAAAGCACTGCTGGAGAGCATTGCTGGTTCGTTACTTCATCATCCTTAAACTACTCATTTTATTATTATACTACACTGATATCCTTTTAGAGAAAGTAGACCGTGCGAGACTCATAGGTTTGGCTCAGAATAGCCATACCGGCTCTGAAGAAGCATGACGTTATAAGCCAACAAAAACGTCAACCAACCAGTGCTGAGCCAGCTTGGTGGATTACGGCCTAAACGTCCTCGTCATCCAAGGGAGAGACTCATAGCCTTGCCGTGAGCTCATTGCAAAGAGTTATGATGAGTAATCAGTCACACATCTGGCGACCCGTCCTTTGTGGTCGGGCCTCGTAAGGGTATATCTGGCTAGCTATCACAGTCATCCAAATATCACCGCTCAGGCGGTGATGGGTTGTGAAAAGACATATTTTTCCGAAGCCCTTGTACTGCCATCTTCATAGCATCTGCACTTATTACCAGGCGGAATACTAATCTACGATAGTAAGGGAAACGAGATACTAGAGAGATCTGCATTCATTTAAGATTGAAATAAAAAGATAAAGCTTTGTTAAAATTAAGTTAGACTAAAAAGTTTCACGAAAATTTAAAACTAACGAGTCTCTTATGAACTAAAAATGAATATTCCAGAAATCAACAAATCACTCGAGACGGAGACAAGAGCTTTCGAGGAAACAATGGCTGTGAAAGCTGAAATAATTGGCAAACTGGACCAAGAGTTGACATTCCTGCAAACTGATGCCACCGTTAAACTGAAGAAGAAAATGTACGTAGGCCTCATTTGTTTTGACCTACGTAGAGCAGCTTTGAATATTTTTACCACATCTGGATAAGCCTAAAAGACCACTAATCCGATAGCCCGATTGATCATACGGCAATTATCATGCTTCGGGCTATGATGTTTCAGGCAATGTTTTTTGAAGTGCCAGTGATATCTTAAGTGTGTAGGCTTCCATCTTCGACCTTCTCTACGCGTACCCTCAGCTAATTGAGTTTTTTTTTGTATATTGAAGGATAGGACGTTTGTCTTCCATGCCACCTGATGGAAAGTGCGCATGATGACTATGGTGTTACACGTCCATACACGAGATAGATAAGTGCGAGTTTAGACTTTGATAAAAAACAAATGAGACAACATCATCATCATCATCAGCCAGTATACGTCCACTGCTGGACATAGGCCACCCCCAAGGTTCTCCACGTCGCTCGGTCCCGCGCCGCCCTCATCTAGCGTTTACCCTCGACTTTTATCTTTGGATGAATGAGACAACAGCCATTTGTGAAATTAAAATTAGTTGGGGATGATTATTTTCAACATTTTTGGATTTTGGTTTTCTGCACGAGGTTTCGGGTGCAAATTCGCATGAACACCGCTGCTTACTCTGTTTTTTTTTTATTTAAAATAAGTTTAATACTGAATCACAGATTGAATGTGTTTATTTTGTCTTGATAGTTTAGACTCTGAACGACAGATGGTGCTAGCAACACGTGCGCATAATGTTCGAAAGGAGGTTCTGAAAGAAGAAGAAATAGAGACGGTGGAAGCCTATGAGAACCAGATCAAACACCACTTGCAAGAGGAAAAGAATTTGAGGGCCAGAAGGTAAGTTTTTGATATTCCAATTATTTTGCCTATAAATAGTATTTTACATTTATTTATTTAAACATTAATTGTATATAGATGCATAAGGAATACTGGAACAAAAATAAAGATTGGCAACAATGTACCTACAACGGCACAGTTTAGTTTTGAAATAAATGTCGAAAATTATGTACATCCGGATGGCTGGACCATTTGGCGTATAAAGCTGGCTCTTACATAGATCGATAAACAATCGTAGGTGACTGCAATCTGCCTACATTTTATCGTTTGTGACTGGTTAGTTTATTCAAAAAATCAAAAAAATGGTGTCCAGCCAGCCAGAATTTCGTAATTATGAGCATCTCGGATCTCAGCCCCAAGACGGTTTTGAGAACCCAGTTCTTATTAAAAGTATAGTGACTGGATATGTGACTGCAACCAAAGTTGTTTCATTCAATTTGATACGATACTTTTCGAGAAATCACAAAAACAAACTGTCCAGCCAGCCATAATCCGGTCGGCTGGACCATTTTGTTTTTGTCGATATATCAATAATTATAACACTGAAAGCAGCTAATTTAGAAAAAATCCTTAGTGACTGGATATGTGACTAACATTATCAATATATATAAAACTGTTCCGTTACTGACTGAGTGACTGAGGTACTGAGGTACTGAGTGACTGAGTGACTGACAGACAACGTACAGCCGTAACTACTAGGCGTAGAGAGCTGAAATTTGGAACATACATTCTTTAGGGGATGTAGAGGTGCACTAAGGAAGGAATTCCCGAAATTCCCACGGGAACGGGAAATATAGGACTTTTTAGTTTGTATGAAAAATCTTATTCCTTGAGTGCACCGATGTGAAACCTGGTGTAAAGATTTCTCAATGTGTGTCTGGTTTTGTTATGAAAGGAATTCCCGAAATTCCCACGGGAACGGGAAATATATGATGTTTTAGTTTGTATGAAAAAATCCCATCCCTTGAGTGCACGGATGTGATACTTGATATAAAGGTTCCTTAATAAGTGTCTATTTGTACTGTGGAAGGAATTCCCGAAATTCCCACGGGTTGGACTTTTTAGTTTGTATGAAAAATCTTATTTCTTGAGTGTACGGATGTGATACTTGGCATGAAGGTTCTTCAAAGAGTGACTGGTTGTGCTACGAAAAAAATTCCCAAAATTCCTACGGGCACGGGAAATATATGATTTTTAGTTCGTATGAAAGAAACTTATTCCTTGAATGCATGGGTGTGATACTTGGTATAAAGGTTCTTTCAGTGGGTGTCTGATTGTATAGTTTCTGAAATTTCCACGAGAACGATAGCTAAGCGCACACAAAGTTGCGGGATAAAGCTAGTATAGCTATAAATATGAATGATTCGTGCATTTATGAGTCATTGGCAAAAAGATTTTGTTGACACCTGTCAAACTTCCGGCTGGCTGGACCACCCATTCCAGCACTTCTGAAAGGCCTTCGCAGTCGGAATCTTATAAAACGGTTAGTGACTGGGACGAAGAACACAAATCTTCGTTTGTGACTACTCTAAATGCAGTCAATCAAAATATATAAGCAATTGTTTTTTTGACATGTTTTGTTGAATTAGGGTGACCAAATTTTAGAATACTTTTTTTAGAATTCCTTTATTAATTTAATTTTAATTGTTGAAGTTTGGGAAATTATTCTTAACACAGCTTGGTTAGTATATATAAGTGAGAATGTATAGGGTTCAGAAATAATAGTGTAAAATATTTTAAGGGGTCATTAAGAAATGTGTATAGACACGATTTACGTACAAAAAAATTTTTTTTTCATTTCAAACTTCTGCTAAGTACCTTGACGCGAGGTCACTCCCGGTCACGACCGAGCGGGCGAAACAGCTGTTATACGTCATAGGCGTGTAGTTACCGTGCCACGTAAAATGGTAGGTACTTTGTTATTTAATATTGTTTTACGTTTTTATTATTTGCTAGTAGTCGTATATTACAAATTAAACTTAAATTTTGTTAAGGTAGGTCCCTACTACCTACTTAGTAAAGGGGTTTGAAAATTTTTGTATGGAGCCTGGCACACCTACTGTCCGCCATTTTGATTTTTTTTCGATTTTGCGTCGCACTATAAAACTTGTATATTTCGATTGCTAACATACAGATGAGCAAAAAATGTTATGTAACATATGGGTCTAAAACGTCACGTTTTAGAGATAATATGGAAAACAATTTTGCTAAATAATTCCAATTTTTCATATATTTAATCGTTGAAATACCTCTCAGAATGTATCAAATTAGCATGATTGCTTGTAGTATTATCTTGCACATTAGTTAAGAGTAAAAATACCTTGTTTCTACACCTACCTATCTGAAACCTGACAATGCCATATCAACCCGGCATCGCCGCCGCGCCGCACCGCGCTCCCAGCCGGCTAGACGCGTTAAAATGGATTGTGCTCATAGAGCGCAACGCCTCTGTGGCAATTCAGATTGTGTAGGTATCTATAAGTAATTGTTATTGAATGCAGATATAGCTACTTTAGCAAAAAAAATTAGTACTTACATACTTAATTACCTACTCTTAATGGAGTTCGGGAGTTTTAATTCCCAGTAAGTATTAATTATTGAGGCTATGGCGCTAGGACTAGAATAGACAAGAAAAATAATTTATTTCTTGGGAATATTACAATATTCTCCTGAACCATGTCAGTAAAAATAATACACAACGACTTATTCTCCAGTTCAGACCTGTGCACTCTTAGGGTGCGTACAAATTGGTAGTAATGCAACTAGTAATGTAATATCCAGCGTCCGATGCCTGCGCTCGCTGTATTTGTACGTGTATTCCGCACGAACTGAGCATTCAATACGGGCAACCTAACGGTGTGTACAGATTGCTAGCAATGCGACTAGTAATGTAACATTCTGCGCACGTTGCGTATTTGGACGTGTAGTGCGCAGAATGTTACATTACAAGTTCCATTACAGCAATCTGTACGCACCATAAGTAAGTTTTTTTCCGTATTTCGTCGCGAGCACGGTCCGTAGCCGCACACGTTCTTTTCAACCGACTTCTAAAAGGAAGAGGTTATCAAATCGTGTGTATGTTTGTTACTTGATTAATTGGTCAATTATGAATCGATTTGTATGATTCTTGTTTCATTTGATAGATCACAATAAGCCAGAGGTGGCCCATTGAAGTTTAATGAAATCGACTCAGTACCTTCTTAAAAAAAACATGTACGAAAGCGGAGGATATTTTCCTACGTAGGTGACATTTCACTTCAGCCAAAGTTTTGACAAGGATTTAAAAATGTTAGTGATGTTGGATTTTTAATGCTCTGCATTTCATAATACCTATCTCCACGACACTTCACAAAATTAATAGATCACACGGGATATAGAGTCCGAAGACCTCATTCGTGCTCTCATTTTTATCAGAGCTTTATCAGTATCATACCTATATTAAAACTCGCCTGAGTGACTGATAGACAAAGTACAGCCATAACTACTAGGCGTAGAGAGCTGAAGCTTAAACATACATTCCTAGGGAAATGTTGGAGTGCACCAAGGCAAGTAACCCGAAATTCCCGCGGGAACGGAAAACATATGACTTTTAATTTGTATGAAAAACTTATTCACTGAGTACACCGATGTGAAACTTTGACGACCGGCTGGTGTAGTGGTAATACACACGATTTGATAACCTCTTCCTTTTGGAAGTCGGTTGAAAAGAACGTGTGCGGGACGGACCGTGCTCGCGACGAAATACGGAAAAAATCTTACTCAGGATGCCCGTATTGAATGCTCAGCTCGGCGCAATACACGTCCAAATACAGCGAGCGCAGGCATCGGACATTACTAGTTGCATTACTAGCAATTTGTACGCACCCTTATACAAATACCTACAAAATATCTTTATTTAAAAACAAAATAATTTTACACAACCGGGCTGGAGACCACTGTTAAGTATAAAAATACCTGTATTAGTGGACCCCGCTTTTCCACAATAGTACTGTGGGGGATAGCTCCAGTGGACTGTATAGTCTATGAATCCGATTAAGATTTAGTCAAATGATGCGCTATCCACCCACTCTATTAGCTGGAATCGATGCGAGGGGCAAAAGGAAAATGCGAATTCACCACTTAACACGGTCGTGAAAGTCCAGCCGCGCGGCACTATATCACTCGCGAATACGCCACAAGCACACTCTATTTCCCGCGCTCTTCTATTACTGTATTCTGCCTTCAGTCTTCTGTATTCTGTCTTCTATATTGACTTCAGGCTTCTATATGAGTCTTCGGGCTTGAGATTCACTGTACTGTTGCTTGAGGCTTCTTTCGGAGGCTTCTTTCTTCCGGAGATCTTCACTCTTCGGGATCTTTTCGGCGAATCCCACGCGAATGTTTCGCTGGCGGAGTGTGGCGCATTCTTAAGTGATTTTGTGCAGGCGCGCAAGGGTACCGCACAAGAGAGAGTAATGCAAGCGTGCGAGCGGGACACACATATGTCTGTCTCGCTCGAATCTAATTCGAACTTTCTAGATTTTTCTAATAAGATTCTGACTAGATTCGACTATTCTTATTAGATCTTTACTATATTCTAATTTGAAAACTATTTACAAATTCTATTAACTATTTAGATCTCTCTCTCTATGTGCGGGAATGACAAGACCTTCAAAACCATCTCTTTATTTGCAAATCAGCCCTAATACAAATCAAGCTATTTTGAACTATAATCACGTAACTTTTCGTAGCAGTTATTGATTAATCAAATTACAATCAGATTACATAGATAACGATTAAGCAAACACTTTCTCAAGCTAATAAAAACTGTTATAAACTTCTTACAAACTAACACTTGTATGTGACACTATTCACTATAAACACTATAAAAACACTATTTTAAACGTTCTTAGCTCTTTAAGAGTCTTATAAAACACTATAACACTATCTATATACACTGTTTAAGTTTATACAACTGTCTTTTAACTGTCTTATCGTCACTGTCCTGCACATACTCCCGCCATGCGTTGTCACCGCCGTTGACGACGCATCTTCCTCGGTGCAGGCAGGTGACTCGGAGATCAGCACGACGAGCTGACGGGTCTTCCGTGGAACCCGTCTCTCGCCCGCGCGTCGACTGTCAGGGCCGGGGAAGGTCGCCACGTCTCCCGGCTGCATTGCGGGGCCGCGCCCGTGCGGCTCCCGCCGGTGATGGAGGTCCGGTGGTGGGTACTCCCGGGGCTACCTGGCCCGGAAGTGGTTCGCCAGCTGTAGGGAGGCGCGCCAGCTATTGCGCCCCCTGAGGCCACGTTCGGTGAGCGGGACCATGGATGGCGCGTACGGCGCCGGCCCGCCCACAGTGGAGCGGTACGGAGTGCGGGGTCTACCGTCGACTGTGGGGTCGACCTCCGCCAACAGAGGTCACAGGACTTCTTCGGAGGGACGCTACTTGCGTAGCAGCGTCGCGGATGCTGTCTGTCAAGTCGCGTGGATGAATTTTCTTTTGTTTTCCTTTTCTGTCGACGCGACGGCTGTTTTCTATGTTGCTGTTTGATGGCGGCGATACTGTGTTCTATGTTTTCTGTTTTCTCTGTATTTTCTGTTTTCTCTGTGTTTTCTATTTTCTCTGTGTTTTCTATTTTCCTGTTAAGTGCGTTGACGTAGTGTACTCGTTGGCCTTTGTTGCGAGTGCGCGCTCCGTGCAACACCCATCCGAGCGGAGTGAGAGAGGCGACAGGTTGATCGCGCCGTCCCTTTCTCGATGTAGACGCGACGAGTAGGGGCCAGTTGTCTTGCCCGATGAGTATCTTCGGTTTCGCTGTTTCATATTGGAGCTTCTCGGCGATGTCTTTGATGTGTTCGCAGTCCGCGAGGTCTTCGTGGGTGACGCGCTGTGTAGATAGATTCAGCCCGGTGAATGTATGTGCGTGAATATTGTGTCGCCCTTCTGTTGTCTGTAGCGTGATAGTGACCCTGCGTGACTGCTCGGACTCGAACTCTGTACTTGCGATGGCTTCAATATGAAGTGGCTCGACGGGTCCCTTGGCGCCTACTTGCTGTGCTATCTCGGCGTCTATGAGCGTTACTGTCGAACCGTCGTCGAGTAGCGCGTGGGTCTTGACGCTTCCTCGCGGCCCTGTGACTTCTATCGGTACGATCTTGAGATAAGCTTGAGTGTTCACTGACGTCCACGTAGATGCGACGATTTCTGTTCTATGTTCTGTTTCTTCAAGCTGTTCGATGACCGCGCGCCTCTCAAAGTGAAGGAGAGGGTGGTGTAGCCTGTTACACCCGTCTGTATTGCAAAGCCTCTCCCTGCACGCGTGGTTTCTTGCACGATGACGGAGACACCTGTAACATAAATAATTAGTTTTTGCCAAGTCCCATCTTCTGTCTGGGTCGGCTTCTATAAAACTTCGGCAGCTGCCGGCGTGGTGCCCTTTCTTCTCACAAATAGGACACCATGGGTCGAAATCTGTATTCACTGTAACTGTTCGCTGTGGCGCTGTTCTGTTTTGACTGTATTCTTGATTTAATTTTCTGTTCGCCGCCAGGTGGTCTTCCGCGACGCGCTCCGGTTGCGCGTAGGGTCCGCAGCGATCCGCTTCTCTCTGTAAGAAGTTAGCAAGTTTTAGTAAATCTGCTTCATCTTGAGGATTCTCGGCAGCGTAGTCAAACCAGCGATATCGCATAGCCGGCGTTAGCTTCTCTGTTGTAATCTTCGTGACTTCCGGGTTGTACAGGTAGTGGACCTTCCCTAGGGCACGCAGCGTTGTTACTATATTGCAGACCCGCGTCGCGAATACGCACAGGTCTCTGGGCGCGTCCGTAGGCTTCTGTAGACCCCGTAGTCGTTCGAGCTCGGCGAGGGCGATAGCGTCGGGCCGTCCGAAACGCGACTCGAGAGCTCGCAGGATATCTTCGGGCTTCGCGTTGTACAGCAGAAGCCCTTCGACGACTTCCCGAGCTCTTGAACGCAGGCTCCGACGCAGACGCGCTGTATTTTCTATGTCGCTGTAATATCCCGCTGTTTCTTGATACGCTGCCTTAAACATGAGCCATTCTTGGTATGACCCGCTGTACGGAGGGAGTTCTGCATGGATTCTAGGCGGCGGCGGCTGCGGACCCGTCCTGGCGGCGAGTGCGATGGCTGAGGCCAACTCGCCGAGGTCGATCTTCTGTTGCGGCACGGCGACTGTGTCCCCTCCCGCCGGTACTGGATCCGGGGGGGGGATGAAGCTCGCCGGTGCCGGGAGCGCCGCAGGACGCGTCGGTTCTTCAATCTGTTGCGGTTGCTGTGGAGGCTCTTCAATTTCGCCCTGGCCCTGGATTGCCAGCGGCGAGTCTGTCGGATTATTTCCCAGCCATACGGACACTCTCTTCGTGGTGTCTTCAATGGAGGGTGCTTCAGATTCCTCTTCTAAGTCTGTTTCATCGTCTTCGAGAGCGGCGACTTCGGCGGCGGCGAGTTCGACTTGTAAACGTAATAACTTCAACTTCGCCTTCGTTATTTTCGAGGATTTCTTCGATTTCGAGACTTGGGATCTCTGTGGAGCTCGCTGTGGCTGCGTAGCTTCGATTTGACGGGTGGTCTTCGTAGTTTCTGTAGCTGTGGCACCCGTCGTCGCTGTGGTTTCTGTCGGCGTCGTCGTTTCTGTAGCCGACGTCGTTGGCGTCGTCGTTTCTGTGGTTTCTGTCGGCGACGTCGTATTCTTGCTCTTCACGGCTTGAGCTTGAGACTGTTCTTGAGCGGGCCCTGTCGAGGCGGCCCGCTCCCCGCGGCCTGACTGCGACCGTGTAAGAGGCATCGCTGTCTCCCAATTGCCCTCTCAAAGATCCGGCTCTCGAAGGACCAAAATGTGGGGGACAGCTCCAGTGGACTGTATAGTCTATGAATCCGATTACGATTTAGTCAAATGATTCGCTATCCACCCACTCTATTAGCTGGAATCGATGCGAGGGGCAAAAGGAAAATGCGAATTCACCACTTAACACGGTCGTGAAAGTCCAGCCGCGCGGCACTATATCACTCGCGAATACGCCACAAGCACACTCTATTTCCCGCGCTCTTCTATTACTGTATTCTGCCTTCAGTCTTCTGTATTCTGTCTTCTATATTGACTTCAGGCTTCTATATGAGTCTTCGGGCTTGAGATTCACTGTACTGTTGCTTGAGGCTTCTTTCGGAGGCTTCTTTCTTCCGGAGATCTTCACTCTTCGGGATCTTTTCGGCGAATCCCACGCGAATGTTTCGCTGGCGGAGTGTGGTGCATTCTTAAGTGATTTTGTGCAGGCGCGCAAGGGTACCGCACAAGAGAGAGTAATGCAAGCGTGCGAGCGGGACACACATATGTCTGTCTCGCTCGAATCTAATTCGAACTTTCTAGATTTTTCTAATAAGATTCTGACTAGATTCGACTATTCTTATTAGATCTTTACTATATTCTAATTTGAAAACTATTTACAAATTCTATTAACTATTTAGATCTCTCTCTCTATGTGCGGGAATGACAAGACCTTCAAAACCATCTCTTTATTTGCAAATCAGCCCTAATACAAATCAAGCTATTTTGAACTATAATCACGTAACTTTTCGTAGCAGTTATTGATTAATCAAATTACAATCAGATTACATAGATAACGATTAAGCAAACACTTTCTCAAGCTAATAAAAACTGTTATAAACTTCTTACAAACTAACACTTGTATGTGACACTATTCACTATAAACACTATAAAAACACTATTTTAAACGTTCTTAGCTCTTTAAGAGTCTTATAAAACACTATAACACTATCTATATACACTGTTTAAGTTTATACAACTGTCTTTTAACTGTCTTATCGTCACTGTCCTGCACAAGTACATTCACTAATATTAACAGTATTATTTAACTAGTATGTAAACTATTAGTTTAACTATTTAATTTAATTTAATTAGTTAATTATTTAGTTTAGTGTGAGGCGTGGGAGTCTACTCTGGAGAAGAATTGGAGATAAAGAAACTCCAGAAACACTTTACAATCTACTTTATAACTTACATTATAATCACTTATATATAAGTCTCACATTTGGCAAAGAGCTGGGCGTTATTTTCACACTCATGGCTCCTTTTCATTTAAGAAGTCATCCACTTGACCTATAGTTGCCTTTTTTACGTAAGTTCCTGTATGTCATGGGGAACCGTGTTGTAGAAGTGTATACACAAGCCCATCTTCTTCTTCTCGTGTGGGCTATAAGTATTTAAAGACAGACTTAAATATTATAGGGCGTTGAAATGACGCGTCTTTCTCTATCCCGCATTTCCGAATAGGTACAAGCAAATGTAAAAGAATTTAAAAAAAGAAAACTCTTAATCATATCATTACACGTAGTAACTCTTTAGTAATCTGTGTCATTACTTCTTGTAAGTTACTAGAATAATATAGTTAGGTACGTACCTACAGCGCCGGCTTTGCCGAGTTAATATAGCATTGTCAAGTTTTAGATAGGTAGGTGTAAAAACCAGTTATTTTTACTCTTAACTAATGTGCGAGATAATACTACAAACATTCATGCTAATTTGATACATTCTGAGAGGTATTTCAACGATTAAATATATGAAAAATTGGAATTATTTAGCAAAATTGTTTTCCGTATTATCTCTAAAACGTGACGTTTTAGACCCATATGTTACATAACATTTTTTGATCGTCTGTATGTCAGCAATCGAAATATATAAGTTTTATAGTGCGACGCTAAATCGAAAAAAAAACAAAATGGCGGACAGAAGGTGCACCAAAAATTTTCAAACCCCTTTTTAAATGTTTTTTTTTTACATAAATCGAATCTATACCCTGTTCTTAATACCTTCTTAAAATATTTTACACTATTATTTCAAAACCCTGTATAATATTTATTTTATTTTGTTGCATTACATACATTTTACAACTTTTAATACTAAAAGTACTCGAATATCATTATTAAACACGTTTAATCCCTGTTTCAACCAAAAATTATGGTCACCCTCAGTTACATAGTATGGCATAAAAATAATTGCTTATATATTTCGATTGACTGCATTTAGAGTAGTCACAAACGAAGATTTGTGTTCTTCGCCCCAGTCACTAACCGTTTTATAAGATTCCGACTGCGAAGGCCTTTCAGAAGTGCTGGAATGGGTGGTCCAGCCAGCCGGAAGTTTGACAGGTGTCAACAAAATCTTTTTGCCAATAACTCATAAATGCACGAATCATTCATATTTATAGCTATATAATGTTAGTCACATATCCAGTCACTAAGGATTTTTTCTAAATTAGCTGCTTTCAGTGTTATAATTATTGATATATCGACAAAAACAAAATGGTCCAGCCGACCGGATTATGGCTGGCTGGACAGTTTGTTTTTGTGATTTCTCGAAAAGTATCGTATCAAATTGAATGAAACAACTTTGGTTGCAGTCACATATCCAGTCACTATACTTTTAATAAGAACTGGGTTCTCAAAACCGTCGTGTCCGTATCGACCGCGCGGCCACGGCGTTTTTTCTTACATCTAACCATGCCAAGATTATGTAAAAATTTGTAAAAGTCGATTCCTAAAAACATAAATTTGTAAAAGGTAAAGTTAAAAAAGTTAAAAGTTATAAAAAGTTAATAAGGGTTTGAACGTGGCCGCGCCATTGAAACAATGCGAACCGCGCGGCCACGTAGATCTTTAAAACTAAACATTGCAGAGACCTGAAGTTTAGGTAAAACACGGATTGAATATGTAAAAAATTTGTAAAAATATAGAAAAAAATCCTGGATTTACATTTTAGAAGCTGTAAGCTTATAACACCATGGCCGCGCCATTGACCGGTATAAAATTACGTTAGTGTCTATAACTCGCTGGAAAAGCATAGCAGAGGTCTGAAGTTTTTTGTAAAACCTGGATTCGAATTTGTAAAAACTAGCAAAAATATAATAAAAAATCATAGGTATACATAATAGGAGCTGTAAGACCAAAAACCCATGGCCGCGCCATCGAAACGTTAGAAAAGTACTTTACCGTCGATATCTTGCTGAAAAAGCATCGCAGAAGTCTGAAGTATTTTGTAAAACCAAGATTTAAATTTGTAGAAACGATTAAAGATGCACAAAAAACTCCTAGGGTCATATTTAAGGAACTTTAGCACTGAATCTTTAGTACGGCTTGAATACGTCGATAGGGTGACCATGGCTTATTGATAATAGAAAACTTTCCACCCATTTAATAGAAATTATATCACAAATCCATATTTATTTCGCATAGTAAATTTAATTTAATTTTAGAGCTCATCTGACCTGTTACCATGAACAAGAAACAGACATAGTTACATTCGCGCTGAAAACATAACCCTCCTTTGCGTGCAGTAGTCGGGTAAACCTAATTAGGAAACAGTTCATTTTAAAACTTTCCTTAACAATAAGTTTGCTATAGGTTACCACTTTATCTCAGCGACACTTTGATGTAATTTTAAAATAATAATATACTATGGTGCGTGTTTTGGTCGATGTCACAAAACTTTTGGAACAAGTACCTAAACAAAAGCAAGACTATATTTCTTCGAATAACATTGTTTGATAATTGGCCGGCAAGCCTTTGAGTGAGCGGCATGGACTTTCAAACAAAGAACACAACGATAAGGGTTGTACACCTGGTTTTTCCTGTTTCTTTTATTCCATTAGCAGGATTATTGTGTTAGAGATGGCATAGCTAATTTCAATCACTCTGCTGTTCACTTTAGTACAGTGCGCGATTAGTACAGTGCCCCCGGTGTGTTATTTAAGTGCGATATTTCTTTTGACCTTAAGCTATCTACCTAGACTCCGATTTCCTCCGATTGTGTGACTTGGCTTTTATACTTTGATAGCTAAATATTATATTAAATATATAAAATAAATTAAAAAATTATAAAAGCGAAAACAATAGTTATAGATGCGACAGTGACATGGCTTTTATTTTCGAACATATATTATTAGATGACCTATACAGTGCCGGTGTAGTAAATGAATGTTTAACCGAAACGTGCGCCGAAACCGGTCAAAAAGAACCATTGTATTTTTATCAATTAATTTAGAAATTATAAATTTATTCGGAATCGGAGGACTGAAAGATGCCGTCATTATCGATGACGATTCAAATTTAAAGAAATGTTTGATTTGTAACAACGAAACCAAGAGTTATATACGAATTAAATAATATTATTTTATTTGATCTTAATGGCATAGATAAAATAAAACGCGAAGAAATACCCCATTTTATCAAAATAAAACAAAAAAATATATAGACTGATAGGTAATGTAGAATATGTTTCCCCGGTTGTAGGACTCATTGGGCATTACAAGTATCATTGCTTATTAAATACCTCTGAAATGATTTGTTACGACTATAATAAATTCGGAACACACGCAAGTTCATTACAACCTATGACAATCCATCATTTGACATATGGTCTAATAGTCGAAGACTAAAGATTATCTGTGTTTTTAAAGAAATAAACAAATATTTTTTACTTTATCGATTCATTTTACAATCCTTTAGATATAATTTAAAATATTGTCTTAAGTTTTCACGATTTATAACTTAAATAAAACTAAATTTTAACCGGATTAATCGCGTATAATTTATTTGATCTCGTAACCAAGGGGTCTGCAAAGACACCGAAACGTCGAGTTAAAATGTAAAATATAAATTATACGCGATTAATCCGGTTAAAAAGTAGTTTTATATCATTTATATTATAAAGGACATTTCTTGTCATCAACAAACCATGGTCACCCTATCGACGTATTCAAGCCGTACTAAAGATTCAGTGCTAAAGTTCCTTAAATATGACCCTAGGAGTTTTTTGTGCATCTTTAATCGTTTCTACAAATTTAAATCTTGGTTTTACAAAATACTTCAGACTTCTGCGATGCTTTTTCAGCAAGATATCGACGGTAAAGTACTTTTCTAACGTTTCGATGGCGCGGCCATGGGTTTTTGGTCTTACAGCTCCTATTATGTATACCTATGATTTTTTATTATATTTTTGCTAGTTTTTACAAATTCGAATCCAGGTTTTACAAAAAACTTCAGACCTCTGCTATGCTTTTCCAGCGAGTTATAGACACTAACGTAATTTTATACCGGTCAATGGCGCGGCCATGGTGTTATAAGCTTACAGCTTCTAAAATGTAAATCCAGGATTTTTTTCTATATTTTTACAATTTTTTTACATATTCAATCCGTGTTTTACCTAAACTTCAGGTCTCTGCAATGTTTAGTTTTAAAGATCTACGTGGCCGCGCGGTTCGCATTGTTTCAATGGCGCGGCCACGTTCAAACCCTTATAACTTTTTAACTTTACCTTTTACAAATTTATGTTTTTAGGAATCGACTTTTACAAATTTTTACATAATCTTGGCATGGTTAGATGTAAGAAAAAACGCCGTGGCCGCGCGGTCGATACGGACACAAACCGTCTTGGGGCTGAGATCCGAGATGCTCATAATTACGAAATTCTGGCTGGCTGGACACCACTTTTTTGATTTTTTGAATAAACTAACCAGTCACAAACGATAAAATGTAGGCAGATTGCAGTCACCTACGATTGTTTATCGATCTATGTAAGAGCCAGCTTTATACGCCAAATGGTCCAGCCATCCGGATGTACATCGAAAATTATGTAGTTTATATTTACTTACGCGACAATTTATTAATTGATCATCAATGATTTTTTTTTAATATTTAATAAATAAGTAGGTACTTAATTAATTATTCTATACAGTAACTAACTGATGTAGAACTCACAGAGTAAAATAATGATGGCATGACATCTTTAACAGGTTTTGTAAAAAATGTTATGGAGGTATTTACCTGTACAATGTACAATTTTGGTGAAAATCAAAAAATTAACAAACAGCTTTTTTAAAAAATGGAGGGTCAGAGATTTTTTTGGCTAACTTGTATTTTCCAAATTTGTTTGCAAGCACGCTTACTTATGCAGTTTGTCGGACCCTCAATCAAACAGCCTGTATAGGTAACAAGTTAGAAAGAATTCTATGAAATATTAGGTCCTGTTGAAGCCGCAGGGTGTCGAGGAAGAAAAACTTCTGGCGATCTTCAACGTTTATATTTAAAGTTTACAAATAAGATATTTATAAATTTTACATTGCTACTTAAATGACGAATGACGTGCGCTTTGTGTCGAAGCGCATTGGAAGAGAGAGCTGCTCCGGCGCGTCGGTGATTATATACCAGGGGCGCGGGGAGTGCGGGCGGTGCTGTCGCGATGCTCGAATAATGATGCCGAATTTCCTGCCGTCGTGTTTATTTGGCGTAAACATCCTCCGGGGCGTTGAAAGCCTGCTTTCAACTTATTCTTCAAGCAGAAGGCAAATGCGGTTCAGCGCTCGTCTGATGGTTCCTCTCTGTGTGCGTATATCGGTGACTCTAGGCACACCATCAGCTCCAGGGTACAAATTGACTATGCGGCCTAGTGCCCATGACATTGGAGGCAGGCCTACTTCTTGGACCAGCACGAGGTCTCCAAGCTTTAAATCCAATTTTCTGCTTTTCCATTTGTATCGGTGCTGAAGTTCTGTGATGTACTCCGCTTGCCATCTTTTCCAGAAGTTTTGTTTCATTTGTTGAAGAAGCTTGAAGCGATTCGGCCTTCCTGGATTATCCTGAAGTAAGTCCGGACCAGGTATGGATGTCAGCGACCTGCCAAGGAGAAAGTGTGTGAGCGCTGTGGTATCATTAGGAGAGGAAAAAGAAGGGGGGAGAGGGGTCGACTATTTAGGATGGCCGCAACCTGAACAAATAGTGAGGAAAGCTCCTCAAAAGTTAAGTGTGCATTGCCCATAATCCTTTTTATATGGATGGCAGATTAAATGCCAGCCTCTGCATAGCCATAGTAGTTAGGAGCGTAAGCAAGTCAAAACAAAAAAGGTTACATCCTGATCAGATGCAAACTCCAATACAGGTGCAGAATGTTTAATAAAAATACTATGTTTCAAAACCAAAACCATACTTAGGCTTACTCCTACATAAAAAATCTAAGAGGCAATCTAGCAGAAGGCATAATATATCCACTTACAGCCTCTAAGTGAACAAACTCAAGAGGCAAGTTACACAAAATTAAGACCTAAAGTGCAAAATAAAATAAAAATGGTTGAGCCGTGCATTGTGCCAAGTTGCAACCCCTGTGACAGTGAGCTCAGACATACTGTATAATTGCTATAATAAGACCTGCATGTAAGAGGCGATTGTGTGTATGTGTGAATATGAGCTATGTAAAATAGTGTTGTGAGTAAGTGATCACACATAACCTCCCCCCTGCTCTCAAGAGTCACTTGAGAGGCTATCAATGAAGATAGATACTAGGCTTCAGTCATCATAATATAAGTTTAAACGGATAGTTGATTTGTGAATTAAAGTATATGATTTACTATGTGACAATGTATTTATTTAATATTGTTATCTCATTTTGAGTGAACTGTATGTGTTCCTATGAGAATAAAAGAGAATTTATGTTACAGAATAATTCTGTTTTGCTAAATTATTTTGATAAAATTTTTGTTTGAATTTGTGTCTATATTTATTTGTGCCTGTAGGAATTTTATGTTCAGAATTGTATCGAGATTTATTTAATCTACAGTTATTGTGAAATTTGTTTAATTTTAATTGGAAATTATCCTTAGATTTAGTTAAGTTCTGAACTTGGTTGCATGGAATTGAACCAGTAATCAAACAACCCAGCTTAATATTTTCAAGTCCCTCTGCACCATCCTATGGTCTGTCTGACCCAAAGAAGAGGAAGGTGGGGGTGTGTTTTGTGTTGCTTGTGAATTATGTTTGTGTTGTTTATGTTTGTGACTTGTTTGTTTATGTAATAAGGTGTTGTGTCGCCTCTTACATACCTTGCAACTGCCATATAAGTGACATTTAGAAATGATGTGGCCTGAGCGCAGGCAGTTCTGACACAGTTTATTATTTTTAACATGTGCCCATCTTTCTTCTATGGCTAGGGCCATGAACACCCTGCATTTATGAAGTGGGTGCTGGCCTTGGCAAACAACGCACGACTTGCAACTGTTTACTGAAATATAAAATGATTTCACATGATTAGAATTGCCGCTTATTATTATAGCGTTCGCAGAGCAGCTGCCAAGCACTTGAATAATTTAAATCGGAAACTTCAATATTCTGAATAATGCGGGCAGGTTCACTTTCTAAATAGGAATTTAAATAATAAAACTTATGCACTGGCTTAATACTAGGATTTTCATGAATAAGAGATGTGAATGTGTCATGAAACTCCAGCCATTTAAAGTAGGAGCCATCAAATTTGTTAATCCTAATTTGAGGGACTTTAAAACTAATGCCATTATGGTTACCGCTGCTACAACTGGAAGCCTTGTCAATTTCAAGGACATCAGGCTTTGAGAGCACTAATATTTGCTGGGCAGTAGCAATGCTTGTTTGTAAAGCATCCTCGATAAGTTCCCTCTCTTGAAGTTCATCAGCAAGTGACTCTTCATTGAGCACCTCTATCTGAGTCTGCAGCTGCTCAAATGTGGATGTTAGTTCCAAGAACTTACTAAGTTTTAAATTAAGTTTATTAACTTCAACTTGATCGGTTAAAGGAGAATTTAAGGTAGTTAAATAATTTTTAAAGTTGGTCAGTTGACCCTTAATCGAACTGCGTTTAACCTTTAATGCAAGAAATTCTTTAGTGTCTAACACCATTTTAATTTATTTAAAAAACAACACTAAGAAAGTCTTGGAATTAACACTTATTAATAAACAACAAAAATAAAGTTTTATTAATTGGAATGAGGAACTAGAGAATTTTGGAAGATGTTTGATCTTTGAGGGAAACATATCAAAATTGCCAGTTGCGGATGCCGTCAAAATAATGCATTCGACCCTCATAAATAAGGAACCTATAGCCAAGTACATAGAGTCGGCTAAGAGTACGGGATTACAAGGCATCACTGTTCTCAAGACTTTAATGGGTGAAGGGGTCACGTTGGAAAGACAATATGAAGACATGATAATATGTCCATACCCTGAAGAAGGCACAGTCAGGTATATTAACAATCAAAAAGGGTATGAAGTGCCAATAATGGGGTCAATAGAAAGCAGCAACTTCAAGTTTGGTGAAATGAGAGGAACATTTACGAAATCGGGCCCTGTTATAATCAACATCAGCACAAACTTCACGACTGTTAGGGATCTTAAAGCTCGTCTGTGTAGGATCGGATCTTACATATTATGGGATTTTCCTTCAACTAAAGGTATACACCTAAACGCTGTAAAAAGAGAGATAAGAAATAAGATATATAATATGCCCCACAAATTCATTCAATTTTCAAATTCAAAATTCGCCCCTTGTATAAGATGCTGAAGCTGGCAGCTGGCTGTGCAGAGGCGAAGATGCAAGCAGAGTGTTTAGCGGGCAATGCTGGAATGCAATGAAAATTTGTGTGAGCAATTAGGCAGACCAAAATGCAATGGCAGTGCAGTGAAGGATTGAATTTGCAAATAAAAGAACAGCTGAACTTATTGACTTTAAACAACAATGAACAAGAAACTTTTTATAAATATCTGTGCAATATTTATCCAAAATTGAAATTCTAATTATGAAACGTTTGAAAGTAGTAAACGTTGGAATGAGGAACTAGAGAATTTTGGAAGATGTTTGATCTTTGAGGGAAACATATCAAAATTGCCAGTTGCGGATGCCGTCAAAATAATGCATTCGACCCTCATAAATAAGGAACCTATAGCCAAGTACATAGAGTCGGCTAAGAGTACGGGATTACAAGGCATCACTGTTCTCAAGACTTTAATGGGTGAAGGGGTCACGTTGGAAAGACAATATGAAGACATGATAATATGTCCATACCCTGAAGAAGGCACAGTCAGGTATATTAACAATCAAAAAGGGTATGAAGTGCCAATAATGGGGTCAATAGAAAGCAGCAACTTCAAGTTTGGTGAAATGAGAGGAACAGTTACGAAATCGGGCCCTGTTATATTCAACATCAGCACAAACTTCACGACTGTTAGGGATCTTAAAGCTCGTCTGTGTAGGATCGGATCTTACATATTATGGGATTTTCCTTCAACTAAAGGTATACACCTAAACGCTGTAAAAAGAGAGATAAGAAATAAGATATATAATATGCCCCACAAATTCATTCAATTATCAAATTCAAAATTCGCCCCTTGTATAAGATGCTGAAGCTGGCAGCTGGCTGTGCAGAGGCGAAGATGCAAGCAGAGTGTTTAGCGGGCAATGCTGGAATGCAATGAAAATTTGTGTGAGCAATTAGGCAGACCAAAATGCAATGGCAGTGCAGTGAAGGATTGAATTTGCAAATAAAAGAACAGCTGAACTTATTGACTTTAAACAACAATGAACAAGAAACTTTTTATAAATATCTGTGCAATATTTATCCAAAATTGAAATTCTAATTATGAAACGTTTGAAAGTAGTAAACGTTGGAATGAGGAACTAGAGAATTTTGGAAGATGTTTGATCTTTGAGGGAAACATATCAAAATTGCCAGTTGCGGATGCCGTCAAAATAATGCATTCGACCCTCATAAATAAGGAACCTATAGCCAAGTACATAGAGTCGGCTAAGAGTACGGGATTACAAGGCATCACTGTTCTCAAGACTTTAATGGGTGAAGGGGTCACGTTGGAAAGACAATATGAAGACATGATAATATGTCCATACCCTGAAGAAGGCACAGTCAGGTATATTAACAATCAAAAAGGGTATGAAGTGCCAATAATGGGGTCAATAGAAAGCAGCAACTTCAAGTTTGGTGAAATGAGAGGAACATTTACGAAATCGGGCCCTGTTATAATCAACATCAGCACAAACTTCACGACTGTTAGGGATCTTAAAGCTCGTCTGTGTAGGATCGGATCTTACATATTATGGGATTTTCCTTCAACTAAAGGTATACACCTAAACGCTGTAAAAAGAGAGATAAGAAATAAGATATATAATATGCCCCACAAATTCATTCAATTTTCAAATTCAAAATTCGCCCCTTGTATAAGATGCTGAAGCTGGCAGCTGGCTGTGCAGAGGCGAAGATGCAAGCAGAGTGTTTAGCGGGCAATGCTGGAATGCAATGAAAATTTGTGTGAGCAATTAGGCAGACCAAAATGCAATGGCAGTGCAGTGAAGGATTGAATTTGCAAATAAAAGAACAGCTGAACTTATTGACTTTAAACAACAATGAACAAGAAACTTTTTATAAATATCTGTGCAATATTTATCCAAAATTGAAATTCTAATTATGAAACGTTTGAAAGTAGTAAACGTTGGAATGAGGAACTAGAGAATTTTGGAAGATGTTTGATCTTTGAGGGAAACATATCAAAATTGCCAGTTGCGGATGCCGTCAAAATAATGCATTCGACCCTCATAAATAAGGAACCTATAGCCAAGTACATAGAGTCGGCTAAGAGTACGGGATTACAAGGCATCACTGTTCTCAAGACTTTAATGGGTGAAGGGGTCACGTTGGAAAGACAATATGAAGACATGATAATATGTCCATACCCTGAAGAAGGCACAGTCAGGTATATTAACAATCAAAAAGGGTATGAAGTGCCAATAATGGGGTCAATAGAAAGCAGCAACTTCAAGTTTGGTGAAATGAGAGGAACATTTACGAAATCGGGCCCTGTTATAATCAACATCAGCACAAACTTCACGACTGTTAGGGATCTTAAAGCTCGTCTGTGTAGGATCGGATCTTACATATTATGGGATTTTCCTTCAACTAAAGGTATACACCTAAACGCTGTAAAAAGAGAGATAAGAAATAAGATATATAATATGCCCCACAAATTCATTCAATTTTCAAATTCAAAATTCGCCCCTTGTATAAGATGCTGAAGCTGGCAGCTGGCTGTGCAGAGGCGAAGATGCAAGCAGAGTGTTTAGCGGGCAATGCTGGAATGCAATGAAAATTTGTGTGAGCAATTAGGCAGACCAAAATGCAATGGCAGTGCAGTGAAGGATTGAATTTGCAAATAAAAGAACAGCTGAACTTATTGACTTTAAACAACAATGAACAAGAAACTTTTTATAAATATCTGTGCAATATTTATCCAAAATTGAAATTCTAATTATGAAACGTTTGAAAGTAGTAAACGTTGGAATGAGGAACTAGAGAATTTTGGAAGATGTTTGATCTTTGAGGGAAACATATCAAAATTGCCAGTTGCGGATGCCGTCAAAATAATGCATTCGACCCTCATAAATAAGGAACCTATAGCCAAGTACATAGAGTCGGCTAAGAGTACGGGATTACAAGGCATCACTGTTCTCAAGACTTTAATGGGTGAAGGGGTCACGTTGGAAAGACAATATGAAGACATGATAATATGTCCATACCCTGAAGAAGGCACAGTCAGGTATATTAACAATCAAAAAGGGTATGAAGTGCCAATAATGGGGTCAATAGAAAGCAGCAACTTCAAGTTTGGTGAAATGAGAGGAACATTTACGAAATCGGGCCCTGTTATAATCAACATCAGCACAAACTTCACGACTGTTAGGGATCTTAAAGCTCGTCTGTGTAGGATCGGATCTTACATATTATGGGATTTTCCTTCAACTAAAGGTATACACCTAAACGCTGTAAAAAGAGAGATAAGAAATAAGATATATAATATGCCCCACAAATTCATTCAATTTTCAAATTCAAAATTCGCCCCTTGTATAAGATGCTGAAGCTGGCAGCTGGCTGTGCAGAGGCGAAGATGCAAGCAGAGTGTTTAGCGGGCAATGCTGGAATGCAATGAAAATTTGTGTGAGCAATTAGGCAGACCAAAATGCAATGGCAGTGCAGTGAAGGATTGAATTTGCAAATAAAAGAACAGCTGAACTTATTGACTTTAAACAACAATGAACAAGAAACTTTTTATAAATATCTGTGCAATATTTATCCAAAATTGAAATTCTAATTATGAAACGTTTGAAAGTAGGAAGTAACTTGTCATGAATATGTGAAATATTAATAAACAAACTTTGAAATTGAGAAACTAAGGTTTAAAACCACAAAACTTTTATGAATATTTGTGCAATATTCTAAACTTAATCTTAAGTATAATATATTATGTTAATTGAAAAGACAACCACCTCTGAGGTGGTTAGTCCAGGAAATATGCTTTGAAAACTAAGCAATAAAAAATGTGTTGAAAAGACAACCACTGTCTGAGGTGGTCAGTCCAAGAAAAATATGCTTCAAAGCTAGGCAATAAATTGCAATAGACATCCACTGTCTGAGGTGGATTCTAAAATAAATATGCTTGAGAAGCTAGGCAATTAAAATTGCAATAGAGACATCCACTGTCTGAGGTGGAGTCTAAAATAAATATGCTTAAGAAGCTAGGCAATTAAAATTGCAATAGAGACATCCACTGTCTGAGGTGGATTCTATAAAAAACATGCTTGAAGAGCTAGGCAATAAAATTGCATTGAAAAGACAACCACTGACAGAGGTGGTGTCTAGGTTATAGACTAGGCAGCCGTTAAAAGGAAGAGGCAGCCTAGCAAAATGAGGTGGGCCCCATACGCATTGGCGGGAAGTGTTACAAGGGATTAGGGAAAATAATAGCTTGGCTCACAACACTCCCCTGGTATGTGGACGCGCAGAACACGTGGACGGCGATGGTGGCATGATTATGCCACGCGGCGGGCGCAGCTCATGGCGGCGGCGCTCAGAAAGGCCACGTGGGCCACGTTGTGGTGGCAGCGGCGGCGGTGCTCGACGAGGCGTCGCGGCGCAGCGTGGCGCCAAGGGACGCTGTCAGCGTCAAGCGGCCGGCCACAAAGGAGACTGCGGCGGCGGTGGTAGTGGCGACGGCGCCGCCCCAGCAGCGGCGACAAGCGATGACGAAAACAGCATCAGCGCACATGGATGCGCGTGGCGTGTCGTGGACGTCACACAGCCGGCCACAGGAGATTACGGCGGCGCGGCGGTGAAGGAGGCGATGGCGTCACTATACAGCTGCGGCGGCGGTGGCGGCGAGCGCAGCCTCAAAGAGCGCACATGTGCGCAACGTGGCGGCGCGGAGCTCGGCGTGATGATGCGGGGCGCCATATGTTGAAGCCGCAGGGTGTCGAGGAAGAAAAACTTCTGGCGATCTTCAACGTTTATATTTAAAGTTTACAAATAAAATATTTATAAATTTTACATTGCTACTTAAATGACGAATGACGTGCGCTTTGTGTCGAAGCGCATTGGAAGAGAGAGCCATAGATGAAAATAAGTACTAAAGTATAGATGGCCGTCTCGCCGTTTTTGCACTAGGGCGCCAACTAGGCCCCGGGACCGGAACTAAAAAGCGGGGAAAGGTTGCGGGCGGGGGATGCTTCATCTAAAATATTAAAGAAAGTTTTAGAACTACTTGCAGAACTTCAGCCTAAATGGAAATAATCCTCGAATTATCCTCGAACAACAAAAAGTCTAAATTGGTAAAAAGTTGAAAACGCAAACGTATTTCACTGAAAACCAACGGATTCTCAGTGATACAACGTCTTTGAATCGCATAGTGCGTAATACAACACAAAATTTGTGTTGCCAGGATTTAAAAAAATATTCCTCCCAGCTATTGATACTGATTCAGTTTAGTAGTTTTTTTTTATTTGCTCACAAAAAGTTGTTACAGGAAACATATGAAAAAACATCAAAGTTGATAAAAAAAAATGAAAAAACACTAAGGGACAACTCAGACCATGTTGATCTGTAAAATTGTAGCCATAGATATGCTTATTCAAGATTTTAGTAAACCAAATATTACCTACTCAATAATTAGGTGAGTATTAATACGTGTTTTTCATTAGGCAAGCTACAATAGGTTTATTTGAATTAAAGTGAATAGCTTAATAGTGTGTTATTAAATCTACTATTAATTGTTACTTTTTTTGAGTGGCAGCTCTATTATGAACGCTATTTGAACGCATTTTTTCTACTCGTAATAGTTCCGAGCCCAAGGGTATGGTGGCGTTAGTTTATATCAGAATTTCCCAATTGTATGGAAGACGAACTAGCATGGAGAGAGCTGCTCAGTGCTCCGGCGTAGTGTTGGCCATAGACGATACAGTTAATATGAGATAGATGGGCAACTTGATTTTATTGGCAAAATATAATAATACCTCAAATCATAGATGGCGCTAGTAACTAAATCTAATTAAAAAAATGCACGGCCTTAGTAGATAAGTCTCCATTATAAAAAAAAATTAAGGTGAAAATATCTTATTCTGTTTATCACATTTAATGTAACATTTTAGAGAATTTTATTATGATAACTGCTTTAAAAAAATACAGAATAAGGTATTTATAGTAACTAAGTGGTCAAAAAAAAACGAAAATTTTAATTTTTTAAGGTTATTTATTGTTTTTGTTTTCTTTTTGTGGAATATTCAAAAACCACTTTCTTCGCTCCATCTTCCTCATCAAATTTTGTCAATTGTCCATTTATTATTCGGTTCACCCCATTACAGCAACTGTGAATCAACATTTTCATTGACATTTTTTTTATGAAATCGACCAAATTAACCTTATGACTTACAGCAAATCATACTTAAATCACATGCACAATCACTGTATATTTACACAATATTTTACACAATTTTTACACTGTTTTCGCTTTCCCGCACTTTTGTTGCTGAAGTCTTTCAAGTTGTTAGTAAGTCACACAAGTAACTTCACGACCAAATTCACAGTGAATTTGTTAAAATAATCTAAGTCTTAAATAAAATGGCGGAGAACACAAAACGCAACAGACGCACACGCACACGATCATTCATAGACTATTATATATAATAGTCTGTTGACTAGTCTGTCAAAGTCAACATCTTTTCCCGTTCCTGACGAGATATTAATAAATCGGCTATCCCAGCGCTACCTAGTTAATAACAGGAGAAATAACTTGCCAAAAAGTTGTAGTCCGTCATATCCTAGATGGTGCAGAATTCAATTTCATTGACACTAGAGTTGCATAGGCCTGGTGTTGGCTATCGACTATCGATAGTCCACTATCGATTAACTATTGATATTCTATCGATATTCTATCGATAGTTAAGGTAAACACAATAGTATCGATAGTCTATCGATAGTATTTCCACGTGTCAATACTATCGATACTATCGATAATATCGATAGCGCCTTAAGAGCAATAATATTGATAATGGCAATACTATCGATACTATCGATAGTTTTACATCCGATAGTATCGATAATATTACAAAATGTTACAATATCGTCCAAAAATAATCGATACTATCGATAGTATCGATAGTTTTGCTCTATCGATAGTCAGCCATATTTCGATAGTATTGCTATGTAATAAAATGTGTTGTAACTGACAATGAAAGTATGTTTTGAGTAATAATAATATAGTAATAATAAAAAGTAATAAAATAAGTAAAGTAAAAACTTTTGACTAATTGACTATTATAAATTGTTTATTTGAATTAGTGCGTGCGCATCAATAGAATTAAAATAGCAACACTGGTTAATGTCAAAACTTTTTAGCTTTAACCTACAGTTTAAAATAGTTATGTGTTCAGTATAGTTTGTGTTAAATTTAATACGTTTAATTAGTTAATTAGGTAAATACTATAATACCATGGCTAGTTTTAGCCCACCCGAGACTCCTAATAGACAGAAAAAAACATCGAAGATGTGGGCATTTTTTGAAAAGAAGTCTGATAGACTTGTATTGTGCAAGCTATGTTTGAAAAATTTTAAATATAGTAATAATACTTCAAACATGAAGGACCACATGGTGCGTAAACATCCAGACTATTTACTACAACCCTGTTCTTCAGAAAATTTGGACGAAAACAATCCAGAACTCACAAGTCCTCAGAATGTGCCTGTATCCCCTGCACAATTTTACAGTGCCAATTCCTCTAGAAAAAAATATTTAGATTCTATGTTTGTCAAATTGATAGCTATAGACATGCAACCACTCCGATTATCTGAGCATGAAGGAATGAGGGAATTTATAAAAGCACTAGACTCTAAATACCAATTACCATCAAGAAGTGTCATCTCAAATAACTTACTCCCTAAACTATACACAAATCTTAAATTACAGTTATTTGAACTGTTAAAAGATGTCAAAGAAATAGCAGTAACCACTGATATGTGGACATCCAGTAGTAATCAAGGCGTGTGTGCTATAACTATTCATTTTATAAATAAACAAAAGTTGCAAACAGCACTGCTAGCAGCTACTGTACTAGAAGGAAGTCACAACGCAGATAAAATTGCCTCGGTGAGTAGATATATTTACATATTTATTGTATTATATTTGAAGCATTATTATGTCAAGAGCAGGCACTATGACTCGGCTCGTTTGCCCCTATCACATAAAAAAATTAATACGAAAAAAATACCAACAAACACTTTTTGTTAGCTAGGGTAGGGATGTCTCCAAAAAAGTTATATAGGTAACATAATATTATTTGTTGCAGGTTTTAGATAATGTTTTACAAGAATGGAACTGTCGAAACAAGGTCATAGCTCTGGTGACCGATAATGCTGCTACCATGGTTAAAGTAGCGGAGGTTATGAGAGTACGTCATGTCCCTTGCTTTGCGCACTCACTGAATTTAGTCATGAAAGATGTTCTGTCTGCACCTGGACTTAAGGAACTGTTGGAAAAATCTAGCGGGATAGTCACTCACTTCAAACACAGTACATTGGCATCAGACAAATTACGGTCTGTTCAAAGAGAAATGAATAAACCAGAATTAAAACTAATTAAATATGTAGAAACCAGGTGGAATTCTGCATTTTATATGTTAAATCGAATATTACAAGTGAGACCAGAACTGACACTGGTGTTAAATGAACATCCAAGTGCACCAGAAAACCTTACACCAATGGAATATGCATACCTTGAGGAAATTCAAAAAATATTCGAGCCTCTGGAAACATGCACCGAGGGTATTTCCGGTGATGAGTACGTCACAATTTCCTTAATAATTCCATTGATAAAAGGGTTGAGTCTAAAAATGGTTGAATTGGAAAATGGATGCAATTCTGATTTTGTTAAAGAAATAATTGAGTGTATGAAAACATCTGTACAAAACAAACTTAAATTTTATGAATCACGAAGTCCATGTATGATTTCTACGCTTCTAAATCCCCATTTTAAGAGGCTTGGGTTTAAAACCCCCTCTGATGCAGAAAAAGCGATCTCTATCGTAAAAAAAGAATATGCTACATATTTATCTTCTTTGACATCGCAAACTCTATCACCTGCAAGCACATCTCAAGTATCTCAAGAAACAGCCCATGCGCTTTCGGCAAAAAAATCAAAACTTAGCAGATTACTGTCGTTTGTTGACAACCAACATGAAAATAACGCTACTTCTGTTACTGCGGATGCTATAATAGACATGAGACAATATTTAGAAAAACCCACATTGCCATTTTCTGAGTATCCTATTGAATATTGGTACCATCAAGAAAACCAATTGAAACACATAGCATTGAAATATTTATGCATACCCGGAAGTTCTGTTCCTTCTGAACGAGTTTTTTCCAAAGCTGGTCTTTTAATTACCGATCGCCGAAACCGTCTTAGTTCCAAGCACATCAACGAGCTGCTATTCATAAATATGAACCAAAAGTTGTTCTAATGTCACAACTCTTTATTTTATTATGATTAGAGTAGTAGTAAAAATTAGTCTTAATGTGATTGTATAGTGTGTTAATATAATTAAGAATAATTATTAAAAATACAATCGGCCACGCGTTATTTTTTTGTTGAGATAATCTCAAATTAAAGACCATTTTCTATTTATTTTTATTCGTTAAATCATACCGAACTATGGATGTGTAGCTAAATGGCAATTTGTTGACTTCTTTGATAATAAAAGAATTGATTAAGTAATGCGTTTTATTTGTTATTACCACCTTTTAATTACTTCTTAAGACTAATAGATACTACTTAAGGCTTTATATGACAGAAAATCTATTTGTTTGGAAAATACTTTAACTAGAAAAACACTGTCTTAATTACGGCTGAATTTTCTCTGATTTTTCACCACAATTTTGTAACACCTCCAGAATTTTCTGCATTACCATATATCTTTGATATATATTAAATCTCAACAGTTCATTTGATACTAATTGCCCGAAATAGTTACATCCATGTAAATCTATTACGGTAGGTTCGGGGTACATTTTTTTATATATCACATCAGTACATGTACCGCTATCCTTAAATTTCTTATTAGCTTGAAAGTTTTCTTCTGAGCGCGTTTGTGAGTAAACTTGTGAATTTTGAAATACTTCGTCATCTTCGTCCCAACATTGAGTTAAGTCGTCATCGTTCTTTGTATCAGGAATATCATCTTCGTCCTGACATTGAGTTAAATCGTCATCAATTTCTGTTTCAGAAATATATTTGCATTTTCTATTTACTCCTAAAATATGAAAAACCAAAACTGTATTACTCGTACATATGATAGTAAAAATAAAATGAATTAACTTTTGAAATACCTTTAAATCATACACTATGTTTTACCAATTATGATTATTTTTTTTTATTTACAGACGGTATTATTCACTGAAAATGTAATGTGATCAATACCAAGGATTTTAAGATGATTTTTATTTATCTTTGTATCAACAAAGATAAATAAAAAGAAAACAATAGGTTTGTAACATCTGCATAAAAACATCACTTACCCTCCATTTCTTACAAAAATCGAAGAAAGTCACGTATTTAACCACTAAAAACAACGTAATCGTCCATTCACTGCCAATGTTTGACGTCAAGTCAACTAAACCTAATTGTCTCTAAACATACAAGAAAAACAACACAAAAACTGGCTGATGGCAGGTCGCATCGGCTCTGGAACTCGAAGGCAAATAGCTTTCAATTAACTAACAATAGTATTGAAAAATCTCCTTCAATCGATAGTACAAAACTATCGATACTATCGATAAAATCGATTGTTTATGGTTGTGTCTGCAAGAATTTACAATACTGTCGATAGTATCGATTCTATTGGACGTCAATCTATCGATAGTATCGATAGTATTGTCATTGTTAATAATATTGGACAAAAAAAGCTATCGAAAGTATCGATAGTATCGATGGTATTGTGACGTGATGATACTATCGAGAGCAGAATCGATATCCTGAATAGTTTTAGAGGTCAACTATCGATAGTCAAACTATCGACCGCTAGTTTGACTATCGATAGTAACTAGCGCCGGAGTCCGGCGCCGGCGCGTCGGTGATTATATACCAGGGGCGCGGGGAGTGCGGGCGGTGCTGTCGCGATGCTCGAATAATGATGCCGAATTTCCGGCCGTCGTGTTTATTTGGCGTAAACAGGTCCTTACATATGAAATTGGTGTTTTGTCGTACTGGCCACTTTAATCTCAATTATCTAATCTTTGGTTTAGAATTCCAAATTCAAATTTATACAGCTATCAACTCATCAATTTGTGTCTCGAAAACCGTATTTCTTTTGTTTTTTTTTCTTTTGGTTTTTTCTCTGCGTCATTGAGTTTACAAAATGGAAAATTTAAAATTTTGCGTTATTTACGAATATGAGTTCCGCCGTGGCACCAGTGCTGCAGAAACGGCTCAAAGAATTAATTATGTGTATGGCAGTGGTGTTGCTAGAGAAAGCACAGTCCGTGAATGAAGAATTGAAGGCTATTGTGGAAGCGGGTCCATCGCAAACTACGTCCGAGTTAGCTGCAGGCTGCGGTGTTAGTGATAAAACTGTTAATCCACTTGAAACAAATTGGGAAGATGAGAAAGTTCGAAAGGTGTGTACTTCCTGAATTGAGTGAAGCAAACCGATAAACGCGCGTCGACTGCTGCGTTACATTACTGAACCGGCACAATAATGAAGGGATTTTAAATCGAATCATTACCTGTGATGAAAAGTGGACAGTCTATGACAATAGGAAGCGCAGATTGTAATGGCTGAACCCCGGTGAACCAACCAAATTCTGCACCAAGTGAAAATTAACTAGAAAAAAGTTATTGGTTAGCGTTTGGTGGACTAGAGCCGGTGTGGTGCACTACAGTTTCCTTAAATCTGGCCAGACGATTACTGCAGATATCTACTGTAGTCAGCTTCAAATAATGATGGATAAACTAGCCGCTAAACAACCGAGACTGCAGTGCTAGCACGGATCTTTTGTCGATCGTGATTTTACGAATGCTCGTATAGTATGGAGTCGGTTGCAAGTTTTTAGTAACAATGTAATTTTTTATTTTACAGTTATTTAAGAGTAGAACCTGTTAACAAACATTCTACAACTAGTACAAGGTAAAATAATTTCATACGCCGACGACACTGTTTTACTTTTTTCAGCTGACTCTGAACAAGACATTTTTAAACTTACTCAGAATGGCCTCAATATTGTGAATAACTGGCTTAAACTTCACCTACTGACATTAAATGCAGACAAAACAAAATATATTATGTTCACAATGCGGAAATCTCACGCAGCACGAACTAATAGACCCCTGTATGCACATTGCTGCAATAACGTTGCTGACACTGCATGTGAGTGTCCTAGAATCACAGTAACAGATAAAATAAAATATCTCGGTGTGATTATTGATGAAACTCTTTCCTTCAGATATCACATTGAAGCTCTTAGTAATAGAATCCGTAAACTGATTTTCGTTTTTAAGAAAATCAGGTCAATTGCGGATTCAAAACTTATCATGCTATTATACAGCGCCCTGTGTCAATCTGTGATAACATATTGTATTACGATCTGGGGCGGAGCTCCTAAAACCTCTCTACTTATTGTAGAAAGAGCTCAAAGAGCAATTCTTAAGGTAGCTACTTTTAGGCCATACCTCTACCCTACTAACCTTTTATATAAATCATGCAATGTACTAACAGTCCGACAATTATTTATAACTAATACAGTACTTAAACAGCACACAGCACTTCAATACAGCACCAGTTCTACTTACAAAAGACGCAAGGATATTGTGTGCTCCAATCGCACGCGGGTAAAATACACTTTGACTACACGATTTTATAAATTCCTAGGGCCATTATTGTATAACAAAATAAACGCCAAAGTGTATATATATCCCTTAAACGTAAGAAATTGTAAAAAGGCTTTAAAAACAGTTCTCCAGGAATTGTCGTACGATGAAACTGAGATGCTACTGACTGTTATAAGTTAATTTTTGATAATGTTTGCATAAATGTGTAAATAGGTTTAATAAATGAACTAATTATGTAGGTAAATCTCTTAAATTTAAAATTGTCACAATTTCCTATTTTATTTTTATTTCTTAAGAATAGTTAAATAGATTCTACTATGTTTGTATAAGTATAAGATCCATATTTTATTTTATTGAAGTTATATTTAATTTGAATGATTTTTAAATGTTATTTTAGCACGGTCTAGCCTGAAAAACAGGATTATCCTAGTTCAGGCCCCAATGTTCTATCCTTCCTTGTATATTTAAGCCAATATTTGTAATTCATGCTTTTCTGAAATTAATAAACATTTTTATTATTTTTATTATTTTTTATTTTAAAATTAACAAGGAACACATTTATTTAAGCTGACCGTGCGGCAATGGATAGATTTCAATTATTGCTTGCAAAACCGTCTCCATACTATACGAGCATTCGTAAACTTACGATCGACAAAAGATCCGTGCTAGCACTGCTGGTCAATCGCACAAGGCCACTGCTGCTTCAGGACAACGCAAGACCACACATTGCAGAACAGACTGCTACCAAATTAAAGTAGCTTCAATTGGATTGTTTAAGACATCCACCGTACTCCCCGGACCTTGCTCCAACATAATACCATTTTTTTTTTAAATTTGGATAACTTTTTGCAGGGGAAAAAATTCATCTCCGATGACACAGTCCAAACCGCCTTCAAATTTTTTATTGATTCCCGTCCTAATGTTGTTTTTTAGATGTTTCAACGGCATGGATCATATTCTGGATACATAATAAACCATACTCTAACTAATTAAAGAAATATATTATATTAAAAAAAGAAACGACTTTTATTCCTCCCATACAAAACGCCAATTTTATATGTAAGGACCTAATATTTAAGAAGCAACTCACGAATTTCGTGAAGAAGAGTAATCAACAAAAGTTATATTTGAATTTCTATTTAATATCACAAGTTCTTTCAATCTGCTCAAAATGATCTTGTTCTTCGTATTCCAATCCGGTTCATTACATTTCCAAATATGCCTTGTATGATCATAACGTAGAAATAATTCCAGATTCTTCTATTTCAGATACAAAGTGGAAACACAGCTAATGTCTTGGCTGCAGAAGTATGATTTGGAGATGAGTGATAAGCAGAAAGAACTTGACGAGTTTTCTAAGTTGTACGATGAAGAAGATCAGCAATGTAAAGAATTAGAGGTGAGAAGAAAGCCCAGATACATTATGGGGTTGTTTGTAAATGTCAATGTTCAATTTCGCCCTGGCTCCCATTATTAATAGTTATTTTTTGCATATTTGACTGAGATATATGTAACGGACAATTTGCTATACTAGACAGATATTTTAAAAGTATTTTATCGACACAATTCAAATGCGTCGATATCTTGTTGAAACAAAGGTCATCACATAACTATCGTGAGTGTTGTAGTACCATTTTTGATCACATTTCAATACCTCAATATAAGGTAAAGTCACCAAAAGTTGACACGGCACCAATGCTGCACCCTTTATTTGAAGTATGAAAAGAAACTATACCTTGATAATATGAAATACTTATATATCATTTTATAACACTAATGGCCGGTTGTTCCAAATCATCTGCTTTTTTACAAATTCCGTTTTACATTTTACGTATACTATTACTTTTGCTATTGCGAATTCGTAAATTTCTGTTGCTCCAACAAAATTCCTGTAAAAGTAACAGTATAGAAAGTATTTATTTATTTATTTATTTATTTATTTATTTTCTATGCCTATTCTATTATTACAGGTTAGACCTAATTCAATAGACAGACCAATAAATACTATTTACATAAATAAACAGTATTCCTAAAAACTACAAGAATATATAAATATAAGTACTAATGGCATTTACACAAAACATAAAAAGCTACTTTCACGAATTCGTTCAGCGCACACAAGAAAATATCAGTTTCGTACGATACCGTGTTGAGTGTCCGCAACGCACGCGAGAGCGGCGCGCGCTGCAGCAGGTTGGTGCGCGCGCGCGGTGGCAGCAGCAGCGGTGGGAACACATAGGCGGAGTGTTTCCAGGAGCCTAGGATTATGTACTTTGCCTCGCAGTACTTTAAACAAGTAGGTTGCAATGGCAACCTCCCTTCTTATTTCGAGACTGTAATATCCCGTCATACCTAACACAAATAGGGTAGGATATATTCGAGGATATCCTGGATACACACCATATTGTTTTAAATAAAGAAACCTTACAAATTTATTCTGGATGCGCTCTAACATTAGCTTGTACTTTCCCTCATAAGGTGACCATATTGCTGCATTGCACTCCAAATGACTTTTTACTAGCGCCTCATAGAGCGCCTTGAGTGCCACTACATTTGTAAAATTATTGGCTTGACGCAGTACCATTCCCAAATTTCTGTATGCTTTTTTACAAATATCCGTAATATGTTGACGAAATTGTAAATCAGAAGAGAATCGCACCCCTAGATCTTTGACCTCCTTTAGTCTCTGCAACGATTCCCCGTCCATGTGGTATAGATGGTGGCTTGGCGCCCGGGCCCGGCTAAATGACAGTACGGAGCACTTCGCCACATTAAAGTACAATTTGTTCTCATGACTCCATTGCACAACTCTGTCTATGTCTTGCTGTAGTAAGGTATGATCTACACCATTCGAAATTTCATGGACTAGCTTTAGGTCATCTGCAAATAGTAAAGGTGTGGCATTCTGAACTACACTGGGCAAGTCATTAATGGCGATAATAAACAAAAGAGGTCCCAAATTACTACCTTGACTTACTCCAGAACGTGTTGGGTAAACCTCCGACAGGTGTCCACCACAGTCAACATACTGACACCTATCGCGCAGATAGCTAGAAAAAAATCTGAGTGTGTGAGGAGTACATCCCACGCTAGCTAGCTAGTAGCCAGGCGTCAAAGACGTTTATTCTTCCATTTCAGCTTGGTAGCTTTTTATTACCATTTTTTTACGTGGCAAGACCTGTCATACCTTTCAAAATAAACTATCGTGATTGGCTGACTGTATGACAGACAATGCATTCAATATTGTGATATGATTGTCAAAAACAAACTAAATAAATTGTTTATAGTTTTTAAAGTTGTTTGTTTTTTTTTTGCATTAAAATAGTATAATGGAATAATATCTGAAGATAATGTTGCGCTGGAAAAGTAAGTACAACATCTTCAGCACCTATGTACCTATTTAATTTCTCACGTTTTCATAGAAAATATACCGAGCTTATTGTGTTTCTTTGTTTCAAACAACGAAGTGCTAAATTCAATGAAGATGAGTTGAATTTACTCAATAATCTGATAAAAAATATAAACATATTTTATTAAATAAACAAACAGGCATGATACCTTTTGTTTTAAAAAAAATTAACTCATATAAGTGTTAAATCATGTACATTTTTTCAGGTAAAGTTACACCTAAGCAGAGGGAAGATGCCTGGCGCGCCATTACCAATGAATTTAATAGCGATCCCGCATGCTCCTTTGCCAGAAAATCGCACCAATTAAAAAATAAATGGGATTATATGAAGCTTTGCCACACCGACTGTCGCGCTACCAGCGAATAGAGCAGGCCAGGCAGCACTTTTGGACTTGGTGGTCAAAGGAATATGTATCGGAGCTACAAATCCGGGTGAAGTGGAATAACTTTTGAGACACCTTGAAAGAAAATACGCTTGTTCTTGTCAAGGAGGACAACTCGAAGGTGGGGTTTTGAATTACACATCTGGAAAGTTGGATTGAAATGGGTTTATTTATGTAGGGGTGGGTTTCCCCTTTCGATTAATACCCCTCTTGTTTTGCAGAGATGCATAGTTTTTTAATTATACGTGTTTGAAATTTCCTATACTGAAACGATATTTTACATACAAAAATTAAATTTATATGATTGCTTGGTAAAACGAAACGTATATCCAGACAATCCATTTGTGGCAGAAGATGGAATGCACACCCAAAGGATTGAGTCTCAGTGGCGGGTGGTTAAAAGGTTTTTCTATAAAGATAATTATAACCACCCAGAAAATTCAAATTCAAATTCAAATTCAAACACTTTATTGCCATTTGCATAGAATGGGATACTTATAAAAATACAGTTTTAACATTAAATGTACAATTTGGGCGGCCTTATCACTTCAAAGTGATCTCTTCCAGGCAACCTTAAATTTTGCTGTCATTATAGTTGAATACAAGTGCTCCACGCGTTACTCCACGCGTTACTTGCTAAAATATGTATATAAAAGACCAATTTATGGAATTGTTAAATGTAATAAAACAAGTTTATAAAATATAATAAATAATTAAAAAAATATAGTTGTTTTATTAATATGCGTACTAGTGAAATGTTCAATTATTAACGTACAAAACAAAACGTATGTTGTTCGCCCTTATAAACGATAAGAGTCCAGTATTAACTTAATAATTGTAACTTTTACAATTTGTGTCACAGACCGACATGGACCAGTTAGGTTAGGAGGCTCCGCTTTGCTTCGCTCCTTGCATTAACCTCCGAGGTTAGTTTTTTTTAATAAACGCACAAAACCGAGTCTAACCCCAAAATTTTATCTTCGATTTTCTCACTTACTACAAGGATCCGCACCTCCCCCTCAGAGGGGGAGGTCACCAACCACCTCCCCTCCCCCCCCTAAATTCGACGGTCCATATACTGTAGTTTTACCAAAATCACCCCTAATCAGTGATTGATAACCTTATTTTTGAGGTTATAAATAACAAACTTCAAAATTCATTAAAAAAAAACTAGCCATCTCCGCAACTCCGCATCGTGGTAGGGAGACCCCCCTTTGCCCCCCCTCGCCCCCTCCACCCCAAACCTAGATTCCACATGTGTAATTCAAAACCGATCCCCAACTCGCCCTTCTCAAGTGGTGCATGGGAATGGCTACAGGCAGCATCATACGTAGATCTTTTTCTAAAATTTGACCACTACCTATAGAATGCAATGATACAAATGAAATAAGGTGTTTCTCTATTGGAAGTCGGTACTTCCAAGGCCGGGGGCATATTAAGAACGCATCCCTACGGTTTAAGAAATACTATGTTGGAACGCAACGTAACGGATGAAAGAAGCCTGTGAAAGAATCCTGTGGAGAGGAGGAACTTTTATACGCAACGAACTTTTAAGCTTTACGCACACGAATACGCACTAAATCAATTTCTATAATTAAAATCATTTACACTTGTAATACCGAAAAATATAAGGTTTAAATACGACACAAAGGCCTATTATTTAACAGAGTGCAATAAAAGTATTTTTTTTAGTAATTAAACCAAATTTAGCACACGTAGGTACTGTAGGCTATTTTCCATTTTCCAATGAAAAAAATATACTTTTACGTTATGAGGTGGGTCTGAGCTCCGTATAAAGTATACGTGAAAAGTAACTGTAAAAAGTATAAAAAAAATGTGGTGCAACACTTTTTACGGGATACTTTTACGTTTTACATTTTTTTTTACGAATTCGTAAAAGTATAAACTTGGAACAACCGGCTGTTAGTATACTCAATAAATTGATTTTGTAACTTCCCTTTTTTTGTTTTGCAATATTCGATAAAAACAAACTTAAAAACTCAATCCGGTTAAAGTGACAGTATATTACGCCTTTTCTTACGATTGTGCTTAAGAACGCTAATTCATTTAAGGTGAATTTTCGGACATTTTTAATTAGATTTAGAATGAACAATAGAGATAAATATCACTTTTAATTGTTAAGTAATGATTATAAATACGATTTCATGATATTTCATGTATGGTTTACTAGTTATTATAGTTCGGCCGTTCAGAGAATGCGTTCCTGACACCTATCAGTTAGTCACGACTAGTGATGGGCACAACATAGCACTGAGTTCGTTACCGTTCCTCCAAAATGAAACGCCGCGTTATTTTTAAGATTATTTTCGTTTTAAATTGGCGGAATCATTTAAAATTTATATTTTAGTAATTTAAGTGGAAACCAAAAAAAGGTAATATGAATATAATAAAACTGTTTTATTTATTTTTTGTTACAAAGTTACAATCTGTATTTCTATGCAATAAAGTACATTTAATTGAATGTGCGTACAGAATATTAACCAGACTCCGATTCGCTTAAGGAGGTAGTGTCTTCATCATCATCTTCGCCTACATGTATAATTATTTTATTATCAATAACAGAATCAATCCTGATATCTCGGTCAAAATGTTCCATAATCAGGTTTTTAGTCTTTCAACAACCTTTGCTCAGTCATCTCTAGTGACTTCCCCGCAGGCTTCTTTTAATAGGGTCATCATCTTTTTCGTGCTGAATGGCGGGGAAGTATAGTGGTGGGCGGCGTAACCTTTTATTTGAGCCCAGATTAGCTCCATCGCGTTATATTGGCAATGATACGATGGCATTCTTAGAACGCGATGACCGTACTCCAGAGCCAGTTCATCGATTTCGTATCGCACATTTGCCACTTTATTTTCTTTAACTAATTTATTTAGCTCTGCTTTTAGCATCTGCATATTTGCGTCAATGCCTTTTGCTTGTAACCAACTTTTTTTCGCGCATTCGCTTTAGTCATAGTTTTATTTTTTAATTTAATAAAAGTTATCTTATAGTCCATTATTTTCAAACTCTTAAAAAGAAAAACAAAGCGTATTATTTCATAAAGTATACCTGTTTAAGAACAGATTACGATAATGTTATAGCCTGTTATTGTTAGCACAGCACTACAAATATAAAGCTTTTACATAACCTTTTAATAGCGCAGTATAGATTTTGAAAAATATTGTTTACCAAGTTATTTGACACTCAGTTTGGCACAAAATTATAAAATTCATTGATTATTGATATAATAATGTTGTTTTAATGCTCATCAATTGTTAAAACGGTAAACAATCAGCAAAAATATTTTTGATCGTAACTGCAACGCCATTACAAAGTTACTTCGTCAGTTCAATCGCGATGTGTCAGGAACGCATTCTCTGAACGGCCGAACTATAGGGTGTCATCTATTGTCATCTATTAAAATATCCAATGCTTGACATATTTGGTGACAAATTATTGGAACTTCGAGTCTTTTCATATGTGTTGCGTTTTTGTATGTTATTTATTAGGGGGCGCATTGTTTCACATAACTTTTTAACTCCTATAATCAGAAGTCCGAAAATGTTTTTCATACCATTTAAAATCATAATGATCATTCTGTATAAAAAATTTAAACACTAAATATTAAAAAGCATAATCATTGATATTCACAATATAACTTTTCATACACTTTGATTTTACTAATATTTGTGTTAATATATTTGTTTATATTAATGATCGAAACTCATAATCATTCGACTTAATAACTATAATATTCATAAGCATTTTTATCCATATTATTGATCATCATAATGTCTATATTCATACATTTGTTTTATAATGATATATTAATTAACATTGTGATGAAAAAGATTATGCAACAAAAAGGCAATACGCACCGGAATACGTAGTCGGTACGGTTAGGTGCGATAACGCAGTTAGGTTGCATATAGGCTACACGTGCGCGAGCCGAGCTAGCCATAATTGTTATGAGTTGACGTATGTTCTTAGTAACAACATTATTAACAAAAGCCATATGATCATTAAATGTTATGCAGAAAAAAGATCTGAAAAAGAAAATTATGAATTTTAACGGGTTCTTGCTAGTAACAAAATATGATTTAAAAAAATATGATTACAAACAGTTAGAGACGTCGCCGTCGTGGCGCCGTGGTTACTGTGTGTATCATACGATATCACAGGTTAAGCAACGTTCGGCGCGGTTGGTACTTGGATGGGTGACCGCCGACCATTCATATCTCACGACGACTTCCGTGCTTCGGAGGGCACGTTAAGCAGTCGCTCCCGGGTGCTGTATACTTGTATACAGTAGTCGTTAGGGTTTGTCAGAAGCCATCTAGGCGCTCTAAAAATTCTGGCATCCACCACCCAGCACTGGGCCAGCTTGGTGGATTATGGCCTAAACCTCCTCTTCACCCAGGGGAGAGACTCATGCCCTGCAGTGGGCTCATTACGAAGAGTTGTGATGATGATGGATGATGAGGAGTTCCGTTGATAGTACTTAAAAATGTATGAATAAGAAAAGTATGAAAAATAAAATTATGAAGAGTGATTATTATGACTTTATTATGACAACTTCTATGCTGGACTGGGAGCGAAAGAAAAACATCGAATGTACCAGCTGCTTCTCATCCCGGGCATACTGTAAGAGTCAGTTAAGGGACCGAGGTTTTATGAGCGTTTTTGTGGGCGATGGGCCGACTCCCTGTCACTACAATAGTCTCTCTCCATCATTATAATACCTCCAAATTTGTCAAATGTGACATCAGATGGTTTTAAAGCCTCTGTTTTTCTGTCTACCCCATAAGGGATAAAGGCGTGAAGATATGTATGTAGATATGTATGATTATGAACACAAATCGGTAGTAAGATAAAAAGTAGAGGTTAGAATTTAATGTGAGCCGATATGCTTAAGGTTAAATGTTAACTTTTGTTAAAAAAACCTCTTCTAAAACAATTCTATCCAACAATAAACAGCATGTCAAATATAAGATATTCAGGAGTACTTAACAATTATTGAATTTGGTTATTACGTAGGTATTGTTTAGGGTTTTCCTAATGTGATAGCACAAACGGATGGAACAAAAGAAGAGAATACGTCAAAAATGTGACTATGAATATACACTCTGCGCCAGAAACATATAGAGAAGGTTATATGTGATAGTGAATTTTCCTGGTAAAAATAAACTCCACAAATATTTGTGTACAAGCTCAATTCGAATCCCGTGAGAATTTCGGAATAGAAAACAGCCAATGTACTATTTCTGACTGTACACTATCACTTTGGCCAAATTCATTTAAATCCGTGGGGCCGTTTTTCAGTAATAAAGAAACAAACATCCATACGTCCATCAAAACTATCACATTTATTTTTCTTGCCCTATTGATGTTGATATGTAGTAATTAAGGTATATTTTTAATCATAAGGTAAATGTTGGTGCTTCAGCGTTGCAGTAGAATATATTCTTATTTGTTCTTGATTAAAATGTTTCGACAGTTAAGTCATTTCTATCATTATTTGTTCGACCGTCAACTATTGGGAATTTATATTTGGTAATTAATTACTTTTCAGAATTAATTATTCATAAATTTCTTTAAAATTTTAAGCAAAACGAATGACAAAAGCTCATTCCTTTTCAATCATTCTCGTTCAGTACTTACACTAAGAAGTTCTTAACTGGTATCATTATTTTTCTATTTGACATTTCGAACTGTCAGTTTAGGTGATCATAACCTCAAATTCTGAAATTCTTTTTGTAAAAACAAGGTGTAGCAAATTGTCCGTTTCATGAACGTATCGTGGGACGAAATCAATAGTAATTTAGAGTATACAAATTATTTTTCCATGGAATTTCTGCTATCAGGGTGGACAATGTATGAAGCAAAGGCAAAGTCCTTTACAAAGAACGGAACTTTTTCAATTTATATAATTTGTTCTGATTCTTAATTTAATAGCTTACCATGCAAATATCGTTATTTTCGATAGGATCATTTCATATGAACTTCTTTATATCAGTATCCCGTCCTGAGCTAATAAACATTACTGTATTTCAACAGGAAAAACTAGCTGAGCAAGATAAAACATTCATTCCTTTGATGGACGAAAGAGAAAAGGAGTATCACGAAGAAATGACAGAGAAGATGAATAAGTTCCTCATAGAACACGCGGCCAGGGTGATACAGACGGCTTGGAGACAGGCGTTGGCCAATAGAGCAGAAAAGAAGAAGGTAAGGGTGATATGGATAGTATAAATTAATAATGTAATTGTTTATGTGTGCGCTCCTATGTGATAGTTAAAGATTTTCCCACAGGTATCCGTATCTATAAGTACTCGTATTCTTGACTTATACCTACAAATGGAAAAAGCTTAAACGATAATCATATTTTAGTTCTGCATGTTGCTGTTACAAAAATTCGTTAATGTTCTAAAATCCTTTTTTTTCTTTTACACGCAGCACAAAGGCAAAGGAAAAAAGGCTAAAAAGAAAGCATGAAACCTCATTTCTCCCAATCCTCTTTCCTTATCCAAAATCCTCTCCCACATAACACTAATTTGTTTACAGTTAAAGAAACTTCAGAAAAAGATGCAAGTAGCGGCTGCGGCTGCGGAGCGAGCGAGAGAGAAGGCTGCTGCGGCCGCTGCGAAGGCTGCAAAAGCCGCAGCGAAAGCAGCCAAAGCTGGCAGAAAAGGAAAATAGTAAAATCTAAAGCAAAAGAAAATCAAAAACTGCTTAATTATATTTTGATAAAAGTCCAATATTTCTTCAAAGAAAAGTCCGTTCCACTCTATGTTGACTTGGAATGTAAAATTACTAATCGCACATTTCGACAGGCATCAGCCGGTTGGTTTTTCATCTTTTAAGAAATGAACATCGTTCTAGTGTGCTTCTAACAGTTTTCTAGTGGTCTTTAAAATCACAATAAATAAATTATATTTTTTTAATATTTTTGTCTTTAACTGATCTTTAGAATCTATAACTCGACAGAGACGCCATATGATTGGTTTTGTATCGTCAATTAAACTAAAAACACGCTGTATTTGTGCCGGGTAATCAAAAAAAATAAATAATAATATACTTGAATGTGGTATGTAGTACTGCCTGTTATATGGTTAATATCATCATCACAGCTCTATGTTCAGTACCAAACATAGTATGTACTGGTGCATGGCAAAATTTTATAGACCGCTGAAGTGGTTTCTAACGATCCCCTACGACCACTTCATATGAATATATCTGCGCAGGTTCGGCTAAGAATAAAATCACCTCCTTTGACGACTGATTAGGGAGACAGGTAGGTACTCGTTCAATACAGGGTGACTGGTACCAAACCCGCCATAGCAAATTAGCATATAGAGGAGGTCATTTGCTAATTATTGGACCTTACTTTCCCTAACTAAAGTTTTATACTTTAGGAGATATGTAAATTTTTATACATTATTGAGATTTTTCCAAAATTTGACCTTAAAGCATTCGTAACTTTATTTTTCGTCATTAGTTTAGAGTTTTTTTATTATTTCTTGGTAGTCATTAACATTTGTGAATAAAATACGTCGGAACTTCCCTCAAACTAGGGTTAAAAAATAAGACGCTTATGCTTTTAAAAAAAATCAATAAAGAAAAATTACTTTGCGATCAAATTCAACCGGAAATAATAAAAAAACTACGGCGTTTTATTAATTTATTCTACTCTAAATTAGTTCTCTAGTTTGTCACCTTACCAACGGTACTAAATTTGCAACGGAAAGTTTGATTCGCTAAACATCGGTAGGATTTTCAGGTCAACCAGTCATTTTGATCAAAAATAGTGAAGGTCCCAACGACAGGATAAAGCTAATTTAGCAAAGTAGTGCAAAAATACCTACTCATAAATTTTGCAAATTTATGAGTAGGTATTAGATAATAGAAATTGAGTGCTTAGTGTACTTAATTTTTTTTTTTACTTTTACCATGTAAAATGATCTGCTGTTGGATGGAATAACCGACGACACGCCCATTGTGTTTCAACACGATGGGTGCCCGGCGCATTTCAGGCTGGACGTCCGAGAACTTTTAAATAGTTCATTCCCCGATTCATGGATCGGTAGAGGTGGGCCAATTGAATGGCCAGCTCGGTCGCCAGACTTGACACCTCTCGATTTCTACGTTTGGGGCCGGGCCAAAGAGTTGGTCTACAATGAAGAAGTAACTACAAAAGATGAGTTAATTCAAAAAATTAATAATGCGTTTTCTGTTATGAAAGAAGAAATTAGGCTCAGTCTTACCACCACAGAAATTAGGAAAAGATATCGGGCATGTATCAGAAATTGCGGGCAGCAATTCGAGCAGAATTTTTAGTTTCAACTCTATTTAAATTTTTCTTTTGATGCTCGATATCTTTTCCTGATTTCTTGCTTTACATGGTAAAAGTAAAAAAAAAAATTAAGTACACTAAGCACTCAATTTCTATTATCTAATACCTACTCATAAATTTGCAAAAACTACTTTGCTAAATTAGCTTTATCCTGTCGTTGGGACCTTCACTATTTTTGATCAAAATGACTGGTTGACCTGAAAATCCTACCGATGTTTAGCGAATCAAATTTTCCGTTGCAAATTTCGTACCGTTGGTAAGGTGACGAACTAGAGAACTAATTTAGAGTAGAATAAATTATTAAAACGCCGTAGTTTTTTTATTATTTCCGGTTGAATTTGATCGCAAAGTAATTTTTCTTTATTGATTTTTTTTAAAAGCATAAGCGTCTTATTTTTTAACCCTAGTTTGAGGGAAGTTCCGACGTATTTTATTCACAAATGTTAATGACTACCAAGAAATAATAAAAAAACTCTAAACTAATGACGAAAAATAAAGTTACGAATGCTTTAAGGTCAAATTTTGGAAAAATCTCAATAATGTATAAAAATTGACATATCTCCTAAAGTATAAAACTTTAGTTAGGGAAAGTAAGGTCCAATAATTAGCAAATGACCTCCTCTATATGCTAATTTGCTATGGCGGGTTTGGTACCAGTCACCCTGTATATAACAATCATATAGAATTCTATGCCGTAAATTTTAAGTCCTCGCCACTTTTCGTATTTAACCAGGCAAGGCACAAACATTGTATATGTATAGGTAAGTCGTTAAGGCAGTTTTGGTTCTTAAACCTACGGGCTCTTGGCTAATATATTTCGCTTATTGCCGTCACAGATTAAGAATATAAGAGTTATATAGGACCTTTAGTAGGTAAGAGTACGGTACACAATTCGAGAACAAAAAAACAACTTGCAAAAGTAAACTTTTATTAAGCACATATAAATTTGTATAAAAGCAACAAAAACATAACAATAACATGATTACGACATCTAGATATGTCTTAAATCATACAATTCAACGCATAGCACTGTATAAATATTTAATTTTAATTTAAGTTTCTTCAATTTTGGTCAATATTTATGCCATGGATCATATTTAATATTATTTAAGTATAAATTCAGCATTTTACAGAACTGCGTAGTTATTTAATTTTTTTCATCTTCTAGAAGTTTCAAGTGTATTAATGCTTTGACATCGATGAGTGTATCAGATGAACTTTTCGCTGTTGGAACGAAAGAGATGGCACGACGAGCTCTCTCACCATTACGAAGAACTGGATGTAAATCCTGCAAAATTAATAACCTGTTTATGTACCGACCTTAATTAAATAAATGTACATGAACCAAGATGAAACCTTGAGGTACTCTTAGTAAAACATTAAATTATATCTTCCTTATTTTGGGGCTATGTAGCTAACGATTGGTTTGCTTTTATTTTCAGTATGCAGCTTTTCAATAATTGTATGTAACATAACTTTTGTCCGGTAATTTTGCAAAAATGCCTAATTAATATAACTATTATGAAGTCATTTTTATCAAAACTTACTCGTAAATGGACATGCAGAGCTTGAGCATTGGATTCAGTCTTGGATATTTTCTGTTGCGCAGATTTAAGTTCAGCGTCAAGCTTGTTCTTCTCAGCTTCTAGTTCTTTTAGGCGCTTCTCGGCTTCTGTATTAAATGAATAAAATTATTTGATTTTGTTATTTGGTCCTTAACCAAAAACATTTTTAAACTGCAATACTGATCTAGTGCGTTTTGTAAATCTAACACAGGAGTACATCTATTTTTTTATTATCAAGTTGAATTTGATAAAAAAAATCTACATTTGATGGCTCCGATCTTGAAGAGAGGCTATATTTTATACGTGAAAAAATGATAATGTTCTAGGAACTTTTTAAAGTATAAAATATTGTTTCTTTGGAGCGGGTGGATCTGCCAAGTAGTGGTAAAGTTGTCATGTTTATTTAGCCGCGTAGAGGCAGCTACGGACAGCGCCTGTGTAGTTAACATGTAGGAAAAGGTGACTGATCCGAGTGGTAAGAACCACCAAGTGAGAGCCACTCGCACTCAAGACTCCTTCAGGGAGCGCGTGCTCGCGCGGACATCTTTCATATCAAATCTGCAGCCAAATAACACCGCTCCAATGGTAATGTGTGCCGGCAGTATTTATGAAGAGCCTTTTCCTTTCTGACCTTCATCGACCTCATCTTCACAAATAAAGTGAGTGTCCACGCACGGGGGCAGCGGCGCGGGACGCCGAACCGGTCCTCGAGGTGGATCGTCCACGCACGGCGATCGAGAGCGGCCGGACTTAATTTACTTAGCACCATTCCACCGCGGCGACAGTATCTTTATATACAATTAGAAAATTTGTTATACGTAACATTAAATCTATACAACGAGGTTCCTGCGTTTTCTTCATACCATCAATAGGCGTAGGACGTGTATGTGTGGACTGAGGGCCCATTTTTATTTTTGGGGATTTTTGCAGCTTAACTAATATCAGTGTTTAGTAAAAGTTGTGGTAATATTTGTAAAATAAAGCATAGAGTTTGTAAAAGAATAATACAAAAGATATATCGTTTTAAGTGGGTCCCTCAGTTCACACACATAAGTTCCCAAATCTAGATATATAATGAGTTCACCCACAAATTTTAGTAACAGACCTTTAGTAAAACATGAGTAAACATCTACACAACATTAAAAAACGTAATATAATAGATAATAAACTATTACAAACGTCTTTGTGTGGTCCCTGAGGGCCCGCATAAATTTTGCTCATAATTAATAGATTATAACATGAACATTATCTATTCATAAGCCAGGCTTTAGTAAAAATGACAAGGAAGATTATAAAACTCAAGAATGATCATAAATAGTGGTAAATATTGTGCACTTTACGTTTTTGTTGGTGGTCCCTCAGTTCACACACTATGCAAATGCTAATTGTTTAAAATATTATTAAATACAACAATAACTAAAATTTGGAGCATTTCAGTGCTTAGTATTTTTTTTATATTATCGATCTGTATTTATCTCTTCACTGGTTTTATTGTTATTTTACCAAAAAATTACAAATTAGGTTTTTCATACTAGTAGGATGTCCATAATTTTGAAATATAATATTGTTTTAAGAACCACACATTAAGTTTGCAAGTTCCTGCATAGTCATGAAGTGTGAGATAATAAATAAATAAAATAAAGAAATATTTTGAAACTATCACACAGCACCATCAAAATCTGTGGTAAGCTACTAAAGCTTGTGTTACAGATAATATATTGTTAACATGCTACACTCATATTTTTCTTAAGTAAATACATACATAATTTACATATAAAAAACACACCCAGACCCGAATTAATATTAGAAAAGATAATTTCCTAAATTAACCCGTACCGGGAATCAAACCCGGGACCTCCACCTTGTTCGTTTGGTTGTTACTTTTAAATGCGTAGAATAGTTGTTGTATGAGGGTTGTTCGGAATAGATCCACGGAGACACTCCAACTGTCCTCCCACCCTCTACACTGTAAACTTAGCTCCCTGCAGAGTTCCTTGCCAAACTCGACATACTGGCGCAACAAAATTACTCCCCGACTATTATCCAGCCACTCTTCCCTAGTGCCATCCAATACTCCAAATCTAAGCTTTCACACGTTGACACTGGGTTCACTTTAACTGATTGGAGTAATTATTATTTTAAGTAAAAAACATTAAATGGTTCGCATAAACACGTCTGAACTAAGCAGAATCCGAGGGGGAAGGTACTATGCGATAAAGATTTTTTTAATTTAGATTTTTTTTTTGTAAACAATAAGTAATAATTATTTTACTTTAATTTTCAATATTTATTACGATTGAAGCTTATGAATAATATAAAACCTATTATGTCGCACGCTTAATAATAAAGAGAAATAAGTCAAAAATTAGGTAAATCCAGATTTTCTAATAAAACGCAATAACAACTCAAGAAGAATAGGTAGAATTCGACAGCCGCTCGATTTAGAGGATTTTGAGCAAAACAGAAGGTCGGTCGCCTCTTTCTTTCCAAACAGGTCATCCGTGTTGTCTGTCAAAAAGTAAAGCATTCAGTAATGTTTCAACCTTTGTGATGAAAACACGTTCAATTTTGCCGCTTAAAGTGAAATATTGCTTTTTATCATAAAAACTTAAGTATTTTTATGCTATTTAATTTATTAATAAAGTGAAATGTTTTGTTTTCGGTCTCTTTAATATTCAAAATGTATCAATGTTTTGGGAACATTTGGAATTATTTCGGTTTATTTCTTAAATCTTATATTTGTTGAATGCAATATGTCGAGTTATTGCGGTTTATGATTAAGAAGCTATCGATATTTTTTAAACAATCAATGTTACTACTTTTTGTTATCAAAAAGTGACAACCGATCGAAAAATCTTTAGTATTTATTTCAGTTTATTATTAATAGCCAAGAATATTTAGTTGATTTTTTGAGACTTATTGCTATTTTTGATTATTTAAGCACTGCAAAGGCACGAAAATGTTTTCAAGAGAAGGAAAGATTTTACGCCTACCTAACACACCAGTGCCTCAAAATGAATCTGAAAGTGCAGAATCCGTGTTTGATATCGATCCGGGATTATTGGTAATTTACTCATTTAGATAAATTATCTTATACCTAATTTATAACTTTATATTTTATCAAACAAAGTTATGTGTAAATACTAATTAATCACTTTTGTTATAGGATTCACAAGATCAAAAATACGCCTTTATCATTAATGTAAAAGATGTTAACTCCCCTACTTTTGATTTAATAACTTACATTGGTGTAAGTAATGTAAAGGTATTTAAGCTTTATTAAAGGCATAATTTAAAATAGAGAGTATTCCATAAGTTAGATTGTATCGAATTAAATTTTTCAAAAACCTCCTACACCAACACCATACATACATACATCACACCTGTATCCCTTATGGGGTAGACAGAATACCAGAGGTTACAAGACCACTGATGTCACGTTTGACAAATTTGTAGGTATTATAAAGATGGAGAGAGACTATTGTAGTGACAGAGGGTCAGCTTATCGCCCACAAAAACGCCTTTAAAACCTCTCACATCTCACATTTGAGTACGTAACTCTTTCAAAGACATAAGAAATAAAATCGCCGAGTCGTCATCTAAAGTTACCATGTGGAGACAAGTGTCACTTCAATGTTCACAAAAAATTAACACTGAGGATCGATTCATTATTTTCCGGTGGGAATTAGCTGATTTAAGTAAGCAATTATCAATTCATGCAATAAGAGTCTGCTAGACATTTTTCAAAAGCAGTCTCGATGTGTCTTACTGCATGATTCATACTATCAGCACAAAATAAATAGTACTGGAATGGTAGAAAAAGATCGTCGGGAAAGCATGGGAACCACAAGCATATTATAAGCTTGAATCTCATTAAGTCAGGGCCACAATTTTTAGGCATGGCAATAAAACAATTAAGGATTTGTACGGCGATTTTACGAACAACAAATAAAAAACAATAGAGAAACTGGAAGTTAAATGGCTTCTTACAAAATATTTACTACACAATATAATATAAGCTTTTTTCAGCCACGCAAAGATGAGTGTGATCTATGTACTTCTTATTCTAACTAAGATGCATTGAGTTATTATTACACATAGTAACTCAATGATAAGATGGTGATAAAAGAAAAGATATAAAAGAGATTAATGAAAATAGACTTACAGACTAGAGACGTATTTCGGCCCTGCACAGCTTCTTAACTTATACACAGCTCAAGTGCGATCATGCATGGAGTACTGCAGTCATCATTGGGATGGTTCAGCATAATATCAACTCAAAGCGCTGGACTCCGTTGACCAAAGAGCCCGTAAACTAATAAACAACGTCGACCTTAGCAAAAAAACTGCAGACCCTAGTCGTAAGGTTGCTTGTTTAACCGTTTTGGTGAGTGCGCGAGTGCTCTGTTTAAACAAATTGAACCCTCACTTTTTTACCATCGGACTACTAGACGCAGACAGAACTGCCATCAGTATGTGGTTGATTGATATTCCGAAAAGTAGATCTAAGCGCTTTGACAGTTCCTTTTTGATACGGGCCGCCAAGGTTTGCAATGAACTGCCTGGGTTCATTTTCCCTGAGCTGCACAGTCCTAGTACTTTTAAGCGTCGAGTGAATAGGTTTCTCGTGGATGGACGTGTACCACCTTAGTCTTCATGTTCACTTAACCTCAGGTGTCATGGAAGACAAATGTGCCATCCATCCTTTATAAAAATAAAGGTCTGAGTCCACCTTTTTATAAGGATGTCTACTTTTCTATATAAAGTGCTTAGGATAGGATAACCGAACCTATCACAATTCTTACTGCTGATGATACTTAAGTTTAATAGTTTTTTATTTTATTTTTCGAAGTTGGTATTTATCATTATTCTCTAAGTTTTACAAAATGAAGTCTGAATATAGTCATAGAAAAGAATATGAGTTATTAATTTACAGATTTTCGGAGACCTTTATTGCTTGATAATTAAATCTAGTTGGTAGCTAAGATTAAAATGCTGATCTCTATGTTACTTAATGAGTATTAAGTAAACGAGTCTCTTTGGTAAAATGCCTGAAAAGATCCCAATTTTTATATTTTTATGTGTTATCTTATAAGAGTTCATTATTGCAAAGCGTTTATTGTTATTCTACATAAAAAATAAACAATGTTTTTTTTCTTCTTTGTATTGCTTAAAAAGTTTTTCCTTATCATCCTTAAAAACTTATTTTAAAAGTAGGAGCAATAAAATCTGTAACCTTTAGATATACAATTTCAAAAATCTTTCAGTATCAAAACTAAAAAGAAATAAGTACTATTTACACCGTTTTAATTTCTAAATAGTTAACACGAAACAGATCTATTTTGTTTTGCGCCGCAACAAATTTGTATTTGAAATCTTTTGTTTTTTGATAAACCGTAATAAGTCGGGGGTTTTTCAATCCCTTTAATTTTTAGCATAGTTTCCATTATCCTAAAAAATATATTTATACACCAAATAAAAGCCTAGAGTCTCTTCTTCAATATTCAGTAATAATATTTCAGGAAATACTATACTTCTGTTATCTGCGCCATTTTAAAAACCGGGTTCAACTTTCCAAAAACTTTAAACGCGTTTTCCCAACATTCGTCATTTTTGAGTTATTTCTCTTTATTTATTAAGCGTGCGATGTACTGGTACAATATCCTAATAAATAAATGATCTTGAAAATAAATTAACTGTGTTTTTTTTTAAAGTGTGGACACCATATACCAGACTTGGTATGAAAATTCTAATTTGTAATTTTTTGGTTAAAGAACAATAAAACCAGTGAAGAGATAAATACAGATCGATGATATAAAAAAATTACTAAGCACTGAAATGCTCCAAATTTTAGTTATTGTTGTATTTAATAATATTTTAAACAATTAGCATTTGCATAGTGTGTGAACTGAGGGACCACCAACAAAAACGTAAAGTGCACAATATTTACCACTATTTATGATCTTTCTTGAGTTTTATAATCTTCCTTGTCATTTTTACTAAAGCCTGGCTTATGAATAGATAATGTTCATGTTATAATCTATTATTTATGAGCAAAATTTATGCGGGCCCTCAGGGACCACACAAAGACGTTTGTAATAGTTTACTATCTATTCATATTAGGTTTTTTAATGTTGTGTAGATGTTTATTCATGTTTTACTAAAGGTCTGTTACTAAAATTTGTGGGTGAACTCATTATATATCTAGATTTGGGAACTTATGTGTGTGAACTGAGGGACCCACTTAAAACGATATATGTTTTGTATTATTCTTTTACAAACTCTATGCTTTATTTTACAAATATTACCACAACTTTTACTAAACACTGATATTAGTTAAGCTGCAAAAATCCCCAAAAATAAAAATGGGCCCTCAGTCCACACATACACCGTAGGACCCTCAAGAACAGTGAGTTTGAGGTCGAACGGGAGTTTATCACGGATAAAAGACATCTAAGAAAGCAAATTAAATTAATAGGTAATTATACCTCTATATTGGGCTTCTTTGTCAGCTTGAAGTTTCTCGAACTGTTGACGTTTCAGCCTCTCCTCTTCTAACAATTTACTTTGTTCTAATTGCAGTCTTTCTAATTCTTCTCTTTTCTCCCATTCTTCTGCTAGTACCCTGAAATAATTAAAATTCTGCCTTCAAAACTTGTAAAGGGTTTGAAGAAATCGAGAAGAGTTATGAGCAGAAATCCTTATCTCGAATAAAATACCTTTTGCATAGTACCTAGTGATTTAGTTTCATCTTCGGTCATGTCTTTACTTACCATCAGATTAGATTGAGAATTTGGGAATCAATCGCAGAATTATGTATTCGGCTACGAAAATTCTAGAGCACCAACGTAAGGTTGCTTGCTGGGCTTTATGTCGCAGAACAAAGATTTAAATCCATAGATGCGCCCTTTCAGTACAAAGAACTAACGAAATATTGTCATTACCGAAAGAGGTGCATGCACAAGTCTTGTGACAGTCTCAAATGAGCGCTTGTCAAGCACGTTCACATAGATTATTTTGTTTAAAATATTTACATAAAGACTTAATTATGCTGTCTTGTTCATTTCGGGGGTGTAAAAATACAAGTCGCAATACAAACAAGGATAAAGGTGTTACTTTTCACGCGTTAGTATTTAATAATATTATTTAATACATTGTCGGGCAAGGAAGCACTCGGCTGCCAAAGAATAAGTAATCAGATAGTAAATAAAATATCAACTCAATACTTAATGTAACTTATTAAAATCATATTAGAAAACCAGTGAAGTTTTTTTTTTTTTACAAAGCCGTCGTATTTTTTGACTATTTTATGGAAATAGAAAAATATATTGGGTTATTCTTCTATTCACATATTTTTTATCACAACGGTTTTCAGTAATAATTTTCTTATTCTTAATTGTTGTAGACCATCAAAAAATATCAATGAAACTACTAACATTCGCGGGAAAGATATTTCTAACACTATATCAATATTGACCCAATACGATGTAAACTGCAAATTTATATCGAACATTTTAGATACAAATAATACACTGAAATTTCCAAGCAATTAGTAGGATATACAGAGTGACTGTTGGGAACACTTTCGGAATTCGAGGAGAGTGATAGTTTGAGGTCATACTCAAAGAGAAAAAATTAAATAAAAAATAAATTTTAATTATTTAATGAGTAAATGAGTAAAACCGAAAGTTACAGAATTCATTACGCAACGCATAAAACACTGGTACAGACGTACGCACGGCGTTATCAACACAGTATAGGTAGTTAGGTATAGACGGCTTCACGAACGGTCCTCAAACTAGTAAAACTTTTTATTTATTTATAAGAAATTCTGCTGAAAAATTAAGTAGTGGGTACTTAATTTGCATAATTATTATGCTCAGAATCAAGTAAAGAGTGCTCTCCTTCAATATCTAAAATATGTCACCAGTCACCCTGTATACTGGGCACTTAATTTTTACTAACATTGCCTATAAATAAATAAAGCTTTGTTACTATGTACTTGACTTACGTCTGAGTCAATCGCGGCACGTGACCTGGCACGCGGATCGCTGCAAATGCGAGTTTAACAATGCGTTGCGTAATGAATTCTTTAATTTTCGGTTAAGTTTACTCAGTAAATAATTAATATTTATTTTTTATTATATTTTTTCTCAAACATCTTGAATTTCAAAAGTGCCCCACTAGTCACCCGGTATATCACGTTGGGTAGCAAAAAAAATAATAAAAAACTAAAATACGTTAGGTACATGTATTGTCGCGCTCATGTCTAACCAAAACTAGAATTTCATAAATTAATCTCTATAAAAATATGGGTGGGTTATTCGTTCCTGCATGCGATTTGTTTGATTTTTGTCTAAAATCCAAAGAATTCATACGATATAAAAAAAAAAAACAATTTGATAGCGAAAGCAAACTAAATTCTATGATATAATTGATTGAATCAGGCGTTACTTTGCGGAAATCCATGACAACTACTATAAAAAGTTATTTTGCTAATTCCGCGACTTGTACTTGCACTAGTGATGCAGGATTTTCATGCGTAGATTCACCGCCCTCCCTCCCTCGCAACTTCGGTGGTGGTCGTTGCACCCTGAGGATGCTTCTGGTTGAAGCGAAACACGTGTCAGGGTGCAACTTCGGTGGTGGTCGTTGCACCCTGAGGATGCTTCTGTTTGAAGCGAAACACGTGTCGGTGGTAGCTTGTGGTGTGGGTTTCCAGGTGTGTGTTCATTGCATGTCTTGCTTCTTGCTTGGGGAGGGAGGGCGGTGAACCTACGCATGAAAATCCTGCATCACTAGTGCAAGTACAAGTCGCGGAATTAGCTAAATAACTTTTTATAGTAGTTAAATTCTATGAATTGACATAATGCTAGAGTCTATTTTACAAAGTAATATATTCGACACATTACATACAGATTCCCAAGAACAGCCCGCGACTTTTAATCATAGAGTTTAAATAATAAAAGTAATAATTGATAATTATAAAAATGTAAGACTTCATTATTTACATAAACAAACACAAACAACAGAACGCCAAAAATTCATAAGTAGGTGCTTTTTGCTGGTACTTAAGTAAACAATCGTGTAGGTATTTTTTTAATAAATAAACGATTTACAAATATTTATCTTTATTTTTATTACTCTGTAATCCTTTATAACTGTTTAGGCGTGTTTCTAGCGTGAGTTACATCTGATCTTATTCTATGACGTTTGTTGAAGTGGACGCGCCGTGCTTGTGTGAGTAAAAATGACAACCTTAAGACACGTACGGGCCTATCTATGGATTTAAATCTTTGTCGCAGAATACATTTATAAAGTACGCGAATGCTCTTTTTGAATAAATTAAACTTACACGCATTTATGATTGGACTACTAGGCGCAGTAAGAACTTTCATCTCCATACACAGTATACGCCAAGAAGTCGAAAAAAGCGTTTCTTTAGCCCGTTTTGGAAAAGGTCGTCCCGTTAGTAGACGTGTGTTATGCCGCGCCAGCAGAAAAGTATAACCTAGACAGATTTAAGTCTTAAAGAAAGCCAGAGAGTACATACATTCTTCTAAGTGCCAACGCTGCGTCACGCGTTCGATCGCGCGTTTCATACAAAACTGCGACTGTAACTGTTCGATACGGACGTTCGGAATGCGCCAAGCGCCGCGTAGGATACGCGCGTACGGTACGGAAAATGTTATGAAAGTATGTATGTTAGTTATGAAAGTTGTATGTTTGAATCTATCTTAGTGGGTGTTATATAAATCTATGGGTAGGTGTGCCTATTTGAAGATATGGACATACGGTACGCGCGTTCGAACTCGTAACGCAGCGTTGGCACTAAATGTGCGCCAAGTGAAAACATAAAGCAAATTGCGGTTTTGGATTAAAATGCGAAAAACGGTTTCTGCTGGACTAATGTTACCCAAGCAGAAAGAATCTAAATCAATATCCGGAGATGTATAAAATACAAGGAAAGATATCTTGAATTAGTGCATCGATATGTTATCGTAGCCTCTTTCTTTAAAAATCAAATCTAAGACATACTTTCCTACGTAAGGAATAAGTATGTGTGCGGGAGACTGGGTGGTATACATAATTCTGCTGCAGACAGTACATCAAGGTATCATCGTTAAGAAAATAATTTCACCTGGCCTGCAGAGCTCTGACAATTTCTTCGTCTCGTTTAGCCTGAGTCTCCTCTTGCAGTAGTCGCTCGAGCTCAGTCTGCGCTTGTTTGAGTTGTTCCAGTTTCTTGTTGTCTTCTTGTGCTAATTCTGCTAGTTCCTAAAATTAAAAGAGAGACTGATGAGAACTGTACTGGGAGTTTCACAAAAATAAACATGAGTCTCTCCGCAAGTCAAAAGTGTCCAAAACACATGATATCTTAGATTTCTTTAGGACGAATCAACTCTAGGTAAATAAAAACTAAAAAGCAGCTTTTCCTCCGGGCAACCTTTTGAGATGTTACTTAGCATGCCCAAATAAAATAAGCATTATAAAACATACTTAGGTAATTAGCGAATGAATAAAAGGTTAGAAGTGCAAATAAGATGTAGACACGGCGGAAATATTCAGTTTAGATGAAATTCCGCACGAGTTTGCCAAGTCATGGCGGGTGTCCCAGTTAAAATGTTGTTATTTTGGATGTCGAAATAACTCTAAGAACGTTTTTGAAATATGACTTGTAACACATAATTTAAAATTATTAGCATCGTTCGTCATGAATAAATCAGATACTTTCCAACAGATTTCCACCTGTTTCGGTCTCTTCAGAATTCTTTAGGCAGTGTTAGGTTAACATCACGAGAGGACTGCCAAATCCACTTTTTTTTATTTATTTATAACAAAATCCACAGTTCATAATTATAAAAAAAAATACACATTTAAAACGATGCTGACAGCCAATTACGGATTTACAATTTTTAGGTACTTGTCGCGGTATTTTGATGAGATGTCCCAAAATTTTTATAACAGTGGGATCATGTCCCTACCTACAAGATGGCAAAAGGTTATCGAACAAAATGGTACATACATACTCTAGTTAAATGTCAATAAACTATATTAAAAAATGTTTTGAATTTTAAAAAAAAACTTTTTCCCCAACCCAATTTATACTAATAAATAAACTTCTTATATTAATGTACCTGCGCATGTGCCTCAGCCGCTAGCCGCGCGCGTACTTCGGCTTGCAGCCTCGCCCGCGTGTCGCGCGCGTCCCGCTCGCGCCGCGCGCCCGCGCCGCGCCGGCCCGCGCGCGCGCGCCGCGCCGCGCCCTCGCCGCCGCGCGACATCAGCGCCGCCGAGCGGACCGCCGACAGCCATTGCAGGCGGCTTCTGCAATTACACTCCATTCATTTTACTATCTAATACAGGGTGTTTGGGGGCTAGGTTAGATTTGATAAACGAGGTAACATTTCTAGCCATGTATGTCTTTGACGAAACTTGACGATTTTTTTTATTGAATTTTAGAAAAATACCCAGAATTTGGAAGATACGAGTAAAAAGTGCGCGAATACGAGTTATTTTGTAAACACTATCTTTTGTTACCGATAGTTTAATATATGTCGGACCAAATAAAACTACTTCTATGTGTATTTATGGCTTGTAAAACGATGTTTCTCTAAAACTTAAAAAAAATCGTATACGATACGAGCATAATTTAGACGTGCCATAAAAAAAATATTTAAAAAAAATCTTTAAATTGTTCAATCTTTTTTAAAAACATGCCTATTTATTGTTCTTTCTTTGGAGTTATTCACATTTCACATCGTTTGCCAAATCTTTCAGTTAAGGGCTATAAACCAAAGTAAGGGAGCAGTTCCTAAGAATTCCAAATCCCCATACTAGTCTTGAATGTTACTTTTTTATAAGACCGTTGATGGCCAAAATACCATACAAAATCCAGAGTCGACAAAGACTTCTTGGGTGGGGTTTGAATAGGCTTAACATGTACAATAAAAAAATGCTTCCATAATCGCCATAGCTATCGGTGTATCTTAGTTATACGGATATCCGTGCTTATCCGTATACTCATTTATCTTTATTATTTTTTAAAGAGCTCATCTATATTGCTACTTGGATTCATTTGGACAGCATGCAAGCGTAATGGTGCGTAGGTACAGATTATTGCAATGGAACTTGTTATATAACATTCTGCGCACTACACGTCAAAATACGCAACGTGCGCAGAATTCTATCACTTAGACATGAATTCACAAGTTTGAGGTCAGTGCCTTTGATGCCGTAGTGGTGGAGTTTCCTGATGAGAGTGTCATGCTGAACACAGTGAAATGCCTTAGATAGGTCACAAAATACACTAAGAGCATCCTGTGACCCCTCCCAGGTACCAACGATTACTTCAAATAGTTCAACACCAACATCATTTTGTTGAACGGTCCTTTTTTAATCCAAATTGTTTGTTTATTATGAAGTAAATTGTTATTGAGCTAAGAGTTGATTGAGAATATTTTTTTCATAAATTTTACTACAAGTAGGTAGAATTTAAATTGGTCTAAAATTAGTAGGGTCCGTATAGCTACCCGACTTACATAAATGAATAACCTTACTATGATTCATTAGATCAGGAAACTCCCCACTAACAATACAGTTGTTAAATATTACAACAAGGCAAGGAGCTATTACATCTACGATAGAACTTATGATTTCAACAGATATGTCCCACAAATCAGTTGTCTTTTTAACATCAATTGTCTTAAATGTTTTAATAATGTCCCCGGTGTCTATGAGTTGGAACTTAAAAGACGCCTTGCATTCACTTACATGATTTTTAAGCAATGATTCAGCCACAGCAGTTGAGGAATTTAACAATTTAGTAGTTGAAACTGGCATTTCAGAAACACAGTTCTCGAATGTCATCGCAACATTTTCATCTACTTTAATGATTTTATTGTCAATTACAATTCAAGACTCAGTATTGCTGTTTATTTATTAAACTACTTAAATTACTGTAGGGTCAAGGAGGCAACAGTGACTCGGATTTTTTTTGAAGGTCAAAATATCAAGAAATTTTCGTAGCATTGATCTGAAATTTGTACAAATGTTAGTGTAACAACTATATTTTATCATGACCTATAGATATTCTTCAAAAATGCAAATAATAGTAAGCTATGGACCAAAAACGGAAAACAGAGAAATGAGCAACTGTGCACTCCTATATGTACACAGTGACTCAGTACCTAGGTACACAGTATACAGTGACTCTAGTAGAAATAATGAACAAAAAACGTGAATTAAGCCTTAACGCCAAATAAGCCTTATTGCTTTCTAAAGGAAGCGTTTTCTGTTTGTTAATGAGTCAGTACTCTCCTACTTAAAAAACATAAAATAAAACTGTAGAAAATATTGGAAAAGTACTCAGGGACTCTTGAGCCACTGTGTACTTTTCCAAATTGAGTCAGTGGGTACCTCTCAGCCATTTAAAAAAAACCATCACTGCAAACAACATAAAAATTAAATTAGTTCTAACGCATGAAAAATTTCCATAATATTAGGCCTAATTTACGTTAAAGTAATAAGACGTCATAAATAACAATTAATGATAGTTTATCACACCCATCAAACGTACCTCAAAAAGAAATTTTATCGAGCGAAATATAGTTAAACGTCGTGGCATTAACAATCAGCATTCGATTCGCACGCCGACTAGTTTGATTTAAATACGTTGCTGGCCGCCTCAACTGCATGGTAGATCCAGCTATATTATCCTTGTCTATCAGGCCGAAACCTGAGTGAGTCACTGTACCCGACTGAGCCACTGTTGCCTCCTTGATCCTATTGTTAATTTACATTATTGGAGTGGGCTATATGGGGCATATTGTTAATGATACCACATCTAAATCTCTCCAAACGCTTTTTATTGACTGAAACAACCATTATACTCTTATTAACCTGTTTTTCCTTTGAGTATTCAAATGTCACCAACTGACCGCTGTGATCAGAGCTTATTTATAACTGATAAGCTTACGGGAGTAACATTAGAAAACACATTATCTAGGCAAGTTGCACTGGTCCATGTTATTCTAGTTGGTTCTAGGAACAGGTTCGTAAGATTATTACATTTAAACAAATTTATTAGTTTTTTACTCGAGGATGAATCTTCTAATAAGTTAACATTAAAGGCCCCCGAAAACAAACTCTTCAGCTTTATATATTAGTATAGATTTATCCAATGCTTGTTCTAAAACAAGTTCAAATCTATCAATATACAAGACTGCTCAATAAAAGCAGTATCAGTAGCTAAATATTTAGCTGGTTTAAAAAATAAAAAGTTTAAAAGCACATGTGCTATCTGTTTCAATAAATAAGTAGATATATCTATCTTTTGTCAAATTAAAGAGTTAATGTCGATGACATTATCAGCATGCTTGGCGTATCACTTAAACACATATTGTTAGACCCTGTATAAGTCTGCATGCATACATTTAATTTATAATAAATTTTCTGTGGCTGCACCCTGCACATAAGGAAATGTAAACAAAACATTTTTTTTACCTTAAGAGCCTGCAACTTATCTAAATATATTAATAACTAGCTTTTGCCCGCGACTTCCTTAGTGCTACAACACAACCTCTAATGTTCCAAATTTCAGCTCTCTACGGCCAGTAGTTTTGGCTGCACGTTGTCTGTCAGTCACTAAGTCAGTAACGGAAGAGTTTTATATATTAAGATTACATTCTCCCAAATAATAATACTAAAGTTGTTTCAGGACTGTAACTGCCCTTCAAAACCTTTTCAATTATAAATTCTAGTGATGCTCCAGGCATACAATAATTTAGTACATCCTCTTGATTGTTTAACAATTTCCTGTCCATGAGTCAATATAGTTAGAATTACTCATGAAAATTAAATCCACTTACTTATGATCCTGCGTGGCTAGCTCAAAAGTCCTCTCCGGCGTAATAAGTTGGAATCTCTGCAGTTTTCCATCTCCACTGCTGGCCTCAACGGAACAGAACTCATTGATGGTGATTCGTCCGCACTGGTCCTTCTGCGCGGAACTCTTGTAGTAGGTGAGCGAGCAGGGCTGCAGCACGCACCAGTACTCGCGCATTGTGGGGAGGAGGTAGCCGCGTTTGAAGAGGTAGCCCTGTGGGGGATGCAATATGTTATAAGTTGTGGTCATGACACATTAACCAGGCTTAGATTAAGTTTCGTTAGAGACGTGTATCATCTATGCTAATATAATAAAGCTGAGGTGTTTATTGCATTTGAGTTTTTTAGTGTATTTGATTAAGAGTTCAATTAGCGAAGCAATAGAGCTAAACATAATCCGTTGGAAATCTTCTTCCACAATATCGCAATCGCAGAGCACCTACACTAAGCGAGTAACAAATCGTTTTATCATGTCTGTTCGTACTTCCTCTACGTGAAGAATAAAACTCGGAAAAGTCTATGGCTCAAATGGCTTCCAAAAAATTGGTTATCATCTCAAAGGTCCGACGGTACTTCAGCCCTGAACGGCTGCTCAACCTATATACAGCCCAAGTGAGTTCGTGCATGGAGTAATGTAGTCACCTTTGGGATGGTTCTGCCAAATACCAACTCGAAGCGCTAGACTCTGTTAACCGCAGAGCCCCCGAAAACTTATCAATAACGACAACCTTACAAACAAACATTGCAGACGCTGGAGCATCATCGTAAGGTTGCTTGTTTGACATTATTTTATCGGCTACATTTTGGTGAGCGTGCGAGTGCTCTTTTTGACCAAATTGAACCCACTCCTTTTTACCACCGGACTACCAGACGCAGACAGAACTTCCATCACTATATAGTGGATTTGCCAAGAAGTCGAACAAAACGCTTTGATAGTTCGGAATGGAACAATCTGCCTGCGTCTGTTTTTCCTGACCACTATAGTCCTGGAACTTTTAAGTGTCGAGTCAATAGGTTTCTCGTGGATTCACGTGTACCACCATAGTCTTCATGCGCACTTTCCATCAGGTGGCATGGAAGACAGACAAACGTCCTATCCTTACAATATAAAAAAATTAACTTTGTAAGCGGTGAGATTTGGTTTAGTCTCTATACTATAGTGAGTAATATTTATAAAACAGAGACAAAGTGCTGAAAATATTTACGTAAAGTACCTACGTTTAATTTTGACCACGATGCCAACAATCTTTTTGATATCTTTAATAGTAGGCACTTTTATAAATTGGATAGCTTAACTTTCAACCAACCTTTTTAATAATATCTTCAATAAAAACATCATAGATCTCATGGACGGCCTCCACCAGCGCTTCAGGGTGTAGTTGAGGATCACAGCAGTACTTGGCTTCCAGCAGGGCAAGGAAGTTTGCCCATTTGAAGTGGCCTATGGAGTAGGAGAGGTACTCCCAATCGGTAGCGTCCCAGCGGAGACCGAGGCAGTTGACCAGCTGTTCGGTCACTATACCTGCTTCGGATGGCTGGAGTATCACCTGGAAATAACAATATTAATTTGATATCAAATACTAAACCAGTCACTTTACTTTCGCTTGCGGTAAGTTATACATATAAGTTTTTTTACACTGCTGATATCACTCTCATCTGTCTGTACATTGTACTAGTTAATTAATTAATTAATCTCCTGGAGTTGTAGTTGACAATGGGTGGTGGTGATTATCTAATATCAGGGAGCTCGTTTGCCTCGTAATATTACTTTAAAAAATAGTATGAGCTCTAGAATAGAGCACATGACTTCAGAAGAGATTGCCTATTGTTTTTATTATATTTAGGCCTGATTTTTTCAATAGGTAGACAAGTGTTATCTGCCGAATAAAGTATAAACGTAATATTGTCTTAAGTTTTCAAGATTCATAATTTAAATAAAACTGCTTTTTAACCGGATTATTGTAAAATGTAAAAAATATAAATTATACGCAATTAATCCGGTTAAAAAGTAGTTTTATTTAAGTATAAACGTTTAAAGTGTTTATCATTTTCTGTTATTCTATGACATATAATGACACTTACTTATATTAATTCTACAGAATGAGTGGTGACAAATTTTAGATAAGTACTGAAATAGAGCACTGTGTACTCGATTCTGATCATAGTTATGGCACTTAATTTTTCACTAGAATTCCTTATAAATAAATACTACTATGTTACTATTTACTTTACATACAACTGAGTCAATCGCAGCACGCGGATCGCTGCCAACGCTAGCGTAACCAACATAGCATAACCTTGCGTAATCAACTCTTTAACTTTCGGATAAGTTTACTCAGTAAGTAATAAATATTTATCTTTTAATATATTTTTTCTCTTCATGTATGATCTCAAACTATCACGTCCTTGAATATAAAAAACTTAATTTTTCACTAGAATTCCCTATAAATAAATACTACTATGTTACTATTTACTTTACATACAACTGAGTCAATCGCAGCACGCGGATCGCTGCCAACGCTAGCGTAACCAACATAGCATAACCTTGCGTAATCAACTCTTTAACTTTCGGATAAGTTTACTCAGTAAGTAATAAATATTTATCTTTTAATATATTTTTTCTCTTCATGTATGATCTCAAACTATCACGTCCTTGAATATAAAAAGTGACCCACCAGTCACCCTGTATAAGACTAATTTAATTCGTCAAATAAAACTTTATTCGTCATATAACTTTTATTTCATTATTGAACGTCCGTCCTAAATTATATAAGGTAATTTTAAAGCCTAGTCCTAATATTTAATTGTGTTTTGAAGGCCTCTGTGGTGCACAAGTCGAGTGATCGCTATGTTGTGAGAGGTCTTGTATTCCATTTCCGGCCTAGCTGGAGTTTGATAAAGTTCTCAAATTATCTTGGATTTAATTGTATATTAAGTTACCTCCTTCCACGGTATGATCTCCATAACACAGGCTTACTTAGCGGCGCCAGTTTAGGTAATTTATAGTTCAAAGTACATACGACAAACTGCGAGCTATCTTCAGCGTCTTCCACCAGATCGGCCAGGAGACAGAATATCCGGAACAGCTTGAACACGGAGGTATCAGAAAACACTGGCTTGTCGCGACTGAGAGTGGACTTCCTGCAGAGAAGCCAGCACACCTGAAAGAGAGGAAGGACAGAGTAAAGATTTGAGGTAGCATTATTATTAGAATATGTTTGGTTTCTACTAGTTCCAACCCAAGAGTAAACCACATCCACAACAAATTAAGGATGTTTTTTGTTGTGGATGTTTTTTACTCTTTAATCGGAATTGAGCTGAATCGATCTGAATTGCGGTAATAAAAAAAAATATTTGTAGTTAGTTAATATAATTGCTGTTAATATCTTACTAAATTAAAGTTTCATCAGGGCCTGTTCATATTCACCGGGTTGGTGGCTTAGCGTGAGGGCTATAATAAGCCGTGTTCAAACTATGTTCAACAAAGTCTAACGTTGACAGCTATCAATAGAAGGTTCGTATAATATGTTGCTCGAATAACTATCCTAGCCGAAAATGTATAAATCCGTGTAAGTTTTTTTCAGGTTTATTTATAAATAAAAAAATCATTTTATTATTTAATAATAAATCACTAATAAAATGACCCCAGACAATCACAGCAACTACATGGCCCCAAACTAAGCAGAGCTTATGATATGGGATACCCTGTAGCGAACTAGGAGGGAACCTAGAATATAAATAAATAAATAGATAAACGCCCCAACCCGGAACAAATGTTATTTATATATTTTTTCTTGTGTCGCAGCGCTCCAGAAGATTCTGTCCATGATTAAGTTGTACCTAATTGTACCTACTACTTTAATTGTCGTGCTAGGGTTTATAGTATTATACAGATAATAATTTATTTCTTCATTCAGCTTAACTCATCATATCAATCTAGTTATTTCTAATTTTATATAAGTACCTAACATAGGTAGCCTTTCTATTTATGACAGCCAAGTTTATAAAATTTACTTTTGCTATTTTGTTCTGGTAGGCGCACTAAGTTCATATTCTTTAAATATAATAACTGTAAAAACTTACTTGCATTTCTGATCGCGACCTATAACGACGTCATCTTATCCTCACTGTAAATTTTCTACTCAAAGCTTGTGAAACGACAATTAAAGATTTTTTATTGAGATTGGGACTTTTAGTTGGCACCTTTGTGTATCAAAAACCGTGCGGGAATCGAATCCGCGACCACTAGCGTCTGAGGCAGGCAGTGTTACTCATTTTAATTATATTATTATTTCATATTATATATTTTAATTATATTATTTAAAAAAAATAAACATTTATTCTCTCTACATCATAATAATGCCTCCAAATTTGGCATACGTGACATCAGATGGTTTTATAACCTCTGGTGTTCTGCCTACCCCATGGGGGATGCAGATGTGAAGTTATGTAATTTTTTTTATTAGTAACTTAACCTATATTTGACCATTATCTCTAGGCAGGAAACGGCTCGACATATGTACAGTATTGTGTCAAACAAAACACTTTATCCCTGCTTAGGAGTAATTGGAGTTTGGAGTCAGACTTTGAATGACAGGTAGGTAGTCCCTAGGTGCGCCTGTACCTCTATCTGTACAATCTGAATACTCGCATTAGCCGCTTTTTACAACACGCTTACCTGGAAGTGTTTGGAAGTAGGTACCCTCTTCGAGTCGAAGCAAAATAGCTAGTCTAAAATAAAAACCAATATATAAGCGGTTTTATGCGACGATTTTTTTCGCGCCTACACAACAAAGCCTATCGCTCTACTGCGTCCTGACCTGTTAAGGTAGTTACGAAGAATTTTAATTCAAAAGAGGTTAAAGTTGCTGTCAATGAACACAAATATGCGGCCAAAAGGAAATTTTCACCTCGTAGATCTGCTAAGGTCACGAGTACGCGGCCGCAACAAAATTTATCACCTTTTGTATCTGCAGTTTAAGTGTTTAGGCAAAAGTTATGTGAGTGTTATGCTTTCGTTTTAAGGTTTTTTTGATTAGTAATATGGAAATGTAGATTTATCTTATTTATACAAATACCTATAGCAGATGTAAAATTATATGAGGATGAATGAATGTGTCTTTGACAATTGTGTAAAAGTCTGGTTTCGATGCGTTCAATTACGAAGTTAGACTTTACATTCTAACGACACGACGGTGCTATCAGTTATACAGGGTAGGACATAGCAAAGAGCAATTTTATTTTTAAACGACTTCATTTATATAAACATCGAAGCGTAAGGTGGTTCGCGTGCAAGGTTGGTGTCATTTTGACTCGCTTTTCTTTTTTTTTGTTGCTTTGTGTCTCACGAGGGAATTGCGAGCGTTCGCTGCGCAAGCGTATTTCGAGAATAATTGTCCATACATTATGTTTTTTCGTTCAAAATAATAGATTGCAGAGTATTGGCTGTACCCTGGCACTAATTTAATTTAACAATCTCTACTGGATTGAAAAATGTATCTGGTTGCTATATGTACTATTAACTCTGAACGTTATATCGTAATTATTCATTAAAGACTCGCAAATCATCAGCAGGTTTATTTAATCAAGCTTTTTAATTACAAAATAACGCGTGGACTGTTAAAAACAATGATTAAAAATATGGGTTCTATTTAAAATTCAAGTAAGTACACGTACTGTACCAAGTAATGTATAAAAGTAATGTCTTGGCAACTTTATAGGTACATCCGAAAACTTGGAACAGGCTGAGCGAGATTTTTGGCAACTCTAGCCGTGGAAGTGTCAAAAAGGTCCTCACCAATATGCATAAACAATAATGTTATTTGGTGGGAATAACTCCATTGTTAAATTATATTTGCTGTAAAATACTGAGCTGTATTTTATTTATATGTACAGTTTGTAAGCCTACTTATGTAAGCTTTTTTTATTTATTTTATTGTTCTGTGTGACATGTCCGGATGTGTTAAAAAGAGGAACAAAAAACATACCGACATCTTATAAAGAAATGTGACGTTGGAGATATACCTACTTAATGCGTAATACAGGAAACAGGTATAAACTAGGCGATCGGCGATACTATAGACACTAACTCGTTCAATGTATTTACATTATAACAAACTATTTTCTCAAAAATATTAAATGGTTACATTTAAGGTAACCTTAAGGGTAACCCTTCATGTCTCTTGATAAATTATTGTTAGAACAAAGCACCGCAGCGCCGGAGTGGTTAGTTTTGGCGGCAGATTTTATAGGTACCTACATATAGAGTGTTTGTTAGCCACACGAAGCCTATAAAGATCCTAGCACCAAGCAGGGGATTTTTGTAATTTTTTATGACTAACTAAACTAAACTCAATGTAGTGAGTTTAGTTTAGAACAATGAATGAAGTTGAAGATGAAAATACACGGGTTCAGGAAGGAACCGTCCTCCTCCTCACAACTTCGTGTAATGAGCCTACTGCAGGGCCAAGAGTCTCTCGTCTGGGTGACGAGGAGGTTTAGGCCGTAATCCACCAAGCTGGCCCGGTGCTGGTTAATGGATGTCAGATATTTCAGGATGCCGAAATGGCTTCTGACAAACCCTAACGACTGTATACAAGTATACAGCACCCGGGACCGATGGCTTAATGTGCCCTACGAAGCACGGAAGTCGTCGTAAGAAATGAATGGTCGGCAGTCACCCATCCTAATACAGGCCGCACCGAACGCGCATATCATTTGATATGCACAGTAACCACGGCGCCACGACGACTTCAGGAAGGAACCGGCTCTGTGTAAAACCTAGCCAAAACACATCACCGGTGCGGTGCTATTCGCTGGCCTTAATTAGGTCACAGTACAAATATCTACAGTAATTCAACTCGGCCGCATCTTTGATATAAATACCTGCAGCGCCGCGGTCCGTTCACATGTGATAGGGCTGCCCGCCTTCAGCGTTTAAATTACATTTGCCTACTTTGTGTTTACTTCCATTTAGTTTCGTGACTGCAAATATACTTTTTTATATAAACAAATACTTAAAATACTTTGTAAATTGAATTGGAAGTGTTCAACAAAAATACGTTTTGGGTCAAAAACCCATGTTTACGTTTGAATAACAAATCGGTCTTATAAATTAGCGACCGAAAAATACATGCGCCTCGACAGACGCACGAGAAGATGAATTATTAAATTTTAAAGTATAAGCAATCCGCATATTAACGTAAAGCTCAATCAACAATTGTTTCGGTATGTAGAAACTCGCGACTGGCCGCATGCCGAGATCGAGCCGCGTATGTACCTATAGCTCGCGTTTCGTCCGTTTGTATGAAGTTGAATTACTGTTAATATCTGTGCTATGGATAGTTCAACCAAAATTAAAATAATAAGGTATTTCATTTCACATCACCTAATCATTACACTGAACCAATCAGTCAATATCCATAGATTGATTTTCAGACGATTTAGATGGCTGATGGTTGCATTACTTGTTACTTACATTACCTACTTACACCAATGTTTACCATTTTGATTAGCCGGACTAGCACTTGTCATTGTCATATCCTCAGGATATAGGCACCTACGTAAGTGAAACGTGGGTTCCGTAATAATTATGCCACACACCGCTTTGCAAACAGTTCACCATCTATGCATAAGTCTTGGGTTTCCAGGCATTGTTCTATGGCCTACTTGGCAACTGACATAAAATAATGCCGTCATGTTGGCTAACTTGATAATCAGTCACAGCGCAAGCGACTTTTTACTGTCATTAAGGCGTTGAAGGTGCGGTCAGGTTATCTAGGTAGGTTATTTTGGTTGTAAAAGAACAAAGGCAAGGATATATAAATGCTTATTGAATAAAATCTGCCATATTTTAGTTTGCAAAATTCTTGTACCTATTTGTTAAGTTTTAAATAAATGCCTACTTATTTTCTTTTGTTTTTATGAATAAATCGAATAACAGTTTACAGTTACAATATAATAATATCAAGCGCTTTCTTGAATAGGTTTACCGCGGATAGTTTCTAGTAGGTAGGTATATGTAAATTTTTAAATCGACGTTTCGGTGTCTCTACGGATATCGTGGCCACGAGCTACTATTCAATATGCCTATACAATTTGTACTTTGTAGTATTTTTTATAGAAAAGGCAATCATAAGGCAATGCTGAAAAATAATACAATAACCTCTTACCTCACTAATCTTCTTCTCATACTCTCTCATCAGCTGCAACGGCAGTGAGTTAGGCAGTGAGCTGAACACCTCCCGGTTCAGGTAATACCGGTATTCATTGAAGGTCAACTCCTGGGTGGACTTGAAGTGGTCCAGACCCTTCTCTACTCCGTACAGATCCAGCAGTGTACCGAGATTGGCGGTGAGCACCTGGAACAAGTAAGGAATATGTTAATGTAAATTACAGGATTAACAGTTTTGGTTTGAGAGAAAGGTGTTGTATTTCAAAGAGGTACGGAATACGGAATACATTCGATAGGTCGTATAACAGGATCATGATTTGAAGATTTTAACACGAAAATTGCGAAGCTTAAACTTGAAAAAAAATACAAGGTGACTGGTACATGACCCGCCATAGAACGTGTAGATGGGACCATTTGCAAGTATTTTAGACTCTCACAACTTTTTTATAAGTCCATATTTTTTTATGAATTATCGTTAATGAATAACTTATACGTGCATTTGTTTATGTTACATCGGTTTTTGCCGGAAATAAATACTCAGAAAAAAGATATTGTCCTTGAAAAATCACAAAAGGGTGAAAAATATGTCTAACACAAAAATTTCAACACATTTAAAAAAAATCGGCAAGGTCTTGTAAATTTATTTTGCTTTATAAAACTCCCTTAGTCTATAAGCTTTCAGAAAATACCAAATTTAAAACTATAACGTATTTCATTTGAATGCAAAATTCCCTAAAGTGAATAACAAGACTCGTTTTCCACATGATTTATTGCCTTTTATAAAGTAAAGGTACATTTATGTAAAGGTTAGGAAATAGGCTTTTATGTTTTGACTTTTTGACGCTAAGGTCAACCCTATATTGACCTTATGATATATACCTATGATTTGCAACCTTTTGCAAATCTAACATACAGCAAGCTGCACGACCTAAAACTCAAGATACTTTCAGCTCGTTTTGAGCTACGCTCAAAGACTGAGCAAATGATCTCATCATGTACCACTCACCCTGTATATTATAAAGAGATACCTAAACATAGCTGACAAGGTTCATCTGTGTTCATCAAACAAATATCTACACCACGGCCCCGCGCACCGGTTCGAACCTAGGACTTCTGGTATACAAGGCAATAATGTATACGCTACAACAACCAGTCCTCAGATTACAAAACTAGCTTACTAATTAGCTATATTCTAAACGTGGAACTATGATGGATGATTACATAGATATGTTGTTGATTTAGGTGCGATTTTCAATGGTCGGATAAAAGTTATCTAACTCTATGTCACTGTTATACTATTTAAAAAATTTGTTAAACAACATACTTAATGCCGTTTAATACTTTATTCATAAATTTTAAAAATTTTAAAAATTTTATCCTACGATTGAAAAATCAGGCCTTAATTGCTTTTTCTTTTCGCTAATAAACGAAATTTTGCACACACGTAACGTACACCCCTAGAAACACATTGGAGAGTACCTACAACTTTCTGATAATTTTACGGGGCCGTGACTAAAGCGAGTGAAACCGCGAGGAACATGTTGTATTAAAACTTGATAGTAAGAATAGAAAGATAGCTAAGTTTATTGAGTTTTCACGCTAAAACTTCTTGTAAGAGACAAGTGAAATTTCGCAAACAGAACGAAGTCATGCCGGTGAAGTTTTGCAAGTTGATAGTAAAAACTTAACATTAAGAAGTCTTGTATTTACGTACGTGAATATATTCAAACAACTCGATGTACATACGTATCAAGTTCCCTTAACTTAATGAGGTAAGCAAATACTTAAGCGATGAGTCAATATGGACCTACTACATACTTAACTTCGAAATGTACTCAAGGACAATTAATTAAGATACGTTTTTTCGGTGGGTATTTTGCTAAAAATAACTTGTCAGTTTCATTGAACCGTATTTACATAATAGAGTGATAACTGATGGATTATACTATGGTGCTAAATAATGCGAGATCTTTTTATTTTGAAATAAACCCGAATATGACCTCAACCTCACTTGAAGGTTTTAAAGCCGAGGTTGCGATTTCTGTCGTTTAGTCTAACCTTTTATGTATTTTGTGAATATAACGTAAAGACAGACAACTCATTACTAATAGAAAAGTATATAAGTTTGAAAGATTGTTATATTGTTATTTTTCCATAATAAACTTATTGTTCTCAAAATTTTATTCAAACATAGGCCATGGAGCAGGGTTCGAAGATATTAGTTATAATTGCTTTCGGGAAGTTATCATTATCAAGTTATTATTGTTTAAAATTATATCCCGGCTAAGAAAAAGAAGCGAATTTCATTCTGTATAATAAGGGGATAACGTGCTTAAAAATGTAAGTTAAAGAGGATTTCCCCAACTTTAAATGAGGTTGCCATTTTGAAACAATTTAACTTTTCTGAATTGTAGTTTTTCGCTTCGTGTTGCCTGGGTAAACATCAATCTCCAAAATTTTTTGTTCAGAAGACAGGAAAAATACAATTGATGCCTATTGTATCAAGATAAAAATCGATTGATAAATATCGTGATATACCTACCCATATCCGCTGATATATATCGGCGAACCCTGCCATGGAGTAACCAAATTCCATAAATAAGTAAATTGCGAGTTAAAGTTCATCCCATTTTACTGAAGCTAAACTGTAGGTACAATTTATTATACTTACGTACCTTTATTATTTACCTATAGATAATCTGTCTCGAGCGATAATGTGGATCAAGTAATATTTTATAGAGTCCAGGCTCAGATCCTTGAATTTCTGGACTCCACTTGCGACCTCATTGTCACTTACCAGCAGATTTCAAGGTTGAGATTTAACGCTGACTTATTTACAAATAAAAGTAGTTCCCCACTAACGACATTTATTGATTTTATGATTAACCATCATTACTACCACATGAAAGATAATAACATATTGCTATAGATAACTAAATTGACTGTTTTGGATTAACTGTTATGCTAACAAAAATATACTCCAAATAAGTTCGTTTCAATTTCGAGTATAGGTACCATAGTTAGAACAAGTAGAAGCAGTCAAGAAGAGTATTCCTTGTATTTTTTATGTTTTTGTTAATTTTCTAACATGTACCGGCTATAAGGTGTCTAATTGAGAGAAACTAAATCAGCCAAAAGTTCTATCTTTTTTAAATAGACAGAAAATTTTTAAATTTGAATGATATTTTTTTTTATTTTTGTTTAAAATATTGGTTTGAAAAAATACAAACTGACATAAGTCTTGTTCATGAGCAGCAATTTTTTCAACATCATTGATCTATCATATTATATCGATATTACCTATTTTGAAATATTTTAAATATAAAATTTTTATTAGTTTTCATTAAATTTTATGGACTATGCTATGTTTTTTAACTCATTATATTTATATGTTCCAAACAGATAAATAGTGTGTTTAATGTTAAAAAGATTATACCTAATTACAACAATTGCTATACAGCAATAAGACTCTAACTTTTTTATGATTCATCTAGTTCCTACCGCCAATTATCACAAAATGCGTGGGCGCATAGATAATGTATGATGCAAGTAATAATACATAATTTTGAGTGTATAACATACGCCAGGTCAATGGGTACACTTTGGACTGTCTATATATCGTCCTTATTGTATAGGTTATAGGTGTTATAATGCCTTATGTAGGTTAGGAAGGTTTTGCAGTTGAATGTAGAGCTGTGGTGGTGGAATGACCTTGCTGTGTTGGTGTAAGCCGTTGACTTTATCATATGAACGTCGGAACTTCATGGAACTTTTTTAAGTTACTCTTTTTAGTCGCAAGTTTTCACGACGAGAGGTTGAGAACTTTGTGATAGTCTGAAATAGTTGGAATTTTTCAAGCCAAACTAGACAACATTTGATGTTTTGTAGATGCAGGGTGGGTGGGCTTGGGTTAGCTCTAGTGGAGTGAGAAGGGTGTACTTATGTAATAAAAAAGAACTGTTTAGAGTCCGGGTGTATCCTAGTTTTAACAGTCGAATTTAAATAAAGTGAGTCAAAATAAGAAATAACTTAAAATTTGATAATACGAATCACTTACTTAAAATCGTTGTGTCAAAGTAACGTCTCGCTCAAAACTATCTAGAAGAAATGACTCACTAATGGTTACCAACACATAAATATTTCAGCTTGTATTTGTATCTCATTTGTATAATATGCTTGTAGTATGTATTAGGTTCTATGGCCATCTTAGCTTTATTCAATCGAAGAAATCTCACTGGAGTATACAAACTTGTATAAAAACCCAAGTAGGCAGACCATACCTAAATATGTCGGCCTATGTACAAAATCGATTCAGCAGTTTTTCACAAAATTCGCCAGGTAGGAATAATTTTTAATATAATTCAAGGTCTACACAGTAAGTATTACTTACATCAAAGTTACTCTCAAGCACGTAACTATGGCAGTACTTACCTATCTTTTTGTGAGTCAACAAAAAACGTGTCATTAAATTGTTATACCGCCACAAAGTAAAGTATCAACTCATCCTGTAAATAAACTATGGGCTATATCCAAGGTTGACTGCCTCGGTACACTCGACATCGTTATGATAAAAACTTATAAAGGTCGTGAACATAGGACGTTTTTATGTTGACAGTACCTAAGTCCAATATCTCCGAATGGAATATACTACGATACCTACAATATTCCTGCTTGTTTTTCAGTAACTGGTCGGCAGCGACAGCGAGAGTGACAGCGGTACGGGCAGCGACACGCGGGGAATCTGGGCCGTTCTCTACGCCAGCGGGCTTGAGAGCTAAAGCGATTTGTTCAATACTAATACGAAGCTCAATACTTTCTATCGTGTCGCGGAAATCGCTGCCCGCACCGCTATCGCTGCCGTCCAGTTTGAAGCCTTAAATTCGTGTTTACCCGCTCAGGGTCGGCTTACAGCCCTAAAGACTCTGAATAAGCATGCCGTAGAAAGCGACTTATCCGAGTGGTTATACTTGGTGGGAGAACCCCTGCAGAGTTCGACTGGCTACTGACTGCCCTTCGTATAAAATCTGCTGAAAAATATTACCGCTCCAGAAGAGAATATCCGGAGCACATCTGATGTGATCCGGTAATATTTTATGAAGGGTCGTTTCCTTCCGAAGCCCGTGTGTCATCTTCGATCTCAATTTCACTTAGCATCAGCTGAGATTGAGGGCATACGTAGGTTTAGTGTGTGATAAAAAAACCTATTTCAGTAAAATAAATATACAGGGTGACTGGTGACAAATTTTAGATACTGAATTCGATTCTGATCATAATTATGTAATAAAAGTAGGTATTTAATTTTTTACTAGAAATCCCTATGAATAAATAAAGAGACGTGCTACACTTTTCCCGACGCCCGTCTCAGTCAACAAGCACACAGTAGTCTCCCCTCCACACGAACACCACCGCCCGCTAAGTATCTATTGTATAACGCGTAATCATGCGTTGCGTAATCAATTCTTTAACTTTCGGTTAAGTTTACTAGTAAATAATTAATATTTATTTCTAATTTTATTTAATTTCTGTATGTATGATTTCAAACTATTACGTCCTTGAATTTCAAAAGTGTACGAGACGGCGTACGTAAATAGTTTTAACCTTTTTTTAAAGAAACGTTGCAATTTGTTACAGTTTTATGATTAGGCATTTCTTTTTCTATTGCCTAAAAAGCGTTACTTCCGCGCCTTTGGAAAGCTGGACGAAGGGAGGCTCTATTGTGTACAGATTTATTGTTTAAAGAAACGTAAGACAGTTAGCAGTTTGTTAAGTTTTTATGATTATGTCCTTTTCTATTGTCTAAAAGGGTAACTTTCGCGCCTTTAGAAAATTGCACTAAGGAACGCTCTATTGTCCACAGATATATTGATATAAAGAAACTATTATTGTAAATGGAATTACCTATTAAGAAAACGACCGTCTATTGTATGGGGTTTCAGAATGTTCGTAATTCCCACCCAGACTTGTACTATAAAAGCTGCGTAGTTTTGTTTACGAGATTCAGTTCAGCTTATAGTACGCCACAGTCAAGTCCAGCCACAGCAGCCTTAGTAATAAAGGAGGAAAAGTACAAGCTAGAAGTCTCTCATTTATTCGGGCTCTCTAACCCCAGCAATAGCGAATATACAATCGTACATTTAATGGTCCTTCGAGCCAGATTGAAACCTGAAGATAGAAGTCTGAAGATCCGAAGATCATCTGAAGTACATATATAATAAATTGAAGAATCAAGCCTTCCTTATCAACCCACCATGCCAGTCACATGCTCCGTGGAAAAAGTGAGCGCTCAGCGCGCACAGTCGTCGACTGAGTACCCGTCTTCGTCCGAAGAAACTACAGAAACAATATAATACACAGCGACGACGATGACCACGGCCACCACGGAGACGGAAACCTCTGAAGCGGCGGGAACATTAGCCGAAGCCACCGTCACAGAGAAGGGTGGCGCGAAAACGAGGACACAGTATCAAGGATTGCAATAAATTCAAGCAAGGAACTACAAGAGAAAGATGGAACATCGCCAAGGAACGACGCCTGTGTTTTCGGTGCTTGCGATACAGAAAGCGCACCCACAATTGCCGGCCGAGACCATGCGGCATCAACAAGTGTAAATACATGCACAGCAGGATGCTGCACAGCGACAGACAGCAAGGGGCAGTTGATGAGAACTCCAAAAGCGACGAGACCCGCATGGGAACGGTCCCGTCATAAAGGTCGGCGATCTTGTCCAGCTAACCGACAGTAACCTACCACGTATCCGGGACCTGATGGCACAGTTCGGGTAGTAGTCGACGTTGTCATGAGAGAAGGAGTTCTGCGAAGACCAGTCAAGAAGATGGTGATCCTGCCGTTGGAAGAGGCCGTTTCTTCGCCACAAGAGGATGCAACGCGATTGCACGGTGGGAGAAATGTACGAGATGGCCTACGTTAATAGTTTTAACCTTTGTTTTAAAGAAACGTTGCAATTTATTAGAGTTTTATGAATAGGTATTTCTTTTTTAAGGCTGCATCGCGGTCCAGTTTCTTTTCTATATTGAAGAGTCGTCTCAATGAGCTTGCGTAGTTGTCGGGAAGGTTCACGTTTTGGTCGCGCCATAAGAGCGATGTTTCGTATCCTCCTTCTATTTGGACTGTATTCGTTTCTAGGATACGTAAGGTTTGCTCTTCTGGGTCTGACTTTGGTTTCTTTGGCATGATACAGAGTGCGTCCATCGCGAAGAATTCTTTCATCATTTCTTCTATGCTGTCTTCTTCAGTCGACGTCTCTGTCATGTGCGATACGAAGTGGATTTGGCGGTTGAGAGTGCGGTGGTGACTCCCATGCAGTACCCAACCTAGAAGTGTAAATGGGGCCACAGGTTGGTCTGCTCTCCCTCTTCGTACCTTCTTTGATAGAAGAAGATGCCAGTTGTCTTGCCCGATCAGAATACGTGGCTTCGCGTTTTCGTAGCAAAGATCTTCGCTGATGTCTTTCAGGTGCTTGTATTCATTTATTCGCAGTCTTGAAACCTCTTGTGACGATACCTTAAGATTCTTGACCGTTCTGGCTTGAATTCTCTGTGAGATCTCGTTAGGTCCCTGAATGGTGAAGCTGACTCTTCTGGACTTTGATTCTGCAGTCTTCATTTCGTTGATTGCTTATATATTTTCGATAATGGATCGATGGGCCATTTGCCTCCAATAATATCAGCAATCTTCTCATCGATGATTGTCACTGTAGACCCGTCGTCTAGTATGGCGAAGGTGTCTATATTTCCCTTCGGTCCTGTAGCTCGTATCGGGATGATCTTCCAATAAGATTCTTTGCTCATAGTCCAAGCAGAGTTGATGGACTCGGTTGCCTGGTCTTCTTCATCGTGTTCAAAAAGTGACCCACCAGTCACTCTGTATAGTATTATAGTACCAATGCGCCTTGGTGATGGGGGTTACACGGATTATAGATGCCAATGGTTTAATCCCCGCACAATGCAAAAAACTGTGTGGATATGTTTGTATTTATTACATATAAATACACTCAGACAAACATATCTATGTACATATCCACGAAAAAAAATGTTCATTGTCTAGTATACCTAGAACTCAAGATGTGTGCTTACTTAGGACTTGTCCAACAAATATTATTATATGTAACGTACCATTAAATGTTAAACAGATTTAATAATAAATTATGATATGTAAAACAAATATCTACAATTTCATGAGTTGATGGCGCCTGTACTTTATATACATAAAACAATTAAGCAATTTACGCCGACCACTTATCTAAGTGTTACGTGCTTTATTATTATAGTTATGTGCTTGTCAACTGTTTGTAAATGTATTGGAATGCATCAGAAATATTAAATGAGCGTGTTTTCCGCATCTGTAAGCTAGTTTTAATAGGAAAACAAAATGTACGAAAACAAATACATACGTAGGTATTTATAATTGGGAGCAAAGGAAAAACATACAATGTGCCAGCTGTTATTTTTGTTTCCGCCATTATAATGCCTCCAAATTTGTCAAACGTGACATCAAATGGTTCTGCCTACCCCATAAGGGATACATGCGTGAAGTTATGAATTATGTAGGTACCTATGTACCTAATGATGTAAAAGGTTAAAATATTGAACATAGAAATCACCTAGAGCGATAAACCCTTAGTTTGTTTTCTGTTAGAGTTAAGACAAAAAAGAGTACTTAAGTATATTTAATAATCAGAGCTATCGTTGACAACATTTAGAGCAGATTGGCAACCCCACAATTACCATCTCAATCAGTGTAAATGTCAGTTTGGAAACATTTATTTATTGCGTGAAAGTTGCCATATTGCTGGCATTTCAAAAACTCGCTCAAGCTTTCAGCACATAATTTGCTATAATTTATATTTATAAAGAGCATAATTTGATAACTTTCAATTTTGCAAGCGTTTCATATAAGGAGTACTTTTAATTCAATTTACATCAACGTTACTGCAATTATCGCTTAATGACTGTTATAATTATTTTTTATTGGTGCACTTTCTCATATGTAAATTTTATGTTTCGACATCATAAATAGTCATTTTAAAGGGTAACTGATGACAAGCAATTTATATTATATTGTTTTACAACATATTACATATTATGTGCTTTCTTAAATAGGTTATTTTTTAATATGGAGTAAAGAAAATAACACCGCGTAACTTAAAAAATACGAATTTTCATGAATAAATTGCGTGTAGAGAAGAGAAGGCGAACGTTTTTTCAGAACTAAGTGCACATGAGCGCGCATTCTTACGGTCAAATGTAAAAGTGTGGGCTGGAATAAGCTTTTTTGGTAAAAATGAGCTGGTATTTCTGAAAGAGGGTTCTTCAACTTCTCGCGCTGGGTCTAATGAATAATTTGGCCCCATGTCATCTCATTTTCATAAAGAGTGGGTGAAAACTAACTAGTTCTTTATGCAAAACAATAAAGCCAACGTGACCAAACCAGAGAACTCTTTCTAAAGTCAATATGGTGGTGTTATAGTGCATATGGGACAGACGAAAACCAAATAATATTGTCATAAGTTTTGGCGACAAAATCAACGTCATAAGTTGTGAAGTTTCTTGGGGTCTGCTAAGACAACGAAACTTACGTTACAAATCCACTTTAAAAAAAAAAATTAAGAAGAAGCTATTCGCTATTAAGTATCTTCAAACTCATTGATCTACTTATTACAGAACAAAACTTAAAAAGACACTCTTTTAACTAAATTAACTATATGACTTCATACGAATGGCACCCAATTCGAATTATGCCTTTCATATCCAGGTATCTACCTCGAAAAGATATTTTTGTGCTCTTATAAGTATTGAGATTGAATTTAAAATATTTTATGCGTTCTTAAAGTGAATTTATTTGTGTTATTCCTAAATTTGTAAACAAGTTTTACGGTCATTCTAATAAAATAAGTTTAGATACAATATTCAAATATTTTCTATTGAAGTTAGAGGACTGTTCTACAACTAAAATCCTTAAGTTTACTTTAAGTATCTATTGTCGTATTTTCTTCTACCACAGGTAGAAAGGCATAAATAAATCCTTCATTCACTCCTCGTTACCTAGTAAGTATTAAAATTTTGTAAAGGACTTTTGTTATCGTGATCGATATCGGCTAAATAAACCAAAGAACCTTATAGGTAGTTCAGCCACATCAAAACTTTGGCTGAAGTATAAGGTCGTCAAGGTGTTAAGGTAAATGTGTTGTCCGTAATCATACAAATTTTTAAAAAATCTAAGTTTTTTCATTAAGTAGTTACTAAATTTTAAATTTCGATGAAATTTACATGGGACCACCTCTGATATCCTCTATCATATGAAACAAGAATATTTAAAATCAATTCATAATTGTCAAAAAAATCGTTTAACAAAGACACAAATAAAACATACACACGAATTGAGAACCTCCTCCCTTTGGAAGTCGGTTGAAAATAAACGTGATCAACATACAATCATCATTCGCTTCACAGCTAATACTTATGATTCTGATAATACTGATTGAAATACCAGGATTCATTAGCAGGACCTCTGACATACCGAACTATACCTACCGGTCGGCCGTCGATATAATATTGTTTAATTATATATTAAAACTTACTTGTACTTATTACTATAACCCATAATACTTGTAACCTTAACAACGTTATGCCAGTATTTTTACTGCACTCTGTGCCAACATACACAGTTATAAGATCAGCAGCATAGTTGTAAGATCCGTTATTACTCAACGGTAGGCAATAAACTTTGATTTAATGTGACATAAATCCTGAGAAGTACACGAACATAGCATGTCCTCAAAATGTCGTTCGAGAAAGTGAACAAATTCGCCAATTTGTCGAATTTACCGCCATTTTGTCGGGATAATTTCGACACGGATGTAAAAAAAGTGTAGCGAGGTGTTTAAGTTGTAATTTGATGGTTATGTAAGACTGCATTTAATCTGGTGCCGGATTTTATTTTGTGATGTGATGGTTTTGCACGTTCCTTTAAAGTTTTATTTCGAAGAAAGATTTGGATTGGAAAGATAAAAACTTATAAAGATTTCTGAATTGTGTGACCCAACTGGGCGATTTTTGGATGCGATGGATGGATCCAATGCGATGGATGAATCCATGTTCGCATTAAAATAATTAATTGGTAGATTTCTATGTAACTGAAGTATATGTAGCTGCACAACATGCAAACGTAGAAAAAGACAAAAAATACTGTAAAAAAGACGAATCGATAATATTTGGTCTCAAATTATATCGACATTTGACAATATTTTATCGTTTTATTCATATAAATTATCTATGGTTAAAATGTTTTCAAATGATATTAGTAAAATTTAAAATTGACAATCTTAGTGGAGTTGTCGTAATGAAGTTTTTCGATCTTCTATTCGATTGCTTTGACATATCGAATCAGTTGGTGAAAGAAATGTATTCAAAATTTCGATTATGAGATGGCCGATCGATTCAATGTCGATAGATGAGTGTTCCGTTTCTTTGAATCTGTAAATTTAAGATGAATATTTTTAATTATATTTACTTAATTTATTTACAAGAGAGTTGATTTACAGTTTTATTTATAATTTTAGAATAAACAATTTTATTTAAGTACATAGTTTTTAATTTTGTATTAGTTGTAAGCAGTTTGCGCGTAAAGGAAAATGAGAACTGAAACGAACATCATTTGCAAACAATTTAACTATAATAAATATTTTGAACACTCACACCATATTATCTTGCCTAAATTGATCTACTTTAAAAACTTTTATTATGACTACTTAGTAAATGTACAATTAGGTCAAGTAAAATATGAACTATTTTAAATAAATATAAATTTAAAATAAACTTTAACACACATATAATCAACCAACAGTTGTCGAATAATAGCCGTGTTCATTATTTAAATATCCACCGCACCCGGGGTTCAACCCAGGACATCTGACATATAAGACAATTACTTAAGAGGTAATTTTTTTGTTACTCCGAAGCATGTAACAACATAACGATGATAGGTATATAAAATGATAAATTATCAAATTTATCTAACTTAATGATGGGCTATTATCGATGTTTACAATGTAGATAAAATTTACCAAATCATAGATATCATATAATAAACTTCCTGACATAGACCTATATTGACAAATTGTATGAATTCGGGGAACAATCAAGTTAAAAGGCTAACTCACCACGCCTTTACAAACCATTCTCACTTCTCTCTACAACTTTCGTAGTATAGAAGCGAGTTAGGGTGGTTTCACATTGTCATTTCACAAAATAAAAAAAAATAGAAAAATACAATTGAAACAAAACAGCTTAAAAAGGCACAATAATTAGAAAGGCCCTATCGCTGTTAAGCGATTAATTCCAGACAAACTTACAATTGTATGAAAATATGTGTGGTTAATTGTATTCCTACTTTTTTTAATAATAAAAATAAATATTCTTTATTTATTTAAAACATTCTTTAAAATATTCTTTATTTCTTTATGTCTATAATTATTAGTTATATAAAAAAGTTGAAGGTTTTGTATTTTTGAATGCCCTAATCTTTTTGCATCTTTTGCATTTTGTATTTTTTTATAGCGTATATTTTATCTACAAATTCCTACGGGGTCAAAAGTTATGGGTACCTAAGTAAAACCACGGCTGCTATAGTTGAATTATTTTCGAATGATTTTCGTGACAGTGCTCATATTCCATTTTGCGCAAACTTTGTATAATAAAAAATAAATAAAGTGAAGGGATAAAAATTTTAAAGTATGACAGAAAAGTGGAAAAAAAGTTGTTAAAAAACGCAGCGAACTATACTTAAATGAAGATTAAAATCATATTCAGAGTTCACGATCATGAATTAGTTATTTCACTCGGAGATGATACTGATACCGAAACAAGTTCAGTGTCGATAAACAGTGACGAATTAAATAAAACATTTGAAACAAATGGTCTTAATCCTATAATTTATTACAATTTTAGGTACCTGATTTATAAGAAAAATTAAAATTTTATAATATTTTATGCATTTTCTTTTACCAACTGAATCGATATTTTGAAACAATCGATTTTAAAATCATTAGGGCAACTTCACTATGATTGACGATTTTGTCCTGTCACGAAAATCATTTGAAAAGAATTCAACTATAGTTTATTAAAATTGCTTACGGGGACGCAGCGGGACATAAGTTCTTTAAGTTCATAATATTGTCTAAGAAGTCGGGATTTATTTCAATTTGTTTTTATTTTTGACTATTGCATTTTTTGTCTTTGTGTTTTTAAGAGCAATGGTCTTCTTTTGATTTTTAGCAATATCGATGTAGAGTGCCTATACCTAAATAATATTGAATCAAATAAAATATATCTACTTATTGTTCAATTAGACTTAATCGCATCTAAAAACAATAACAGCACTAGTCAATCTACAGGGTTAATTTTAATTAGCACATCACCTCTTGCAGGCAGCCTCTCTACATCAATCCCAACAACATTAGTTCTACGACTTTTTAATTTTTTTTTTGTTTTCCGGTACAAAATATATTCACAGCCTCGTTTTAGAGGCGTAACTCTATTTACTCTGAGCGTAGGTATTCCACGCACCTTGCGCAGTAAAATATCGCTTCATAATAATAATAGGTACTTCTTACAAAATGTAGAGTAAGGAGCAAACAATGTTTTGTTTTTTTTTTATGTGTTATTTATCAAGATTTGTAAAAAGTCGTAGAACAAATGTTGTTGGGAATTGGGATTGATGTGGAGAGACTTCTCGCAAGAGGTGGTGCGTTAATTAAAATTAACCCTGTATAGTTATCAGTAGTGCCGAAAAATCTGTTATTTAATGTAATAAACAACAATATTTAAGACTTACCTAAGTAATAATGAAAAATCGGGGGTTGACCTCTATTATGTACCTACTCTAGATACGTACCTGCTCGGTAATAGAAAGGTCCAGTTTAAAAACATTAATTACTGCTTGAAAATTAATTTTTACAGTTAGTTTTGAAAATATACTATTTTTGGCGTTTTTTTTAAATATGTTTTGATCATGTTTTACTCTACTTGGTCATCAATAAATGATATATTACATACCTACTTAAATGTAAAACATCCCTTACCCAAGCAGGAACCTTATTCTCAGACAATAAAGAGGGTGACATCACCACACCGACCTTTTCACTGGGTTAGCTATATCCAGTAGGTATATCAGTACATAGTACATACATAAGCATTATATATAGCTGCGATCATAACGAGAAAATTGACCCACTTTGCTAAAAGCTACCAACTATGGCGATGTCCTACTATAACCTTCTATACCCTGGCAAATAATTCAATGCAGTAAAATAAGTGTTTCAGAGTGCCCACTTGAAGGAAGAATAGTAGATTGTATCATAAGGGAGCAAAATGATATTTTTACGGCGAGGGCGCTTTTTTGAATCCAGAGCGTAGCGAGGGATTCTTTAGTAGAATCCTGAACGTAGCGAGGGATTCAAAGTACGTCGCCCGAGCCAAAAATATATTTTGAGCCCGAGTGATACACTCTACTTTTCATCACCCACTATGAGAAAATAAAAGGCGCCTCATATTTTATTGTAATATTATTATTTAATAAAACATAGAGTAACAACTAAATTGAAATGAAATAGTATCTAATAATAAAACAACTAAAAACTTATATTTACATTTGAGACAATTTTAATAGGCTTTCATGTATTTCTCCCGGGATTTTGCGGGTAATAGATTATCCATCACATTTCTTGCGTCAGTTCTAATACTTTCAAGAGTTAATTCTATACTTTCACTGTCACTTGAAGAACTTATTTTTCAGAAAAAAACCATGCATTTCTAACAATCCGTGAAAATTTACGAAAACGCGGGCTGTAGTTCGCGCGTTTTTAATTTGATTTTTTTTTTATTCAGCCGGCGGCGGCGCGACTATGGGCCGTCGTACCTACCAGCCAGTCTTTATTCAAACAATATTTGCGTTCGATTTCTTTGGCGCTGAACACTAAGATGTTCCAAATTCAAAAAGTGCGCGGAAAAGATAATTGCGGCGCACTTATAAAGAGGATTAAAAACTCATTACTGCCCGCTAAATGTTTCTTAAAGAAAACATCACCTTTGGGTGCACTTAAAGGCGAACCAAGTCGTCCTTTTCGAATAGATGGGATGAAAAAAAAATATAATAATAACTATCGTCAAGTTGGGAAAAAAAAACTCACAAAATATTTTATAGTTTCATTTTCTCATAACTAGAGTGCTTTTTGTCACTTTATTTTTCGTTGCTACGAAGATTTTAACTGGTATCATTATTTTTCTTTTTGACATTTCGAAATGTGAGTTTTCTGCATTGAATTATTAGCTACCCAAGGTATGGTATTCAGTGGATTTCTGTTGACTCTAGATTTTCAATCCAAAACTTTTTCATAGAATAGATTTTGGTAGTCATGACAACGCGTTGTGGTGTTTTAAATCTTGAATTGAGAATTGGGATATTGTATTTGAACCAGCTGTTCCACCGCGGGAATATCGGGATAAGAAGTAAGTACCCTATAAGAAGTTTTTATTTTTTTTATACTTCATAGGACACTTATAAAATAACAAAAAGAAAGAATACATTTAAACAAAAACAGTGTTGAAAGGCACAACAGGCGGCCTTATAGCTATGAAGCGATTTCTACCAGACAACCTTACAATAGTATGGAAAAATGTATGTAGACATCAGCAGGTCAATACAAAACACATGTTAAATACAAATTGACCTGACTTTATATCGTAAGGAAGCTTATTCCACAAGCACACTGCTCGTACTGTGAATGATTGATGAAAAGTGTGATTTGTGCAGGGGAATACTTAGCATCAAATTGTTAGTAGAATGTAATAGTCTGTTGTGAGTCTCATGTCGAAAACAGAATTGCTATCCGAGATAGTTCAAACCATGATAGATGGAACCACAGGATTAAACAGCACTCGGTACAGTAGAGAAAGAATATGCGTATCCCGGCGTAGGCGAATCGGGAGCCACTAGAGTTTAGTGCGGAATTCGCAATAAGAAGTTCGGGATAAGAAGTGAACCGTGGGCATACCGGGATAAGAAATACCCTATGTGCTAGTCCAGACTGTACACTGTCATTGAGGAACAAACATCTATCCGTCCAAACTTTCACATTTATAATATTGGTAAGATAAAACAGACTTGTAGAGGATTTTGGCTTGTATGACAACCCTCATACGTTGTGGTGTTTTAATTCATGGATTTAGGATTGAGATTTTATATTTAAATTCACTGATTGCTGTAATGGTACAGATGTTAAACGTTTGATTCTGTAATAGATATAAATTCTTTAGCTATCGGTGTCTAAGCCCGCATTTGACTTCGATTCCACTTGATCGTAATTGAAGATGAGTTGAGGGTGAGAGACACGGGAAGGAAATGACAATGCTGCAACTTTTGGACAGTTGTCATGCGAACGTCAAATGTCCAAATATAAGCCTGAATTTTAGTGTTTATCTATACATTTATTTGTTTAGGTAATCTTTATTGTACAGTTACAAAAATGGTAAAAAACAACATGGATCAAAAGTTAAAAAGGTATGGTCTTTTCGCTCTAGAGCGATCTCTACCAGACAACCTTAATCTCTTAGTATCGTTGGATGATTTGATGTTTGTTACTCTTTCGTGCTTAAAGTTGCAATTATATGTAGGTACCTACGTAGGTGCTTAATAATAATAAAGGGGTTTTTAGGTTTTAAGCAAGAAAAGCTGCAGGGAACAACTAGTATGTTACATTATGTGACTTCATTTTTATTTTAACAGAGGCTATGTCCAGCTGTTTTAGTATTAACGTTCTTATTGAAGCGTTAAGGAAAACAAGGTTAATCAAGTTTCGTTTCAAGGATGGGAGACGATAGATCATTCATTTATTACAAAGGGCATAAGATATCGGTCACAGATACTGTATGCTTTTATCCGAAGTCGTTAAGGATAATCAGAAGGCACTTCGGCTCTCTATGAGTTCTGACATCCATTGGCTTTTGACCAGCTTGCTGGATAAGGCCTACACCAAGGAAAAAGACTTCCCTGAAGTTATATCATCAAAGGGTTATCATGATGAATTACATTTCTCGCATATCCTGTCTTAAGGTTTAATAATCTCTAGAGGCAAGCTCGTGGACATCATTTGTTGATACGTTATCATCAACAGTCTCATGTTAGTATCATTTTTCATTCCAATAATAACACTAACTGTTGTTTATTTGAAACTTAACTACGCTATCAGTTGTTATGGCGGTAACTAATAGGAGGAAATGAGAATCGTCTCGAATTATAGTAGCCATCAAAATATAAGCTCACCATACATTTGAAATATTAGATATTATTGTGGTTGTGATCTATGGATGCCTGTTGCTTTTTGAAACTGAATCAAATAGAGATGCAATCAAGTAAGTAGAGCAGAGTGTTGAATAACACATGTATTTTATAATAATTATTATTACAATCTGCTATAATTGCCAGGGTTACCTGGAAGAGATCGTCATTAGATGATATGGCCGCCTTTTGTGCGCTGTACCTACCTATAAACATTGTTATTAAGATTATTTCTTATTCCATGTGTACAATGAAGAATAAATAAATAAATAATAAGGAAGCTGCGAAAATAGATAGTGTTATAAACTCGAAAGTTTGTGAGAATACATGGATGTTTTGTTACCTTTTTGTCGTAGTTTTAAAGAACGGTTTTGTACGAAATTTCATAAATCGGATTAATTTTGATAAAGCATGTTGGTATGTATCCCAAATTAACCCAAAGTATACTTTATTCTCGGTAAATAGCTATTTTATGAAGATTTTGGAATTTCATAAGGACCAAACTGCGTGCAGCAGCTTGTGTAAAATCTTTGTTTCTGCTTAATTTGATAACGAAGCAATATGTATGAATAATTCAATAACCTAGTTTTAAATGAAAATGACTCATGCTTCGATTAAATCGCTTCACTATAACTTTGTATCCTATTACGGAAACAATAATACACTCCTTGTGCAGGCACAAAATAATATCGAACGATCAAAACTCATTCAAGAATGTGCGTCATTTTATTACTTATATTCGAAATTCAAATAAGAGTTTCTTATTGCATCTTTAGAAGGCCGCGTAAAAAAGGTGCCAAAACAAATTGAAACAATAAATATGGTCATTGAAAATCGATCATTATAAATCAATGGTCAGTTACATTTTTATCTATCAGAAGCATTAGAGTAGCGATAAGTAACAAGGCCAAACAAATGAAGGCAGTTTTAAAACAAAAACAATAAACATAAATATACATAATCTGGTATAATAAAGTATAATATACCTAGTAAGTAATAAAAGACTTTAAGATTTGATATTTTTACAATTAAGTAAATAGTAAGGTTACCAATTTGGTTACTTTTATTGCCACAAATATAGTAGTGATCCTATTTTATAAGATACAATCTGTAAATAATAAACAATCCCAAATGGATATCCCATTGTTTTAATTAAGTTGGTAGAGTCACAAAAGAAACTTACTTTCAACCGAGACTTATGAACCACGGTATTATTCTGCAACGAATCAAACGCATGCCAAATACAATTTGTAACATTTTTTAAAAGAGTCGTCATTCTTCACTCACACACTATACATCACTCGAATAACACTTTTTTCTCGTTGTTTTTATCAACGAACACGTCATTCGCCCGCGAGTTCGATTTTGAAACTGAGACGGAGCGCGCGCAATTTAAGCTCTCGGTCAAAGTACTGGCCATGTACATTTCAACTGTTATGACAAAGTCTTATGTTCTGGCCGGTTTGTCATTATCCTATGGATTCGACAAGGAAAATTAAATAAATAGAACTAAAATAATTCAATTCAGTTTATTTTTACTACTATTAACTATACGTATACACTGATAATTAAATTCAATCTTATAAGTACTGCAAATTTAACTCAGTTTTAGAATTAACATAATAATATAAAATAACAATAGTATAAGTTATAAAAATGACTTTTTAAAAGTTTTGTTAATGTAAGGTTATATTTTTCATCTCTACATTTTTTAACTCTACTACTCTCCCCTTCAACTTCTTGTACCTTCTTTATTACTTACTAACTTCATCATAGACGCATATTAGTAGGACAATCAACAAAATCTTTTATTTTTAGTAGGTACAAGCAGTATTATTACAGCCTTAGAGCAAAAACGACTCGGAAACAATTTAATTTATATTTAAAAAAAACTAAAAAGGATTGGTAAGTCTGTAATAACTTTTTTTTTAAATATTAATTATAAATAACAATTTGTATATAACTAAACCTTCTCTCAAAAAAGTTTGCAAGTCAATGTTAACTATTTTTTCAAAGGACATTTTTATCAATCGATTCTCTTATGCACAAGGACAGCCATCACGTCATAGGAAACTGGTCGCGTATAGTCTGGAATATCAATTTCCCACCAGTTCATTCCGAACTACGCAAACAATAGGTACGCAAATAGTCGTATTAATTGAATAATGGGGTCTTCGAGAATGCAGATACCATGCTGGTAATAATAATATTATTATGAAATTTGTCAAGAGAATGTTTAAATAAATCCGCTTTATTGAAATTCTTTTCAAGCGTGACGTACCTATCTACATGTAATGTATGCTTTTCATCTTTGTGACATATCTTCCATGCTGGACTGGGAGCAAAGGCAAAACAAAGAATGTGCCAGCTGCTTCTCTTCCCGGGCATTCTGCAAGAGTCAGTTAAGCATAGGTTTTATCCGAGGTTTTTTTGTGGGCGATATGCTAGACCCCTCTTAGTCAATAGTCTCTACCCATCACTCTAATGCCAAATTTGTCAAGAGTGACATCAGATGGTTTTATAACCAAAATAAAAAATCCTTTAGCAAATATGATCGCTTCGAAAGTTACAATGGGATGTCCTTACTTACTTACTTACTTATCGGTCGTAGTTGGTGTGTCTGGAAAACGAAACAATTTCTTATTTATTCATTTGATAGCTCAGCGCGTAAGGCGTCTGGCATTAACTTGATTGAAGATTATAAGTATACATACACAAACAACACCTAGACGTAGCTCCAAGGGACGTGTTATACATAGGTACTTTCTTTTTTCAGTAAAAAGAATACATAAGTTACTTAAATTACTGTAACAATTTTTTATATTAAAAAGATATTAATTTATACAGGGTGTTTTGCCTCATTAGTGGTTACCGTCAAAACACCCTTTATATCCCTAGGCCCCATGACCTCAAAAATATAAAATAACAAAACCTCATCACAAAAAGGGTTGCTACATTTGGCAATGTATAAGTTGAGTTTTTTTAGCAAAAGGAAAGTGAAGAAGATGTCGTCGAAGTTTAGAAATTATATACTAACTGCGACCTTGTGGCTACGAATCGCAACCTCCATGGTACTATATAGGGTTGTTTTTTAGTCACCAGCCAAATTTATGTGTAAACTTCTTTGATACAACATAAACGTACCTCTATAATATCACTCAGTACAAAAAATAAAAATTTAGTACCACAAACTTCTTTACAAATTGTCGCTGTTGAATTGTAAACATAGCTACTACGACGCGGCATTTCATTTAGAATACTGGCGACGTAGTACTACAAGATGGTATTAGAACTAGTTATGACAACTAACCCTTTTGTTTTTTTTTACGTTCTAAATATATACATATATTAAATATATTATATACAGGGTTGTTACCGACCAAATTGTTTTTACCCAATAAGTATAATTTATACAACGTGTAACATAATGAAGAGATAATACTTGAAGGGATTGTATGTTTGATTATGTAGTTTATAAGTAACAAGTTTATAAGTATCAACCCTAAAAACAGCTGTTAGCTTTTGATGAAATCCATTCGATAACAGATGGCGTAAAAATAAAGTGATGGGTAATTAAGACAGATATTACAAAGCTCAGCCGGTGCGGGAAAGGTCATAAGGTCACTGACTGCGGCACAAGTCTTGTTTAGCTTATTAGGTTGACTAGGGTTGTCAAAATATTTTGTTGTAAAATCCTTAAATAAATTTGTATGAAAGTCTATACCAGCACTGATCATGCTAATTCTTTTATTGCATATTCTACGTATGGTATAGAAGCTACCTAACCCTTAAGTTTTATCTCTCCATTTTGTTACACGTTGCTTAAAATCTGCAGCCAAATAACACCACTCTGGCGGCGAAAATGTGTTTCGGCAATATTTTATGAAGAGTCAGGTCCTTCCTAAGCCCGTGTGACGTCAACCTCAACCTCACTTACCATCAGGTGAGGTTGAGGTCAAACGCGGCGGCAAAACGGGACAATCTCTGAACAAATCCGCTTATAAACTGACTGCAGAATAATCAACGAAAACGTCAAAACTTTGGCTGAATTTAAATGTCATCAACGTAAACATTCTCCGAAATCATACATATTTTTTCAAAAATTTGAAATTTTCAGTGAAGTACTCAATTTTTTTTTTTTTTTTCCGCCACAGAAAATTTTGGCACCCCCTAAAACAAGCTTTAACCAGTAAAGCAAGCTTTAGCGGGAGGAGGATGAATCCTATTACGGACGAATGGGCATTCTATAAGCTGTTAACCCCAGTGGCTAACGGAGAATAGAATGCCCAGACAGTGTGGAGACTCACTCAGTGAAGCCGAGCATACCCACTAAACATCTCCCTTTACGACCTACCTTAATTCAGGTTCTTGATCATTTATCGGAGCAACAGCCAATTGGAGAGAGAGGCTGCGCTGTGAGCGGCATCCGGACGGCTGCCACCAAAAGGAACTGAAAGTGAGAAAAATAAAGCTAAGATTAGCAGAAATGACAAAGCTGAAACTAAGATGTTATCTAGAGTGATCAGACTCACTCTGAGATAGGAATGCTGGAAAGAAGGACTACGTTTAGAAACGTTGAGCTTGCTGGAGTTTCCTGATAAGGGGAGCGAACTTGGTTAGGACCGGAAGAGCACCGTTGAAACCCTCTGGGCTGGCGTCGAGAGCGGCGCCGAAAGCCAGGATCTCGTCGATGGGAGCGAGCTGGATCCAGAACGCCATGCGGTCTTGAGAACCTTTTGCGTTCTGGCACTGGGAAGCCGATTTGGCGGCCGGTTGCGATTGAGTCGCGACCCGGCTGCGCTGACCTGGAACGATAGAAGTAAAGGCCTTAGGGGCCTTTGAACTGACTGGAGGGGCGTCCGAGCTAGGCTGCGGTCGCTCTCTCCAGTTCTCGATGGGCTTCACGGTAGCCCTGGCAGCACGCGGTGCCTTGGGGCAGCCGCGAAAGTTTGCTGTGTGGCCTGACTGGCCGCACAAGACGCAGGACGGAGCGGTGGGCGATTCGGGAGTGCGAGAACACTCCTTAGTCCCATGCGGGTCTAGGCACTTGACGCACCTAGGGGAAGCAAAACAGTTTGCCGCCGCATGACCATACAATTGGCAGTGGTGGCACTGACCTGGGAAACCACGCTTGTGTGGAACTTCGACGCGGATGTTGGAGAGACCGCACACGGTGGGCTTGCCTCTGAAAATGGACTGCCCTTGCGGGCTCTTCGCTAGGATCACTAGCGCAAGTGGGAACTGCTTGCCTCGGCGACTGTGCATTTTGTGCACAGATTCGACGGGGAAGCCTTGAGAAGACAAGTCCTCTTGGATTTGATCGTTCGAGAGCTCGAACGGCACGTTCCTGAGGACGGCACGAATCTTACGCTCCTCAGGGAGGGCGTAAGTGTGGTACTCGAGCTTGTGATCAGCAAGAATTGACAACGACCTTAATAGAGTCACCCACGTTGGATGCCTTACTATACTGGATCTTGGGATTGTGACTACCGCAGAGAGCTGAGACCTCGGTCCAGCGGCTCTTGTCCCGTAGAAAGACGGGGGGCGGAGACTTGACTTTCGGCGGAGCCAAATCTGATTGCGACGCAGGCTGTGACGCCGGGATCGCTGAAACAAAAGGCGCAGGAGCAGACGCCGGTGCGACATTTTGCGGAGCAGGAACAGCGGCTGGAGCAGCTAAAACGGATGGAGATAAAGTCGAAGTAGCATCTTGCTTCTTCTTCTTAGACTTGGACTTTTTGCGAACCTCGGTGAACGGAGCAGGAGATTCTGGAACTAAAGGAGCGGAGTCGGAATCACTACCTGGCGGGGTAGTTTTCCGTTTGCATGCGGTGGAGTCTACCGACATGTAATCTGAAATAGGATCGACGTACCCAGAGGGATCTGGAGATGCCGGAGAATCGGTTTGGAACCCCTGTGAACAAGAGGCAACCTGAGGACGAGCGGACAATTGCTCTCGCAAGGACTCGATTTGAGCGAGAAGGGCTTCCTTCTCGGCGGCATGTTGGGCTTCCAGTGATTGATTAACGCTGGACAACTGACTGAAATCAGAAGACAACTGACTGAATTCTGAAGACGAGGGGCGAGCGGATAGTTCCGCCTGCAGGGAAGTGACCTGAGCACGAAGCTCAGAATAATCATTCCTATAAGTGTCTAAATGGCGAGTGAGGTCTTTCTTATCCTCCTGAAGATTACGGATGCGACGACGATTGATTTCGCATTGATGCTCGGTACACTCAGGGTGACGAGGCATAATGCTGGGCTGAAAGAAAGTCTATCGGAGACAAACTGCGCTGTAAAGAAACGACCTAGTTCGGACCTATTGCCGGTGAACGGCGGACGATCAGGCTTAGTTGTCACGGTTACGTATCCACCTGACCAGCGATGCTTCGGCCGGCAGCAGTCGGGTCCGCCCTGAAAAGGGCAGAAAAAGGCAAGAGAAAACTTTCCGAAAGAGCTTAACTTGGCACCTGACCCGCACGAGTGCGGGGGAGGGAACAAGGGCAGCGCAATACGACCGTTCGGGAGCGAACGCAAACGGGAAGTGTGTGTCGATGAAGTACTCAACCGATTTCAATGAAATTTATATGGGACCAACTATGAAGTATTTTCTATCATATGAATTAAGAATTTTCAAAATCGATTCATAATTAATAATTGCTCGAAATATCGTGTAACAAAGACACAAAAAAAACATACAGACGAATTGAGAACCTCCTCCTTTTTTGGAAGTCGGTTGCAAAGAAGACAAATTTTAACGATTACATGATTTTAAAGTTTATTTATACTAAAGTATTTCCTTCGTTATGTACCGTCAGCAGTAACTGCTATACGTACCTAAATAAGTAGGTATTTATAGTACATTGACCTTTCCGGCATTACACAAGCTTACTTACTCGACCGGATGTGGGCATAACCAAGCACAGTCTGGCACTGTCCAGCTTAAATTGAGCTTAATTGCATCTGCAAATGTTGATACGACCTATTTTTTTGATAATTAAGATAAAAAGTTTGAGGGCTTGAAAAAGTTGCATACGAATTGTTTGAAACGATTACTTGTTGAGGACTTGAAAGCTCAGTTTTACAAATTGTGTATTATTTATTATTGTGTAGATACAACTTCTTAGAAAGCAATTCAATACCTACGCTTTGTTATCATAATGATCACTAGGTACATACTCACGGTAGACTAAGTGCATAACTAGATATACATAAATATCAAAATGACGTCGTTTAATACATTATAATTTATGTATTAAACGACGTCATTTTGATATTTGATATTAGGTTTTGGGGGTTAGGTACCTATCTACCCCCAAAGTAAAAGTAATAGCCATAAATACACACTTTTCCTTTTTAGGAATTTAAAATTATGATAATATTTAATATAACCATACTGAAAGATAACATTAAAAGTTAATTTTAACAATAATAAATTCGCCTGATTTTGCGACTAGACAACCTTGATCTATTCTGCATTGAAAAAGGAGATGTGTGAGGGTGTCACGTAGGTTTAATGTCAATAAACAGCAATGCCCAAACTGTCACACCAACTATAAATCAGTCTATAGATAGCTCTTAATCACCGAATCGAGAGCATTATGTTTCGCACAGATTGCTGTAATGGAACTAGTAATGTAACATTCTGCGCACCACACGTCCGAATACGCAACGTGCGCAGAATATTACATTACTAGCAATCGGTACGCACCATAGTGTGCAGAATATTACATTACAGCAATCTGTACGCACCATTAAAACCCTAATTTTTTCAAGAAATTGTAATTTTATCTAAAAGAACATCGATTTTGGAATTTTGGGACCATCTGAAGTATTTTCTATCATGTGAAACAGGAATCATCAAAATCTCTTAATAATGGACCAAAGTATCGCTTGGGAGACACTCGGACTCGGATGCTGACATAAAAAATTAATAAAAAAAGTCATAAAACCTAAACCAAAATAAAAGCAAACTAAATTATTTCTTTTTAAGAAAAAGTGAACCGCCTTCAAAAAACCAACCCACTAAAAATGTTTGAATAATTTTTATATACGCAATCCTAGTCCTGTTCCTTTTCCTTCCCAATAGCAAATTTCTGCCAAGAGTGAATTAATAAAATTAATAATGTAGTAAGAACGTTAATAATTTACCTGGGTAGGTAGGTATTTTCATAGTTTAGAAGCGAACAGCTAAGAAATAGCCCAAAACTTATCACTAACAACACTATTGTTGACAAACATACATACATAAAGGTTAACCCGAAAACCTCCTTTTTGAAGTCGGCTAATAAAAAAACATCAAAGCCATCCATCCGTAATTGGCGTAGTAATAAACTAAAATCTTACTATTATTATAAATGTGAAAGTTTGGCGTAGCGATTGTGTACAGCCTGAAATAGCACATAGGCTACTTTTTATCCCGATATTCCCATGGGATAAAAAATTGCGCGGTTATCCTGACGACCATAATCCTAGCTCTATTAAAAGTAAAGTGAATGAAAACAGGGGATGGTGCTTATGGAACACATTTTGGAGACAGTGCAATTTGAATCTTTTAACTGTCAGAGCCAACCAATAAACTGCCGAGCGTCTGTTTTTCCCGACTATTCCATTCAACGACTTTCCAATTTACTGTTAAAACTGGGAATCACATGTTTGGGGAGCAGAATGTTTACTTATCTACATAGCACGATTTAATATTGTCTTAAGTTTTCGCGATTCATACTATTAAATAAAACACTTTTTAACCGGATTTATCGCGTATATTTGACTGGTGACGTCGCTCGTGACCACGGGGTCTGAAAAGACACCGAAACGTCGAGTCAAAATTTAAAATGTAAATATACGCGATAAATCCGGTTAAAAAGTGTTTTATTTCATAGCACGATTTGTTTTTTTTTTGTTTTTCCGCCAAGGAAAATTCTTTGGCACCCACTAAATCAAGCTTTAGCAGGAGGAGGATGAATCCTGTTAGGGACGAAAGGGAATTCTAAAGAGCTGCTAACCCCAGTGGCTAACAGATATAGAGTACCCAGACAGTGTGGGGACCACAAGACCGGCCACGAGACTCCTCAGAACACCTGAGCATACCCACTAAACATCCCCCTTTGATGATCAGCCTTAATAAAGGCTATTGATCATAATCGGAGCGACAGCCAATCGGTAGTAGAGGCTGCGCACGATTTGTATTTATTTTGAGTTATTTATAGTTCGGCACTGTTGCAAGCGCCATGACTACGATGATAATGTGATGTCAGTAGGATGGCCAACTTATTTTTTTGAAATAAAGCACTTATACATATTTGGATCTGAAAAGAATATCAAACAGTATTTTGGAAACATAAACAGTATTTTATGTTTTAGACACATATTTTTAGTTTCTCGCACAACCTATTAATTTAAGTCTAGCTAGCACATAAAGTGTTTAGCATTTTATGCTGAAAACAGTATTTTGTAGGTACCTACTTTATTTTTGTTCAACAGTTAAAGGTTTAATGTACAGTGAAAAACAGTATACTCAATACTGTTTTTAACAGTATGGTTGGCATCTAGGGTTCAGTCATTAGTAAAAAGTCTTCCTATAATTTCAAAATAATGTTTTATTATCAAAAATGGAAATAGGCTATTGTTAATAGTATATTTGTGTATGAGGACAAGTGTTTGTAATCTAACATCGAGTTGAGCGGTTCTTATACTATCAACAAACAATACAGTAAACCGGTCCAAATTTACCTATGCATTTTGATTTACATATCTAAATTTTTGTTTTATTTTATTAGAAACACTTCGCGACCTCGTTATCCAAATTAAATAATATTGATAAATTGATCTAATCAACTAGTAATTTAGACATAAAAGTGTATGACCATCGTCTGCCTTACAAGGCATCAAACCTTGGACGGAAACTTCCGAGGCAAGTCATTTGCATGTCGGATACGTGTAGGTAACTCTACTTATGGAGCTGGTCGGATTCTGAGTTCAAATTAAGACGCGATCTCTAATAAATCTTTTATTTAAATAAATTTAATATTAGTTGGTTTGTCCTTAATGAGCTTATTTACTGTTTATTCGATTGTGATGAGATATTGGTGGTTTGTTCTGCGTAAGCCGCAAAGGTTCTGACGCAAAACATGTACCTGCCTTTTATTTTAGATACCAAGCAATGCAACGTTTCTTATATGCTACGTACCTACTTATTATAACTCTGTACGTACCTAGAAGATTTTTCTCAATTATTGTTTATTGCGCGACTTTAAATAAACGATGACAACAACATCGTGATATAATATAGAACATACTACCTACCTACTTAAAAACGCGCTCATCTCTGAAATACCTAGTACTTTCAAACAAGACACATTAGAAAAGATCATTAAACCACGCGAAGATAAATACATACATACATAACTTCACGCCTGTATCCCGTTTGGGGTAGGCAGAACACCAGAGGTAATAAAACCATCTGTTGTCACGTTTGACAAATTTGGAGGCATTATAATAGTGGTGTACACGACTGAAGATAGTTTTAATTTGAAATTCGTATAATTCTTAATATTATGTAAATAAAGATAACTTTGAATTGATTTTATAGCTTATAAGAAATGTATAGTTGTTGTTATAATAGTTTATGTTCGTATCTTATAAGAATTTAATTAAAAATACAGTCCACTTAGTTTGTATAGGATAAGTTTATTTTGAATTTTAATAAAGAAAGAGACAGTACGCAGACGGAGTAAAGAGTACCATACTTTAAGCGTGATAGGTAGAAACACGCATAGTTGCTCGCCCGCAAGCCTACACTAGTTGCGGGCCGCCCAAATTAAATATATAGTCGGCGAAACCTCAGTATGGCACTCCGACCTCCCGAAGCAACAAGTGTCCTGAAAATAGAAGAAAGTGTTTTTAATCAAGATTCCTGAACAAATCCCTGCAGTAATTCCTGGCGAAAATTCCTGGCGAAAATCCTGACGAAAATTCCTGACGAAAATCCTGTACAAAAACCGAACTGTATAGAAGCGAATAAAACCCTGCCGTGAACCTAGTGGCTATTTAATAGTATAGTTTGTTCAAGCCGTTAGTCGTTCACATTTATGGTCCTGTCGAGGCGCGGATATTGTTCCACACAAACAGTTCGGTTTATTGAAGAAAGAAAATGCCTGTAACAAGATCACAGCAGTCGGAGAATGCAGTCGAAAACGCAGTCGAAGCCGCAGTCGAACACGCAGTCGAACACGGAGTCGAAAACGCTGTCGAAAACGCAGTCGAAAACGCAGTCGAACACGGAGTCGAACACGCAGTCGAAAATCCAGTCGAAATCGCCGCCACCACGACCGCTACTTCCACCAGCGCCACCGACACTACCACCTCCACCTCGTCGTCCGCAACCGCGTCTACTGAAACTACCACGCAGTCTGAAGAATCTTCAATAGTAAAGAAAAAGAAGAATAGAAGCCGACCACCCAGCGTCGCAAGCACTGCCAAAACACGTTCACGCCGCGTTGAAATAGCGAAGGCGCGAGAGGAGCTACTACAAAAAGAAATTCAACTTTCGAAACACAGAATAACCATGCTGGAATTAGAAGAGGAAATATCAGATCATGATTCTCAAGAAACGCTTCGGGAGGAACGGACGTCGGACTGGGTGATCCAGAACACCAAATCGAACAAGAAAACCACGAGGGAAGCTCAACCCATAGAAAATAGTCAACTTCCTCCGTGCGTCGACGAGTTAAAAGAAACACAGCCTTGCCAATCGACCGCGCCGGGTATCGAACCTACCGACGCGAGGGATTCGTGTTTCGACTACAACAAGTTAGCCGCTGTCATAAATACAGCGGCACGTGTGAATCAACCTACCATACTTCACACGCAGCGAGTTATGGAGCTACCAAGTTTCAACGGCTCATCGGGAGAGTGGCTTCCTTTCAAAGCCGCATACGAAGAATCCGCAAGCTACTTAACAGAACAAGAGAACTTATCGAGGTTAAGAAGATGCCTTCGCGGAATAGCAAAAGACGCCGTTCAATGTTTATTCATCGGCGCTACAACTACGAAAGAAGTCATGAAGTTACTAGCAGCACGGTTCGGCCGCCCAGACGCACTCGTCGCCGCCGAACTCGAGAAATTGAGAAGCCTGCCGCGACTTCAAGAGAATCCGAGAGATATTTGCAACTTCGCTTCGAGAATAAACAACGTCACAGCGACAGTGCGAGCGTTACAGAAGCCGCACTACTTATATAACGCAGAAATAGTACGCGTCATTATAGAGAAGCTTTCAGCTGCGCTACGACTCTCTTACTTCAACTTCGTAGCAGAGCAGCGTGAAGATCAACCAGATCTCATCATCATGGCAAAGTTCTTCGATAGACTAGCAGACAGATGCGGGAAGTTCGCGCCAGCTGAGGGGACACCGACTGAAGACCGGCGGGAGAAGCGTCAAGCTCGAAACTATCACATAGAAAGCACACAACAGTCAAAAACACCTTCAACAAACACCTGCGTCGTCTGCAAGAAAGAAAACCATCAACCATCAGACTGTTCCATGATGAAGAAAGCTGAAGTTTCAAACAGATGGGAACTAGCTAAACAACACAGGCTATGTTTTCGATGTTTACGACGCCGACTTTACCGCCACCTTTGCAAGACGAAGAAATGTGATATTGACGGGTGCGACTACTCTCATCATCCACTCCTTCATCACATCACAAAAGAAAACGAGAAAAGCGAAGACTGCGCCATAGTAACGTCGGCCAAAGAACGAGTACATTCAACAGCATTATTGAAGATACTTCCAGTTCAAGTTTCGGGACCTAAGGGCACGATAGATACCTACGCCCTGCTGGACGACGGCTCGACCTGCACCCTCATAGAAGCAGATGTAGCGGCGAAGATTGGAGTATCAGGGCCACCATCCCCTTTCTACAATGAGGGGGTGGCTGGTGCCCGCGTAGACGCCAAGCAATCCAGGCGCGTCTTCTTCGAAATCCAAGGCCGCGACACTGAACGCCATCGAATATCAGCACGCACGATGGAAGACCTGCAACTATCGCCTCAATCCATCTCATGGCAGAAAATAGAAACCAGCTCACACTTACAAGACATAGAGAAGTTCATTGTAAATGAAACACAGAAGCCTACAGTGCTCATAGGTCAAGATAATTGGAGCTTGTTAGTCACACATGAAATGAGAAGAGGAAGGCAGCATGAACCAGTCGCGTCCTACACAGAGCTTGGCTGGGTCCTACACGGCTCAAACGGGGCGAAGAAAGAAGCTATCCATAGAACTACGCACATTAATAGTTTCGAAGAGCAAGAGTCTATGGAACGTATGATGAATAAACACTTCGCACTCGAGTCAAAAGAAATAGAAAAGAAACGCTCATACAGCAGAGAAGAGCAACGTACGCTTGAAATACTCGAAAATAAAACTAAGCGCATACCGGCGGGAGGTTTCAAGACAGGACTTCTGGGAATAATAGGCGGCCGCGTACAACATAATAGTTACGAAGGGCCAGCAGAAGAACTGTCAGAAAACATAGATAGTATAGCAAAACCGTCCCCGTCGGTAAACAACATCGATAATAGTGAAGAAAGAGTGTGTGTTAACCCAAACAAACACACACTGACACAAGCCTTACCGGATATTTCAAGATTTTCAAGCTGGATCAGACTTCAGAGGGCGACCGCACGGGCCCTACAGTTCATAGAAATCATTCGTAGTAAAGAAAAGTGTTCAAATACACGAAAACGAACTAAGAAAATAGAAAATATAGATCCAGATTGGAAAATAATACAAAATTCCAATAAGAAAACGCAAGCTTTCAAGACTAAAATAGAAAAAACTCTCAACTTCAAGCCCTTAGAAGCTCACTTATTGTTACAAGCTGAGATGTTGTGGGTGAAAGCCCAGCAGCAAGAAACCTTCGCGGACGAGCTGGAAGCCTTACGTAAAAGAAACGACGTAAACACAAATAGCAGATTACTTCAACTGTCGACTTACCTAGACGCTGAAGGGATCATCCGCCTTCGTTCAAGAGTAGCTGCCGCCGCCGACATCACAGACTGCCAGAAGACGCCCATCATAATCGACGGAAGTCATCGCTGGACTCGATTATACATAAAACGAGTCCATGAACAGCTTCATCATGGTGGATTCGAAACAACGGCGAATGAAGTACGTCAACGCTACTGGGTGCTACGCCTACGCTACGCAGTTAGAAACGTAATAAAAACCTGTCAAGCGTGCCGCATAAGAAAGGCGAAACCAGCGTGGCCAGCTACGGGAGACCATCGTCGAAGTCGTCTCGCCCATCACAAGCGACCGTTCACCTTCACCGGTCTGGATTACTTCGGCCCGCTAACAGTCACAGTCGGTCGTACACATCAAAAACGCTACGGAGCGCTCTTCACATGCCTAACTACGAGAGCGATACACTTGGAGCTAGCCGGCAGCCTCAGCACGGACTCGGCTATCATGGCCCTGCGCCGCTTTATAAATAGAAGAGGATGCCCTACAGAACTCTGGTCAGACCACGGAACTAACTTCCGCGGCGCCGACATAGAACTGAAGAAAGCAGCGCACGAAGCCTTAAGAGACGAAGCCTCGACGCAATCGATACAGTGGCGTTTCATCCCTCCTAGCACGCCGTTTATGGGCGGCGCGTGGGAACGGCTGGTTAAAAGTGTGAAAACTGCTTTAAATGTCACTCTACATGAACGAGCCCCCAAAGAAGAGATCCTGCAGACGCTGTTGGTTGAAATAGAGAACACAGTCAACAGCAGACCTCTCACACACGTCTCGACGGAAGCTGAAGACCCAGAGGCGATTACTCCAAACCACTTCCTACTGGGTGGTGCCTCGCGAGTACCCGTACCTGGCACCTTCACCGAGGAAGACAGCTGCGGGCGTCGGGATTGGAGGAAGAGTCAGCGCCTGGCTGACATGTTCTGGGCACGTTGGGTGCGCGAGTACCTTCCAGAACTCCAAAGAAGACGCGAACCTACGTCCAAGGGTACCATCAAACTCAACGACCTGGTACTCATAGCTGATGGAACTCTCCCTCGAAACGCCTGGCCCCGAGGCATCGTCATAAATATCTACCCCGGACCAGATGGTGAAATTCGAGTCGTCGACGTGCAGACAAACAAAGGGAACCTGCGAAGACCTACAAAGAAGCTGGTGATCCTGCCCTGCAGCAGCCACTCCGAGGATGATGTCTCCTGAACGTGTACCCCCTGATGGTTCCAGTCAAGACTGCGGCGGGAGATTATGTACACGACTGAAGATAGTTTTAATTTGAAATTCGTATAATTCTTAATATTATGTAAATAAAGATAACTTTGAATTGATTTTATAGCTTATAAGAAATGTATAGTTGTTGTTATAATAGTTTATGTTCGTATCTTATAAGAATTTAATTAAAAATACAGTCCACTTAGTTTGTATAGGATAAGTTTATTTTGAATTTTAATAAAGAAAGAGACAGTACGCAGACGGAGTAAAGAGTACCATACTTTAAGCGTGATAGGTAGAAACACGCATAGTTGCTCGCCCGCAAGCCTACACTAGTTGCGGGCCGCCCAAATTAAATATATAGTCGGCGAAACCTCAGTATGGCACTCGCACTTCCCGTTTGCGTTCGCTCCCGAACGGTCGTGTCTGCGGCCGCTCCCGAGTGTTCGTATCACTTCCCGTTTGCGTTCGCTCCCGAACGGTCGTGTCTGCGGCCGCTCCCGAGTGTTCGTATTGCGCTGCCCTTGTTCCCTCCCCCGCACTCGTGCGGGTCAGGTGCCAAGTTAAGCTCTTTCGGAAAGTTTTCTCTTGTGGAGGCTGTGTGGTGTCGGGGCTAATTCATCTGCCCTTTTCAGGGCGGACCCGACTGCTGCCGGCCGAAGCATCGCTGGTCAGGTGGATACGTAACCGTGACAACTAAGCCTGATCGTCCGCCGTTCACCGGCAATAGGTCCGTATTAGGTCGTTCTTCTTTCAGCGCAGTTTGTGCAGTCGTGTTGCCGTTCATCGGCACGCATCATCGTCTTGGATAGACTTCTTCTTTCAGCCCAGCACTATGCCTCGTCATACTGAATCTAACAACGAAGCCGCTCGTCGTCGCATTCGAGAGCTTCAAGCCGACAAAGAAGCCCTTGAGGCTCGGGTCATTTCCTTGCGGGAGGCATTAACAACCCGTTTTTCGTATACCCAATTCATCGAAAAATTGAGCAACGATAAAGAGTCACTGACAGCCGAGAAGGATACCCTTCTCACTCAAATTGAGTCCTTACAAGAGCAATTATCTGCTCGTCCCTCGTCTTCAGAATTCAGTCAGTTGTCTTCTGATTTCAGTCAGCTGTCCAGCGTTAAACAGTCACTGGAAGCCCAACATGCCGCCGAGAAGGAAGCACTTCTCTCCGAGAAGGATGCCCTTCTCGCTCAAATCGAGACCTTGCGAGAGCAATGGTCCGCTCGTCCTCAAGTCGCCTCCTCTTCACAGGGGTTCCAAACCGACTCTCCGGCGTCTCCAGATCCATCTGAGTTCGTCGGTCCCCTTTCTGACTGCATGTTGGTAGATTCCACCGCATGCAAACGGAAAACTACCCCGCCAGGTAGTGATTCCGACTCTGCTCCTTTAGTTCCAGAATCTCCTGCTCCGTTCACCGAGGTTCGCAAAAAGTCCAAGTCTAAGAAGAAGAAGCAAGACGCCTCTTCAGTCTTATTCCCACCCGTTTCAGCTGCTCCAGCCGCAGTTCCTGCTCCGCAAAATGTCGCACCGGCGTCTGCTCCTGCGCCTTTTGTTTCAGCGATCCCGGCGTCACAGCCTGCGTCGCAATCAGATTCGGCTCCGCCGAAAGTCAAGTCTCCGCCCCCCGTCTTCCTACGGGACAAGAGCCGCTGGACCGAGGTCTCAGCTCTCTGCGGAACGCACTCCCCGAAGATCCAGTATAGTAAGGCATCCAATGTGGGTGACTCTATTAAGGTCGTTGTCTGCTCAATTTCTGATTTCAGGAATTTCACTCGTCTTCTTGCTGACAAGAAGCTCGAGTACCACACTTACGCCCTCCCTGAGGAGCGTAAGATTCGTGCCGTCCTCAGGAACGTGCCGTTCGAGCTCTCGAACGAGCAAATCCTAGAGGACTTGTCTTCTCAAGGCTTCCCCGTCGAATCTGTGCACAAAATGCACAGCCGCCGAGGCAAGCAGTTCCCACTTGCGCTAGTAATCCTAGCGAAGAGCCCGCAAGGGCAGTCCATTTTCAGAGGCAAGCTCACCGTGTGCGGTCTCTCCAACATCCGAGTCGAAGCTCCACACAAACGTGGTTTCCCAGGTCAGTGCCACCGCTGCCAATTGTATGGTCATGCGGCGGCAAATTGTCATGCTTCCCCTAGGTGCGTCAAGTGCCTAGATCCGCATGGGACTAAGGAGTGCTCTCGCACTCCCGAATCGCCCACCGCTCCGTCCTGCGTCTTGTGCGGCCAGTCAGGCCACACAGCAAACTTTCGCGGCTGCCCCAAGGCACCGCGTGCTGCCAGGGCTACCGTGAAGCCCATCGAGAACTGGAGAGAACGACCGCAGCCTAGCTCGGACGCTCCTCCAGTCAGTTCAAAGGTCCCCAAGGCCTTTACTCCTATCGTTTCAGGTCAGCGCAGCCGGGTTGCGACTCAATCGCAACCGACCGCCAAATCGGCTTCCCAGTGCCAGAACGCAAAAGGGTCTCAAGACCGCATGGCGTTCTGGATCCAGCTCGCTCCCATCGACGAGATCCTGGCTTTCGGCGCCGCTCTCGACGCCAGCCCAGAGGGTTTCAACGGTGCTCTTCCGGTCCTAACCAAGTTCGCTCCCCTTATTAGGAAACTCCAGCAAGCTCAACGTTTCTAAACGTAGTCCTTCTTTCCAGCATTCCTATCTCTGAGTGAGTCTGATCACTCAAGATAATATCTTAGTTTCAGCTTTGCCATTTCTGCTAATCTTAGCTTTGTTTTTCTTACTTTCAGTTCCTTTTGGTGGCAGCCGTCTGGATGCCGCTCACTACGCAGCCTCTCGCTCCAATTGGCTGTCGTTCCGACGATGACTAAGGACCTTAATCAAGGTGAGTCAAAAGGGGGATGTTTAGTGGGTATGCTCAGCCTATCTGAGAGAGTCTCCACACTGTCTGGGCATTCTATTTGCCATTAGCCACTAATGGTTAACAGCTTATAGAATGCCCATTCGTCCGTAATAGGATTCATCCTCCTCCCGCTAAAGCTAGCTTTACTGGTTAAAGCTAGTTTTAGGGGGTGCCAACAATTTTTCTGTGGCGGAAAAACAAAAAAAAAAAAAAAAAAAAGTATGGCACTCCGACCTCCCGAAGCAACAAGTGTCCTGAAAATAGAAGAAAGTGTTTTTAATCAAGATTCCTGAACAAATCCCTGCAGTAATTCCTGGCGAAAATTCCTGGCGAAAATCCTGACGAAAATTCCTGACGAAAATCCTGTACAAAAACTGAACTGTATAGAAGCGAATAAAACCTTGCCGTGAACCTAGTGGCTATTTAATAGTATAGTTTGTCCAAGCCGTTAGTCGTTCACAAGTGGAGAGAGACTATTCCAGTGACAGGGGGTCAGCCTATCGCCCACAATCAAGCCTCCCACATAACGCCTCGATCCCTTAACTGACTTTTACAGTATGCCCGGGAAGAGAAGCAGCTGGCACATTCTATGTTTTTCTTTCGCTCCCAGTCCAGCATCATCATCATCATCATCATCATCATCACAACTCCGTGTAATGGGCCCACTGCAGGGCATGAGTCTCTCCTCTGGGTGACAAGGAGGTTTAGGCCATAATCCACCGAGCTGGCCCAGTGCTGGGTGGTGGATGTCAGAATTTTCAGGGTGCCGATATGGCTTCTGACAAACCCTAACGACTACTGTATACAAGTATACAGCACCCGGGACCGACAGCTTAACGTGCCCTCCGAAGCACGGAAGTCGCCGTGAGAAACGAATGGTCGGCGGTCACCCATCCAAGTACCGACCGCGCCGAACGTTGCTTAACCTGTGATATCGTAAGATACACACAGTAACCACGGCGCCACGACTTACTTTCTTAATACTACAAGTAGGTAAGTATTAAGAAAGTAAGGTACCTATAGTTAATAAGTGAATAATATAGGGAGCTCATTTAACACAGCGACATCTGGTCTCGATGCTGGCAGAGCTTTATGAATTAGGATAAAAAGCACGTACCTATAATGTTTACAAATAAAAAGTTACACGACTGAGTCACGGTATTATATATAACTGAGTTTTCGTGTTGTTAAGTTTTTTTTATTACAGACTAAGTCCGCGTCTGCACAGAGGTCGAAGCACACCGTTTTTGGAAGGACCTTGCTTTTCATAAAATGTTGCCGGAACTCATCAGCGCAGAATCAGTAATATTTAGCGGCAGATATATGAAGTGTGGTGGCTAGCTAAGCGGACATTGAAGGGGTACAATCTTATATTATTATTTTAAAATATTAAGTGTACTTGGTACTAGGGAAGCACCGGAATAAAAGTGCACACGAGCCTAAGCCAAGTGTGCACCTTTTGGTAGCTAGGTACTAAAAGGGGTATTGTTTTGTGAGAAATCTTCGGCATTGCTTAAAAATTTTCGGACCAGTCTCAAACCAGAATCATTGATTTTTTCATCTTTATTATGGTAAATCTAACACTTTAAATTATCCATGTATCTGCTTTGGCATAACACCTGTTGTAGAAATAACAACTGGTATTATGACTACGTTTTTTAATCGCCACAGTCTAGTTATCTCATCTTTAAGTGGAACGTATTTAGCTAGTTTTTCTGAAATAGTGTTTTGTAAATTATGCGTGTTCGGAATTGCTATATCTCTTAATTGAGCTGTATTGTTTGTTTTATCTACTATTGTTATATCAGGTCTATTGAAATGTGCGGTTCTGTCAGTCAAAATGGCTCTATCAAAATATAATTTGTAAGTTGAATACGGTTTCGGGTTGATATTAGAACCAAGCGGGGCCAATCGGTTATTTGCCTTTTACGACCCCTTTTTCCAGGGGCGCTAGGAGTATGCCGAGCTACCCCTTCACGGGTCGGCTAGGGTTATTATGGTTCAACGGGAGGCAGGGTTTGTTTTTTTTAATGAGAGTGATTTTCAGTCTTAATCCTATAACATTTCAATGTGTGATCGAAAATTTAAATCTGGATTCATGATCGTTGCAGTGACATCTAGAATCCAGATTTAAATTTTGTAGGAAAGAATCCTGGTTTGAAAGTATAAAATACACTATTTGTCAAATCTTTACCTATTTTCAACCGACTTCCAAAAAAGGAGGAGGTCTCAATTCGTCTGTTTTTTTTGTTACACGATATTTCAGACAATTAGAATTGATTTTGAAAATTGTTGTTTCATATGATAGAGGATACTTCATAGTTGGTCCCATTTAAATTTCATCGAAATCGGTTATGTAAGGTACCCGCAGGTATTAAGGCCTGTCGGCAAATAAGGCCTAAGGGACCAAAATCGTACTAAATATAGTAGCTGACGTTAAGGTTACACACTCACACATGTATTGTGCGTGTACAAGTTGCTACGATGTCGTTGGTCTGTCCCTCGTGCCAGTATCTCCAAAAAACTTTCTGCGGTGGGGTCACGTGGCATGTCTTATAAAAATCGGCCCCAGTAAAACGTAAGTTTTTTTTTTTAATATTACACTTACATACCTGTGTTGGTTATCTGTTTATTTATTATTATTTGCTTATCCCTACTTACCATAATTAAAAGATGAGTCGTGTACAAAATTTGAATTCATCTAATTTACTGTATGCCTATGTTCGACGGATATTAAGGCCTATAAAATTGTACCATAGGCCTTATTATACTCCAATATTTTTACTGATAAATGAGGCGGGGCTTGTTTTTGAAATTATTGTGTGAGTGTAGGTATGTATGTCTAATTTATTTGTTATTGTTTTCAATTATTACAGTCAAGATGCCTACCTACCAAACGGGTATTGTGGTCAGAAGATCATCTGATCTCAGCTGTTGGAGCAATACAAAGACTATGAGTCACCTATTCGGCTGAAAAAGTCATTAAATATCGCGTTACGCCAGTCACAAACGATCTGTATGATAAATATAATAAAAAGATAAGAAATAGTAAGGGAAAGAAAAAAAGAAACTAAAGAAAAATACCCAGAAGGGGAATTTTGATAAGGCAAGGGAATGGAATAAATGTAGAACAGAAAATAAGAAATATAAAAAGACTTAAAATCCAAAGAAAGCTAAAATCGTATATACCAAGAAGTCTACCACCATCACCGGGCACTACACCAAAGCAGTTCAGTTGGTACCATGAGTCATGCCTGCGAATGAGACAGAATAGATGATGCCACGCAATGCATCATCCATTCGCCATGCTAAAAGGTATCACAAAGAGGACGTCGGCTTATCGGTTGAAGATACTAATAAATTTTAGTGTCCTGGTGAATTCGAATAGATAGGTTTTGTTCTTTGAGTGCTATGTTCCTATAACTTTATTTGTAAGATCTCAAAAATAACAATTTACACACTATAAGTTGATTTTTAGATGGCTTATACTATAGGCCTTTTTACCCTACTATAGTATAATAAGGCCTTTAGATTGAGTTTTTAAAGAAGTCTCGTATTAATTTAGTTTTCAACCGGAGATCAAACTTCTCAGTTAAATACGGTAGTCAGTTAAGTACATAACTGATATATAATAAAAATTTCCCTTAGCTAGGCCTTAATACCCACTTGTACCTTACTTCATTGAAAATTTCAAACTTTTGAAAAAATATGTATGATTTCGGAGAATGTTTACGTTGATGACATTCTCAACTCAGCCAAAGTTTTGACGTGAAGTCGGTTTTTTTAATACTCTGCATTCGTTGCTTTTTCTACCTGCTCTCTATTTGCTTACATACGGTGTGTCACATGCGCAGGTATATTGTAATTGAAAGTCATTCGCCTTAAGTGGTTTCACTATGCAATAATGGCATTTGTTTACTTAGTGTGTTGAAAATGTTGACGTCCACTCCGTATTAGGGTGTAAAACATTTAATTTCGTAATGGAGGAATAGAGTTTACTTGTTGATTAAATTAAACGTAATATAAATCCAAAATAATAAGTATGGCTATTTAATTCATATAAAAATAAGTAATAAAATTTGACACTGAAACTTCGGGTTGAAACCGACCTGAAAATTCTGATACCAGGAACCAGCTCTGTATCAGCTGCGTAGCGTATATTCTCTACCTAATTACCTCCTCATCATCCAAGGAAGAAAATCATGGCCATAAGAATATGGCCTTAAGGCTGCAAACTTGACGGCCAGCGGGCGAGAGAGCGATTTGTCGCGGTTTCATACAAACTCAATACTTTCTATCGTGTCGTGGAAATCGCCGCTGTCGCTATCACTGCCTTTCAGTTTGCAGCCTTAAGGGCTGTAATGCCTGCTAATTTAAGGAACAAAACAAAAGGCATACTTATATATTCCAAAATATATCTACACTCATATCGTAAAATTGAACAGTGTCGCGGTGTTTCTTGATTTTTGAAATATTTACAAATAGTTCCAGTTTTCCGAAAAAAAAAAACTAGTTAACATATTTTAAGATGTTTATAATACCTATAAAAGCAAGTGAAACAACTTTACCGTCATAAAATAAAAACATATCTATAACTACATAACCCTCAACAGAATGTGCAGTCTTTATCATCAATTATGGTTGATTGTTTAAAAAGATAAACTATAATAAGCATTAAGTACAAGCAAATCATCAAAAGAGCTTTGTCGTTAAGCCCACTCAGTTTATGCTCATTTTGGAAACAAAATATTTAATGAAAATAAGTTTATGTCTAAGTACAGTGAGCTACATGTTACGTCATTGACAATCAATGTGCCCAATTTTAAAAATACTGAACCAAGTCAAGAAACTACAAAAAATGTTTAAATCCCCGTAAAACAAACTGTCAGGACGTCTAGTTGTATGATACCTAGTTATTTATTATTTTGTACACATATTCAACGCCAGGCGGTCACTGCGAACTGGGGCACATTGTATTGTACCTACCCAAATTACTGCAATGTCTCTCACTGTACTGAATGTTCTGAATGATGGTGTACTGAATCAGGCTTTTGGTAATAAGATTAACATTAAGTAGCCTTTCAAGTGATAATAGACGTGTGATATTCCGCCTTCATTATCACATTTATATCCGGTCATACAGAAGACAAACGTTCGATTATTAAATTAAACTATAGGTACAGGTAGGTACTTATTTAATTTAAAAAAAATCTTTTAAACCATAGATCATTTCGATTTTTTGATTGAAGAGTATTATTTTTTTAATATTTTATATCTAATTTAATGCTAACTTAGATTTAAAAATTATGCATATACTTAGCTAAAAAGCTAACCGTGTTGTATTCTAGGTAAAATTAAAAAATAGATACTTAAACATTTCTTGACCACTCATGAACTAAGATGTAAGATAAATATTTCTTGTTTCCTAAAATATATCATGTAATTTTAACCTTAATAATAGTAATAATAGTGTATTGATACAAATAAATAGAAATTCCATCAATTTTGCAGTCGTGTGTACGCACTTCAACTCCGTCTGAATGAGTCACGCACGCGGCGCCCGCGTTTACCAATAAGGTGAAAACATCCGAGGACGGGCCGACAGTATTCTGATGAGTAATTTAATTGTGCACTACCATCGGACGACGGAGTCTGGTTATTTAGGACCAGCTGATGCACGTGGTTTCACTTGCATGAAATTTAACATACTACTTAGTTGTTAAGTTTGTTTTTAGGGAATTTCTAGGTTTATAAACTATGTGGGTGATTGGTGACAAATCATATCCAAATGTTGATGGGATTGGTGTGGGTGGAGAGGCTGCCCGCAAGAGGTGATGCGCTAAATGTATACATCTTATTAGACGTGACTGAGCTGTGCACGAAATGAGTTACACCGGGAGGTTGAGTAAAAATTTAAAATACTTATAGGTAATTTTAAACTTACCTTCCTACGCGATCAAATCCGGGTAAAAAGTATTTTATTTGTTACGACGAATCGTGGAAACTTAAGACATTATCAGAAATACAAGTCTTCGTTTAGTAGGTACGAAAACAACACTTTTTTGTAAACTTCACTCATAAACTTGACTTTCCTACTGCTCTGTAAAGTTCTTTAAGGAGCGTCAGGACTGCTAAGTATAGCTTGTTGACTCGTGTTGGTTTGAAAGCCGATATAAATCGACAATACTAGCGCCAAAAACCATTTGGTAGCTAAAAAAGAAACTAATAAAATGTGAAACAGATGTTTGCTTTTAAAATTTCGCAGAAAAGTAAACATGAAAGGTATGAAAGTCAAAGCGATTACAAATACACTTTTAGGACATCGATTGTACGATAGAGGCAGCACAGTCGTCGGATTGTTATGGCTTTGTTTTTGCTGTAACGTTATACGAATTAAGTAGTTATTTTTTTGTCAAATCTTGCCCAATTCATGCCATTGCTTTGCTCTTGCAAGTTACGTGATAAGGCAGCGGGTTTAAACCATTTAACTGAAGAGACAGCTCTTCATCCAACATAGGTGGTTATTTAAGGGTGGTCACGAAAAAGGTTATTCTAGGACTATCCAGGAATTTCTCGGATCGGTCGCCCTTAACGACATGGGCGGTAAGGCCTACGCTTAGCCTTTCTGTGATCTAATATATTCAAGTATATTCATCAGCCATTGCATGAAAAAGTAATGGCCAATGCTGCGTCATGCGTGTCTACGCGCGTATTTATACAAAACTGCTGCGGACGTAGCTACGCGCGTGCGGTACGGACGTACGGAACGTGGGAAGTGGAAAGCTGCCGCGTGTACTAAACGCGCGCACATCGTGCATCGATTTTAACCGAAGTTTAGCCAAATAGTAAGAGGTTAATTATTCCATTGACACGACACAAGCACAATAATGAGATTTCACTGGCGAAATTGCGTCTCGCGAGGCGTACGCGCGTAGACACGCGTGACGCACACGGTGACGTAGACACGGGTTATATATAATGCTAAGTATTTGAAAAGTAAAATCGTGAGTTGTGTTCGTTGCAATCATTGCTTCTTGAGGGAGGGAGCGTAGTGGATCACTCACTAGCGCTTTGGAGCCGAGGAATCAGCAAGCTAACTTCATTATAGCAGTGAAACAAAGTTATCTTTGGCAATCTTTATTCAATCATATCTAGCTTAAATATTACATTTATTACCTCATTGGTATACGATACTGACAAGTATGAACTAGTATTACACGAAGAACATATAGATTTAGACCAATTATTTCTAAAATTTGTAATTTAAGTCAATTAAATAAATAAAAGTAAATAATTTCTGTAACTGTTCAAACGATATAGCCTTTTACTAAAAAAAACTTCAAAATTGGAAATGAAGCTGTGTAACCTTTTGAGAATGTCATCACTTTTTTTAATTAAGTACGTCTATTTCTGGATTTTTAAATAGTCAGAAAATTAGTATTCAACTTGCATAGTGACTATCTTTTGTGTAACTCTAAAAGTAATAGCCATTTCGTTTAAACGGTCACTTTCAGGAATATAAAATCAAATAGAGATTCAAGTAAAATATTAATTAAAACTTATTATTAATACCTACTTATTATTGACTAAATCAAGCATTACATAAGTACAAATCTGATTAATTCATGGAATGTTTTATTATAATTTTATAAATAGTTATAAGTATTAAAATTAATAATGGCAAGAAATTTATAAAGACCGCCAAGTTTTGTTCTTAGCATCAGGTTATTTATTTATTTAAAATTTATTATTTATTTATTTTTGCTAAATAAAAAAAACTAACCTGAATATTCAAATGAAATTTCCGGTTTGAATTTGAACACAAAAACAAAATCATAAGGATGAAAATTGATTCTTAACTTTAAACAAACAAATTTATGGTACCTAAGTCATTTACTGCCGGAAATATAAAAATAACGATAAAAAAATATGCTCTATTAGACTAGATCATCAACCTACTGTTTTGTAAGCTATTGATTTAATTTAAGCGCAGAAATAAAAATAAGCTTCCGTAAATCCTTATTATCAAATATGCATCAACTTGTACCTTGGTAAAGTTGATAAACCTTTTAAATCGTACCGCGCAACACGGACACATTTCTTTTTCTGACGTCATATTGAGATGTGATAATGTTGCGGATTGAATAGGTACTTTAGGTATTGGGCTGGCGCTTCAGAGGTAAAATGGATTAAAACTTAGCATACTCGATTACACTAAGCGTAGCTTTAACACAACCTTTGCTAATAAAGAATTCTCTTAACTATCAGACGATGTACAAAAAGCGAAATATAAATAAGTTGTGAAAATAACAAGTGTAAAACACTGAATTCATCTAAAATTTTAATATAATTCTAAAACATCTTAATTGTTTTTTAAACAGTAAAAGTGATTAAATATGGATTAATAATATATTCTAACAACTATATGACATAGACATTGATTGGCTCCATCCAAAACAAAACCGTAAATAAAACAAAATTGCAAATATCATTCTGTCTCTTTCCAAAATGTTATGTTAGAAAGAAACACAAAGATTATGCTTGTTTCCGAATAAAGCAATCTAATATTTGCTTTCTTCTTTACTACGGCTATTTTGACGATAAGTTAAGTTGAATGATTTTATACAGCAATTAAAAAGAAATTCCTTATTTAAATAATGTTACAATGATACAAAATTGAAACAAAATTGTTTATAAGAATTAATGAAATTCGAGTTATCCTCGTTTACGAAGAAGATATCTTATTATATAAAGTCATTCAAACTAACTTACAGTTGACACAAATACACAGAAATGTGAAAGAGAAAAGTTTCACACAGCGACCCAAAAAATGTACAATACAATAACTATAATACGTATTTAAGACTCATTTTAAAAATATTAACTTAAAACATTATAAAAGCTCACACAAAAATAACTTTGTCAGTGATAAACAAAAACTTACAAAAATAATGTAAATCATCTTCATAAATTACTCCTTTATAGGGAATTTTAAATAACTATTAATGTTTAAAAATACAAACAGTTCTAATGTAACGCTATTTTATTTTAAAATTGGTACGTAGCAGCCAGGAAATAAGAGATCGACATTAGACTCCCTAACTTTAAAAATCAGTTTTTGGCTTCATCTTTTGAGTTTGAATTCCACTAATTTAATATTAGAGATATCTTAAGTTAGAGAGTAACAATCAAATGAAGCTCATACTATTTGCGCCAACTAAGAATAGAACTTTTCTTGCCGCCATATTGTTCCTAAATTGAAAACAACTTCATAATTAAGTTTTCGCGATTCATACTTTTAAATAAAACACTTTTAATCGGGTATAATTATAGTTATATACAGGGTGGAATTTTTGAATGCTCCCTGGAGGGAAAGTACTCTAAATAATTGAGAAAGCAAATTTTAGTCCAAAGAAACATTCCTTTATTTGGGAAAAGAAATAAAACTGCATTCAAATATTTTTCGAAAATTTGCTAGCTTCACCCAAACATCGAAACGACTTAAATCTAAAAATTAAGATTTTATGGTTTTTTCTTTTTTTTAATTAAACTGGTATGTTTTAGAGATGTCACTCTGTGATTGACCTTAAAGATCGATGCAGTAAAATTACAGGGTGTCATATTTACAGATTTTAGTCAGTTAGACTCCCGGGCGAAGCGAGTGAATTTTTGAAAATCTTTCAATGCAGTTTTATTTCTTTTCCAAAATAAAAGAATATTTCTTTGGAGTAAAATTTGCTATCTCCATTATTTAGAGTTCTTTCCCTCCAGAGGACAATCAAAAATTCCACCTTGAATAGTTTCGGTGTCTTTGCAGGTCCGGTTAAAAAGTGTTTTATTTAACAACTTCATAAGTGATGTGCAAGCAGTTTTACAAACTACATTATTTGTGAACTATATTCATATTACATTTTATAATCAGATTCCGATCAGACTGTATAATGTTATAATTATAATGTGAATGACAATAAAACAGAGTACATATTAAATCGAGGTAAACAGTCTAAATAACGGCATACAATTTAATTACATATATTTTTATCTGCTTTTTTATATTTTTAACTGCATCTAAATACCTATGTGAAATTTAAAATTTTGACAATGTTATTTTCATTCCTAAAATTTTTTTATGAACGAACCATTTTCGCGAACAACACAAAATGACAGATGACATGTTAAGTGACATAATATGTCATAACTTGGCTAAAAGCGCGTTCTTATACTTATTTGACTCGCATAGTATACAAATAATTACATTTATCTTCTGGATATTACAAATTAATTATGTTTTAAGCGTGTAAAATATTAGCTACTTTTGACTAGGATTCGTCACATAGGTGCCTTATACTAAAATACACTGAACAACTATGTTTTTTTTTTTAATTTTTTGTGCCGCCCCGCTTTTGTAACTTATTTTTAAGCAATACCTAAACATTTAGTTATGTGAATGATGTAGCAGTGTTTGCAGAATATGATCATGGCTATACATGCATTATTTGTACCAATATTTTAAGTATGTTTTTCCTTGTATTTTTTAAAAGAGAAAATTAAAACAAATGGTTATAATAACTTATTTCATATTCTCACGTTCCGAGACGAGAATATAATATTATTTAAGTGATTAAAATAATGCTTTTTTTAAATCTTATAAATTAAATAAATAAGTACACAACTGAAAAAATGTGTTAAATAAAAATGCACAGATGGAGCTACGTAAGCAATATAAAGTAAAAACAAAAATGTGCTAAGTAATTTCGAGGCGTATCGCCTGGCCCCGGTAGCTCAGTGGAAGAGCACTCGCCCAGCAAACGAGAGATCCTAGGTTCGCGTCCTGGTCGGGTTTTTTTTATTTAGCACATTTTTTCAGTTATTTAAGAGTAATTAAGCATTTGAAATGCAAAAACTTTAAAATATGTAAATGTATAAAGAAAAACACACTTACAATAACACAAACATCCCAATCTGTAAGACCAACGACTTCTTTAGTTATTTTTCCGTTAAATAATGCGTTGAATGAAACGGGGGGTTTAACAAATAAGAAAAATATTAAATTAATTAAAATAGTAAAAAATGTGTTTTGGTGGGGACATAATATAACTAAGCGCTATCATAAAGCCTTTTTTATATTTGTACCAGATTAAAACAGATTTCAAAAAAGCCGATTAACTATATAATTTTGTACAAAAAATCAGAATTTATCATGGTCAGAATATACTAATTTAATTGTTAGAATTTTACACTTAGCTACTTATTTCAGTAAAATAATATACGATATGATTTTTTAATAACTATAATTTTAGGTATAATAATACAAAAAGTTGCTTTACTAAATTGTATATTTAGGATTAAATAACTAAAGTAAATCGTCAGTCTTAAAGGAGGATTTAGGGACCCTGTAATCGGTACGATAAATATTGGCACAAATACCTTAAGAATCACATTGTAAGCTCCGCTTTCAGTGTTATTTAGAACCGTGTCGCTATTCATATCTAATCTAAGCTCTTCTACATTCCTTTTAGAGTGATTTTTCTTTACAAAGTTCGTAAACCTTTTCGTTTCACTTACCATTTTGAAGTATATTTTAAATATTATATGATATTTATTGAAACAAGACTCAGAATGAAACTTGAAAATTAGTATATTTGGATTTTTAATGTATAATTGAACTTTGCGTAAGTATTGTCGATTTTTTTTCATACTGAACACAGAATTATTAATTTTGAAGTTCGTATTTTTTTTATAAAAATGTGCTTCGATTATTTTACACACTAACCTATAATGTTTATATTGTTTGTTGTTGGCAGTGTTCATTGTTTGTATACAAATAAAATACGGTCCTAAAGTATCGGGGGATGATTTATAATTATAAATATAATTTGTGCCACATTCCAGATATTTGGTATCAAATATCGAATGTGTTTGTGGGAGAATTAAATATCTTAATTGTGCGTTTGAATATGTTAGCGATACTTTAAGTAAAAATAATTTATAATTAACTTTACTTTGCTTTAAGTTTAATGTGATCGAAACCCTTATTATAATCTCTTGAATAGATTTCCCAGTTTGTATTATATCAGTCGATAGATCATCATTGACTAAATTGCATTTCTTGATAAAACGACGATTTAATAAGTTGTTGCAAAGATCAAATTTACAAAAAACATAGAATATTGCTAACATAAGATATCGTAAAACACATGCGCTGTAGAAATGAAAATAAGTCTTGCTTTTGTTTATTAATAATCGATTAATATAATAAATATCATATTGGATGCATGTACAAATATTTAAATCGTTTAAATCGTACACAAATTTTGAAATCTTTAGTGAATTTAAAGAGCCTAATAAACAAACACAAAATAGATATTTACTCAAAAACTGTAGAGTAAAGATCAAAACAATTAAAGTTTCTCGAAATCGAAAGAAAAAACCGCCGCTGAATCGTCCATAATTTAATTTCACTAAACATTTTTCAATATAACCCGATTTAATCAAAAACGTTCGACTATAATCCGATTTAATCAAATACTTCCGACTATAACCCGATTTAACCAAAAACATTCGACCATTTTCCAAACCCATCAAAAACTTCACTAAAGATCTAACATAACCCAAAAAAAATCGACACAAACACAATTTCAACCCAGATTTTTCAGGGTTTCGAAGGCAAAGACATTTGGATAGTTTGGTGGAAGCCGTGGGTGTGAGAGCGGGGCGGGGGGAGCGGGGGGCGCGCTAGGCCGCGGCAGGCGAGGGCGGGCGGCTTGGCTGTCACCGCGGGCCCCGACCGCGGCGCCCGGGCTTCGGCCGCCGGTTGAAACCCCTGGAAAAGTGGTAACCATTGTATCAAAGGGTGCTTACATAACGAAGCAGGTTTCCGACACGGAGAAACCACCGTGAGTCGGCGCAGGTTTAACATATAGAAACAGGTTAATCTGTTCGGTCCAGGTAGCGATAACTTTTAACCTGTTTCCTTGTAAGAAAGCGCCTATACTTACACAGAAGTAACGGAAACTTGCTTCTCTATGTAAGCACCCCACGACTCGCATATAAAAGCTTATTGAAGAATAGACTTGCTGTCAAAGCTCCGTTGAAAACTGTCCACTTACGGTCGTATTATGAACACTTACATTTAAACGCTACCTGTAGATTTTTGACAGTTGTCAATGGAGAAGTGATGGCGAATATATTGTTGTCATGATCAACGCTTAGGAAAACTTTTATAATACAGGCCTTTATTCAAACAATACACAAAGTACTACATTTATATCCTGGCAAATAATTCAATGCAGTAAAATGGCAGTTCCAGTGTGCCCATTTCAGGGAAGAAAAAAAATAGTGAAAAAAATATTTTGACTCACAAAATGTTTTATACTTTCATTTTCTCATTTCTAAAGCGGAGATGCTTTACGTCACTTACTCCTTCATTGTCTTTAAAAAATTCAACTGCGTTACCGTTTCAAAGCACATTGTATGTTTAGAAATTTATTATTTTCGTTAAAATACTGTAAAGAAAAAGCGCAGACCTCAAATTCACGTATTTATACATTTGTTTAAAATTTTATTATAAACGCATGAAAAAGAACCATTCCATATCAATCATTCTCATTCAGTATCTTACACTACGAAAACTTTAACTGGTATCATTATTTTTCTATTTCACATTTCGAACTTTCAGTTTACTGCATTGAATTATTTGCCAGGGTATATAGGTATATTATGCAAGTCGACAATCGAGCACTAGCATGGCCCGAGGCTCAAGTTATTTATTTATCTTATTTTATTTAGAAATCAAACAGTTTATTAAATCTAACGTTAAAGCCTAATTACTGTAACTTCATTGGCTAGTGACAGTAAAATATAGTTTTTACGATCATAAGTTTGTTTCGATATTAACCTAAACATGAATTTATTTACCCAAAGAAAGTGGTAATTCTTCTTTTGTGGCAATTTTTTTATTACTTTTAAACGAGCCCTGTGATATGTAATTCTTCAACAATCTAGCCACTTGAACGCTGTAGATACTTCGCACAGCGCTGTCTAATCAAACTATTCAAAGCTTACTAAGGATCCGGCTCTTAATATATAATTTCCGGAACACATCGACGCTTGCGCAGATTTACGAAGGCTGGTCGCTAGGAGTTCCCTACGTGACATCAAATGTCATCACAGCGAAAACGGTTCATCGAACGGTTGTCACACCGATGGTGCGCCACGTCGAATGCCGTTACAGCGAAAGGTCTTGTCGCTAAATTTACTGTCACGTCACCGTTCGATGAACCGTTTTCGCTGTGATGACATTCGATGTACTAACTTTCGATATCACGTAGGGAAACCGGTCGCTAGCCTGACGAATCCCTACGACCAAGCGGATAGGGGTATTTAGGGATGGTAGGGCTATCCTAAGAGACTAATGGCTCGCATACCATGCCACGCAGGGTTTGATAATGATGTCAATTTCCTATTTCAGATTACTTTTTTTTTTTATGAATTATGGATGGGACGTTTGTCTTCCATGCCACCTGATGTTAAGTGAACATGAAGACTAAGGTGGTACACGTCCATCCACGAGAAACCTATTCACTCGACGCTTAAAAGTACTAGGACTATACTGGTCAGGGAAAATAGACGCAGGCAGTTCATTCCAAACCTTGGCGACCCGTATCAAAAAGGAACTGTCAAAGCGCTTAGTTCGACTTTTCGGAATATCAACCACATACGGATGGAAGTTCTGTCTGCGTCTAGTAGTCCGATGGTAAAAGGGTGAGGGTTATTACTTAGCAGTAATAGACTGACCTGTAAGGCGCGCGATGTTGCGGCGATGTGGCGTTCTCCTGCGAGCTGTGAGGCGCCGCCGGCTTAGCGGGCACGATGGCGGCCGGCTTAGTTTCCGCCGGCGACGCGGAGGGACTCGGCTCCTGTTTGGTGAAAAGGAAAAATTATAATATTAACAATAGCGTAACATTTTTTTTAATACAGTTGCTCAAAAAGTGGCGTATTGCAGGGACGTTTAGCGTTCGGGATGTGGGCTATTACACACTTGTGCTTTTTCTTTACCTTTTCCGCACTCGTGCGTTCTCTTTCCCAAATGTCAAAATAATGTCTATTAAAAAGAAAAAATCAACCACGGAGTTTTTACTAAAAAAAAATCATAGAAGTTTTTACAATTCATGCAAATATTTCTGAAAAGAAGCTACTAATTTGTTTCAATATCAGACATAATGATTTGATGCAATGAGTTAGGTTAGGTTTCATTTCATTTTATCTCATTAAATTCATTTTCATTTCATGTCAATACAAAAAATCTACTAAAGACTTGGCTGTATGGGCATAGTTCCCTTTGCCTACTCAGAATGGGTAAACAAAAAAAAAACTCTGTTTATAATCTTTCACGGCTGGCGCCATTTTTTATATTTTATAAAATTGCTTAATTTTTTCGCAACTGTATTAAAAATAGTCGTTCAGTACACGTGCGGAACCGTCATTGCAACTCGTTCCGACTGTCAACCCTCGCCTTCGGCTGCGCCTCGGCTTGTGTAGACATTTTGTCGGAACTCTTTGCAATGACAGGCTTTCCGCACTCGTAATGAAATATACTATTTAGATTAATCTCTTTGATTTTTGAATTAAATCTCTTTGACTGTTGAATTAAAACTAAAAACGGGACTATTCCAATGTTTTTTTTATATTTATTTTCAGTTTTAAGTGACAAAGAAGTAAGTAGGGGTAAGAAACGTTTGAAACGCGTAATAAAGCGGGTAGAGTAATTGATTGAAACGTCATTCCTCTAATGATAAATTTATTCCGAATTTTAAAATGCGAACTACGCCACCTAGTGACAGAGTGAAACGTCGGCATAATCCGACGTCAGTGATGGTTTGGTGGGTTGTTAGATATGAAGGAGTGACTGAGCCATACTTTTGTTAAAAAGGCAAAAATCGTGGATATTTCTGACAATATTAAGACTCACGTCGTCTCCAGGAGAAGTGATTGTAAGAGGTGGTGGTCCCGTGTCGCCGAAGCCAACGACGCCGCCCTTCGCGATCTGATGAGCCAGCAGAGTCGACATCTTTAGTTGGAGAGCCTGCGGAAATTTAAAATATTTATTTAAATACTTTTGTATATTTTTTTAGTAAGTATAGTCCTGCTTCTTTTAAGAGACGATCAATATATTCAGGAGACGATTATAATTAACGATCAGACTTTCACCGTCCATGCATTCATTATATTTGGGTTGCTTGATAGAAATGGCTTCCAAACGATAAGGCCGCCCATTATACATAATGTGTTCTTTAATTTGTGTTTTTTTTTATTCTGGATTTGTTTTTGTGTATAATAAAGGGTAAATAAATAAATATGTTTTGGTCTGGCATAATTTTATGGAAGTTCCTTTTTGAGGTAGGTGCACTCTAACTCCGACCTCACCTTCATTTACTAGTTGGTGTGATAGAGCTGAAGCGCTCAAACTACCAGTTTCCATTTGAAGGCGCAATATTTAGGACGGTTGAAAGCCAGAAACTGCTACAAGATCTCAAAACTTACAGAAGTAAAGACGCGCGCAGCTTCTGTAAAAATATATTTGGATGGCCTCACCCTCAATTCAGCGGTGAGACAGAAGGGTGCATCTTTGATGGAGTCCATCGGCGGCGGTGCTTGCTTCAGCACGTCCACGTCACAGGAGACGGCGCAGCGGCACACGGGGCAGGTTTGCTGGGGATGATGACAAATTGTAAAAATCATTAAGCTCAAAAGATGGCGCAATGATAATATTGATTTTAATGACAAAGTTTGTTTGCATTTGCTTGGTACACACGGGTGCGTCCCCGCGCCGGTGCATTGGCCAGCGCATGACATGTTGGGAGCCCCGCGCGGGAGCACGCAACGAGGCACTCTTGCATACAAGAATGATTGTCAGCAGCGCGAGCAGTAGTGTCAGTACTTGTATTGTATTATGTTAAGATTCTTGGCCACTTCGCTACTCACTTTTATGTCATTTCACATGCTCAGATTTTTCTAGTAGTGCCTAATTTGAAGTGAAAGTCAAAAAATTATTCCATTTCGTAGGTATTTGAAATATGCATACACTTGACATATGTTAAATTATTTACAAATTGAACCGAATCTACCTGTTGATCTATTGAGAAGAAGTGGCAAGAAACTCAACAGCAGTCATCTTTTAAAAATAGACAATAGCAGTCTACAGCCAGGGAATCCAATCTTTTGCATCTGGATATCTTATAGTAGTTCTTTTCACACAACACTTTGTTTTACCATATCTATTGAAGGGTAAATCTTAAATATTTTTGGAATTTTATTATCAAAGCATACCCATGAACTATTATTATATTATTATAGTCGGCTAGTTTATACATTAGGCACAGAGGTAAAAGGTAGAGATACATAAACATAGAAGATATAAAGAGGTGAGAGAAAATGGAGAGGATGGAGATAGAGATAGACGTGGACACGGACATGGAATTTAGGAAGTCAAGTCAAAAAAGTAACATAGTGATAATATCATCAGCAAAACAACCCGCCATCACCAAAACTTTGTATGTTGATGTTCCTATTTTAATAAATAAATACCAAGTATGAGTCAGCATTAACATAATTCCGATGGTATGAAACTTGGATATACAAGACCTACAAGAATTAAAAAACTAGAAAACATGTAGATATTATAATGTTGATCAATAAATAAACAAAAAAGGATTAATTAATAGTTAATAAAAACCCCAGACATCAACTACATGGCCCCAAAGTAAGCATAGCTTGTGTTATGGGATACCATGTAGCGAACTGGGGGGGAACCTAAAATATAAATACATAAATAGATAAACACCCAGACAGGGAACATTTTCTTTTTCTTGTTCCGTGCGGGAATCGAATCCGCAACTACTGGCGTCTGAGGCAGACAGGTCTACCCCATCGCCAAAGTGGTTGACTATCGTCGTTTTTTTAAAATAATAGTTATATAGCAATGAAGACTTGGCACCTTTGAGTATTTCATAAATACTCAAATGTAGCAAAAAAATGTATAAATATTGGCAAATAGCTTGAGCATGATTTTGTACCACAAGTTGCAGTAGCTGTTACTGTTTTTGAGCAAGCCTCATTGTCAATGGTTTAGTTCTATTTAGTTATTAGAAACTGTACAATTCAAGATCAAATGTGCATTATGAAATACAAGCAAAACTTGTGTTAAAAGGCTTACTAAAATTCAAATATAAGGTACAAAATGTAGTTTAAAAGAATACAACTTACAGGAGGTATTGTCACAGCTCTGCTCATAATAAAGTGAATTAAAAAAGAAACATCTATTTTAAAATATAACTCTTACTTGATAGGGAGCAGCCGTCATTTGCTGCCAGTTCGGTAGTTTCTCCAACTCCTCGCGATAGTACCGCTGTCCTGAGATAAGATGCTCAGCAAGGCACTGGCTGTGAAAGTGGTGGTAGCATTGCGTCTTGATGAAAATATCACCCTCGGCAAAGCCATAGAGGCAGATCACACACTGGCCACTAGGAAGATTACTCTGGGTCAGATTGTCACGGAGCAACTGAAATAAAAAATATAATATTATTTACTAAAGCTGTCAAAATCAAATGTATGAGTTTTTAGCCTAGTACATCATTAACAGGGTTGTCTGGAAGAGATTGTCTGTAGATGATAAGGCCGCCTATAATAGGCCGCCCATAATAGGCCGCCTATAATAGGCCGCCTATACACAATAATTGTGCAGTGTACCTATTATATTATTAATAAAGTTATGTCCATATGTACAATGAATAATACATAAATAAATAACATTGGAAATAAGGTAAGAGAATTTCCTTCCACATATTTAACATGACCTTTATATATTTTGTGTTCCCCATATTTCTGCACTCTGAGGGCAGAAGTGAAGAAATATGGATATAAATCTAGAATTATTGCAATTCCCACATTTATAAAGTTTCTTGAATATGCAATAGCTCCGCCAATTCCTTGACTTATATTATTTTGGTGTTTTGAAGTAGTAGAAGATTGTTTCTGTGTATTATTGTTTGTTGAAGATGCCAGATTATAAACAAAAAAGTATAAAATAGTTCTCTGTTCAACATCTGTCTGAAATAATATTTCAACATCTCTGAGAATCCATGGCAACTATTTAAAACCATTATTTAAATTGTCAGTATTGACCGAACATAGGCATATGTAGCAACTTTAAATTTTTATGTATAAATTTAGTTACTTTTAAGTAAGTACATATTGTCCATGCAAAACATAGTACTTGGATCAAATATTTTTGTTCAAAAAATACTATTAAAAATATGGTAATATTATGATTCATATTAATATTATCTTAAAAAAGAGATTATTGATTTAAATTAAAAAATACAAGAAAACAAACTATTGCAATAGATACTGTTACCAATACTGAACCTGTTTAAAGATTTCATATGAACAAAAAATCATATTTAGTTTGCAAGGCAATAATATTAGAACTATTACTCTGGTGTTGTAGTGTTCTTATAGTGCTAGCTGGTCAGAATTACCATTCTATTCTACCGGTAACGGTGAAATGCAAAGCTATGTTTAATCTTGGTTTAGTTACAAGATAATACAAATTGTTAAGTAAGCTGCAAGTATGTTTATCAAAGTGCAATAAAGAATTACTCTATTCTCAATAATAATAAAAAAAATGTTTTAAGGCTTCCTCATAAATGATTATCTTATAATAAGTTGCATTATAAGATTGAAAAATTCTTTTATTTTAATTGTAATATAGACTTTATTTTGGGTTTGAATAAATGTTTTTGTACTTAAGTAAGTGAGGATGCTTGGAAGTTTTAAACTTAGTCAATAGAGCAATAACTACTGAATTGCAATTAACTAAATTTGGTTAAGTTGTAGATAAAAACCAGAATGCTCTATAGGCTGTAAAATGTACTTAATTCAATGCAAGTTAAGCCGCGAGCTATGCAAGGTTTATTTTTTGTAATGGAGTTAAAAATCACACTTACTTCAATGAGCTCAAACACCACAGGCTGACCAATACAATCATTCAACTTATTCTTTATTTGTGAATTGAGTCTAGTGAGTAGTGCATCGTCTAAACCTCTTGGATTCCTCATGATCACCTCTGGAATATTATCTGGATATCCCGGTGTCAGTTTCACTTCCAAAGTCACACAAACGTAACGTTGTTCGACATCATTACCAGTAGATGGGTGTATTGTTGTTTCTATTATATTGGGAATACCATCAACTCGTTTTATAGTAACATCATCCATCAAAATAGCTTCTAAAGCTTCCACTTCGTCGCTAATCCTGAAAATACAATAGATTTGATAACTAAAAAGTATCAATAAATTATCCTCAAATCTTTATGAAAACACACACCTTTCATCCACGGCGGCCGACATTGTAACTGAGATAAAATAGGTCAGTTTCGGAAAATTATAGCCAAATGCATTCAGTTGAGGCAGGCGCAATGCAGACGGTGCAGCTGAACAGCTGGGAAATTCTGCGAAATCCCGGACAAAAATCAATCTTACAGATTGTCACTCACTCACACACAGATAAGGCAAACAAACAATAATACAGTGTTGCCAAATGAACTTTTTGTCGTAAAATCTACCAATCTACATTGGCAGAATTTACTTTAGTAAGTTTTGTCTTATTTTTAAAAAACATCGGATTTTATGATTTTACAACCATTTAAACCTAAAATAAATATATATTTGCTTAACCAAGGAACATAACCATCAGTATCAATGTAGTACATTTTATCTAGAATAAAAAACATCAATGGATTACATCTTTACTTTATCTCGATGATGCATTTTTAAGAATTCGGAGTTTTCGGAGTGGGTATTTCAAAAAAGGTCGTGATTTTTGAAGATTTGTTTATGATTTAAAAAGGGATAAACCGAAAAAGTTTTTAAATGTATTTTAAAATTCTCATCGTTTCTTTTTATTTCTTAGTTTACCTTTTCTTACTTTATATTTATTCCAGTAATATGATTGTGTGATAGGTATGTTAACTCATATGTTATTTGGGCTTACAAATACGCTCTGATTAGGGCTAATCGCCAACGGAATGCATTGGTTTCCGTTGGTTTCCATTAGTTACAACATTTTGGTTCAGTTCCGATTACTGCAGTTTTACGGAAATGAGTTGAACCGACATCTCAGATTAGCTCCAGATAACGAAACTTGGTTGTAATTTTTAAGTTTTAAGTTTTACCATGTCTCGGCCCAACTCATGGTTCTATTCTTATCAGTTAAGTAGGGAGTGGACATAATACTTAGAAGCACAGACTTGCATATTTGAATACGAATTCGATTTATGATTACCTACTTACCTTCTCATTCTAAATGATACCATGACATGGCAACAAGGTCGGCTTAAGGCTAGAGAATATTGAGGGAAGTTCTAAATGGCCAACACCCAACAGACAGCTAGAAGGTACTATAGAGTCAGGCTAAAGGTAAGCCTGAAAAACCGCGGCAAAATAAAAAAATACCATCATGTTAACCCCGTCATTAGTATGAAATACATGGATTAAACAAACTTGGTACTTACTCGATTATTTAAAAAAAAAATATCGTAAAAAATAACAAAAATTGGTACCTACTTTCCTACTGTTTGATGAGAAGTATATTTTCAAAACGATAGACAACTAGTACCTAGTTTTAGTTGCCTGGCAGATAGGGCCACCGATTGTGTTTTCTTTTTTTTATGTTCTGGGTGGTATAGTAACGTAATTCTGTTGCAGACTGTACAATCAAGGGTAAATAAATAAATATCAATCAGGTTTAAAGATAAAACAGTAAATACAATAATTATTTTTATTCATTGTTGTCAAAATTTGAATCTAGCAATTCTATACCTATGGTCAGAGTCACTGGTATCGCTGTTTCCTACATTTAATTATGAAACTATCTAAATTTTTATTCGTTATTGAATTCAAAAATTGCAAAATCTCAATTAACAAAACCACCAACAACCGTAAGATTGACAACAGTGACACCAGGAAAACGATTTTGACATTTCTGTGTCTACTTTCGTGAGCCAGACTAATATTACAGTACCTAGCTTTTTGTAATCTACAACTTTACTTAATATTTATTAGTATTAGTAGGTATAGTACATTTCTTTCTTCCATGCTGGATTGGGAGCAAAAGAAAAACATAGAGTGTGCCAGCTGCTTCTTTTCCCGGGCATACTTTAAAAGTCAGTTGGTTTTTTGTGGGCGATAGGCTGACCCTCTGTCACTGCAATAGTATTTCTCCATAATTCGAATGCCTCCAAATTTGTCAAACATGACATCAGATGGTTTTATAACCTCTGGTGTTCTGCCTACCCCGTAAGGGATACAGGCGTGAAGTTATGTAATATGTAAGTGTAAAAAAATATAAGTTAGCCGAGTGAAGTCGGCTTACCGCCCTTGGATAAGGTAAAAGGCGACCAATCCGAAAGAATTTCTCGTGCTTATAGCATCCCTTCATGGTTCGCATAGCTAGTGACCACCCTTCATATATAATCTGCCGCCAAATATCACCGCTGTTGGAGTGGTCATGTGTTTCGGAAATATTTTATGAAGAGGTTCTTCCCAAATCCGTGAGTTATCATATTCAGGAGTTCAAACGTGGGTTTAGTCCAGATAAAAAAGTGTTTACAAATAAATGGCTTTGTGAGGTAGGTACTTTGCGTGTTGTAGGTATATCTACTATACGGTATACAGTAGGTACTTAGTTGTTAGGAAGTTCAGAAGCCATTATGGCGCCTTAAAATCTCTAACATCTTTGGGTTTGGTTTGGTATTGCAACTCAACAAAAATGTAACCAATGCTAAGTATTAAATGCCTACCTGCATTTACTCATGTAGCATCATGGCTATCCTAAAACACATAGAACATAGATAGTTGGGTCATGTGGGCGGACTATTATTATTTTCTCGAATGGATATTTGGTGAAGAAAATAATTGATGGATTTCTTGTACCTACGCTGCCGCCACGCCTCTTAAGTGTTATATCTCATGGATCTCTTTCCACTAACATACACCTTTGTGAAGTATCAGTACCTATGTATAAGTATCAGGTATTTAGGGTTAAAAGGAAAAACACTAAACTGGGACAGCAAAACATTTATTTTAAACTCTATACGTTGATGTGCCTTATCTTATAAAAGTAGGTATTACCTACTCAGACTTAGTGCCTAATTACAACTAGCAGATTAAACAATATGTAATAAACAAATACCTTCTTAAAATAAAGACTAGAACATTTTATTTTGTATCTCATTATTTTATTCCATGTTACATCGCACGGGGTCGTAGGTATTTTTTGTAAAATACGGCACGTATTTCGCTTTTGGTTTTTTTAATGTACAGAAGGCAGCAGATCAACCTTTCCAAATCTGTCAACAAAATTTAACTGAATTTAAAGTCTGCGCCCTCGACATTAAATTTTTATACATATATATTTGTAACGCTTGATCTGCGGTCTTCTGAACATGTTATATTAAAGTAACACATTTAGGCACACTTCAAGTAGGTTTGTAAGTACACATTTGCGACTTCAGGTAGGTAAGACTAAGACCAATGCACGCTGGTGAGATGTAACAAAGATAATATATTCATGTTGACGACCGGCTGGTGTAGGGGTAACGTACATTGCCTTCTATGCCAGAGGTCCTGGGTTCGAATCCCGGCGGCGACGGATATTTGTATCGTCAAGTCATGGACGTTTATATGTTTATTTAAGTTTATTATCTAATAAAAGATATATATTTATTCAATATGTATGTTTATATATTTCTTAAGTATATCAGTTAACTAGTATCCATAACACAAGTTCTTTAAGAAACTTAATTTGGGCTAGATAATGTTGTGTGAGTGTCAGAAATATTTATTTATTTATGTACATAATACATATATGAGATTAGAATTTTAACGCATGATATTCATAGTAAATAAAGATTATTAATACATGTAAGTTGACACCGGACTGCCTGACGGAGATGAGTTAATGTTCGTGAAGATTCCAAAACAAAGTAACATAAGTAGGAATTCCCAAATAATTATTTTATACACACTACATAATTCGTGTTTCCCATAAAAAGAAGACTTTGATAGTACCAATGGAAATTAATTTTATTTATTCTGCCACTTTTGATTGATTTGATTTACGATTTTATGGGTTTCACCATTCAATATAACACCCTTCTTTTAAGTACCTAATCTTTGGAGTATGTCAATTTAAATTTGCTTTTCCAGGTTTTTACCATTATGTTGTATTTTATTTAACAATGTCTTTTGTTTTAAGGTCTTTATATTTAAAATAACTTAAAAACTAAGTCACACTTATAAATAACTAACAATTAAAAGATCCATTCAATATGCTTAGAAATTTAAATGAGAATATGGTCCCAAAAAGTGCTAAGTTGCAACGCCGTAGTAAATCATCAATATAAAACAGAGTTCATCTATTTTGAAGCGTACCTAAATAAAATTATTGATAAAATCCTGAATTATTGATTGACAAAATTTAACAGCGCTTATGTTCCCATTTCTTCACAATTTTCACCCATGTAGGTAAATGTAATAAATTGTTCTTCAGTGAATTAACACGTTTGATCTCAATTTTTATCTGATGGTAAGCGATAATGTGATCAAAGATTTTGTTTACGGTTTCCAAATAGGACTGGCTCTGTATATATTAATGTCAGATTGATGTTGTTTGGTGCAGGCAGACCTAAGCGCTGTGCAGTTGTATCAACTTGCCATATACTGTTAAACACACTTTTGAGGTAGATTGTTAGCTTAAGACTAATAAAATTATTAATATAACAGTTCTTGAAATGCCATTGCCATGGCAAAAGAACTGTAACTTTTGTAAGAACTGGTCTAGAAAGCGAGGGAGCTGTCTTCAGAACGGTTGCATTAAAGTTTAGGCCAACTTTGACCTTAGTCAATAGCACGTTTTTATATTATTTAAATAATGAATTTTAATAATAACCTATTCCTAAAATAAAACATTTTAAACGTTATGAAATTAATACCTATTATCCGACGAATTAATAATTAATTTGATGACCGAATATTAAACAAAATAAAAAACTATTTTGATAACTCTCGCCTTAGGTCAGATAAATTTTTACATAGTGTAGGATGTTAAATTATAAAATCTGATTATATTTAACAGAATCATTCTCCGTATTTAATACTATGTATTTCAGAATTATACCTATTCATTTAAAGCGTGCTAACCAAAAATATATATCTTATTTACTTTTACCGTGAAAATTCTCGATTATGGCACATAATTTATTTTTCCAAGTAATATTTTATATGGTTCAGTTAATTATAAATATGGTTGAACAAAATTGGGCCTGTTTAAGAATTATTACTCATCTTCCGAAATCAGAAATAGCTATCTGACAACGTAACTTTAGAATATTACCATATTAAGGTACCTACATTCTGACTCTTTTGACAACCACTTTGGTAAATCTGCCTGCCTCAGACGCCAGCGGTTGCGGGTTCGATTCCCGCACGGAACAAGAAAAAAAAAATTCCGTGTCTGGGTATTAGTCTATTTATGTATTTTCAACACACTTGCTCGTAAAGTGAGCGTTATTCTATTGAATTTAGAACTATAAACTGGGCTATAAGTCACGCGTGCATAATATATTATACCCTAGTGCATAATATAATGAATCCTACAAAGTTGAATTGTACCTTTGTGCAAATTACATGCGAGTAAACAGAGCATATTTTATTGGTCCGGGTTATACATTAAATATTTTCAGAAACAACAAAGAGGTTTTATATCACTTCAAATCCATATACATTTTTAAAAGTTTGCGCCTCATATTAGTAAAACAAATTTGTATATCAAACAAATTATTCACAATTCACAATAATTTGTTATAAAATATTAAAATATTTGCATTTACCACTCCAAATTAAATTTTTTCACTTAAAATAGGCTGTATATGCTATACAGACATTGACACATTTGGCGGAAAAAAAACCTACGCGCATGCGCGAGGTTCGGCGCCATTTTTCAATCACAATTCACAGCTTTGTTATCAAATGTGTTTGTTATTTTATGACCACGTATGTCTGTCTTTTACTCACAAGTGTGTTGAAAAACGTCGTATGTAACTCGTGAGCGTTGCTAATTACAGTCTCGGCTCATTATTAAGCCCTCGCCTGCGGCTCGGGCTCAAATCACAGCCTCGACTGTAATTAGCAACTTCGCTCACTTGTTACATAATATACTATTATATTATAGGTTCCCCCTAGTTCGCTATATGGTATCCCATTACAAAAGCTATGCTTACTTTGGGGCCATGTAGTTGGTGTGATTGTCTGGGGATTCTATTTATTTATTTATTTGCTGCTATTATTGCAGGTCCCGAAATTTTTGCCGTAGCAGGATTGGGGGCAGTGTGAATTTACCATATTTTGGGTGTCGGAAAACAATAAAAACATAAAGCTCTTATCATCACTTCGTTAGGTTGTTTATACAATAATATTTTAACGACTGCAGTATTATAGGAATTATTACTGGCGGCGTATGTGCGACGAACAAGGCATGTGCAGTATTGTGTTGACATACTCGTTCTGTAATCTTTCCTTTACAAATAATGGATTTTTTGACCTGATAGTTAGTAACCCAGAAAGAAGACCTACCGTTCAGTAAAACGGGTTTGTCAATTTTCCGGTAGCACATCTACGTCAAAATGAATACAAAACACGTACACATTCTACTCTAAAATTAGGTCTACAATGCGATCTAAGGATGGATATCATAAACACTATAATAGCGTCGCCATTTTCAGTATTGAATTGACATTTGTTCTTTTAGGTAGGTATATTCGACGAGCAAAAGCCTTGCTAAGGCTCGTATTATAAAAGCTCACTCAGATTTGATTCCAACTTAAGTAGGTACAGATTTTTAGAGATTTGAGAATTCTTAGGTAATGAAGATTTGAACTTATTATCAACGCTTCAGAAAGATTTTATAATACAGGTTTAAATGTGAAAGAGTCTCAAGATTGATTTGATACATTATTGACCATTGCTATTCTTCATAGAGTTCATCCGAATGTCGTCCCGGCTCGAGACGGTGCGGCATGAGGTTTGAGTCCCGGACATCGGGTCGCCTTTCAATTGTCTGTATCTGTTGTCAAAAGAATGATTATTATAACATCGATTGTTAATTTGTATAGTTTTTAATGGAGTTAGGTACTTTATTTGTACATTGTTTTTTTTATACTCAATGATGGATATCAAATTAAAATTTATTTCAAATTGATCACATTTTAATCTATATTTAATGCTAAGGTATTAATTCTGACCATATGAGGTATTATCACTGTCATGTTCATCGTCGCTTCCAAAAGTTGAGAGAAGAACACATTTTATAATATTCTTGTAAACTTATCATTTCGGCTTGCGCTCTGAAGATACAGTTTACTTGTTACAATCTTTATAGATTCGTTCCTAGAATTTTAAAAAAATCTTTATAATCTTTAAAACTGCAAACTATTAAAATGTCCATTATAAATCCTTACATTCTAACAAAACCGCATGCATTCCCATTTCCTACGTTGTGAATATTTAAAACATAGCTATGTTTAGCAACAATGTTAGTGAAAATAACATATCATGCAAAAACAAACAAATTCCCTTATTTTTAAATATAATTAACATGTTATGAAAGTAAGCACACCAAAAATGTTATCAAAAACCCCCAATTACATTAAGTTGTTAGCGACTCGACTCCAATCCAAAAATCAAAACCCAAAACCACTAAGCAAAAGTTCAAAATCTACCGATCAATTGTTTTTATTAGAAAGATCTGGAAATAAGTCTTAACAGTCTGAACGAACACACGGAAAATATAGGCAACCTTTATCAAAATTGTCAAGTTCAATTCAAATTCAAATTATTTGGCGTACGAATAGATTGTCAATCGATTTAATTGCAAGAACACTAAACGTGGGTTTCAATGTATCTTCTAAAAATCAATCTTACCTCAACAACGATGACCATGTATTAGGAGTTCCCAAAACTACCAATAAACAATCAGATAGCAATTAATTAGGTAGCGATTTTGGACAAACAATAAAAATATTAAAAGCTACCGTTAATCTGTGGTAGAAAATCATAAGATTAATCTTCATATATTTTGACGATGTCAAATGTCATATTTCTACGAAAGCGTAGGCGGGAAAACAGTAATAGATCGATGTTCAGGAGGAAATCAGCGTTCATAATAATGACAAAATTTACCGATAGTATTCCAAAGTGTTTGTTCAGACGTAGTTCTTTTTTTGTAACTAATCAAACCCACCCGAAACCATGATGCAATAGTTCAAAATCTACCTTTTAAGAGTACACGTTTTGTTACTCTTCTGACTAAATCTTAGTCATTTTTCCAATAAATAACTGAATACTTATTATGCACATAGAACATTATTTTAATTACTTATAACAATAATGATATGATTAATTCGAATGTCTCAAATTCTTAGGTAATCTTGCGTTATTTTGACATTTGACTAAAAATTAGTAGTGTGAACAGTCTTGATACTATGAGTGTCCGAGTCAACACATATAGAAGTTCTGATTGTATCTAGACTTCCTCTTTGGTCCAGACCGTTTAGGTTCTCCCATCTTTTGGTCGTTTTATGACTGAAATGTCTTAGGTCGCCATTATCTGGTGTGCTTCGATGAACCGTTTCTTTGATCCTAGAGTAAGAAAAGAAAAGAGAAGATAGATAAGTAAGCCACCTCTAACAGTCGCTACATACACGATTGCAGAGATAGTTATAGGTAGGTATTCCTTTGCCAATAAGTAGATCATGTTTTATTGTAGAGAAAGATAGGTATCCACGCGACACTAGTATAATAGCGCTGGTTAAGTAGTATAAAGGTACTTAGAAAGTTATTGGCACGAAAACAGAAGAAAAAGAATTTATATTACATAACACTGCTAGTGTTGAAGCTAAATATCTAAAATAATATAACGGATTAACTATGCAATCAAGTATTACATCAAACAAACTGGTATCCATATAATTACTGATATATTGTTAAATAAGATAAGCACTTTTTTTTAATTAAAGCCAAATACTACCTCCTGTTTATTTATGTGAGCGGTTCACTTTTTCTAATTCTAAAGATGCGCTTTGTAGAGCACATAAGCGTACACTCCTAGTAATGAAATCACATAGAAGCGATTTCTTTGCATATTCGTTTACTGTACATGCTGTCAGATTGTGGAATTCCTTACCCTACGAAATCCGTGAGTCGAAATCACTACATATTTTTAAAAGAAGAGTTAGAGAACATTATCTCTCCCAAACATAGGTCTTTAAAATCGATTATATTATAGAACGTTTATTGATATTATTTTAACACGTGTTTATTGTTATATATTTTATGTATTTATATTTAATTATAAGTATATATTGTATGTATATATATGTATGTTTATGTATGTATTGTATGTAATATATCTTTTCTATATTAGTATGTTGTACGCACTTAATTTGTTTTTTTTCTTTCTCATTTCCCAGCCTCAGGCTTGCTGGTAGAAATTTCTTTTAGAAATAAGCTTTGCCTTTGTACCTTGTTATCAATTTAATTGTTTGTCTATTTAAGTTTCCTTGTGTGTACATAAATTATTAAATAAATAAATAATAAAAAATACTACCTTGGAATCAAGTATGACCTGAAAATTTAAAATTTACAAAAAACTAAAAAACTTCTACAAATCTTAGCATTTGATTATGCCAAATATTACGGTTAATTCAACAATAATTTTTATCTCTCGAATTATGTAGGCAACATTTTATGAAAGTCTATAATTTTATTTTATACTAGCTTTATCCCGCAACTTCGTATGCGCTTAACTACCCTCCTCGTGGAAATTTCAGAAACTATACAACCAGACACCCACTGAAAGAACCTTTATACCAAGTATCACACCCATGCACTCAAGGAATAAGTTTTTTTCATACAAACTAAAAATCATATATTTCCCGTGCCCGTGGGAATTTTGGGATTGTTTTTCGTAGCACAACCAGTCACTCTTTGAAGAACCTTCATGCCAAGTATCACCTCCGTACACTCAAAGAATAAGATTTTTCATACAAACTAAAAAGTCCAACCCCTTCCCGTGGGAATTTCAGGAATTCCTTCTATAATACAAACAGACACTTATTAAGGAACCTTTATATCAAGTATCACATCCGTGCACTCAAGGGATGGGATTTTTTCATACAAACTAAAACATTATATATTTCCCGTTCCCGTGGGAATTTCGGGAATTACTTTCAAAACACAACCAGATACACATTGAAAAACCTTTGTACCAAGTTTCACATCGGTGCACTCAAGGAATAAGATTTTTCATACAAACTAAAAAGTCCTATATTTCCCGTTCCCGTGGGAATTTCAGAAATTCCTTCCTTAGTGCACCCCTACATCCCCTAAAGAATGTATGTTTTAAATTTCAGCTCTCTACGCCCAGTAGTTACGGCTGTACTTTGTTTGTCAGTCACTCAGTACCTCAGTCACTCAGTCAGTAACGGAACAGTTTTATATATTGATATTTTTTTCAGATCTTAGATCAGATTTTAAAGTCTCTCGTTTTAACCTAAAAAAAGAGAGTACAATGTTCAATAAACAATCCACGTTTATAATAATCAACGAATGCAGAGCATTAAAAAACCGACTTCACGTCAACACTTTGGTCGACTTATAGTGTCATTCACGTAAACATTCTCCGAAATCATACATATTGCTTCAAAAATTTGAAATTTTAAATGAAGTGCACAACCGATTTCGATGAAGTTTTTATGGGACCAACTATGAACAATCTTCTGTCATATGAATTAAGAATTTTTAAAATCGATTCATAATTGTCTGAAATATCGTGTAACAAAACACAAAAAAGAAAACATTACAGATGGAAACAAAATCACTTCCAAAGTCCTAAGAACTTAATCAAGTACATAGCATCTACCTTCCTAATTTTAGTTTATTCAAAATTCGACACTACAACACCAATCGACGAACGACATCTCAAACTCTTACCAACCGTGCAAAACAAAACGCACCTCTTCTTCAAAAGGCGAAGTATTTTCCTCTTACAGACGAAGATGATGAATATGATGAGCCCAATGAGAACATTGTAGGCATCGGTGAACTGCCAAATCATGTCTGCATCTGGATAGATGCCACTGATTACTTCCAGCAGCCAGTTGATGCCCATCACAGCGAAAAGTTTTACGTAGAGGAGTAATCTGGAAAGAGAGTGAGGGTGTTGATAGAAATAGAGAACATACTTGCGCAATTTCTAAGATATGCGAAAATAATTTTGAACGATATTTTTTCGTTTGTAATGAAGTTAGGCAATCTTTATATGGAACAGTATCCTAACTTATTAACTATTTTTAGCAGTGGTGCTTTATGCCAAACAATTGGGGAAGCATTAATTAAGGAATCACTTGCTGTGAGGAGTCACCCAAGATCAATTGCGGCGAGGAATCACCCAAGGTCCTGGGTTCAAGTCACAACCGGCTCATTTTGTTATTAGACTTTTGTTATTCCTCTATCATGGCAACAATGAAAAATATTAATTAAACCGAGCTTTACTGCATCGTGTTTTATTTAATTTATTTTATGTTGTACAGTTTTCCTTTATTTTTTATAAAATTCCTTCCAGTACCATATTAACCCCACTGATCTGTTAGCTTACCTTTGCCTATCATTTCTGTGTGGGTCATGCATAGAACTCTCCTTAGACTTAAGCACCGAAGTCTGCTGTTTGATTTTTATAATCTTCACCATTGTCAAAACAAAGAAGATCATATTTGCAAGGCAAAGTATCACGATCGGTCCGTACAAATATAGGAGCTTGCTGTTCCCTGAAAATAATTTAGAATGGGAATTAAACTTGCATGACATAACAATAATTTTTATTTTTTTTTATGTGTGCCTAAACCCGCGTTTGACCTCAATCTCACCTGATGGTAAGTGACGATGAGGTCGAAGATGAAAGCACACGGGTTTAGGAAGGAACTGGCTCTTTATACAATATTGCCGGAACACATTACCGCCGGAGCGAAAACATTTGGCGGCAGACTTTATATAAAGGGTGGTCGCTAGCCAGGCGGACCCAGAAGGGATCCTACCACCAAGCGAAAATAGCGAAATAAAATAAATAGTTCTGCTTCTAAATAGAGATAAACTTAATTATTGGAAGACTTTAAAGAGAATTTTGGTAAGATTTTATGTATTCTGTGGACCTTTTATTTGCAAAAACAGTCACCTCGATAATTTTATCTTTTTGTCGAGATATGCTTACGTACTTATTTGAAACAAAAATCCAACTAGTTTCTTAATCATTTCAATGTATATCCCTTTCCCCCGGTTTCTCCTGCATAAATTACAATCCATGTCTGACTTAAGCCAGTGCAAATGGAAGATATTGCCATCTTTAATCTAACTAATTATAAAAGAAAGGTTATTTATAATTATAGTGATATACCAAAGCTCGTTGAAGTTAAAAATGCTGAAAATACCTGCTAAAATAAACCACATAATTACCATAAATAAAGCATCCCTGATGTTTCAGCAACGGCAATAACGGATGTGGTGGTAGTCCCGAGAGCTCCAGTCCAGCCAATAGGATGGTCAGCATCGTTGGGATGCCAAAGGCGTACAGTGCGTAGGCGTAAAACCGAGCACGCGTTGATAGCTTCTCGAGGGATAGTCCGCGTTTCCCACTGAAAGATATTTGTAAAGCTTTTGAGAATAGAGATTATCAATAATTATCTTTTCAGATTTTCTTTTTTTATTAGTAAAGCGAATCATATTTTCGAGCGTGAAATCGTGTTGTCCAATGTCAAGAAAGTTGTGATTAGAAATGTTTTGATTGAATGGCGCGATTTTAAAAGTTATTAGGATTATCCATCACCTATAGGTGATGCTGTATACAGCCAAATAAAAATATATGAAGCTATTAGACACCACACTAAGATTTTTCCTTTTTGTAATTTAGCCAATGGTGTTTCATTGATAGATTGTGTAAAGTGGTGTTTAATTTACAGTCTAGACTTCATTTGAATCCAGAGTACCTACCTTAGCTTTGACTTCCTTACATTGATTTTTAGTAAACATATTTTACTTCACAATGTGCAGACTTACTTTAATAATAGCGTTTTCTTTAGTTACACATTAACGATAATTTATAAAAAAATATGGATAAATAAAAAAGTAGTGAGAGTCTAAAGGCAAAATTTTGACTATCTCCAAAACTAAAAGCCTTAGTTCATAGAAAATAAGGTTGAACTACTTGAAAATAATTCCATCTACACGCTCTGTTCCTATGGCGGGTCATGTTCTCGTCACCCCGTATAATACAATCAAATTGAAGATGTTTTAGTGCGTTAATTTTTATATACTATAGTGTACTGTATGAACGGATGAACGACCGGGAGCTCAATGAAACACGTCTGTGTTAGTCTGAAGTAAGTACCTCAACAGTATATTGAATGACAAGATACTGAAGTACAAGATACGTATGGAGGAGGTGCGTCCCTCTCTACAATAGTGATATGATTGTCTGGTAGAAATCGCTACTCAGCGATAAGACCGCCAAGTTTTTTTGTTTCATGTAAGTGTTCTTTTTTCTTTTACTGTACCTGTATAAACTGAAGTGTAAATAAATAAAATAAATATACGAAACATCACCTTCTATTTTCTATTCCTTTACAACAACGTGTAAGCATGTGAGTATGTATAGGTACCCTACAACTCATAAAATATGTACAGCTGGCATAACCTATTGTAATACTTATATTAATACTATTGTTATACATACAAACAAAAAAAAAAAACAAAAAAAATATATAGAGACTTTCGTTTAAGCCGATTTTTATAGCAGGCCTAATTTAATACTCAGAATCAGACAAACATCGAATTAGTTAGTTAAAAATAGCTAGGATTAGTTCTACCCACCTAAATGTCCACCAGATATCAAAACACATGACGTTCAGCCAAAAGAACGCAGACAGCAGGGATAAATAAATCACGATCGCTGAAACAAGGAGATTTTATAATAATTAAGCTCTTTGAAAAAAAGAAACTGACACTGTCATAATGTAAAACCAAGGGCAAAACAGAAAAAAATAAGATCGCTAGTTAACGTGGAAAAATACTTGCGACCGGGACCTAAGATTTAAGAGTTTTTGTCCCCATCAAAATTATAATAGATAATTGACATTTATAGATAGAAGCATTAACGACTACATTACTGTGAGGCAGTTGCCTGATTATTTTTATTTATTTATTTCATCAGGCGACTGGGACCACTTGCAATTTTAACCACAAATCGGTTATATCTGAAATTGAGTTTTTTTAACATATAGTAGGTACCTAAACCTTACCTACTTCCAGATGACGTAGTAGGATGAAATTTTAAGCTCGAAATTGTGTGTTAGAGTAGAAAAAAATCAAACAATAAAAAATAGTCAAAAATAAGTGGAGCCTTCATACAAAAAACTTGTAATATGCGTTAAGCAACTGGCCAACAGAGTATCGTTGGCGGCGCGTATTAAAAGTGTAGCAGATAATTAATGGGCAATGCACACTATTATCTCTAACATTCAAGAGAATGTAGACAATAGACATAAAAAAGAAAACCAAGCAGCGAAAACGTAAGAAAAAATATTAAATCTCAACACCTGCCTAGTTTCCTTTACAAAAATTAATGATATCCCACCAAAAACATAAATGTAAAAAAGGAGAGCCAAGCTCAATAGAAAAATAAGGGTTTGCTGTGGGCTGCGCCGCAAAAAAATGGAGATCTAAATGAGTGCCAAGTTCTATGCAAAATCGAAATATGTATTTAATGAAACGAAATATCATTATGAAAAGTATTAAAATCTATTTCTTTGCTTTATAGGATACCTATAACAGTTGCTGTTATTAAAAAATGTAAGATCTTAAAGTAGGTTAAAGGCAATATTTCCAAATTGGAATATTTGATAAATGCTTGACCAAAACGTGGCTAAAATTACCTATGCTGGTATCGATAAAAATATCGAAAAATTACAGTGAGCTTCATTAATGGCGCACAATTTTTTTTAAGTTTAATGTTAATGGCAATCGGCGTGCAAGTTTGTGTTTACATTTCGCCATGTTCGCCATTTGTTCGCCATTTGACATTTTTGTTACTGTCAAAGCTGTCATTGTCATGTCTTCTGTCTTTTAATTTCGTACAAACCTGTCGCTTTTAGGAATGGAATTGCTACTACTTTTTTAATAAATCTTGTGCTTTTTAAATATGATGTCTATCTGAAATTGAGTTATTACTGTTCGTTTATATACATATTCACTTCAATATATCTTTGTGCTCACATTCTAGCCCCAGATACAAAGAAACAGAAACATTTCTTTTGACTTGGCATTATTTTTGTATTGAACTTGTCTCTTCTTTTTTACATTTATGTCTTTGGCGGGATTGCATTTACAAAATCTTACTAATATTATAAATATGAAAGTTTGGATATATGGATGTTTGTTCCTCAATCACAGGAGAACGGCTCAACGGATTTGGTTGAAATTTGACATAGTGATAGTGCACAATCTGGAATAGAACATAGGCTACTTTTATCCCGATATTCTCGCGGAATACAAAATTGTGCGGGTAAAACCGCGCGCAACAGCTAGTTAAATAGATAAATCACAGCGGACTCTGGTCAACACAAGTAACTTGTTAATAACGGATGATTACGTTCCTCAAGCTAGTAATAAAACAAAAGAAGCATTACGAAACTAAGACAAACTGATAAATACATAATAAAATAATAACTTCTCGAGACTGTCGTCCAAACAATGGGCAATAAGTGAAAAACTTCCGCGCGACTATGAATAGCGATTTTTCCACGTTTTAATGCGGTAAGTGGGTATTTGTGGGAAGTATAGTGATTGTACCGTAGAAGTTATGAATTTTTTACACCTAACTAAACCTGCGTCTGATTGTAAGGATCTTTCAATGAGGTCAAAGTCTCGGAAACCACACGGATTTTGGAAGAAACTGGCCCTTCATAATACTCAGATCTGGCAAATATCAAAGTCAGCGGTACATAGTGTGGCCGTAAATACTGTTACAATTAAAAATAAACAAAATATTACATTTAAATTTGGAATCTGTCATTTTATATGATTTTTCACGGTGTTTTCTCATTTTGGCCCCAATACATTGTACAATATTTTCCGTTTTTAAAAATGGAGTGGGGTGATAAAGAGAACCGAATCGCTGTTGTTGCATTACACAAAGTAGATATGGATGGAGCCATATGCAATTTTAAAACTCTCCTATGTTCCAAATTTCAGCACTTTACGTCCAGTAGTTATGGCTGTACGTTGTCTGTCAGCCACTTAGTTAGTAACGGAACAGTTTTATGTACTAAGATAGATACCTAATTACCTAGCACACTAACTGCGACTATGTAGTCTTAAACAAGTTTGTGTTACTACATTACGGAACCGTGAGGTAATACCAGACAGGCGAGAAGACGCGTTTTAATTTGATAAACCATTTTTTTCTGATCTGGCTTAATTTTCAGAGTCTCTAGAAATTGGTTGCACTAAGATAGAAAAGTGTTGTAAGATTTAAGAAGTTAAGGCCGATTTACAGTGATTGGTCATCCTAGTTGAACTAGCTAATCAATTTCCAACTGAGCTAGGGTTTGCCCTAAATTAAGGAAAATTTTATCGCAAAGATTAATAAGATTAAAGGGCTAAAGAGTTCCTCTAGAATTATAATCCTTCTTCTGCTCGTCATTGAAATCTATTGTCTTTACAAATTTGCTTTAACGAAGGTCCCCGTACATCTAAAGGTCAATGTTAAATCATGCGTTACTGACCTTCTATGGCTATTGCTTTTTTGTTTCTATTACCTAATTCACGGACGGTAACGAGATTTTTTACACTGGAGTAACGTTCTATAGAGATGATCAGTAATTACGAAGGTGTAAAAGTACAGACAAACTTGAAATGAAGACCTAGACATTTGAATTAAGAAACTATACGGATGCGGATGATTCCGGTTCGTTATAAACGTAAATCCCAACCTTTTTTAAAGTTCTGTCATAAGGTAATATGTAGATAAATATAGATTTAAGCTCTATGTACTACGAAAAAAGCTTCGCTTTTTGCTTGTTTTTACTGCAATCCATCGTATCCAAGGTCCGTATTTTGAAAGCTTTTTTTAAGCGTTGATCATGCCATAAGCTTGGTGCCTATGCTGTCAGTTCATCAAAAAATCGATGTCTAATCTAGGTTTATATGTCAGAGTTTCATAATGCGATCCTCAGATCAAAAAACATTTTGACGGTGGCAGACCAAAAAATACCAATATACTATAAAACATATTATTGAACACTTGCATTTAGTCGCATTGAAAACGATAAGCTCAAAACTAAGGAAGATAGGTAATTTTTGTTCCAATGAACTAAGTTACCTTTTTAATGCATTGGAATATTTTGAACACAGGTAATGCATTTCGGACATATTGGAGGTTTTACTGTACTCCTTTGTAGAGCAAGTTTATTTTAGGTTATACGCCATGAGAACTAAAATTAGATTTTTCTGAACTGGCTCAGCAAGACACGAACAAGTTTAGAAAACATATTTTATCTGGCACGGATCTTGGTGTAACTAGAATTACCCTCCAGTACCGTTGTGTGTCTGTTCAACACAAACTTGTCTAGAGCTTAGATTCTAAGCATACCTACTTAGTGGCTAGATAGTAGGTACTAATGTGCCAGTCAAATGTAAGCAAGTAGGAGCCTATTATTGAATTAAATACCTTTTAATTGGATTTTGAAAAGATTGATGAACGTGGAAGAAGCGAAAGAGGTATGTCTGGATCGCAGCAATTGGTATTCCCTTGTCTCTGCCTACACCAAGGGGAGACAGGTGTGAGGTAGGGTTTTTTTTATAAGTGACTAAACCCGCGTTTGACCTCAATCTCACCTGATGGTAAGTGACGATGAGGTCGAAGATGGAAGCACACGGGTTTAGGAAGGAACTGGCTCTTTATACAATATTGCCGGAACACATTACCGCCGGAGCGGTAACATTTGGCGGCAGACTTTATATAAAGGGTGGTCGCTAGCCAGGCGGACCCAGAAGGGATCCTGCCACCAAGCAAAATCACAGCCTCGACTGTAATTAGCAACTGAGCTCACTTGTTACATAATATACTATTACAGACTTAACGCCGTCGGCTTTTTAAAAGTGCCATCTATAGAGGTTTTTTGAACAATTTTTTATGAGTATTCTGTTTTTTTTTAATGTTTTCCTTTACTGCAATAGCGAAAGACTGTGAAAGTGGTCCATATCTTCTTAACAATACAATTTATTTCAGAACTGCCACACAGGTTTAACCCATGCAGTTTTATTACATAACAGTGTAGATAGATAGGTGCCGTATTATTTATTGTAACAGTCATAGTTACTTAATACCTACTAAATGGCAAAAGGTTTAATTAGAAGCTAATAAGCGGAAAGAATACAAGGTTTATGTTATATGTAATTGGTGTCTTTATAAACATAGCAAACGTAGCACATAGCACAAGTAGGTACCTATAGCACGGGCACTGCATCTATCTAGCATTAGCCATGTATTTTTGACCGAAAAGTAAACCGAGGAGTTACACAATGGAGAAGAAAACGAAAAGTTTTAAATAGATGTCGCTTCATACGCTTGACCCATAACAAACTGTCAAATGAACAAGTTGGTATCGAAATTGCTTATTCAGTGTTCTTTTCTGCGGTAAATCTATATAACAATTAGTTTTCCTGTATAAAAATGTGGATCGTAATATGTACGCAGTCAGTCCCAGGTATACAGTTAAGTAGTTGTTAGGGTTTGAAAGAAGCCATTTCGGCCCCCTGAAAATTCTGACATCCACCAACCAGCACTGGGCCAGCTTGGTGGATTACAGCCTAAACCTCCTCGTCACCCAGAGGAGAGACTCATAGCCCTGCCGTGGGCTCATCACACGGAGATGTGATGAATAAGTACATTTCCAAAAAAAAATAATCAAATGCTTGACTAAGCAATTGTGCATCCCTAATTTTAAGATAAAAATAACTATAAAATTAACTTTTACTATGGTATTTGACAGTTGATATGGATCAAGCGTAATAAGTGCCTCTAGCTGAATAAGTAGTCAGTTTTCTACCCCATTAAAAGCATTTTTTTAATGTTCGAAGACTGCGCATAACATTTTACAAAGAGGTCCGATTTTGGTTGTTAAGTATTTTATTGGAAAGGGGTTCTGAAAATAATTTCATATGAATTTCGAAGGCGATTTTCGGCTTACGAGTTGTCGGCCAACCCGTAATGATGGACAGAAACAGGACTAACGGCTGTGAGGAAGAAAACGCAAGCGGATGGCGCCGGCGGTTTTGCGGTTGAATGCTTCAGCTTGCCTGTGATCCCGCCACTAGGCGCGGAGGAAGAATACCTTGGGGTTTTAGTCGGTAAACGTCAAGACATAAATTAGCCGCTCCCCCGAGGAAGAAAAAAGTACGTCTCTCTTTATTAAGGCTGCAGCTGAAAACCAGCTATTTGCTCTCGGAGTAAATATTGACGCTGGGCTTATATTTCTTTTGTTCTATTTTATTTTGTATTTTCAATAAACAAGTTTATCTATCTATCAGTGGCGGCTTGTGGTGCGGGTTGAAGTGTTGCGAATGTGAGTTTCGTTCGTCGTCATCGTTCCACTACTTGAATCTATTACTTAGAAGGGAAGGTGGCGCATTAATAAAACAAGTTCGTACATCACTAGTGTTTTGAATCGTGGAATTAACAAGATAAGTTACAGCAGTTAATTTGGTTGTGGTTAGAATAATGAACGAACTTTTACCAGCATGTTACGTCTTCCTAGCCACCAGTCAAGAGATTTTTATGTGACGTGACACAGGTTATAAAAAATTCAGTCCAAATTAAGAATTTTAATTATAATTGATTATATTTGTTTTCTATATATGTTACTTAATAACGATTACTAAACAACTCATAATCTATACAAATGGCTATAATTAACACTTTATTTTTCACACTGTCAAATTGCCTGTGTGATCTCAGCGCGCGAATGAATAAACTACTACTCAATGGAAACATGTTTTGTAACAATAATGAACGGAATGATTCATTGGAAGATTTAAGTGTGCTCATTATTTATTAAAGTGTGTAAATTGCATAAAATACCCTCTTAGGATAATCATTCAAAATGGCAGAAAAGGAATTAAAAAATTAAAAGCTGAGACTTAGCGCTTTATTCTGCACCCGTGGTGGTTAGTCCTGGTTATATCTTAATCTTATTACTTATACTATAACCATTGACTATAACTAAGTTACCTTACTAAGACTCGTGCTTGCACATGATGCAGAAATTTCGTGCGTTGGTTCACCGCCCTCCCTCCCTCAAGCAAGAAGCAAGCAATGCAATGAACACTCACTAGGTAATACCACAAACTACCACCGACACGCGTTTCGCATCAACCAGAAGCATCTTCAGGGTGCAACGACCACCACCAGCCAGACTCACCAAGGAACGCCTGATTCAATCAATTACTTCTTACTAATATCTATGATAAATGTGAAAGTTTGGATGTCCATCGATACATGTATGGGTGTTCGTTCCTTAATCACGGCTAAACTAGTTAGGATGCAATTTGGCATAGTGATAGTGCACCGTCTGGAATAGCACATAGGCTACTTTCAATCCCGATATTTCGGCGGGAATTGAAACTGCGCGGTTACAATCACGCAAAACAGTTGGTTTTAGAGTAACCGATTGTTCAACTGTTCTGAAGTGTCCCTCATATTCATTCATGCGGATGAAGCGGCGAGGAAGGAACAGCTTGACTTATTATGCAATCACAAATATCTGGCAATTATCACACAATTTAAATTGATACTTCAAGAAGGTATTTAAATACATTCGTTGTATGTTTTTAATTCAATAGGTATCTACGGCCTTCACTATTGACACAAAAACTTAATAGGTATTTGTTTACCTGATACATCGAGTAGCTTAACCTTTTGTTTTTATGCAAAGTTCACACGTTTTTTGTAGCTAGGTACAGTTTAAAATAAAACTGACCAGCATTTATAGTATTTTAAACTTTAAAATTTTGTTATCAAATATTCCATAACAGCTTATTTGAACCGACCATATGGGTTCAAGTTCGCTATTTAAACTTAATGTCAATGGAATGATCTGTGTAAAAAATAATTGGCGCCAATCGTGACAAACTCAAATAGTTCCGGCTAGATGCCCTTTGTGCCGAGTCACTTAAACAGGTGTTTTCAACAGATTATAAATAAATAAAGAGTTTGGTTTCGGTTTCATGTAAATTTTTGACAAATTTTATATTGAATGTTATGAATATCAATTTTGTATAACTCGATAATGAGGTACATAAAATACAGAAAATGAAAGTTCAAACTGTACCTACAGGGAAAACCATACAAACAAGAAATACAGAGGGCTTTATCGTGAGTCACAATAAAAAAAATTAAAAAATTGGGATTTAAATTCTATATTACCTAAAATGGATATTATTAGGTATTTAACACACAGAAACGAACTTCAATTGTATAGAAATATTCTTAATTTCATGAAATCCAATACTTTTTGTACACATATTTATGGCTACCACAGACTCAGGCACCAGGAACTAAAAGTGCAGTTATTTTTCATTAAAACTAAAATAGAATTCTCAATTCAAACAGTCTATTAGCAAAATGGCTGACATAGACTCTTCCTCGAAGTGTCATTCAATAGTTTTTGTGTAGTATCATCGTGTTTGTTACGGCCAATTCCTAAAACGAAGGCCGATTTATTTGGTTAACCGCCAAAACTTTGTATTTATATTAGTTGGAAGCATTCGAATTATTTTCAATTAAGCTTCTCATTTCTAGGTCAGCATAAAATAAAAGTTTGTGAGATGCTATTGAAATTATAGAAACAATAGTTTTTTTTGGAACTGCATGAGTCCGTAGGTATCGCATTATTAATTTATTCTAGATGCTAGGATCGGATAGATCTCGCACGCGTTTTCCGTCTTAGGTAGTAGATATACGTACTACTTAGATATCTTATAAAATGCATGTTTTATAGCCAGTTCCATCTTTTCCAAAATTCAAAAAATTCTATATAGGTTTACCTACATGAAAACATTTAATGAAAGTCAAACGGTAGATGAGGGCTGCGCGACGTGGTGAGTCTAGGGGGAGGTCTCTGTCCAGCAGTGTGCGTCTCTCGGCTCACGAAGGCGATGATCGCCTATTATCCTTCAATATAGCTACCTACTTCATCCGATTTAAGAAACGAAATCAAATAAGAACCCTAGGTAGACTGAGAGGAAAAAAACCGGCGAAAAAAATAATCTCGGCACTCTTTTATCGATTATCTATATTATCAATATATTACCTCATCTACATTTGAACCAGCGATTGGAAGAAGGGAATGAATCCAAAAAATAAGAATGGAGATAAATCATAAAAACTTTATAACTTTTCCATTTCAATGATATGTGATCATGTGGTATTAATTATAATGTTGAAAACATTAATTCTGATTTATTTACTAATGTACCTGGCTAAAATATATGATATTCATTTAGGTATATATTTAAAAGTAAATAATTTATTTATAAGAAAAAACGTAAGGACACTCTACTATTCATCTATTTCATCACTTTTGGATCTTGTAGTTGGCCAGGTCAGAATATTATCGTAAAAATCTTTGAATTCTGTCAGGAATATATTAGATTACCTACTAGCTGTTTCGTGCGGTTTATTGAGATAAAAAGTAGCCGATGTGCTAATCCAGACTGTACGCTATCACTTTGTGAAATTTCATGCCCATCCGTTAAGCCGTTATAACGTGACTGAGGAATAAACAACTACACATCAACAAACCGATCCATCCAAAATTTCATATTTATATTCTTTAGCAAGATTTATTTGTATGTAAGTAAGTAAGTAAAACGTTTGTTTGGTACAAAAGTCTGTTGTTTACAAAAGAATTTTTTTTTTTTTTTTTTGGGATTTGTAGAAGAATTTTGGAGCAGAATGTAGCTTTAATAAAACCATCGATTCATCGAAAAATTCGGAACATGTCAAGTAACCTATATGACTTGAACTACCTATAGGTAGTTCAAGTCATATAGGTTACAGCTTTTTTTGACTTACAGCTTTTTTTGAAACATTGATGCCATGTGTTTTTAAAATCATGTACCTATGTCACTAGAAGTAGCGGATTTAACTGAAAACCCCCTGATTTTTTGTGCAAAAAAACATTATTTCTATACTCGTACAGTCAATAGTTGGAAGAAGGTAAAAAAGGAAGGATTTGTTTACTTCCTCCAACTATGTAATAATAATAATAAATAAATAAAATAAATAAAAACTTTTTTATGGCCGCATGAATCATATGAAGTGTTCTTGTTTTCAAGCTTAAAACCAAGCGCTACGTCTATACAATTTAAAATTGTAGAAAACTGAATATGACGAAAGTGGCGTTTATTCGCTTTTTCCAATTGGTGGTTCATTTACCATCAGCTTATAATCGAGCTTATAAACAATAAAATAAATACACAATTAAATACCTATAGGTGGTACGATACAAGCTCATCAAAATAAAAATTAAAAACTTACTCATAGCAATACACAAGTTAATTGTCGTATTATTGATGACCAGCAGTATCTGCATGGTGGCCAGCAGAGCGAAGGCCACGAACAGACAAGACAGGTACGCCATCAGCACGCGGCCGTGCAGGTTCCGTAGTTCCGGCAGCCACGCGTACACGGCCAGGGTTGCCAGGATGAACACGCATGAGATCAGCATGCCTAGGGTTGACAAAACAGAAAAAGGTTTATTACAGGCTGGATAAATAAAACCACTTTGTCCCACGTGCCTTTCTGTTTATTTCTAGCGCAGAAAAGCTTGATAGCATCACCGGGATTAACTACCTAATGCCTCAGGGTTGCGTTTAAATGCAATACTTCTTATTGTTTAAATAGATGTTTGTTACTAATTTACACTTAAAAATGAAATTGTTTTGGTGCCTTTAAATGTGTGCGAAATTTCAGCTTTATCAGTCCAGCCAATTCAATGTAATAAATGCAACAAACATCCGTTCATCCTTTATTGATATTAGTCGTAACTCGTTATAGTAAAATTATAATCCCCAAGTTTTCTAAGTGTTGTTTAAACGAATCATAGACTAACCTTGTTTAAAGATCATTTATTAACTCGATTTGTCTTTATTTATTAAATTGACCTTCAATTGAGATCAGACTTCGTATAACATAATATTAGAATAGACTACAACTGCTTTTTAATTATGAAATATGAATAATCAACGAATGCAGAGCATTAAGAAATCGACTTCACGTCAACACTTTGGCTGACTTGAGAATGTCATCAACGTAAACATTCTCCGAAATCATAAATATATTTTCAAAAGTTTGAAATTTTCAATGAAAAACTCAACCGATTTCAATGAAAATTAAATGGGACCAACTATGAAGTATCTTCTATCATATGAAACAACAATTTTTAAAATCCATTCATAATTGTCCGAAATCTCGTGTAACAAAGACACAAAAAAAACATACATGCGGATTGAGAACCTCCTCCTTTTTTGGAAATCGGTGGAAAAAAAAACAATTTAGAGGAAGAGTTTGTGGCGCGGATCTCTGGAACTACCAGTCAGTAAAACTTCCTTCCTCAAGAGTTAAATTAAGCCCAAAATATTATAACTAATAACCATGTATTTTCTGTTTATTAGTTGTAAAAGGAACTTGTTATGGAATATCTTTATACCACCACCATCTTGCACATTTCTCATGTTAGTAGACGTAAGATACAGCATAAAATAGATAGCAGCTGTTCTATACCTAAGTTTAAATTTACTTACAAAAAAACCAATTCATGTTTGGAATTCGGGCTAAAATTCGAACTAAGGCTGCGAACTGGACGGCAGCGACAGTGACAACGGCGCGGGCAGCGATTGAGTTTGTATGAAATCGCGACAAATCGCTCTCTCGCCCGCTGGCGTCGAGAACAGCCCAGATTCCCCGCTGTCGCTGCTATCCAGTTTGCAGCCTTTTAACTTATTCTGACCACGAAGGAAGTTTTAGCTTGCAGGTACTTATACAGACCTACATACTTTTAACGGACATTATTACACTTTATGTGAGTAAAACAAACGAAGGAACTAATAAGTAGGTTTCCAGCTGAATGAATTGTTGATTTGAACACGCTAATTAGAAACTAACAATCGGATTTGAAAACCGAACATTATTGTAATTGATAGCCAAGAATTTTACGCGCAAAATAACATAAAGCCAATAACTGCTATTTGAATAATAGAAGAGATCTTCCTATCATTTGACCTTTTTAAAAAAGTGTTTTTGGCGATTTCTTACGAATTCATGGTGCAAGCATAAATTCGCTCTCGATTTTCATAGAAAAATCTTTAATTAAACTGAAAATGGGCAAAGCTGCTGCAATAAAAAATCAGCGTTTTGTTACTATCAACGAGTTGTGTGTCTTTGTAACGTGAGTGCACGTTTGAGCTATGAATATCTTTAAATTCAATCACATAAGCAAAAATCAAGCTTACTATATTACTACTAAACAGTAAACATATGAAAACTCACAAGTGCTACTCAAAACATAATGATAAACCCCCTGATCTTCAGCAAAGCAGATCAGGGCATCCAGGTGGCTGGTCTTCACTCCATCAGGGTCCTCGTACACGAAGGTATCGATGCAGTACTGGTCCGGGCTGCGCACCATCCACGGGGGTACTGTTGATGGGACGTCCACGTACAGTTTGCCGTCCTGTTGGAACGAGGGGAAGGTAAGTAGGGGTTCTAATAAACAGTTTGACTGGCGGGTCACTTTTGAAATTCAAGGACGTGGTAATTTGAGTCCATACATGATGAGAAACAATTAAATAAAAGATAAATTTTAATTATTAACTGAGTAAACAAAACCGAAAGTTAAAGAATTCATCACGTAATACAATAGATACTTAGCGGGTGGTGGTGTGCGTGTGGCGGGAACACTACTGTGTGCGTGGTGACTGTGGCAGCGCGTCGGGAAAAGTGTAGTAATGTCTCTTTATTTATTTATAGGGAATTCTGGTGAGAAATTAAGTGCCTACTTTAATTACATAATTATGATCAGAATCGAGTACACAGTGCTCTCCTAAAATTTGTCACCAGTCACCACGTAGATCTAAATTAAATATGAATTTGTTGTTTCAAAAATGTAGGTAGGTATTGTGATTAAACTCTAATATTATCTTAATTTGGAATGAATTAGGGCATCCTTTACTTAGTGGCTCATAAGTTTAGTGCATTATAAAGCAGGGGTCACCTTAACAATGAAGAGCATTTTGTTTTTCGTACAAATTGGTTAACTACGTACATAAAATACTTAAAACTAATGTGGGCAAAGACGGCGGAAACACGCTTTTAATTAAGCGTGGAGATTAAATTGCCAATACAAAATACCTATTTGAACAAATTCATACATATAAGCTTACAATATATTTTATATATTTTATACACCACCTTTGTTTAAAATTCGCATTATGTATGAGATAAACTCCACCTAAAGCAAGATATTAATCCCTTAAGATTAAAAAGGTATCTTACAGGGAATAAAAAATACTTTAATCCTAAGGGTTATAATGTCATTTGATTTTGGAATGTTAATTGGAGCGAAATTTAATAATACCTACATGGAATGGCTGTATGACTAGTTGCTTTGCCTAATTAAAAAATATATGGAATTTAAATTTGGCTGTATAAGTTTGTGTACCTTTGCATTTTGAACGACTACCAAGAAAAATTAAAAATCCTCGTAAAAAACCTGTATGCGACGGTTTCTTTTGCCTTTTGAAAAAGACAAATAAAAAGTAAAATTGCGCGGTTTTTGAAAAGAAAAATTTTTCAGAGTTTTTATTTCAATAGTTTTCAAATAAATAAAATATGTCGAGCTCGAGTGACGATTTAACACCAGAAGATATTAGAAATGAAGCAAATAGTATCGTCGATAATATTTTGCCGTGTAAATCAAATCATTTGTACATGAAATTTTACGAAGATTTCTTAGCTTGGAAAACTAAAAAAGCCGTGAAAATTATTTCGGACTCATTGCTTTTAGTATATTTTCAACAGTTGTCTGCTACAAAGAAACCTAGCAGCCTATGGACTGTTTATTCAATGTTGAAGACAACAGTAAACAATGAATATACCAAATAGAAATATCACTTTATCTTTACATAACTGGTCAATTGTTTCTAATATTATCTTTAATTTCTAAATTATTAAATACCTAAGAACTTGATTTGATTCCTGCGTTTCATTACCTGATTATCTTACAAGGTGGTGTATAAAGTAGGTAGAGTAAGCTCCTCGGGGATAACAGTGTCTTAGTCTTGGGCAGTCTTGAATCCCTCGCTTCATTCAGGATTCTTACCATAATTCCCTCACTTCGTTCGGGAATTAACAGAATCCTTCATTTCGCTCAGGATTCAATATGATGCCCGTGACATAATACACTGCTTTATCCCCTTGTTGCATAATCTACTATTTTAATACTTGTGAAAATACGCAAAATTTTTGTACATAGTTCGCATTTTCCTGAGCTAAGTAAGGATGGATAAAAGTTCAGTGACACTACATTTCGAATAAACAACGCAGTTTATCGCTTTTCATAAGGTCACGAGTTTACCCCGACTCACTACGAGGTCAAAAGTAGGACCGGTAAAAATTACGAACTCTGTTAGGACAGTCGGCCAAGATAGTGGTATCCCAATTTTTATTTAGTTTCTAGACATCGAAATTTACAACAAGGTTCAAACTAGAGGACACTGAAACTATATACAACCAGTCTAAAGAAATACACACATCCATAACTTCACGCCTATATCCCATATGGGGGAAAGAAAACTGATAATTGACATTACGTGAAACAATTTCTTGTATAAATAATCAAAACTAATCTTTATCGCCTATGATCCTGCAAGCGAAAATCAACCTTAGGGTGGTACACCACTTGTTGGCCCACTGTGCCTAATGCAAGGATAAAACAATTTTTTTTTGTCTATTTTTAAACAACCGAATGTGTTACAAGGCGGTGTCTAATATGTCGTTAATATTAAAATATACAGTTACGATACATTTAACGTCACGTCAACAAGGATTTTGCGCGTTCGATAGCTTGACATCTCATGATTATCATACCATTTACCCTGCCGTCGAAATATAAATTAAAACGTCAGATACGATGACGTTAATCTATACAATGGTCAGGGTAAATAATGTATAAACTCAAAGTTCTACAGATAAATATAATCGGTAATCATTTAAAAATAACTACAAAGCTTAACTTAGGAAATGGAAAATTTTACATGAAAGTTGTTACATCGTAGGTCATAAAAAGTAAAAGTATCCAAAAAAGGACGTTTCTATTTCGCGGATTCATTAAATATTTATGTAGGTATTTGACATTTTTGATCAGCTTTTCGTAGTCATGACTCCACTGTCGAATGAAAGCAATCTTGACAAGAATATTTAAACACTTGTAATAAGATTCTTGTATTTCTTTTTATTTATTAATAATCAACGAATGCAGAGTATTAAAAAAACCGACTTCACGTCAAAACTTTGTCTGAGTTGAGAATGTCATCAACGTAAACATTCTACGAAATCATACATATTTTTTCAACAGTTAGAAATTTTCAAGGAAGTACCGAACGAATTTCGATGAAATTTATATGGGACCAACAATGAAGTATCTTCTATCATATGAAACAACAATTTTCAAAATCAATTCATAATTGTCCGAAATATCGTGTAACAAAATATCGAATTGAGAACCTCCTCCTTTTTTGGAAGTCGGTTAAAAATAAAAAAAAAACATGTGATTTGTCATAAAACCTTCCAATTATAAAACCATTTCTTTACTTATAAAGGTGTTCCTGTCGATTTCCCATAACTGTAAGGTATTAATGGGACTATGTAATAGAATCAAATAACATGTGAATATTTTTTCAATTTTTATTTGTTTTATTTTTCATACAAAATTATTCTATTAAGTCAAAAAATCTTATGTAAAACACCTTTATGCGAAGTATGACAACGTGGCATCCATCCCTTTTTTATCGATATGCACAGGTTACAGTTCGCAACGTTTTGCGTTGTACATTGTATGCAACGTTCATCACGTTTAAAATGTTTTTGTTGTTTATTGTATGGTTTCAGTGACACGCGTCTATTGAATTAATGTTAAAGAGATTTTATATCTGATATCTTGAAAAGTATGCACTTTTGAACCACATATTCTTAAAATATTGAAGCAGCAACTATGAAGCCCCGAAATAAGCTCTAACAAGCTTGGGTTATGATAGAAAAGTTATTTTCCCAAACTGATACAGCTGGGCTCGCACCCAGGACAACACTGCAGGCAAAAATTCCTCCACCGATATTTCACTGAGGCAAACATGTTTTTTTGACGGCATTTATTTCACTTTAAGTAGGTATCAAATAATAATTTAGATATAAATAGATATAATGATATATTATCTACATGCGATGCAAATGAACTTAATTATCATAGTAATAGACACTTGTCACTACGTAATGATTACATCCAAGGCTCTAAAAAATTTAAGACCACATTGTAGTATCCATATTAAAAATTCAATAAGCCATACATAACATCTAATACGGGGTTGAACGACTTAAATAAATTTTTAATGCATCAATTACTTGAATTTATATTTCAAATAATGATACATATACTAACATGGACCACATTAAATTTGTATTATTTGCAATAAAGTTTTCATTGTTTTGAGTGATGTCAGAACTTTGTGAACTGACGTAAGAATACAGATATAGCCTACAAAACTTTTCTAATTGGCAGCATGCAGTTTAACGTAGTTTTAATTATTTTTACATATAGCCTTTGTTTCACTTTTTTTGCAAATTGGTCTAGCTAGTAGTTTTTTAGGTTATTCAATACGGACAATATTTAAAAAAGTCTATCTAAGCGATTTGACAGTTCCTATTTGGTGCGGGTCGACACCATCAGGTGTCATTGAAGACTCATGCTTTTTTGAATAATGCTTTTGAAGAAAAAATGCTTTGAATGCGCTTAAAGAATTTTTTTAATGCAATATTTATAATAAGAGTACCGATTGATTAAACTGGAGTTAGACTTGAATCCCACAATCTCAGCAGGTCAAAGATGAACTAGAAACTATCAAAATTATTACGTAGGTACCTCCTGGATTATCCCAAGGGACTAATAAAGATAGATCGTTTAAAAATAAAACGCGCTTTAAAAATATTTATTGCAGCTGTAGGCAAAAAAGGAACAAAAAGTGAAAATTGCTCGAAAACCAGACAACTTTTACTAATTATTTTATTTATTTATTTATTTTATTTAACAATTTATGTACACATAAGTTTGGACACAATTTAAAGATACATGGATCAAAAATAAGTACAAAGTTATATTTTGTTAAGTTATATTTTGATCTAATCGGATCGGCCTTAAGTCCATGTAACCCCAGTGTCACGAAGACATGTCGTTTTTGGGACACCCTGTATTTATAAATAAACTCTTGTACATAAAAATTTGGTAGCTCTATATGGTGTAAAAAGCGAGATTTTTTTTTTATATTTTTGTATCAAAGACAAATATTAAAATTTTAAAATATTGGGTTAAACAGTATTTACAACTACTATTGGGTTTGAGTAGATTAGATTTAAGAAATTCACCCTATGGTGAAAAAGGTTATTAAAGAATGGTCTAAAATGGTTAATTAGCACATAGATAGAGCCTACAGTAAGCAGAGCGTGAAAAACAAAAATAAAATCGTGCTTTTTTTTAAAAAAAAAGCAAAGTCGACCTCTAAGAAAAATCCACAGATTATACAAACAGAAAACAATCGTAAATCAATGATTAGATGGCAACACCCATTGACTGTGGTGAATAACAATGGAAAACATGTCGCAGAGCTCATTGCTTACTTAAGACAGTTATTTACGGTAAGCTCTTGAATGCGCTTGAACTTAACTTAACTTTGAAGGTTAACATTCGACTCCTTACATCTACTTTTAGTGGATGACAAACAAACAACATAATGTTTGTTTCTTCAAAAGTTATGATATCTAGTGCTTTGGGTTCGGAACGGTATTTCTATTTCAGTAACAAACTATGGTAAAACTTCATGAAAATGAAGAAAAATTTGGCAGTTTTGGCAAGGGTCAGTCAGTGACAAATAAATTAGAGAGAAACTAAATAATTAAGGTCACGAGGTTACAATTTAGGCAGTCAACAACTATCCAGGGAAAACTCGACACCATTAATTGCTCTATTAAAATAGGAAAGGATGTCCGAATCATCGTGACTATTTACAATTTGTAAATATTATTTCACAAAATATTATGTGAACTTTGACCTTCTTATTCATAAAGGTCGATTAACCTATTTGAGTTATTATACTGCTAAAATTTATTTCCTCTTTTTAATTATGAAATAAACAAAACAATTTATAAGCATTTGTTAACTTTAGTCGTCATTACGAATACCGCTTGTATTTACAAATTAGAAATAGTGATGAAACCTTTTTGTGTTTTTTAAATTCTTTAGAAATATTCTTTGTAGGTCTCGTATTGGGATCGCTTTGACATAGGATAGACATACAACCAAATCTAATACCTATAGTAGTCTGGACAAATAGACGCAGGCAGTTCGTTCAACACCTTTAGCAAAAGGAATTATTCGGTTCGTGCGCCTTTTTGATTCCATTATCCATTAGGGGGTTGGATATTAAATCTGCATCTAGTGGACCGATGGGGGAATAGTCCGATTGGGTAAATATGTTCCAAAAGATCGGCCCACTCCCCAAAATGTATTCTGTTATACACAGACAAACAAAATATTGTCTTAAGTTTTCGCGATTCATACTATTAAATAAAACACTTTTTAACCGGATTTATCGCGACTCGCTCGTGACCACGGGGTCTGAAAAGACACCGAAACGTCGAGTCAAAATTCAAAATGTAAATATACGCGATAAATCCGGTTAAAAAGTGTTTTATTTAACAGACAAACAAGATAGTCGATACTTAGAGATTTTTGGTAAGGTCATCGGTTCCAATGAGCTTACGGGCTCTTCAGTCAACTGAGTTCATGAATAGTTCTTGGTTCCAGCAAACAATCCGAACGGTGACTTTACTAAAATTTTAAACTAACAATTGGGCTAAGTTGCCACAATAAAGAGATTTATTATTATTATTATTTACTACTTCATTGTATACTTCTTTCTTGAGTCATATGATCTCCTAGAAATTACCTAATTACTACAGCTTTCCCAGATATTTGGACGATAACTATCTTTTTTTTTTATAACTGACCAGAAGTACAAATGTAGTTTTATAAAAAAAGGATTTTCTGATATTTTACTACAACATCAGCAGCAGCAGCATATTTATGTATGGAGCCATCATAATAGCGATCACCAAACCGAACGGACATCGACGTTAATAAATGTGAAATAATTTACATACATGTTTGTCAACTAAGCTTCGATTGCCTTACTACGTAATTTTCCGATCTGATTTATTCCGACTTCATTAGATACTGTAGAACCTCAATAAAATTCGCCAGACCCAACAAATCCACAATCACATCAACTACATGGCCCAAATTAAGCAGAGCATTTGATATGGGATACCATGTAGCAAACTAAGGAGGAGCCTAGAATATAAATACATAAATAGATAAACGCTCAGACCCGGAACATTGTTTTTCTGGTTCCGTGCGAGATCGAACCTTCGACCACTGGCGTCTGAAGCAGTGTTACCTTATCGCCAAAATGGTCGTATAATATATATTTTTTCACACTTACTGGGCCCGATTCAACATTGAATTCTCTAATTTTAAGTATTTCCTAATGGCTTGACAGAAAGAGAAAAAAATAGTTTTGTATGAGGCTGTCACGTTTCATGTCATAAAATTTGACACTGGAGAGTCTAAAAAAATGAGAAAATTCAAAGTTGAATAGGGCCCATTATCTATATTTCAGCCAACACAAAGGTTGCTTATAAATCTATACATATAATAAAATGGTAGGAAAGTCAAAACTGTACATTGAATATTTTTTTTAAAGAATACTTGGGGTATGATCTACAATCGAAACAGAAACAAAAAATATAGTTTTTAGAATTTTTGTCTGTTTGTCTGTTTGTCTTTCCGGGATAAACTCAAAAAGTACTGCATGGATTTACTTCAAATTTGGCATGAAGATAGTTAAGAAGTCGGGTCAACATATAGGCTACATATTATCACGCTAGCAGTGTTATAATCGTAGGTGCGTTTGGTGGTGCATAGCGTTCACGCAGACGACGTCGCGGGCAGCAGCTAGTAAATAATAAATAAATAAATAAATATTTCTGACATTCACATAACATTATCTAGCCCAAATTAAGTTTCTTAAAGGATTTGTGTTATGGATACTAGATAACTGATACACTTAAGAAATATATAAACATATACATATTAAATAAATACATATTTTTTATTAGAACAAACATAAATAAACATATAAACTTCCATGACTTGACGACTAATATCTGTGTTCATCACACAAATATCCGCCGCCACCGGGATTCGAACCCAGGATCTCTGGCATAGAAGGCAATGTATGTTACCGCTACACCAGCCGGTTTAATTTTTTTTCTTGAAATATTTCATTTGTTTCGAGTGATAAAGTGTTTTTATTATTAGATACTATTATCTATTTTCCGGTAACAGTATAACAATAGTTAAGTAAGTAAGTAAGTTCCTACGACCTGGCATGGCTCCCTATACTTAGTTATTTTCTAGAAATTAATGTTACTTAACACTTTAAATGATTGTTAAAACACTAATTAATTAAATTAGCTGTAAGTGTAAAATTATTAGTATTAATCTTTTAGTTATTTATAAAATATACGGGAAATATAATGTAGGTTGGGTACACTTCAATTCCTTTAAACTCATAAAGTTAAAAGATATCCTTGAGTGAAAAGTAATTGTTTTAATTAGCGTCCAGTAATTTAAGTGCATCATAATATTATTGACATCAACTACTGTTTTTAATTCACAAAAGAAAGGTGAGCCCATAAAGTGTACCTAGGTAAATTTCATTTATTTTAGTTTAGGAAATAGTTATTTCCGTACCATCCGGTAATTTTAGATATTTAAAGCGTCTGTGAGGGCGAGATTTTTTTTCATTCTTTCATTCATACGACCGGCTGGTGTAGCGGTAACATACATTGCCTTCTATGCCAGAGGTCCTGGGTTCGAATCCCGGTGGCGACGGATATTTGTGTGATGAACACAGATATTAGTCGTCAAGTCATGGATGTTTATATGTTTATTTAAGTTTATTCTAATAAAAATATGTATTTATTCAATATGTACCTATGTTTATATATTTCTTAAGTATATCAGTTATCTAGTATCCATAACACAAGTTCTTTAAGAAACTTAATTTGGGCTAGATAATGTTGTGTGAGTGTCAGAAATATTTATTTACTATTCATAAGGAGCAACGAATTTTGATCTTCGGATATACACATAAGATCCTGAAATCTCCATATCGTTATGGAGTTTACAAGGGTGAAGCTGCGGCAAATTTCTTTTCAGTTTCATTTAGTTTTTATATTGCAGATGTTAAACGAAACAATTTTTTATAAAATCAATCTATGTTTCTTCATCGGCGATTAAACCGGCGTTAGACCATTTTACCGAAAGCGTAGGAACGTAGTGCATGTCCGTCCTACCTACGATTATTTTCTAGGAAACAAACGATAGTGACCCTAAGAGGCAGTGTCTGTGATGGAACTCCTCTCTTAGATAGGTAGGTACTATTTTTTTATTAGCGCGAGGGCGCCAACCCAGAAATAAGATTAATTTTACGTGTGATCTATCCCCCATTCAATAGGGTGAGTGAAAAACCCAGAATGCCTCGGTAATCGTCTTGATCAACGATCTGAGACCTTAATCTACGGTCGGTGAGACCTCCTACTGGCGGAAACAAGCTGTATCAATGTACGGTGATTACTGAACATGCTTGTTTTTCCCCTTATTACACTAATAGTCAACAATTGATTAAGACTAGTTATTTTTGATGCACTCCATTTATGTTATTTGGAGGAAATCGGTTATAGGATTACCAAAGTAGTTCATACTGTAGTTCATATTGTTAGCGCAACATTAGTTTTCATACCTTTCAAAATCAAACCAAAGATTCTCATTCTTAGAATACAGGAGGATTCGGTTGTAATCAAAATAAGCGTACACACGCCAAAGTGGTCGTATAATATATATTTTTATATACAGGGTGACTGGTGGATCACTTTTAAAATTCAAGGACTTGATAGTTTGAGATACACTAAGAGAAAAAAAAATAATAAAAAATAAATACTAATTATTTACTAAGTAAACTTAACCGAAAGTTAATGAATTCATTACACAACGCTTGGTAACATAAGCGTAATGCAATAGATACGGGATCTGTGTGCTTGTTGACGGAGGTAGAGTGTCGGGAAAAGTGTAGTAAGGTCCCTTTATTTATTTATAGGGATTTCTGGTAAAACATTAAATACCTACTTTTATTACGTCTGCTAGATTTCTATAGAAAAAGCTGTAGCTTTGTAGGTACCTATTTCTTAACTTATTTTTCAACACACTTGCTCGTAAAGTGAGCGTTATTCTATTGAATTTAGAACTATAAACTGGGCTATAAGTCACGCGTGCATAATATATTATACCCTAGTGCATAATATAATGAATCCTACAAAGTTGAATTGTACCTTTGTGCAAATTACATGCGAGTAAACAGAGCATATTTTATTGGTCCGGGTTATACATTAAATATTTTCCGAAACAACAAAGAGGTTTTATACCACTTCAAATCCATATACATTTTTAAATGTTTGCGCCTTATATTAGTAAAACAAATTTGTATATCAAACAAATTATTCACAATTTACAATAATTTGTTATATACATACATACATACATAACTTCACGCCTGTATCCCATATGGGGTAGGCAGAACACCAGAGGTAATAAAACCATCTGATGTCACGTTTGACGAATTTGGAGGCATTATAATAGTGGAGAGAGACTATTGCAGTGACAGAGGGCCAGCCTATCGCCCACAAAAAAGCCTCCCATAACACCTCGGTCCCTTAACTGACTTTTACAGTATGCCCGGGAAGAGAAGCAGCTGGCACATTCTATGTTTTTCTTTCGCTCCCAGTCCAGCATAGAAGAATATTTGATTATAAAATATTAAAATATTTGCATTTACCACTCCAAATTAAACATTTTCACTTAAAATAGGCTGTATATGCTATACAGACATTGACACATTTGGCGGAAAAAAAAACTTACGCGCATGCGCGAGGTTCGGCGCCATTTTCCAATCACAATTCACAGCTTTGTTATCAAATGTGTTTGTTATTTTATGACCACGTATGTCTGTCTTTTACTCACAAGTGTGTTGAAAAACGTCGTATGTAACTCGTGAGCGTTGCTAATTACAGTCTCGGCTCATTATAATCAAATCACAGCCTCGACTGTAATTAGCAACTTCGCTCACTTGTTACATAATATACTATTCACTATGTGAATTCTGATTAGTGTGTATCAACATAAATTGTAATATAAAAAAAGAAGTTGCAAGATATTGGTATTGTTTAGTGTTTTTATTTTGTGGAATCACTTTATTATCATAATTATACGCAATTTATAGCTGATTGTTCGTTTTTATTTGGGTAGCCAAGGTTGTTCACCAGACGGTATTAGTAGGTACTTTGATAATAACTGTGAATAAAATGGAATTAATTTTTATTACTCATCGATTACGTTGCTTGTATCTGGTGTTTTATAATTTAGATTATATTATTTTAATCCGTACTTGTAATGATGCAAATAAATTGATTTATTCAACACTTGCTATTCCCACTTATATCCTATATACAACACAGAAAAACACCTAGAGTCCTGCATGATAAATATCTGCAAATTGTACAAACAGCAATATGAATAATATGCAACTACAGAGACGCACAATTGCTTATTACAATCTTACTAATATAATGAATGTGATGTTTGTATGTATGAAAGGATGTTTGTTTCTCAATCACAGCAGAACGGTTCAAAGGTCTTGGATGAAATTTGGCATAGTGATAGTGGCCAATATTCCCAATTGTGCGGATGGGAATCTATAGTCAATACAGGGCTGATTTGTAGTCACCAGCCAAATTGAAATGTTAGTTTCTTTGATAGGATATAAACGTAACTGTATATTTATTTTAGTATAGTTCAGTACAAAATAATAAAGATACGGCACCACAAACTTTTATGCAAATAGTCGCTGTTGATGAACAAAGCTACTAAGACGCGGCATTTCTTTGATAATACTACGACGTAGTACTACAAGATGCTTTGTAGAAGCGCGTAGTTGTCTTGTATTTTAATGGTAATTTAGAGTGACCATTAATTGCTTAATATGTTAGCGGATATATTTATTTCTTTGTAAAAAAACGAATACTTTTTTTTTAAGAAAAATCGTTTCTATTTGGCCGGTGACGACAAATCAACCCTGTATAGTCAAGCGAAAGGGTTGCTATTTAAATTTTTGAAAGCTCATTATCTCTAAAACCATTAAGTAGTCGGAGTTCAAAGGATATTATTCCATTTGACTGTCTCTTGAGTAAGTTTACAAGCTATCAAGAATTTCCTACAGAAGTAAAAGTTACGTGGGTACCAAAACCGCGTGTTGCTAGTGTGTGTAATACTAACTTGGCAGACTTGGTTAATTTTTTTAATAATAATAATAATAATAATAATAAATCTTTATTTCGGACCAGATCCATAGTGTGTTAGTAATACAATTTCTTAACCTAGTATTAGTATTATTCTAATTATTGAATTTATGGTAATTGTTTAATTATAAATTATTAAAATCGATTATTACAAAAAATATAAGTTTAATTATTTTATTTTATTAATTTATAATATGCACGCCTCTGCGTACCAGCAAATCAGTCCAATGCCTTATGAAAGGTCCATCAATTTTTGCACTAAGATTACTAAGGATGCTGTTGGAACTACTACGGACTCGCCGCAACATAGACGCAGCTCGCTTCCGTATTATGGCATAGAAATCGTCAACTCTAGCTTCTGCAAACATTGCCGAGGCGCTACAAAACCGTGGCAGTCCCAGCAGGATCCTCAGAGCATTATTGTACTGGATGCGCAGTGCGCTGAAGGCCTTCCGCGTGTACCTGACCCACAGGCTGCACGAATAAAACGTTTGGCAAAAAGCCCTGAATAATGTAACTTTAACATCCTTAGTGCAGCGTGAAAATCTGCGGGCAAGCATATTGCATCGAGCTGCCAACGCCCTGCGCTCCCTGTCAATATCAAGGTCATCTGTGAGACGATCGGTAAGCACATGGCCTAGGTATTTAAATTGAGGGACAACCCGTAGTGGTGTTCCGCATAGTCTGACAAAAGGCACGTTAGTAACTGTCTTGCTTTGCGATTTAAATATTAGAATTTCGCTTTTGTTGACATTATAGCTCAAGCCATGTGCCCCCACATATCTCTCACAGATAGCCACCAACCTTCTTAATCCATCTATAGACGGACTGAGCAGCACCATATCGTCAGCGTAACTAATGTTATTCATCATTGTACCATCAATGGAGCACCCAACCATAGTGCTGCTCAGTTCGCGGATAAGACGATCAACGTAGACATTAAATAGTCTTGGTGAGGTCAGTCCTCCCTGCCTGACTCCGCACTGTAAACCGTAAGACTCAGAGTGATTATTGTCCCACTTTATTGTATTCTTCTGATTTGAGTACCAATATTTAAAGATATTTATGAGCTCTGTAGGAAGGTTAGTCTCATCCGATAGTTTTCTCCACAGTAAGTCGTAGGAGACGCGGTCAAAAGCTTTGGACAGGTCAAGAAAACAACCATAGATTGGGGTTTTTCTGTCCGTATAGTATCGAACAGTTTGCTTGAGGCAGAGGATTGCACTCTCCGTTGACATCCCAGGTTTGAAACCGAATTGTAAATCATGTAATTGAATACAAGCCTCCAACCTAGTGTCAAGCAAACTGTCCAGTACCTTCCCGATAACCGGCGCTAAAGAAATGGGCCTGTAATTATTTTTATCGGACGAGTCTTTAGATTTATTTTTAATTATTGGAACAACTACAGTTTTCATAAGGTCAGGGGGCAGGTAGGAGTGCCCTATGCAAAAGTTAAACAGCATTGTAAGTACTCTCGGCAAATGTACACCAGCGTACCTAAGGTGCTCTACACTCAGACCGTCATGACCGGGTGACTTGCCCCGTTTCATTTTATGAATTGCATTTTTAATGTCTTTAACCGAAAATCGCGAGTGAAAACTTCCCAGACATGGGGTTCGCGTGTCATTCGTATTAGATTGACTTATGGTCAGAGGTTCCACGTTAAACTTTGACTTTTAAACATGTTAGCTATTTCTTTACTATCAGACAAACCTTCCACGTTCTCGGGTAAGTTAGACTTGGGGTTTAATGAATTGGTAAGTTTCCAAAACGCGCTAAACTTTTTCTCATCATGATGTGTCGCTATTATGTCCATTTTAATTTGGTAACTGTGATCCTGACACCATTTCAATTTATTTTTAAAAACTTTTCTAGTGAAGTTCATTCTCTCAAATAAATGTCCCGACCTTGGCTTTCCATAGAGCACCCACATTTGAAAACCAAGCCTGGCCTCACTGTGAGCCTGCTTGACATGTTTATTCCAACCCGTAATATAACGTTTATACTTTTTATACACCAACTTACGACTAGAAACAGCAGCCATTTGTAAACTGGACATTATTTTACTATACAAATTATCAATAGTAAAATAATGTAATTAAATTAAATATCTACAGTTATTTTTAGTTAATATTATAGTAAATCATCATATGGTGTCATCATTGTATCAGATTTTTTACGGTATTTTAGAATAGTGTTAAAAACTTTCTTATTTGCTAGAGGTAGTAGGTTCAAGTTTAGTTTACTTTCTTGCTTTTCTTTTTGGTTCGATAATGTGTTGTGAAGGATAGCTGGGTATATTAATTCATGTTTATTTGTAAACAGACAATTCAGTTTAGTAAGTTTTTATTGTGTGATGCCTCCGCGTGTGTTAGTTATATCACAATTGCCTTCGAATATCAGCGTTGCCTTAACCTGACTATAAATACCCTTTTAGAGTGCGGCGGCGGCCGTTGTGGGAATGCGTTCCTGACAGCTACTTATGTCCACTGAATAAAGTTTATTTCTGATTCGAAAGTTAAAAAAGCTATGATTTTGACAGCTGTCAGGAACGCAAACTCCTACCGGTCGCACTTTAGCAAAAACTCTATTAGGTACAGTCTGTAACAGAACAATGTATACTACCCGGTCTCCCGCACACATACAATATGAATGCATATTGTATGATTAAAAGACGTTTAAAAGCGCAAAAGTGTAGTAGTGGTGCCAATAAACAATCTTAATTCATTACTACACATTATTAAGTTTTTGGATTCGTAGTCGATGCGAACTTTTGCGCACTTTTCAACCGACTTCCAAGAGAAGTATGTTGTATGTTTGTTACCTACGCGATGATTTGGTCAGCTATGAATTAATGATTAGTGTTACACGTGATAGAGGATACTTCAGAGGTGGTCCGATATAAATTCAATCGATATCGATAGAACAGTTTTTGAAAATTTGTGAATTTTCGAGAAAATATGTATGAAAACTGAGAATATATGCGTCGATGGATAACCTTATAAGTACTTCAGCCAAAGTCTAGACAAGGATAAATGTTAGTGAAGACGGTTTTCAACTGCTCTGCATTCGTTCATTATAAAATTTATTTTAGTTACACAAAGAGACAGTAAAAACTGATACGGAACAGATATATTTTATTCTCAGTCACGAGTAAATTTATACGAGGTTTGTTTCTTTCACACATTTAGAAAATGTAAGAGAGCAATATTCCACCTATCAGCACTGGGCCAGCTTGGTGCTTTATGGCCTTTACCTTCTTGTCAGCCCTGCAGTGGACTAATGTTAAAGGGTTCTTAGATTCCATAAAAAAAGTTGAAAATTGTTTCTCACGTAGGTGCGCATTGATGTAGTGAGCGCAGCGAGCAAGTATTCGAATGCTAGATGAAAGGATTCTATTCCCGTTGCATAACCAAAGTCTCTAAATTCGTCTTTCACCAAAACCACTTAATCACATTTATCACTAAACGTATTTGAAACACCGTTCTGTAATTTTCAACTTCAAACAAATGACAGAAATACTGACAACTTAAATATGTACGTTTAGCGTTAATTCTAAGTATTTAGCTACTGGCTTTGGTGCGAGACGGCCTAATAGTGCGTACAGATTGCTAGTACTGTAACTTACGCAACGTGCGCAGAATGTTACATTACAAATCCCATTACAGCAATCTGTACGCACCATAAGACCGGCCGATGTTTATTTTGCATATTTTAGCTTCTCTTCTGTACAAATATTAACATTGTATCCAAATTTGGTTAAACAAATACACTTTTATAAGATTATTTCTTTATGATATGATATCGCTGCTTACCACTCGAAGATGCAGATGTGTCAACACTTGTGTAACCCTCACTCGTTGCGCGGGTTCCGTACAGTTCATTTTTCCAAAAATAAAACTAAACACTCCACTAGCATTCACACCTTTCAAGTATCGATATTTATCCCAAACAGGCGGATCGAACACATCACTACTTTCAACGCATTTCTTCTTAACGTAGTCATAAGCGTTTCCGAAAGGACAGCATTTCCGAACGCAAGTATTTTTCATACAAACACAACCTCTTTGGGTATTCGTTTCAGTGTCTATGTAATACTGCCACTTATTATATCTTTGTCCTTTAAAATAAATATCTCCATTCGGCAGATGGGTGCCTTTCGATATATCGATACTTTCGTCCTCCGCGCAAATATTTTTATCGTATGCCACCGTGAAAGTGGCGAGCAATAATAGATACGTCCATTTTAGCAGCATTGTGAAATAGAAATGTCTGTTTACTTATTTTTGTCGGTCATTTTGATTAATAACTGTAATTCGGGTGACGCCTAACGGGTTTTTAAATGTTGTTTTTCACCTCACTGTGGTAATACAATTAAAAGTTCTGTAAAGACGGGTTTGTTAACCAGGGAATTCCGCAAGGTATATTTATAGTAAACAAGTCATTTCACGTGGAATCACGTCTAATTCTTGTTTTTAGTATATTTTATTTATAATTTTGCATTTATGTATGTGAATAAGTACCTATACGTTTTTGTTTATGCGGAAGTTTTTCTATTACAGTAGGTATAAAACCTACTGAGAATAATTCTGTTTTTAAAAATTACGCATAAGTATTTAGTAAGAATTGTATTCTTTTTTTAAATACTTACCAGATTCGAATTTATATGTCAAAGATTGTTTTTGTTTTTATTTTTTAGTTCTGGTTTTTTGACTTCGTTTAGGTATTAATAACACCAAACAGGTTTAATACCTGTTTCAAAATATGCCATCTCTGTCTAACTAGATTTCCTGTATCAATTGGTCTGTATCAGATATTTAATTAAATTACTAACTTGAATAGTAGCAAGTAAAATAGTCTAATTATTTACGTTTAAATAATTTCCGTGCTCAATGTAAAAGTCATCTAGTTATCCTCATAATTATAATATAACTTGCATTGAAAATGAAAATCAAACCGATTTTTAATTGCAAACCATTTTTAAACTTGGAATTCCCTGTTTAAACATTCCCAATCACTATTAATATCACACTAATCACTTCCTGATTATCGCTAACTAACTTTCTAAGTCACTCACTAAACTTTTATCACGAACGTAACTCGTTTAATTCTCGCGGTTTTCTCGACGTGATCTCGCGAACGAGCACTCACTACGGGTTCTCGCAGCTGACTATAGAGCAATCGAGTATCGAGTTAGACGGACAAGTCTGTCGTCTGGTTGTGCGATCGTGATGGTAATTAAGTATGACAACACGTGAAGTATCTAAGTATTCCATTGTTGAAGGAGTTCGAACATCTTCTTCTTGTTTACCTGCGTTGTTCATTATTAAACAATAAATAAAGTTATTATTGGTCATTAAGGTTATTTTTAGTCCTGGAGCCCTTTCGGCTTCACGTGGTGCACCGACGTACATTTTGAAGGCAAGAAAATGAAAAGTGCTTTTAAGTTTTTTATTTTAATTTTGTAAATGGCATAGGCACGTTCAGCTTTTGTTACTTATTAAAAACTTTGTTTTTTAAGGTTTTCTGGAAGAAATCGCTATGCAGCGATAGCGCTACACAAGTGTTTGTTATCTGAATATCGTCGTAGGGTCAATATTTAGAACAAAATATAAATATTATATTAAAATAAATATTTATCACATTCACATCACATTGTCTAGCCTAAATTAAGTGTCTAATAACTGTGTTATGGTTATGGAAGGTCAAGCTTTTATTGCTATTCCAGAAGGCTGTTAATATACACAAACTTTCCCTTATTTATTCCCGTTGAGATTGGAAAATAAAAATCCTGTGAGTGGTAAAGAAGAAGGCGGACAGACAAAGACAAGTAGACAATTTTTATCTCGGAGATTTCACCTAATTTTAATGAAAATGATTGACAAAATTTTAAAGCAATGTATCAATAAGTGAATTAAAGGGTTGGTACTTTATCTTCACTATTAACTTTAATGTCGCGTTTGTTATTTGTTTTGTTATAAAATGGTTCATTAAAGAAAGGAATTGAAAATGGCAGCACTTATCATGTTCTCGCGCGTACGGTTAGTAAAAAAATATTTCAGTTTAATAAAGTGTTATATTTTATTTTTATAGTAGGAAAATTTAAATATTTTTTCATTAATAATTATTTTATAGTGATAGCGATCCGTCAGCACATAGAAGACATGCATTGAGATTTGTTGTCCTCCTGTTTTAAAAAAGGTCGTGCGATCGCATGAAAAACTTGCTCGAAATGAAATGTATGTATAAATGAATGTATAAAAATCAATAGTCATATTTTTTTGGTTATAACATGTTTTTATTTTTTTTAGTTACGAAAATCTTTTAGTGTGGTCTACGCATGTTAGCATTATATTATTAGCAAATAATCACAAAATATACAGTTTCAAACTTTATATTATGTTAGCGTGTCCCGCCTGCCGCTACTATTTTTTATTAAAAATATTATTTAACAGCTCTTATAGTCTTATGTGCTTGTGTTGTGCGTTTTAGATGAAACTTACTATATTCCGCAGTCGGGTTTTTTATTGTATGTAACTACATACTTATTTAAATTGAAAAGAGAAATGATTTTTTTGCTAATTGTACTAGCTGTCAACGTAAGTGCATGCTGTGTTCAAAACTTGCTTGATATTGAGAATCATGAGGGTAGTTTTGAGTATTGCCGTCCGCTCATCGACTACGCTGGCCGCGCTCTTAGCGATCACATAGGTCGATTTCACCAAATTAGGCGGCCAAAAGTCGATTTCCAAAAATATTGTATTTTATTCAATAAACAATTACCTGAGGTAGTACACGGTTCTGGGAATACAATAACACCCTTCCCAACCTTCTAGTATGCGCTAGATGCAATCTACAGGTAGTCGGAATTCGATAGTCGCTTAACGTGTACGTGTCTGTTCTCGGCGCTCCCAAAATCTCATCTTTTTAAAAGTGCATTATTAGCCGCGGAATCCCGCGGATCGAGATTTTAGGAGAGTTTAAAACTTTGAAGTCAAAATAGAGAAAAATCTTATGTTTGGGCTATTTGTTAATAATTCTATTTATTTTTGTTTTAGGTCAGTCTAGTGCCTCGGGTTGTAAGATAGTGACTCGAAAATATCTGTTTGATATCTGTTTGTTTCCAAACTTACCAAGTTTTAGTGAAAAACTCGATTTTTACGAAAACTATCTGATACTTCGTTACGGAACCACTAAAGACAGTAAAAAGTGTTTGAAGCATAGATTTTCGTATGTGAAGTCACAAATGAAACAGAAGTGGATAAAAGCGAACAAACACAAAGAAAATTTTATTAAAAACAACCAATCTTGGTTAGAAGGAACCTTTGAAATTCCAGTGGAATCGCCCTCCCCACAAGGTCGACCAGCAAAACCTTTTGGAGAATTAAGTGAGCGCAGCAAAACTGAAGAAGTTTCGCGCCATTTTAAATGACGAAGTTATTGTGCACGCTGCACAATCAGTTTTACAAACAAGTGGTCACAGGGATAATAAATAAAATAAATAAATGTTCGTGGAAGCCAACCTAACTAAAAGGCAATACGCAATTATAAGGGCAACAAACCCAAGGCATTACACTTGCTATGACCTTATGTTAAAAGCACAACAAGATGTTATCCACCAAAAGAATCATTAAGGATTACCGCCACTAGTGCCGAAAGCAATATACAATGCCTATAGGACCTAACCGTGTCGCGCCTTGCAACATTCCTAGAAGAGGTGCTAATTACTCTTAACAATGAAGAACGAAAATCACTTATGATTATTTGCAAATGGGGTTGTGATGGTTCTCAACAATCTAAATTTAAACAAAGATTCGACAATGAGACCGAATGTGACGGTAATATGTTTATGAGCTCTTTTGTGCCCTTGCGCATAGTTTGTGGAAAAGAAGGAAGTAAAATTGTTTGGAAAAATCCAACTCCATCCTCTCCCCGTTTTTGCCGCCCTACAATTCAGATACTTAAAAGAGTCTACAGATGTTACAAAAGATGAGATAAGCTATGTAAAGGACTCTATAAAGTTGCTGAGAAACACCAATGTCACCTTAAAAGACATGGAATTTGTATTTGGGCACACATTAAAAATGACAATGGTTGATGGTAAGGTGTGTAATGCTGCCACAGACACCAAATCAACCTCACAGTGCTACATATGTGGAGCTACCTCGAAAAACTTCAATGACTTGAGCAAGAAGACTGCTGTAAGCCCTTCAGTTTTAGAATTCGGCTTGTCTATATTACATGCTAGAATTCGGATTTTCGAAAGCATTATTCATTTAGCCTATAAGTTACCTGTGCGGAAATATAGAGAAAGAAAAACTGAAGAAGAAAAAGCTTTGGAAAAACAACGGAAGTCCGAAATCCAGGAAAAATTTCGTAATGAAACCGGACTACTAATCGATATGCCAAAAGCTAACTTTGGCAACACATATGATGGCAACACGAGCAGGAGGTTTTTTGAAAATCCAGAGCTAGCTGCCTACATCACTGGAATAAGTTTTCAACTAATTTATAGGTTAAAAGTTATTTTAGAAACGATATCAAGTAGTCACGAAATCGACATAGTGAAATATGACGAATATGCCTACGATACAGCAAAATTATATGTCGAGCTATACGGATGGCACCCAATGACACCCACCATGCATAAAGTGTTAATGCGTGGTGGACAAATTATACAAAACTCCCTACTTCCTATTGGTCAGTTATCGGAAGAGGCAGCAGAAGCCCGAAACAAGCACTTCAAATCATATCGGCTTAACTTTGCTAGAAAGTTTTCGAGGGAGGAATGTAATTTAGATGTATTTGATAGGCTTTTATTAAGTTCCGACCCCCTTATTAGCTGCATGAAGGTAACAAAGAAACCTTCACGCAAAGCATTCCTCCCAGAAACAATAGCCTTATTGATACCTGCCGAACCTAATAAAGAAGTAGCGGAAGAATTCTCCGAAGATGAAGAATAATAATAATACGAAATAAAATAAAATAATATAATTCTATATTTATGTTAATAAAATATGTTTGATATTTGAGTTAAATGTTATGTCAAAAACTATATCTTATACATATTTTTTTAAGATAAAATATTTTTTTTGTTTGAATTTTTTTTTATTAAAACTAGGTGTAAATTTGAAAATAAACCTTGTTTTTTCTAATTACCGGTGTTTTTACTTTATATATTGTATGTCTGACCATAATACACAACAAAATATTTTTGGCCGCCTAAATTGGTGAAATCGACCTATGTGCTATGCTAAGTAGTAGTAATGCCTGAGGCCTCGACGCGTAAGACAGATGCAACCTATGCTCTGCTGTTTGTTTGAAAATAACTCTTATATTGTGCTGTGTAGTCTGGAATGTTTCCAGCCATTAGTGTAGGAGTGTAGAAGACGTTCTTCTATCTCCCAAAATCGTCCCTGCTGAGAATCTGCGGTGCCCGCTTGCTGACTGACCATCCTGAGGCGTTGCTGTGTATGGAGGTGAGTGGATGCTTATTCTTTGCTGTCCTTGTGATTTTCTACTGATTTTCTGATAAAACGCAGTGGTCCACTAAATCGAAGGAAAAGAATTAAAACTAAATATATCTCGTGGCTGTGTGCTAGGTATATAAACCTATAATCATTTAGGTCTATACCACACATGCCGCCATTTAAGAGGCGTAGCGCCAGGCCCCGGTAGCTCAGTTGGAAGAGCACTCGTCCGGCAAACGAGAGGTCCCAGGTTCGAATCCTGGTCGGGTAATTTTTATTTATCACATTTTTCATTTATTTAAGAATAATTGAGCATTTTAAATGCAAAAAACTTAAAAACATTATTAAATGTTACAATAATCATATACAATATGACTTATGGTAAGAGTGGAATCTTATTATGGATTCTATGTTTCTAACATGGTTTATTAACACCTAATTTATTTTACTAATAATATAAATGTGAAAGTTTGGATGGATGAATGGATGTTCCTCAATCACGGCAGAACGGCTCAACAGGTTTGAATAAAATTTGGCATAGTGATAGTGTATCTACAGTCTGGAATAGCATAAAGGTTACTTTTTATCCTTTTCATACAGGGTTGATTTTTGGTCGAAATGGCGTAAGTAAAACCGCTCGATACAGCTAGTATAAAACAAAGTCATAAATAAAATATATGGCAGGAAGTAAATCTAATGCTTTCTTTCTTTAGGACATTCAACAAAAAAGTCTAGAAAGATAGAACAGTAACGTCCTCACGTCATGCCTTCCTGGAAGGACTCTGGTCACGACCAAGAAGTCCATCTAGGAAAGGACAAAGGCTACCAACCACATTTGGGGAGTAAGTATTTGTGGAAAACGAGAGAATAATTTTAAAATTTTGGCGAAGAATAACACGAGGAGACGGATGAAGAAGTTTGGGGAGAATATACCAGCATTCAAACAACATGACTTGTTGTTATGTATACCCTTCACCACTCACGATAAATCGAGACTGCCAAAAATTTCATGAATAAAAATACAGGAATGGCTTAAAAACAATAATATTGCCTTTGAACATTATATGGTATACGACACTCTTGTAGATCTAGCAAAGGTTCAAAAGACATTCAGCGATAAAAACGCAGCGTGCCAAATGCTAGGATGTAAACGGGAGCTGAAATAATGCACGTGTTGTTGTGATGAAAGTACACAGTAGGTGTTGACAAACTTTATCTATACCCTGGAAAATAGTTCAGTGCAGTAAAATGACAGTTCCAGTGTGCCCACCTTAGGGGAGAAAAAAATAGTGATGAGGTTTAAATGAATGAATGAAATTATTTTTTATAAATTATATCGTAATTTTTGGAAAACAAATACTTCAACTCACGGTAATTTTATTTCTAAATATTAAAAAAATAAAAAAGTTATCAAGTCGATTTTACTTCTACTGTTACCATTTTAAAGCACTAGGTATTTTTGATAACGGGCATTGTTCATTTTTTTTACCTATTATTTTAATTGTGTTATATTAATCTTTAACCTATTTCGGGAGAACAATGTGAACAGTTTTATTTTTAAGTGTGTCTATAAATTGATTTTATTGAATTAGTACGTAATGACGTTATCAGAAAGAAAACAGCTGCTTCTCTACCCGGGCATACTGTAAAAGTCAGTTAAGGGACCGAGGTTTTATGAGCGTTTTTGTGGGCGATGGGCTGACTCCCTGTCACTACAATAGTCTCTCTCCATCATTATAATACCTCCAAATTTGTCAAATGTGACATCAGATGATTTGAAAGCCTCTGTTGTTCTGCCTACTCCATTAGGGATAAAGGCGTGAAGATATGTATGCATGTATTGTATGTATGTACTTAATTGAAATTGTATAAAAAAAATGAAAATAAAATAAACTAACACTTCCCGTTTGCGTTCGCTCCCGAACGGTCGTGTCTGCGGCCGCTCCCGAGTGTTCGTATTGCGCTGCCCTTGTTCCCTCCCCCGCACTCGTGCGGGTCAGGTGCCAAGTTAAGCTCTTTCGGAAAGTTTTCTCTTGTGGAGGCTGTGTGGTGTCGGGGCTAATTCATCTGCCCTTTTCAGGGCGGACCCGACTGCTGCCGGCCGAAGCATCGCTGGTCAGGTGGATACGTAACCGTGCCAACGAAGCCTGATCGTCCGCCGTTCACCGGCAATAGGTCCGTACTAGGTCGTTTTCTTTTTCAGCGCAGTTTGTCTTCGTCAGACTTTCTTTCAGCCCAGCATTATGCCTCGTCACCCTAAGTGTACCGGAATTAATTGCGATCATTGCGATAAGATCTATCGTGATAAACAACATTTTCAGAGCGCCTTCGACAAAGAACGTTCAGATCACTGTGAGGTGGTCAAACAGTTCAATGAGTTGGTCGATGAATACAACCAAAAGGATAAGGAGTATAAAACCCTTTCCGCCGAAGTCAAGTCCTTGCGTAAAGATTTCAGTCAACATGTCGCCGAGAAGGAAACCCTTCTTTCCGAGAAGGATGCCCTTCTCACTCAAATCAATTCCTTGCAGGAGCAGTTATTTGCTCGTCCCTCGTCTTCAGAATTCAGTCAGTTGTCTTCAGATTTCAGCCAGGTGTCCAGCGATAAACAATCACTGGAAGCCCAATATGCAGCCGAGAAGGAAGCTCTTCTCGCTCAAATCGAGTCCATGCGAGAGCAATTGTCAGCTCGTCCTCAGGTCGCCTCTTCTTCTCAGGGGTTCCAAACCAATTCTCCGGCGTCTCCAGACCCATCTGAGTTCGTCGATCCTTTTTCAGATTGCATGTCGGTAGATTCTCCCGCATGCAAACGGAAAACTACCCCGCCGGGTAGTCATTCCGACTCCGCTCCTTTACTTCCAGAATCTCCTGCTCCGTTCACCGAGGTTCGCAAAAAGTCCAAGTCTAAGAAGAAGAAGCAAGATGCTTCTTCGACTTTATCTCCATCCGTTTCAGCTGCTCCAGCCGCTGTTCCTGCTCCGCAAAATATCGCACCGGCCTCTGCTCCTGCGCCTTTTGTTTCAGCGATCCCGGCGTCCCAGCCTGCGTCGCAATCAGATTCGGCTACGCCAAAAGTCAAGTCTCCGCCCCCCGTCTTTCTACGGGACAAGAGCCGCTGGACCGAGGTCTCAGCTCTCTGCGGTAGACACAATCCCAAGATCCAATATAGTAAGGCATCCAACGTGGGTGACTCTATTAAGGTCTTAGTCTGTTCCATTTCCGATTTCAGGAATCTTACTCGGCTTCTTGCTGATCAAAAGCTCGAGTACCACACTTACGCCCTCCCTGAGGAGCGTAAGATTCGTGCTGTCCTCAGGAACGTGCCGTTCGAGCTCTCGAACGAGCAAATCCAAGAGGACCTGTCTTCTCAAGGCTTCCCCGTCGAATCTGTGCACAAAATGCACAGCCGCCGAGGCAAGCAGTTCCCACTTGCACTAGTAATCCTAGCGAAGAGCCCGCAAGGGCAGTCCATTTTTAGAGGCAAGCCCACCGTGTGCGGTCTCTCCAACATCCGCGTCGAAGTTCCACACAAGCGTGGCTTCCCAGGTCAGTGCCACCGCTGCCAATTGTATGGTCATGCGGCGGCAAACTGTTTTGCTTCCCCTAGGTGCGTCAAGTGCCTAGATCCGCATGGGACTAAGGAGTGCTCTCGCACTCCCGAATCGCCCACCGCTCCGTCCTGCGTCTTGTGCGGCCAGTCAGGCCACACAGCAAACTTTCGCGGCTGCCCCAAGGCACCGCGTGCTGCCAGGGCTACCGTGAAGCCCATCGAGAACTGGAGAGAGCGACCGCAGCCTAGCTCGGACGCCCCTCCAGTCAGTTCAAAGGCCCCTAAGGCCTTTACTTCTATCGTTCCAGGTCAGCGCAGCCGGGTCGCGACTCAATCGCAACCGGCTGCCAAATCGGCTTCCCAGTGCCAGAACGCAAATGGTTCTCAAGACCGCATGGCGTTCTGGATCCAGCTCGCTCCCATCGACGAGATCCTGGCTTTCGGCGCCGCTCTCGACGCCAGCCCAGAGGGTTTCAACGGTGCTCTTCCGGTCCTAACCAAGTTCGCTCCCCTTATTAGGAAACTCCAGCAAGCTCAACGTTTCAAAACGTAGTCCTTCTTTCCAGCATTCCTATCTTAGAGTGAGTCTGATCACTCTAGATAATCTCTTAGTTTCAGCTTTGTCATTTCTGCTAGTCTTAGCTTCTGAATTTCTCGCTTTCAGTTCCTTTTGGTGGCAGCCGTCCGGATGCCGCTCACTGCGCAGCCTCTCTCTCCAATTGGCTGTCGCTCCGATAAATGATCAAGAACCTGAATTAAGGTAGGTCGTAAAGGGGGATGTTTAGTGGGTATGCTCGGCTTCACTGAGTGAGTCTCCACACTGTCTGGGCATTCTATTTTCCGTTAGCCACTGGGGTTAACAGCTTATAGAATGCCCATTCGTCCGTAATAGGATTCATCCTCCTCCCGCTAAAGCTTGCTTTACTGGTTAAATCTTGTTTTAGGGGGTGCCAAAATTTTCTGTGGCGGAAAAACAAAAAAAAATAATAATAATAAAAGCCTAACTACAATACAATTTCAATAAGAATAACATGTTTTTCGCTACTGCTGAGCTTTTTGATGGGACAACAGAAATTCTTTAAGTTTATTTCTAAATACATTTTTAGACTTGGAGTTTCTAATTGGTGGTGGGATGTTGTTCCAACATTTCCTAGCTTGGTAGCGAAAACTCCCTCGGAATGCCGTGGTCCTATGATGTTGAGTAGACATTTTATATTGAGCTGCTCGTGTTGTGTAATGATTGTGTGACGAGAACAAGTTAATTTTTTGAAAATGTTAACAAAACAACCATAGAGCTATAGAATTTCTTTTAAGTTTGATTTTTTTTTAAACGGCTATAAAGGCATAATACTTCGTCGATTTGATGCCATCAAGGTTAAATAAAGGTCAAATGTATTTCGTTAAAAATCTATAAAACCTCAATGTTTTTAAATGTTTTAAATCGAATAAATTGATCAGAAGTCAGAACCCTTATTTCTCGAAACGGTTTTTCATACGAAGTAAATAAAAAAATAAACAATGCCCATTCATTAGTTTTATTAAAGTTACTTTGAAGATAAAGTACACACTTCAAATTCCATTATTTTCTATACATTGCTTTAAAATATGCAACTCGAATGACAAAGATTCATTTATTTTCAATCTTTCTCATTGAGTTCTTACACTACGAAGTTTTAACTGGCATCATTATTTTTCGTTTTGACTTTTCAAACTCTCATTTTGCTGCATTTAATTATTTGCCAGAGTATAATACATATACCCTGGTAAATAATTCAATGCAGTAAAATTACAGTTTGCCACTTTAGGGAAGAAAAAATATTGGTATTGGTGTAAATTAATTTTTCAATGAATAATTTATCAAAATATTTTGACTTCCCAAATAGTATATACCTACACTACTTCAGTGATTGTTACTGCATTCACTACCACAATTATCCTTGATTATTCAACAAAATATATTTTTAAAAGGATTTTATAGCACTTAATTATACTTTGTGAATCCTGAAAACTTAAGAATGGAATAGCAGCAGGATAATAGTGGGTATTACTTTCCTTAATATTCTTTTAAAGTAAGTAACCGTTATGCTACGCTTAGTCACATCACATTGTACATGGGAAACCTGCTTACACTGCGCGTCACCGCCACAATTGTGATTATTACAAATCCTACAGATTCTACATACTTCTACTACGCATTTAAGAAAACCATCATCTGATACAATAGTCTAGTAGCCATTATCACCTATCACAAAACGATTGAACCCAACGTCACAGTATCGTTAAGCAAGCTTCCAATGCCTAAATACTGCTTAAATGCAAAAAAAGAAATCTAAATTGACAAAGATCAGCTTCAGACAGCCAACACACCCATTACAACTTTTTTTAATGAATCCCATGCAGGGCTATGATTGTCTCTGGGTGACGAGCAGGTTTATTTAGGCCGCAAGCTGGTCCAGTGCTGGTTGGCGGATGTCAGAACTTCCAAGGCGCTGAAATGGCTTCTGACAAGCCGGGACCGGCTGCTATACGTGCCCTCCGACGTCCCAGCCTTTTTTCCTATAGTTGGATGTTCATTTTCTTAAACAAAGACATAATTAGGTAAAAACATAGCTGTTCGGAATAGATCGCAAGCCTAAGTTGAAATCTACTGGTAGAAAAATACCTATATTAAAATTATTGTGATAATTTTACCGCAACCTTTAAATATTGAGCGGCCGAGTCGTCTTCGCTCACTAACGCGCCGTACTACGTTCGCAACGCGGATTTACACAGGGATCTCAAACTTCCAACCATCCAACAGACCCTTAAGGCCCTGTCCCTATCTCACCACAAACGCTGCGAAAACCACCCGAACGGGCTGGTGCGAAACACTGTCTCCTACAAACTCAATCCCAAGTCGTTTAAGCGCTCTATCCGCAGACCTAAGGATGTACTTTTTGATCCTCTTAACCAGCTCTCTCGAGATCTGGACAACCTCCTATCTGCCAGCCCCTAGCTGGTTACTGTAGTCGATTCAGCACGAAGTGCTTCCTATATCTACACGCGCAGCCTTTTTCCCAACTGGCTGTCGCTCAGTTCTTCGGTCGATTGTCGGTAGAAAGACAAAAGACCATACAGGGGGAGTTTAGTAAGTAAAGCGTCTTCGCTCTTGAGTGGACGACTTTCGTTGAGGGTTTGAGTAGGTAGTGTGCAAGCGTTCGTCCCTTACACAGTTTGAAAGTGCTCCCGCGGTGGTTTTTATGAATTTCTATAAACGCGAAGATTTGATTGCGCGTATTGTTGATAATTAATAAAAGAAACTTTTCGTGACGTAATTAAGTAACGCCGAGTGCTTTGTATAAGTTTAGTGATCTCCGGTTGTGACACGTGGAGTACAGGTGATACCTTTACAAATATTTATTTGGCCCTAATCATATTTAATTAGTCCTAGTTTTAGGTTGCCTTTAATTCCCTGCCAAGGGGACCCCTTATCCCTATACATACAGACACACCTACCACGTTGCACATGTACACTACTCCAGGTTATTAAGTAGTTTGGTAATTACTCCTAGAATTAAGCTATAGGATTTCACGCATAACTATTATTAAAACAGAGTTTATATCGTTGGTTTGCCGATTCCGATCTGTTCGATACAATAGCTACATTTACACGTGGATATGATTGCAGCTAAAATAGGTCTGTAGGAACTGCATACCTAACCAGACAAGATCTTAAAAAATGAACTCTATTTTAAATAAAGTGACTTCCACGCTAGGAACAGATGCACAGGTAATAGATAAAATCTCTTTATTTGTAGGTAATATATTCATGGTTTTTCTTATAAAGGCGCTATGTTGCATAATTGATGCTGTGCCACCATGCGGGCAGGCGCGATTTGGAAAAACCCTGTAAGCAAATATCCAATGCATACTTAATTATGTGTTATATGTAGTATTAGTCGTACATTGATATTTTTTATTTATAATTATAAACTTAAGGCAAGTTTAGTGAGTAAAAAGTAAAATACGTGATCGAATCTAGTAAAACTCTTTTATTTGAGCTTTATTATATTTTTAAAGATAAGAATTTATAATAATAAAAAAAAATACAGAAATGATCATTCATGTAGGTAAATATTTTTAACCTACAAAATGAGACAAAAGTAATTCTTCAAAACACTATTTTTCCTTCCTTTTTTAAATCACTAACAAAAAGATAGGATGTTTAGCTTAAAATATTTTGTTTATGTAAGTACTTAATAGTCCTTTTCGCTATATCTATCTAAATATTTGCAAGAGCATCCACTATGGAGTTTTACTTGAAGCTTTTCTACGTGCCATTCTAATTAGTGCAAGTACGATTGGGAAGTTCTTGACCTTTTTTTAAATAAGTTAAACAACGTTATCTATCGCAAAGTTAAGTAAACATTAATTTCTTAATATATAGGGTCGCCTTATAATAGTCAATAATATTTTAATAGCAGATTAAGAATGATGAGTAAGTAATTATTAGGAAAAAAAAATTAAAGTTTCAAAATTCTTCTAAGTGATAAAAAATAAGTTTTTCTAAGTGAAAAAAGTTTAATAAAACGTTTCTAATCTAATCTATATAATCATTAAGTGTAGATCAATCTTCAATTTTACTCACAGAGTCTGAATTTTGAAATATTATTTTTTGAAAATAGTATATTATGCAACTAGTGAATAAAGAACGGATTTAAAGCGAGGGCCGTAGATGAGTTACGAGCAAGTGAAGGATTCTAACGATTTAATCACGAGCGTAGCGAGTGATTCAACTGTTAGAATCCTGAGCGAGGCGAGTGATTCATGGCCCTCGATATAAATTCGTACTTTATTCAGGAGTTGCATACTATACTTTATACCATGACTACGAGAAAAAAACATAATTTAAGCGAAAATAGAAATTTAATCACGAAATAAGAAATGTTACTCTAATTGAAATGGACATTAAAATTAGAGCAATGACACTTACTTTTCTTATAATTATCATTATCAAACACCAAAACAGTGAATAAAAACAAAACAGTGAATAAAAAGCCTTTTTATTCACTGTTTTGCGTGAATACACCAAAACAGTGAATAAAAACAAAACAGTGAATAAAAGGCCTTTTTATTCACTGTTTTGCGTGAATAAAATAAGCTTTTTAGCGTAGGTATGGTATAATAGTAGATTATGCATCAAGGGGATAAAGCAGTGTATTATGTCACGGGCATCATATTGAATCCTGAGCGAAATTAAGGATTCTGTTCTGAAGATGTTAATTTAAGATTATGGTAAGAATCCTGAATGAAGCGCGGGATTCAAGACTGCCCAAGACTAAGACACTGTTATCCCCGAGGAGCATACTCTACTTTATACACCACCTTGTAAGATAATTAGGTAATGAAACGCAGGAATTAAATCAAGTACTTAGGTATTTAATAATTTAGAAATTAAAGATAATATTAGAAACAATTGACCAGTTATGTAAAGATAAAGTGATATTTCTATTTGGTATATTCATTGTTTTCTGTTGTCTTCAACATTGAATAAACAGTCCATAGGCTGCTAGGTTTCTTTGTAGCAGAAAACTGTTGAAAATATACTAAAAGCAATGACTCCAAAATAATTGTCACGGCTTTTTTAGTTTTCCAAGCAAAGAAATCTTCGTAAAATTTCATGTACAAATGCTTCGATTTACACGGCAAAATATTATCGACGATACTATTTGCTTCATTTCTATTATCTTCTGGTGTTAAATCATCACTCGAGCTCGACATATTTTATTTATTTGAATACTATTGAAATAAAAACTCTGAAAAAATTTTCTTTTCACAAACCGCGCAATTTTATTTCTTATTTGTCTTTTTCAAAAGGCAAAAGAAACTGTCGCATACAGGTTTTTTACGAGGGTTTTTAATTTTTTTCTTGGTAGTCGTTCCAAATACAAAGGTACACAAACTTATACAGCCAAATTTAAAGTCCATATATTTTTAATTAGGCAAAGCAACTAGTCATACAGCCATGTCCATGTAGGCATTATTAAATTTCGCTCCAATTGACATTCCAAAATCAAATGACATTATAACCCTTAGGTTTAAAGTTTTGTTTATTTCCTGTAAGATACCTTTTTTAATCTTAAGGGATTAATATCTTGTTTTAGGTGGAGTTTATCTAATACATAATGCGAATTTTAAACAAAGGTGGTGTATAAAATACTTTTTCAGACGCACTCATCATTCCTAATCTGCTATTAAAATATAATTGACTTATAAGGGGACCCTGTATTTGTTCACACAAATAATTATGCGTATTTGTTATGAGTATGTTGGTATCTTAAATGAGTTTCATAATTTTAGGTGTATTTATAAAAGTTTAAAATGCTCTCAATTTGTACATTATTTTTTACTTCCAGCCTATTTTTATTAGAATATTTAGAATATTTACTAATATGACTTGAATTATTAAATAAGTTAATACATAAATATTAAAGTTACTTTAACGGCACCTTCAATAGGTTTCTTTATAATATGATAACTTTTAATCCTATACTTACGTAAATAATAGGTTTCTTATGAATTCGTAAAGCCCGGGCATACTGTAAATGTCAGTTGAGGGACAGAGGTTTTAAAGGCGTTTTTGTGGGCGATAGGCTGACCCCATGTCACTACAATAGTCTCTCTCCATCTTTACAATACCTTCAAATTTGTCAAACTTGACATCAGATGGCCTTGTAACCTCTGGTGTTCTGCCCACCCCACAAGGGATACAGACGTGACGTTATGTATGTATGTATCTTGACACCTAATTAATGAAGTTATTAGTAATGTAAGATATCGTTTAGGGACAGAAAGCTAATATAAAAGTTTTTAAGCCATAAATTTTAGAAACGGCATATTTGCCAGCTATAAATTAGAAAAAAACATGTTGGTTGTCCAGTTTCTATAATTAATTCCAAAGAAAGCAAATAGTTTTATTTTGCGTAAGTATTGTTAGAAGTTAGAGAGAGTTAAATTGTCGTTTTCGTTATTGCCGCCACTTCATAGTGTCTAGTGACAATATTCTATCTAAGCCTGTGTTTCTTCGCGGGTAAAATCACGCGCAACAGCTAGTGATTCATAAATATAAACTATTTCTTAATTAATTATTATATTTATTGATTATTCAAAAACTTATACCAAGGATGTGGTCTAAAACTCTAGTAACCGTTTTCTCAACATCTTAGAGATTTGAGAACGTATCATAGTATAACCACCTTTTTGTACCATACATTGAAGCAATAAATAGGATTTGATTTTGTTTTGATTTGAATAGTAAGAGACTAATGCTCGTATTACAGAACGAGACTTGATACTCGTTTCACGTAAGCGTTGTTCACCAGCTGATTCTTGACTTGAGCTTTAGTCTTATTACAAAACAATTATCAAAACCAGATTACCTGAAACTAGTTTCAAATATCTGACTCAGTTGATACTGGGTTTTCTTTGAAATAAATTTGTTTCCCATTACATTTAATAACAAAAACTAATGGTCTGTTACGTTATACGCAACGTTTAGATTATAATGTCTTATAAATTGCGTTAAATTCTATATTATATATGACAAAATTGCCAATGTTTTGAATTATTTATCTGTTTTTCGATAGAAGCAGTACGGTTAAATTATAACTGTCGCTTCTTTTTACTATGAAAATATATTTATAAATATCACTCAAAAATAATACGAAACATAAAAGCTAAATGTAATGTTGCCAACTACTAAGTAAAGTCACTTAAAATTATAAATTCCAATATAGTTTTTATTTACGAAAAGCAAGTTCAAACTTGTTTTATTAAAAAGTTCAAGTTGTTATAAAAATATTATCGTAATGGTCAATATCACTGAAAGGATCTATTGTAGTTAATACAGATCACTATTAAAGAAGGCACGAATCGCGTACCTATCTAGTTTTTCTCTAAGCCACAGTTCGCAACATCAAAAACTTATTTTGAAGTACGCTCAAGTATGGTAGACAGCACACTCAAGTGAATACAGTTGTGAAACTAGTTTCAATCATTGGCATATGCATAAGTAAAGTTCTATAATAAGCGTGAACACAGTTCAAATCATTTAGTACTCAAGTGATATCTGGTCATTGAATCTAGTATTAGGCAACGTTTTGTAATAAAGAAAGTCGTTGATACTAGTTTCAAAACTAGTATCAATACATGAGTACTGTTCTGTAATACGACCATAAGTATTCCATTCACACGACTTTACAAACACACTTATGAAATTTTACTTGCGAAACGCGTCGTGCCGTACGCGCGTACAATACGGACGTACGGTACGCGCGTAGCCACCTAAACTATAAAGCTCTCTGTTCCATAAAGCTCTCTTGCAGACCGTCCTCTAAAATATTTTAGTATTCAGAGCTGCGTTCGTGATTTCTAAAAATGGCTTCAAAAGTATTGCTTCAATTATCATTGTTGAAAGTTTTATGTTTATTGACTGGAATAATAGTTATATGAAAATAGATAAGAGGGAATATAAAATAAATCATGGTACATACCTCTAGCTTTTGAAATACGACATACATTTTTACGAAGTAGATAAGTATAGAATTTGGAATAGAGACTTATTTGTAAAGATGTGACGGTTTAACTTTTGTGAATTTAAACTACCCTAACATGATAAATAAAGACACATGAGTTTTTGGGGTATTTAAAGCCTTCATTTTTAAAAACACGAGAGTGAAGTGAATATAAGTATTTCTATGAAACGCTCGTAATGCATTTCACTTTAGATAAGTAAAGTTTATCTGCAATGCATTAGTTCTGCCGGTAATGGTCTCAAAACTCACTTTGTTTTATCTCCTGTTTCCTAAAGTAGATTGGTAAATAGTCGGAACTGGTTTTAATCGGATATAAAAGCTTTATTCACGTTAGTTTGGTTTGAAATTAAATTTGAAGATTTTTATCATAAGTTACTAAACCCGCGTTTTATATAATAGTATTATATGGTACTATAAAAGTCAGCACGTGGGCTTAGGAAGAAATTGGCTTTTCGTAGAACATTGCTGGAATAAATCACCACCGAATTGGTGATATTTGGCGGCAAACAGCTTATAAATAAATAAAACTTCTTTTTAACCGGATTAATCGCGTATAATTTATATTTTACATTTTAACTCGACGTTTCGGTGTCTTTGCAGACCCCGTGGTCACGAGTGACTGAGATGTCATTCGTCAGATTGACTGTTCAACAGAGAAGATGGTTGGAAACCATCACCAGCATGGGAGCCTATCTCAAAGATAAAACAGCACGACCTGAAACTCAAGACACTGTCAGCTCATTTTGTTATCCCTGAATGCTACGCTCGAAGACTGACAAATAGATGGAGATGATGTATAACTTTTTCCACTATCAATCTGACGTCTGCCACATCAGTCGCTCGTGACCACGGGGTCTGCAAAGACACCCAAACTTCGAGTTAAAATGTAAAATATAAATTATACGCGATTAATCCGGCAAAAAAGTAGTTTTATTTAAATTACTAGCTGTGACCCGCGACTTCGTCCGCGTGGATACCGTTTATAGAGTTGGATAAATAGTATTATTATATCCTCCTTGAAGTTAAAACTTACCTTATTCTAAATTTCGTCAAAATCGACTCAGTAGTTTAGCTGTGAAAGCGTTACTGATAGATAAACAGACAGAATTACTTACTTCAAAAACTGTTACAACATAGAAGTGTTCCGCAGTTTCACCTAGGTTTTGTGAAAAAGTATAGGTAGGTAGGTATATTACATAGATGATGCCTGCGACTTCGTCTGTATTGAATTAGTATTTCGAGTAGGTTATTTTCTTCTCCAAGGTCCTAACTATCTTTAATAACAAAAATAAAAATAAAGAATCTTCGCCCATATAATATATTGTATAACTCCTTACCACAAACATAGGTAGGTAACTATCTATTAGGTACATTACAAAGGCACATAGCGTTATAAACAAATCGGGTGCCAAAGTGCCTTAAATTTTAATATTGTCTTAAGTTTTCGCGATGACTATTATGTATGACTATTAAATAAAACACTTTTTAACCGGATTTATCGCGTTTATTTACATTTTAAATTTTGACAGTCACTCGTGACCACGGGGTCTGCAAAGACACCGAAACGTCGAGTTAAAATGTAAAATATAAATTATACGCCATTAATCCGATTAAAAAGTGTTTTATTTAATGCCTTCAATTTTACTTAATTCATGCAATATCTTCATTAATTATACTTAGTTTATTGTTATTCTAGGTAAAGCTAAGTAGTTTTTGCGTGAAAGAATAGTAAAAATCCATCCATCCAGCCATTTTCAGTGTACATACAATACTACCTATAGTTATGTATAGCTGCTTTTCACTGCCAAACGGCTAAGCCAATATTAATGTAATTTGGTATAGTAGTTAACACATATACGTTACTTTTTATTCCGAAGAAATCTACGGTTTCTGACTTCCAAGAGGCAGAAACGATCATGAAATAAACAAAACCTTGATTTCCATTTTATCTCTGTATGTACAGAAGGCAGTACATCAAGCATTACAAATCTGTAAAAATTTTTTACTTGAATTTGAACTCTATAATAAGTTAAAATTGGTTGGGGAAATTTGACAGGTAATGTAACGCTTGTTCCTTCTGTACCTACCTATATTAAATCGCGCAAAAGCTTGCGTTCGCCTCCCGCCTTTTTATACCCTACCGCGCCGCGAGCCGCGTTGAGCGCGACAACCGTTACGCAAAAATAAAATAATCCTTAGGGCGCGGACCCATGTCTGCGGTGCGACGCCGCTCGCCGCGCGGCGAGTTATTTATTTTCAAACAACTTGACCTTACTTAACCTTGGTTGGAAGCATTGGTTTCCAACGTTTTTTAAACATTCTGGCTGGGGCTTAAGCTTAATATTCTAAATGTAATAATTCTAAAGAGGTGTACTTTATTTAGTAGGTACTACTTTGTGTTTAATATATATTTATCACGTTTGCAACGTTTTAATACAAAAATAATGTAAGTATTTAAGTGTGACTCCACTTAATACTAAATTAATGGCACATGTTTATCGCATTTTATGAGTTCCTAAAAAAATACGTTAAGCTTAATTTTAAAAACAGATGTTGAATATTATAGGTACTTAATTTAGTATAACATAACAGCCGTGTGTTTCAACAATGGCAAATTTTTATCACGTAAAAAATAACGAAAAATTAAACTTTAATTATATCCTATTCTGAAGTGTCTGACTTATAAAGATCCAAAAAAAAAAAACAAAACGCAAAGGCACAACAAAAAACTATACTTCGTAGTTCGTACACATCAATATTGTATGGAAAGTTAAATACTTTTTGTCCATCTGAACACTCAGGCTGTGGAAGATTAGTAATAATAATTAATTAATAATAATCTTTGAAATCGATTATTGAGATATCATCTTTGATTATACGAAAGGTATTTTTCCGTTTGTAAGATTTCAGCCCTGTTACAAGAATGTTGTCTTGCGAAATGTCTTGTACACGGCATACGTATTTGTAAGTCTTTTTACCCCGCCCAGAACTAAATTTTGCCAAAACAAAAATGCCTTCTTCGGGGAGCTCTGAAACTCTGAGCTCTTCGGAGTGGATGGCATTTCCGTAAAACTAGCCGCTGTTTCTATTGAAGTAGATGCCACTTCCGTCGAAGTAGATGCAATTTCAGAATATTGCTCATACGTTTCATTAGTAATATCCAAGTCATCGCTATGCTCTGTTGTTAGCAAGTTTTCCTAAAAAGTCTTAGCGTCTTCATCTGACGAATCATCTGCCTGATAGGAACAACTGCTGTTGCTGTCAGTTTCAAATCGGTTCTTTTTTATTTGATTATTTCTTTGAATACCTTTCTTTCTTTTTTGTTGTAGTTTTCAAACTTTTGTTTCTTTACCCTTTTTTGCTTTATTTCCTTTTTTTGGTTTCTTTGTTCTTTTTTCTTCTTGATCGTTTTCTATTTTCTTAATAACTTCCTAATAAGTTAGTATCTCCGCTCGTCTCTTTACGAGATTTTTTTTCTTTTTTTGGAGGATCATTGCGAGCTATTGAATTTAACAAAAGTTCTTCAAATGATACGATACAAAGTATTTGTTGAGTGAATAAACTCGTTTCTAAAAATCTGAATTTTATTTGAGTATGACATGCTTTTGCTGTTAGGACTTAGAAGTGGTAGTTTAAAAGTACGAGGATCTTCTGCTGTTTTTGGGAACGGAATTTTTGTGATTTTGTTTTTCCAGAGTTATTTGAGCTTTTTTACTTTTTTCATAGGATTGAATTTCTTCATTTGGTTCTTTCTCAGTTTTTGCAAATGATTAGTTTTAATATTTTTAGAACTCCTATTAGATTTCCGAGACACGATAGAAAGTATTAAGTTTGTACGAAACCGCGACAAATCGCTCGAGCGCCCGCTGGCACATGGCGTCAAGAACGTCCCAGATTCCGCACGTCGCTGCCCGCGCTGCTGTCGCTCTCGTTGTCGCTGCCGTCCAGTTTGCAGCCTTAGAGTCATAATTTATTTGACGACCACTTTTGCGATGGGGTAAACCTATCATCCTCCGACGCCAGTAATTGCGGGTTCGATAACCGCACGGAACAAGAAAAAAATAATGTTCCGAGTCTGGGTGTTTATCTATACAACGTGTAACATAATGAAGAGATAATACTTAAGGTGTTTGTATGTTTGGTGATGTAGTTTATAAGTTACCGTAACGTAAATTTGTAATGCTTACGGTTTGGCCGAAAAACAAGTTCAAAGTATAGATAAAATTATCTAAGTGTCAACCTTAAAAACAGCTGTTAGCTTTTGATGACATCTATTCGATATCAGATGGCGTAAAAATTAAGTGATCGGTAACTAAGACAGATACTACAAAGTTCAGCCGGTGGTGCGGCAAAGGTCGTAAGGTCCAGCACTGATCATGCTAATGTTTTTACTGTATATTCTACGTATAGTATAGAAGCTAACCCTTAAGTTCTATCTCTCCATTTTGTTACACGTGTGGTAAGGAGCATGTGTGGTGTGAAATTGTGTGATAGGGTGCGCAACAATGAAATAAAAAAGAGATGCGGATTGAAAGAAGCTGTAGTGACTTAGATTGAAAAAGGTATGTATGCTACGGTGGTTTGGACATTTGGAAAGGATGAGTGAAAGTAAATTTACGAAAGAGGTTACAGAGAAAGAATGGATGGTGTTGTCGGTAGGGGCCGGCCCAGGCGAACGTACTTATGCCAATCAAATTGGCGACATTTTGAAAAAGGGCCTAGTCAAAAGTACCCGTAACCGGCGATCATGTATGAAAAGATTGATTAACCTGGAAGAAGCGAAAGAGGTATGTCTGGATCGTAGCAATTGGTGTTCCCTTGTCTCTGCCTACCCCAAAGGGAGACAGGCGTGAGGTTATGTATGTATGTATTTACTGAGCGTTTAAAAATACGAGTAGGTAAGTACCTACTAAAAAAACTGTGTCAAAGCGTGCAATTACATTCATAAAACAAATCTTTCACGTAAAAACTAGTATTTTATCGGGGTAAAAAGTAGCCTATTTGCTATTCCAGATAAACTACCTGTGCAAAATGTCATCAGGTTCCGTTTATTCCGCCGTGATTGGAACAAAATCCATGCATGCATCTAAACTTTCACATTTATACCTAATATTAACTAGATAATAAAACTAAACGGTTTGTTTCAACGCTTATCACGGAAATTGTTAGTCATAAGTATTTAAACATTAGTCCGGCTCTTACAGAAGTTAATTATAAAAAAACCCACGGCGAAAGCTACACCAAAAACCAACGCTACTAGTAAACGATAAAATTAAGTTGAAATTGTATTTTATTTAAAAGTGATTTTCGTTATCAATAATCTAATTACTTATCCATTCTATGTTTATTATTTAAATTTTTATCGACCTTTACTTTTACGGGACGTTCAACGAATGGGCAAAGCCTCGATGACGCGCTGCTCGACATTAAAACAATACCTGAGAATACTTTAACTAATGCACGGTTCCGAGAATAACATTGAAATAGTACAAACTAACATACATTGTATCTACTTAATATCTTAAGTTTTAATAAGTAATCTTTAAATAGGCGATAATATGATAAAGACGAAGAATTTAATTTTTACTAGCACACCTCCGCTTGATTTAAGCACACAAATTATTGATTTAAGTCTAGCACTAAAGTGTTAAGCAGTTTTTGCTGAAAACAGTATTTTGTATACTTTATGTTTGTTCAAGAATAAAAGTGAAAAACAGTAAAATACTGTTTTTAACAGAATGATTTCATAGCAGTAGGCCATAGCAATAGGGCGACTTGAAGCCGTGTCCCTACGCGGCTGTAAACTTGCAAGTTTAAACGTGCTACTCTACTAAAATTTTCATCTGTTTTGCACGTTCTCTATTTAGAATTGACGGCAAATAAACACTTATAAATCTTTTATAATACGGGCTAAAGTGTAGTTCTCACTGCTCACAATTAATAGGCATTTAAACATCACCATACATCACCAACGAGCCGAGTTTTCACGGTTATGCTCAACCAAGTCGACCACTATGGCGTTGGAGTAAACCTATCTGCCTCAGACGCCAGTGGTTGCGGGTTCGATCACCGCACGGAACCAGAAAAAAAAATGTTCCGTGACTGGGTGTTTATCTTTTTTTTTTTTTTATTTATGTATTTATATTCTAGGTTCCCCCCTGTTCGCTATATGGTATCCCATAACACAAGCTATGCTTACTTTGGGGCCATGTAGTTGGTGTGATTATCTGGGGATTTTATTTATTTATTTTTATTTATTAAGTCATTATAAATGACGATTTGTTTTGAGGCTGCACTGCAATGACACCAACAACTTTAACCCAAACTGCAGCCGAGCGGAGCTGGGTGCTACAGCTAGTATTACATTTATTTTTATCTTCACGTGTTTGATGTGGTTAGATGCAACCGGTTAGTTGGAATACAAAACCGGTTATTTGCAAAACTCCCGGAGTCTCGGATCCATCGCGATTCTGGGTTACAACGATTTAAGAATGGCGAATCTTTTGATTTGGTATTTGGGTGAAGGTTTATCATAAAGTTTGAATATAAAGATTTTACTAAGCTTATCGTAAATTAAAGTATTTTTAAAATATCTATTTCTGCTTATATTTTTAAAAGGTGTTAAGTGATGGTTGTATATTCCTCTTTACGCAAAAAAGCTAGATAGATTTATCTTGAACAAAGATATAGTGAAGCCTAGAGAGATTAAAATTTAAAGTACTTCTATCTAGATATTTAGGTACATGAAATCGAGATTAAATGGAGTAAATAGGTACGCTCGGCAACAGCAAGTTGAACAACATTGAACTTTACTAATCTACTAAGCTTTACTAAAAAATATATTTAAATTGAGTACCTAGTATTAATTTAATATCGTAAACAAAATAATCAACGAATGCAGAGTATTAAAAAAACCAACTTCACGTCAAAACGTTGGCCGACTTAGAATGTCATCCACGTAAACATTCTCCGAAATCATACATATTGTTTTAAATATTTGAAATTTTCAATGAAGTACTCCACCGATTTCAATGTAATTTATAAAGGACCAACTATGAAGTATCATATGAAGAATTTTCAAAATCGATTCATAATTGTCTGAAATATCGTGTAACAAAGACACAAAAAAAACATACAGGCGAATTGAGAACCTCCTCCTTTTTTGGAAGTCGGTTGAAAATATGGATAACTTACATAATTATGTTGAATATAACATAACAAATAAACGTTTTAGAATGATAACTAAGTTATGGAAGATAGGGTTTGGGTTGTCCCAAAAGGCAGCCTCCGGATCAAGGGCGCCGGTAAACCTTACTTTGGTAAACCAATTAACGTGATCAGCCTTATAAGAAGCCTCCTTCCAGAACTTGTCTTTCAGCTGTCTCTGTTGGAAGCAGTTGTTCTTATGTTTTTTTGTTGTCTGATCTGGAGATATGGCCTCAAGAAGAGGGGCTTCTTTATCCTGATATTGCTATACAAAACCGAGTGAACTATTCACAACAAAATAAGAAAATTCACTCTTCTGCAATAATTATGGCAATTGAAGAATCAAAGAACAACAATTGTTAATAGTTTCTATAAATAATTTATCGATAGAGGTTTAAAGTACAAAGTTTTTACGGAAGCCAAATCATTGATAAGCAACATCCTGGGCGTTAGATTAAATATATGTAATGTAGCAGTTTTCAGGATTATATGTATATCAAAATTAAGCTGATAAAACCATTTTAGCAAACTTACTGCTTACTGGCTCTTACTATAATCGTTTTTCAGCAAATTTTGAAAATTAAATTAAAAATAATAGCTACACAAAAATCCAAAAAATATTAATTGGAAATAATCAACAAGTGAAAATTTAAATAATAAGTCCAATCTACGTTTTATTTAAATGTATCCGGCATGTAATAATATTTTTCCGCCACGCCTACTGTCAATTCGACATCGCAGTAGATAAACCAGCAAATTTTCCTAATTACCCTTATATCAAAGTTGCAGAAACCAATACCGTAATCCTGCTGTCCCCCTTTATTTACATAAAAACAAAAGAAAACAACTAGATCACAATAAAGGAAGGGGTTGTCCCTGTTGTTTCTCAGAACTGGTTGCCTAGTTTAACTACCTAACTAACTACCTAACGTTTTTTTCCGTCGGCTTTTTTTTTCTCTTGGTCTACTGTAATCTTTTCTCTATCAACACCTTGTTAAAGCCGAAGTACGAAATTGTGACGTCATTAAGCGGCCATTCGATGGTCTTATGGTGAATGAAAAAATTTCATTTTCATTCATTTAACTAAGGTACAACGCTGCGTCTCGCGTGTCCACGCGCGTGTTCACACCAAACTGCCACTTCTGTGCCGTACGCGCGTACAACAGGGACGTTGGACACGCACCTATCGCGCGTGGGACGTGGCTAGTTAAATTTTAATCGAAGTTTAGACAAATAGTAAGAGGTTAAGTATTTCATTGACACGTTTGTCCAAGAAACTAATGAAATTTCATTTGCGAAATGAAATGAAATGAAATTAATTTAATTTGATATTTAATTTAATTCATTTAATATTTATGTTTGTGATGATGTAAATTTTGATATGGATCTGGCTGAAATACATGATTTGATTTGATTTGAATTTGCGCCACGCGTGCCACGTTGGACCTGACGCAGCGTCGTGTGACGCAGCGTTGGACCTGACTAGCTTACATAACAATGGCCGAACATGACTTATTTAAGGAATAAGATTTAATGTCATTAGATTGTTAATATAATTAGACTCATGCTGCTTATTTCTGTCCATGGTTTATAAATTTACTCTTTTTATAAATATTATGAATATTTTTAAAACCTTTAGTAAACACAAACATACATAGAAACAAATTTTAAGAATATACAAAAATAACATAATATAGGCCCATGTGTCATTAGAGCATACAAAAAGTACGTACGGAACCGCGGAAAAGTCAGACACACACTTAACTACTTTATTTGATACATTCGTTTTTTTTTTAATTATCAATGTCACTTAGTGGTAAGTGCAGAGCGTGCAGTAGATTAAAACAATAAACCAAATAATCTCTACCTAAGTGCTGATATTTGGCTGCGAACTTTTCGAAAAAGGTGGTCGCTAAATATCGCTCTTACGATACGGTTACCTAATATATGTAGAGTCTGAGGTCTCGCTTTGTATGCAAGAGTAATGTATACTACATAAACTAGGATATGATCAATTTAATAATATATGATATAATAATTCTACAAAAGTATATAGGTAAGCATTGCCTAAAAATAAACTCTATCACATAATTTTTTTCTCAGCTGGGGATTAAAATTACACCTTAAAATCAAACTATTTTATGCATGTACCTATCTATAAATAAGCATTTTGGTTTATGAAGGAAAAACGTTTAAAAAACCTTGCTCTATCTAAAGATTAAACGCTAAGAGTCATTCAAATATTTTTGAAGTAGCAAGAAATTCTTTGTATGGATGACGAAAAATGTTGAACCATTAGATATTTAAGGCTATTATTGACTTTGCGCAAGCATTACTCCCACTTGGCTGCTAATTTTTATATTTACCATTGAATAAAAAATGGAAATGAGTATTTTCAAAATACTTTGAATATTTATTTTTCCAACAGTCACAACTCAGTATCTAGCTCAATTTAAATTTCTTAGTATTTTATTCTTTCTTTAAAAAGTGACATGTACATACACGAAACTTTAGGCCCAGTCCGAACAGCTTTTAGAAATACTAAATGAGTGCGAAGAGTAATGTTCATAGCTGACCTGGCAGATTTTTGACAACTCATGAAATGTATTAAAACAACATATATTGCAAATAATATAATAATAAAATCCCAAGACAATCACACCCACTACATGGCCCCAAAGTAAGCATAGCTTGTGTTATGGGATACCATGAAGCGAACTAGGGAGAGCCTACTACCGTACTATGGACCGTGAACATTACTCTTTGTTCAAATCTGTTTAAGAAAGATCCATCTTCACAAAATGTTATGTTTGTGTGCATTAGGATAATAATGTCGTCGGAAATGTTATGTGTAATGATATCTTAGTCATCATGTGTTTTTGTGTGTCCTTGAATGCCACACCAAAAATGAATGGTCTTAAATAATGGTTTCGAATTAAGAATTGTTTATGGTAAGTTTAACTGCATAAATATAGTAAATAGGAACTTTAATTACCTAACGAATACGAGATTTGCGAGATATGAACATAAAGCTCAATAATAAATATAATAATGTTTTTCGTACTATGTATGTACTTATACCTACGTTTCTGTGACTCATAGTTTGAATTGAAACAATATTAGATAATGTAAGAAATTAAACAGGTTCATCCTCTTATTATTTAACTAACCTACCTTCAATTAAAATAATAATTTACCTCTTGTAAATACCATGGATTGTCTTCCAAGTATCCTGAACATGGCCGACCGTAGAGCAGACTCAATTCCCGAGAATTTGGGATATTTACGACTTTTTTAAAAGTGTCCAAGTAGTACAAGGTTAGACCTTTCTGTTTAATGATGTCTGACTCAGGCATCTCTGTACAAAGTTTTTTTTGCTCTTTGTAAATCTTTGCCACTACCACAGACCCAATAGGGCAACATTTACGAATACAAACACCATTTTTACACGAACAACCAAAAGTTTTAATGGCGCCGGTATCGTTTGTGAAAAAAATGCGATTTGGCGGGAAATCACTCAAGTCGGTAGTCAAGCGCGATGAAATATCCACACTATTTTCGACATCACACAAGTTTCCGGCACTTAAATTAATAAAATCAAAGAGAAATATCAAAAATATAATCGCCATAATCTGCTGCGAATTATTAGTGACAGTTTTAGTGTTGGCGCCAACTTTTGTCGCGAAACTTTTTTTATTTCCGCGCGTGTGAGCACGCATGCTTGTATCACACGGCAGTGTAAAGGACTGCCGGGCAAAATCAAGTATTATCTGTGCCTAGTTTTATACGTTTGGTTATTTAGTTCAAATCGAATTGCGATATTAATTTTATGCCAACACATAATGGCCGCCATTGTTTTTCTAATTAAGTTGTCTGTTTGAATTGACGTGTTTGATCGGAATATTTTTTTAACGGTTTGTAAACAATGGTTTCTGTAAAAGGTAAATTCAACGCAAATATAATACAATAAAGTACCTACACTATACTCAACGCTTGAATTATGAAACCAATATTATAAAAGCTAATTCGAATGAGTCATTTAGTAATGTTTTTTATAAATAAACCTGCAGTAAAATAATTAAAATATAATTTGTGTTTTTTTCTATTTATGATTTTTTTCCATATTAGATTTTAAGACTGTACTAGAATGTTTCTATAAAAAAAAATGTTACTTATAGCCATTTGCTTATAACTAAATGCCAAGGTTATCATACTAATAAGAATTAAATTAAAGTCCGCTCTTCTTGCTCTTCCTATGTAAACAGCCTTTATTCAAATAGTGGTTAAGTATTTAAATTACTAGACAAAAAGGTGTATGTGCGGGAGTTAATAAAGTTTATTAGATACAACTCCTTTTTAACCGGATTAATAGCGTATAATTTATATTTTACATTTTAACTCGACGTCGCTCCTGACCCCGTGGTCTGCGAAGACACCGAAACATCGAGGTAAAATGTAAAATATTAATTATATTTCTTCGCTTCATTATTCGATATGATATTTACCAGGTAGTCCCTCTTTTTGCTAGGTAGCTTCGCACAATTTAAAAAGACCTAAAACGACTAAATCAATTGATTGAGTTGAGATTTATTGAGATTGAGCACCCCACCTTGCATTTAGGAGTTGCCTATTCGTACGCTCATTCCTTTTTTGTGCGCGGTAGCTATCGCTCCTGTTATTAGTTAACTTACTTAAAATTATTTAAATACCTATTCATAAACTAAAATGCCTAAAAGAAGTGCTCAAGCTCGGATTGAGCACTATACAAGAAAAATTAAAAAAATAGAGGAGAAGGAAAGACTCCGAGCAAGGCCAACCCTGCTCGAATCTTCGTCAGGAGATGAAGGTAAGCATTTTAATTTTGGCCATTTCAATATTTAATATATGAATAAAGATCGATGTAGTTTTGATATGCATTGGGTTTGACTGCGGGTCAATAACGCTGACGTATTCAAAACTAAACATAATAATTGGCCAAAAAGCATCGGGGTTGACTGCGGGTCTTCAACGATGACTTAAGCAATTAAAACGTTAAGTCCAATGAGATTAACGTTAATTTGCACATAAAATCGATATACTCAAGTGAGTTTTCGATAAAAAATTTATACACTTTTTTCATATACCCTCGCTAAACGAAAATGTCATTTCAGGTAGCGAAGGCCATGTTGAAGGCGAGGTAAGCGAAAGCTTTGTCGCTCCAGAAGTACAACTTACAGATCAGGTACTTGTTAGCGAAGTCGCTCCCGAGCCGGGAGTTGATCCAGCTCTTGAACCGGAGGAAACCCCATCAGACGACCCTATTTTAGAACCGGATCTACTAGATGCTTTGGGGGAATCCATATCAGAAACTCCAGATTACGGCCCCAAAATTCACGATACGTTATCGAAACTATGGCTGCCTTTATTGAAAAAGGGAATGCCGAACGATGACAAGGGTAAACTGTTAAAAGATTACTTGATCCCGGACAACTGCAGACTCTTACAAGCTCCTACGCTAAACGCAGAGATTTCTGCAGCCGTACCAGACATCGTACGAAATCGTGACAAGAAGCTCACGAATCTTCAGCGGCAACTAGGTTGTGGTATCACTGCCATTAACAGAGGCATTGATATGCTTCTAAGGGGTGATGACAAAACCGGCGCCATAAAGCACCTGAGCAACGGTTGTCGACTACTTTGTGATTCACACTATGCTTCTACACAAAATCGTGTTAAGCTTGTCACGCCGAGTCTAGATAAATCATTATTACACATGATAACAGACGGCGAACGAGACGAAACGTTATTTGGATCCAAATTGTCGGAAAAAATCAAAACGGCCAAAGTAATTGAGAAACAAGGATTACAAATAAAGAAGCCATTCAAGCCTCAAAATTCAACGGCACCTCATTTCAACGCTCGTCCATCCACCTCCCAGCAGGGAAACTGGACAGCGCCTCCTCGGTACCCAGCCAACAGGGGGGGGCGAGGAGGCTTCAGGCAGATACATGCTCCAGCAACCGGTGCCCGACGCCCTTTTCTGACACCCGGCCAGAGGGTTTCACGAGCCGGGCCACAAGACAAGTATCGTGCCCAAGCACCTGCGTCCCATCATTAGCTCAGGTACGCAGTCACGCAGGGAGACTTACTTATTTTATTGATTGTTGGTTTAATGTAACTAAAAATGAGATAGTATTAGATTGGATAAAAAACGGCTTATCTTTACCATTTAAAATGCCAGTTACTCAAATTAATGTACCTACGAATACTTTTTCACCTGCAGAAGACAATGAAATGTTTATAGCTATTCAAAAATTAATTGAAATCGGGGCAATATCCGAGTGTCAAACCGAAAAAATCCAATTCATTTCTAAAATTTTTCTTACACCCAAACCTAACGATGGCAAACGTTTCATTTTAAATTTAAAACAATTAAATAAATTTATACAGACAGAGCATTTTAAAATGGAAGATTACCGTACAGCTTGTAAATTAATACCTAGTAACGGTTTTCTAGCAACAATAGACATTAAAGACGCTTTTTTTTTAGTACCCATAAGAAAACACGACCGTAAATACCTGAGATTCGAATTTAAACCTTACAACTCAACGAATAAGATAACCTATGAGTTCAATGGAATGCCGTTCGGCTTATCAGTTGCTCCCCGCGTGTTTACTAAAATAATGCGGGAAGTTATAACTTTTCTAAGAACTCAAAACTTAAAATCAGTTTTTTACTTAGACGATATTTTGTGTATTGGGGATACATACGATGATTGCGTCGCTAATGTCAACAAAACGTTACATTTACTTAATTGTCTCGGCTTTGTTATTAATTACGAGAAAAGTAATTTGCGTCCACAGCAAACATGTAAATTTTTAGGATTTTACTTTGATACTAGAAAACAAAGCATATGCCTGCCCTCTGATAAGTGAAGCAAGATAGCCGAGTTAGTAACAAAATATTCAAAACTACCTACATGTAAAATTCGCGAATTTGCTCAGTTAGTCGGTGTTCTAGTTGCGGCCTGCCCTGCAGTAAAATACGGTTGGTTATACACCAAGATCTTAGAGCGACATAAATTTCTTTCTTTAATCAGTGCTCAAGATAATTATGAAGCTAAAATTAATTTACCTAATATATTATTACAAGACTTAACTTGGTGGTTGTCAAATATTGAAACCACATCAAACTTTATGAGACTTCCAAACTTCGTATTGGAAATATATACGGACGCGTCTAGAACCGGCTGGGGAGCAGTTTGCAATTCTAGTAGAATAAACGGTCGTTGGAAAGATGCAGAGAAACTTAATCACATAAATTACTTAGAATTAATGGCAGTATTTTTAGGTTTGAAATCTTTCGGAAATAATGTAACAAACTCTGCTATTTTGCTTCGTATCGATAACACAACAGCTATTAGTTATGTAAACCGGATGGGAGGTATACAATACCCTCATTTAAACGATTTAGCTCGTCAAATATGGCAGTGGTGTGAGGAACGCAGCATTTTTATATTTGCATCATATGTAAATACAAAAGATAATCACGCCGACGCTGCATCCCGTATCATTAATCCAGATACAGAGTGGGCAATTTCAGATCTGGCTTTCCAGTCTATTATTGAGCATTTTGGTAGACCTGAAGTTGACTTATTTGCTTCACGAGATAATGCAAAATGTAAGAAATACGTCTCTTGGAAACAAGACCCTGATTCATTGTCCGTCGATGCGTTCACGTTAAATTGGCAAAATTATAATTTCTACGCTTTTCCTCCTTTTTCTTTACTTCTTAAATGTATTCGTAAAATCATAGATGACAAAGCCACGGGAATCTTAGTATTTCCCTATTGGCCATCACAACCATGGTTTCCTTTATTGAAAACAATTATTAAATCTGATATTCTGTTTTTAAATCCTAATAAATACTTACTTACTTCAATCTCATTTCAGGGACCACCATCCCTTACACAAGAAACTTACCCTGGGTGCCGCGAAGCTCTGCGGCAATCTTTCGCCAGGAAAGGTTTGTGTGCAAACTCAACCAATTTAATGTTAGCATCATTTTCTGACAGCACCTTGAAACAGTATAACTGTTCTTTAAAATTGTGGTGGCAATTTTGTATAAATAATAACATACATTTTTTCGAACCCTCAGTCAATAACTTACTTTCATTTCTCACAAATCAGTTTACAGATGGTTGTTCTTATAGCACTCTAAATTCTCACCGTTCTGCAATATCGGCTATGACTGGAAATATAGGTTCCCATGACTCTGTTAAGCGTTTACTCAAGGGCGCATTTAAGCTAAGGCCCTGTCGGCCGAAATACACAAGTACGTGGGACCCTCAGGTTGTCCTTAACCATATTACTACCTGGTTTCCTCATAATGACCTAATATTAGAAAAAATAACAAAAAAGCTAGTCATTTTACTTGCATTATGTACTGCCCACCGAGTCCAAACCTTATCACTTATAAAAATCAATAATATTTCATTTTCGGATAATGGCATAAAAATAAATATAACTGACAACATAAAAACGTCCGCTCCAGGTAGGGATCAGCCGGTGTTGTTTCTTCCATACTTCAGGGATAATATACGTTTATGCCCAGCCACAGTATTGTCTGATTATTTGTCTAAGACACAGAATATAAGAACAAATAATAATAATTTGTTGCTAACATTCAGAAAGCCCCATAGAGCGGCTACAACTCAATCCATTAGCCGTTGGATAAAGCAAGTGTTGTCAGAAAGTGGTGTCGACATTAAAATTTTCGGGGCACATAGTACGAGGCATGCCAGTACCTCTTCCGCAAGCTCCGCTGGCGTTAGTATAGAAACTATTAGAAAAACTGCGGGTTGGACCGATACTTCTAATACTTTTGCCCGGTTCTATAATAGAACTATTATTAACGAGGCTGAGTTTGCTCGTAGTGTTTTATTGCCTAAAAACTAGCTGTAAATTATTGTAGTATTGGTTTTTGTCATTCAATCTGTGTGATTTATTTAATTATGAAAAGTAACATGTTATTGTAATAATTATACCTTAATAAAAAATTAAAATTGTGTTTTAATGTTTTTATTTATTAAACAAAACTTTCTTCTCTTAACATCTACCTGGTAAATATCATATCGAATAATGAAGCGAAGAAATATAATTAATGATCAAACGAACTTCTCTGACGTGAAGTTCGATCATAATTATATAAGTCGCTTCATATGAAGATATGATCACCCACCCACCCTTGCACCCTTATAGAAAGTTTTGCTTAAAATAGTTAAAATCTCTAAAAAGAATGAGCGTACGAATAGGCAACTCCTAAATGCAAGGTGGGGTGCTCAATCTCAATAAATCTCAACTCAATCAATTGATTTAGTCGTTTTAGGTCTTTTTAAATTGTGCGAAGCTACCTAGCAAAAAGAGGGACTACCTGGTAAATATCATATCTTCATATGAAGCGACTTATATAATTATGATCGAACTTCACGTCAGAGAAGTTCGTTTGATCATTAATTATACGCGGTTTATCCGGTTAAAAAGTAGTTTTATTTAAATTATGAATCGATAAAACTTAAGACAATATAATGTATAAACATATAAACTATATATAAAACGTTTATAGTTTAGTTTATATGTTTATATAATGTATAAACATATAAGCTAAACTATAAACTAATAATAGCTAAGTTATTTTTTTTTGCTTTGACTAATCCTGTGTTTAGTCTCCATCTAATCTTATGTTACATGAAGAAAAGTTTAATGATGGCAAACGGGTTAGCAAAGGAGTGACTCTACATAGCCATGCTGGTGTGGGAGTGAAAGAAAAGCATAGTATGCGCCAGCTGCTTCTCTTCCCGGGCGTACTGTAAAAGTCAGTGAAGGGACAGAGATTTTATGGGCCTTTTTGCGGGCGACATTGCAATAGTCTCTCTCCATCATTATAATGTCTCCAAATTTGTCAAACGTGACATCAGATGGTTTTATAACCTCTGGTGTTCTGCCTACCCCATAAGGGAAACAAGCTAAAAAGTAACGTATGAATGGCTCTTCATAAAACGTTGTTGGAAGACATTACCGCTGGAGGTGGTAGTTGCTGACAGACTTCATTTGAATAGTAATTGTTGGGCTGGCGAACACTCAAGGCATCCAAAGCATGGGTCGCTTGGGTAAGTAGCAGCTTAGGAGTGTATTGGAGAGAATGAAAGGGGCTCATTTCCTTCTTCTAAAAAATAATTAAGAAATGATATGAAATGAAATGATAAAAAAAGTTTTATTTGTGACAGAAGCAAAAATTATGAACAAAATATAAATATAAAATAAAAACCTTAAATTAAAATTGAAACACAAATTAGTAGAAAAAAAATGAAAGAAAAACATAACAAATGCCACAAACAGGCCGCAACTCAGCATATTGCTAGTTAACAAACTAGCGCTGTGTGTCGATTCTGTAAAATTCGAACTCTAAACTCATGAATAATCCGCAGTGAGTTTCTTGATTGGCATTCTATAACACGGTTGATAATTTGAATCTACACTAGCGCTACATTTGTGAGCGTGGCTGCAAGTTAAACTAAATTCATTGGCAGATTTTGACAGATATAGTATGGGATACCGTAAAAAGTGGTATTCTGTAAGGTAAATCTCGAAGCTCACTCTCGTACTTGAACCCTGTTGACCCCGATTCATAGTGTTAAATTAAAAGCACCTATTTTACGAGTGAAAGTGGAAGAAATCATAGTTAAATTGTGTTCAAATCAAGTTTTTGAAGTGAATAAGTCCCTACGTACCTAAGCGATAACGATCGCAAGAATGTTTTTGTTTAAATAGTGTTTATATAAAGTTTTTAAAGTGAATAAGTGAGTAACTACTTAAGCAATGACAATGGCAAAAATGTTTTTGTTTAAATCATTATTAGAAGAAGCTTATGCTTTGGATAAACTAGAAAAGCGTCAACAATCTACCAAAATTCGAAGTTTATCTTTATTAACCCGAAATGACGACTATGTGAGCGTGTATAGCTTGTCAGAGGAGCTAATTGACAAACTGAAATTTAAGTTACTGCCACCGATAAAACCCACAAGACGTCGAGGCAAAGGACTTTCAACTCGTGTAAAAGTGCTTCATTTTACAAGTAAGTATAAAGTTAATTAAGTAAGTATTTACACAGTTTATAGCTGCAAGATTTGTAACCAAGCACACTATAAAAAAAAACACTTCATAATAAGGAGTATCTGTATTCCCTTTAGGTGGTTTCCCCGCTAGCTTTATATGTTTTCATGTTAGTCTAAGGACCTTGTATAGTTATAATATTGGTGATCCAATATGAGCAAAGAATGTCCAATATAAAGCATGAATTGGTCTGTATCAAAATAAATTTTGTTTAGATCTAGATTAAGTAGTATTACACTTTTTTATTGATTTATGTATTGTTTCAGTTATTATGCACCTTGTAATTCTTGGCTAATGGCAGTTATCAGAAAATGATTTAAGAAAATATAAGAACAAATATGGTAACCATCAGCATCTTGTTGCATAAATGAAGTACTTAGTTGAAGCTCTTAATAATCCGGCAATAGTAATAAACTATATAAGGTTTTCTCAAAATACACAAGAAAGACAAATATTAAAAGAATGGGTCATAGGTATATTATAATTAAAGTGACCCTTTGATTTTTACATTTTTTGTGACAGTGCTTACTGTAAATTACAGGTTCTACAAAAAATTTGGCTTTCTAGCAGCTCTTGGGTGTATTGATGGCACTCCGGTGGCAATAAATTAACCAGCAGAGATTGAAGAATATATCTACTGCCGCAAAGGCTACCATGCAAGAAATGTACAATTGGTAAAATGGATTTCAATTTCGTAATCAATTATCATTAGGTATTCAATTAGTCTTTTTAATATTCTTTTTTTCAGATAACAAATGCAGATCTAAATATTTTAAATGTAGATCCAACATATAGTGGCACTACTCATGATAGCTTCATTTTTAACTAAGGTGTTATAAAAACCCACTTAGAGGCATTAACAAAAGCCGGTGAAGAAGTTGTTATGCTCGGTTAGCTAATCCCTCCCTGCCCCAACTTCAGAAAATAAATCTAATTACTGGGTATAAAATCTATAAAGTTATTTGCTGTTTTTTCAGGTGATTCAGAATTTGTTTAGCGCTCCTACCTTATGACACCCATTAGTGATGCTGAAGATAATTCCACAGAAGCTTTTTACAATGACTGTACTTCTAAATTGGAGCTTCCTATATAGAAGCAATTTATGTCAATTTTGGTGTTACTAAGGTCCTATTGTAATTAATTTTTTTTTTCAATTTTACTTTTGATTTTTATAGTATGTGTATCTGACTTGTAATTGTAAGGGTAATTGACATTATTGTGACATAATTAAATAGGATTTGTTTTAGTTTTTTATTTTATTATTATAATAATGGAATTACACACAGATTACAAAATACTTCAGCCAAGTCACTGATATATTCCATAACATTAACGCTGAGTATTTTTAAGTGAGAAATAAAACAATTACTTATTAAGAGTTAATTAATATTTATTTGAATCAAATAATTAGCATAATACATGAAATAAAATTACTACCACATATGCATAGACACACTACACCCCCACATACACTCTCAAATACATACACAATTGATTGACCTTTTTATTTTCTCTTTTATCCACTGTAATTATATTGTTAAATTGAAGCATATTGGTTGATACTACCCAGCAGTGGACTGTATGGAAATGTGGAGGTTGGGCAGTACCAATGGGATCTTGAAATAAAACTTCGTGGTGACTTGATAATAACTTGGCTTCGTTGCGGTATTTTTCAGGCAGGCAGTATGAAGAGCACGATAAAAGTAAATCTTGAGTTAGTTTGTTAATTGAAGTCAATATCAATCTCTCAGACTGCCGTTAAGACTCAAAAACTGAGCAATACCGTAAGGAGAGCCGCAATTAAATTTTATTTTAATTTGTTTCTCCTCTTACATTCTAAGTTATTTCTATAATTGTCGTTATGTTTACAACTTATATTAAGGGTTATGTATATTAAAAGATGGACAATTTTAATTGCTACAAAATGCAAGAAAGCCTAAATTAAGAATATTAACTATTTAAATTTAAAGATCTTAAATATAGTCAAGTTTACAATTATCCCCTAATCAAGTTTACATATTTTGTTATTTATTTTATATTTAGCCTTATATACATAGGATTTTATTACTAGAGTTTAAAGGCAATCCTATGTGCTACATAATTATATAAAAGTTCTTATCAATACAAAAAGGTAACTTGGTGTAAAAGCCATAAACATGTGAAAGAGAAGTTCAAATAAGACAAAACTACGGGTAATAATAAGTTAGTACCTATGGTACATTAATTATTTTTAGAAAGATATAAAAATAGAAATAGTTATTAAGTGAAAAACAATCAATTTACAATTAACCTTACATACCTATTAAATAACTTTGGATAGCTTGCCTAAAGTTAAGTTAAGAATAACTATAAAGTTTACAGATAATTAATTTTGATTTCTAATATTTTTCTAGTTTTTAGTACCTAGCTTACTTCACATATAATAATTGTAATTGTACATGAAGTCTGTTAAAGCAATATATAAAAATTGTACATCCATAACGGGCTGTCAGTGGTAATTTAAATGTACTTAATAAATATGTTTAAGAGCTAAGGATATTGTAATAAATAAATAATTTCTTTGAACTGTATTTATTTCACTAAAGACATGGATCGATTTTTGACATAGTATTTGAATTTGAAATATAATTGTGTTACTAACATAAAGTTAAGTTTTATTTTGTAATACTAAGAATCGGGCCAGGATGCCATAATAAATCAATTTTATTATTATTAGGTATTGTTATTTAACTGCTCGCAATTCAGAAAAGAGAACAATTGGCCTCCTAATTTTCTCTCTCCTCGATTTCGGTGCTTGTTACTACACAGAATGCTCAAATGTGCATTGACATTCACACAATAAAATTCACATTTCAGAAGAAGAGCGAATAGAAGAGCTCCAAGCAATTGCTGAAGTTCAAAGGAGGCAAACTAGGGATTTGCCTTCTAACACCGATTTAGGTCTAGAGCAATTATGTAGGCGAAACATAGTTATCATAGCTTCAGCATTCACATCTTAACTAATTGTTCATTGGTGTCGTTTATTGTATGTATTCTGTGGTGTGTAAGGCGGGTCTTTCAATAAAACTGCACTAGTACTCATTAAAAGTGTTTTCTTTATTCTTGGTCTCCGCCAATGTTTTCAGCCCTTTCCCAACGGCAGCCACAGCTCCAGCTTACATTTTATCTCGCTCTGCACTCTTCTCCAGTCAGGACTGCAAGATCTATGCGCATAAAGTCTTTGTAATTCCAGCTGCTGTCCTTCCACCCCTAGGAATCTCTTGGTGGTGGTGGAGAATTATGTTCGCCGTTGTGATGGTGGAGGAGCAGTGACTGAAGAAGTGTGACGTGATGCTGAAAAGAGAACACTTCCTATTACTACGATGCGTTAGTAAAAAATATTAAATAGCAATAACAAAATAGCATCTTTTCGATGTCATTTGTTTCAAGAATTAAGTTATATTTAGTTTGTACTTACACCAGGATATGCCAGGGTTTCTTTCCATAAAATCTACCGAGTATCGCTTCACTTCGTAAGTGCCTAGGTGATGCTTACAGAATGCAAAATCAAGGTCATTTTGAACCTTGTTCGATGGGACAGTGAACATCGAAGCGAGCTTTACGTTGTTGTTCGAATTTTACAGAATCGACACACTGGTCTCCCGTTGCAACCATCGTCGAGTGTCGTCACGACAGCAAAAATGCACTAGTTAAACTGTTAAAATATTACACTTATGCGTTTGACAAAAATAAAAATGACTATATTAACATAAATTAAATTAAAAGGCAAAGAATTAAAATAAATCAAAACAGTATTTTGACAATAATAATAAAATTAAAGTAAGCAAAGGTCGCACGCATTCACATTTCAAAATATCACATTCAAAATATTATAGATATGTATACATATATTATATAAAATATCGGATAACTAAATTGATAGGAAACACATAATTAACAAATTTAATAATAAAGTAGGTAGGTATATCTTAAAACGCGCTTGTATCATGCCGTAGGGTTCCCTGAGAAATTTGATGTTGAAGTAATGTTTGTTTGACTTTGATTTTAAAACTCCCAAAACACTTAATGTTCCGGGGGTGCGATGTTATTCCAGCATTTTGGTTGCTGCGTAACTACTACATTGGTTGAAAAGTTCGCGGCCTGGCCATTAAAAAAAAAACTTTTGTTATTTTTTCTGCCGTCATTTTGAACTGTCATTATTCAATTGTCAGCGCGCGAATTTTCAATTTGATATCTTGTTTAAATAAAATTTTACGAACAATATAAATACGTGTGTAGAACAAATTTTCACTAATGGAGAAATTCGAACAACGTGCTGTGATTAAATATTTGTTTAAAAAAAGAGTAACACCAAAGAAGATCCATGATGACATGCAAACAACATTAGGGGAATCTGCCCCGTCTTATACCACTGTGAAAAAATGGGTTGCAGAATTTAAACGTGGACGAGAGAACATCGAAGATGACCCTCGCTCCGGCAGGCCAATGACGTCTACGACCGAAGAAAACATCAATAAAGTGTGTGATCTCATATTGAAAGACCGTAGATTGACTATCAGAGAAATTGCAGACACTATAGGCATCTCATATGAACGAACGCAAAACATCATTGTCCATGAACTCGGCTTTTCTAAGGTTTCGGCTAGGTGGGTCCCCAGATTGCTTTCAGTAGAGCAAAAGCGAATTCGACTCACGATTTCTCGCGACTGTTTGGAGATGTTCGAGGCTGATCCACAAGGTTTTCTTGACAGATTTGTGACAATGGATGAAACCTGGGTTCACCACTATACCCCAGAATCAAAACAACAATCCAAACAATGGAAAAAATCAGGTGAACCAACTCCGAAAAAAGCAAAGGCAATTCTGTCGGCTGGCAAGGTGATGGCATCGGTTTTTTGGGATGCTAAGGGTGTCATTATGGTGGACTACCTTCCAAAAGGCGAAACAATAAACTCTGCGTACTATTGCACCCTTCTGCGCCGTTTAAGTGAAGAAATTAAACAGAAACGCCCAGGATTACTGAGAAACAAAGTGTTGTTTCACCAGGACAACGCCCGAGTCCACACGTCTGTCGAGTCTATGGCTCAAATTCGTGATTGTGGTTTCGAATTGTTGCCACATCCAGCTTATTCTCCTGATTTGGCACCTTCGGACTTTCATCTGTTTCCAAACCTGAAAAAACACCTCGGTGGGCAGAAATTTTTAACGAATGAAGAGGTCGAAGCCGCTGTTAACCTGTATTTTGAAGACCTTGAGGAATCTTTTTTTAAAACAGGTATGGAAGCTCTGGAAAGCAGATGGAAGAAGTGCATAGAGCTAAATGGAGATTACGTCGAAAAATAAAAATATTTTTGTATGTACTTTATTCTGTTTTCTTGACTAGGCCGCGAACTTTTCAATCCACCCTCGTAGCAGCAGACCTATGTCGATGGTTATGCATTAATATTTTCCCTGATAGATTTTACTGAATTGTAATTCTAATTTTACCACCACGTTCCCCTGACAATGTTATTAAAAGTCTCAAGATCGGTTTGTATGAGAAAGTATAAAACTAAAAGATAAAGTCCAAAACTATGAAGGTAAGGGCTTGGATCAATCTCCGCGGTGTCGTGCCGTGCACGTCGCACCGCTGAGCGCTTCATATTAGCTCTTAAAATTATCTCCATCATGGTTCATTATAGAAAAGCATTGATTTGTACCGTACGGCACTGCGTCTCACGGCGATTTAATTATAGAAAAGTGTTATACGGCATACTTCTCTATAATAAACCATGATGGAGATAATCTTAAGAGCTAATGTAAAGTGGTGAGCGGTGCGCCGTGCACGGCGCCGTGGAACGGTGCGGCGGCGCGGCATACGGCGCCGTACCGTAGAGATGGATCCACGCCCTAAACGAGTATCTGTTCCTAAGAACCATGTCATCGATTTTAACACCAAGATGAATTGCACTCACACAGTTACAAAAAACTTGCAGTCGGCTCGGAAATTCATTCCAGAACTTTTGAAAGATGAAAGTAAAAAAATCTATTTATATATCGATCTTATAGGTGCTATTAGTATTTACAATTATTAAAATGCATTGTTTTCCATCTCTAGATGGTAGGAACAGGTGCCCCCTAAATACACTGACTATCCTATTTGAAACTAATTGAAACAAAGTTCAGTTTTTTTGGGCACGTACACAAGACGGTTACACCCTTACTTCAATTATGTTTAACTTGTTAATCGATGTTCATGTTTAATATCTTTTATTATATTTACGACTTAATGATGTAGCGGTACAAATGCATTCCATGCCAGAGTTCTTGGGTTCGAATCCCTTAAGCTACGCGCACACTGTGTTAGGCCGGCAGCGTGGCGGAGCGTTCCACAACAAAGATTGTTTTTTTATTGAGAACAAGTGCGTTGTTTACATTGATATAGGTACAATAAAACATTTTTTGTTGTTTTATTATATTTCCATGGTTGTTTATAAAAATTGTAATAATATAAATACGGTCTTTTTTTTTAAATATCCTTACAGAAATCTTATACATAAAACTGTTCTGTTACTGTTAATCACCTAATTTAATTATGCTTGCGTAATCTGTTGATATATCCGTGATATATATAACGATATATAATACACATATATTATATTTTCATACTGTTTACCTACAGGTTTATTTTCACTTAAGTATTATAATGTTTTTATTGTTGGTTAGTCCTAAATAAATTCCCGAAATTCCTACGCAAACGGGAATCATTGGACTTTTTGGAGTGCATGGATGTGATACTTGGTATAAAGGTTCTTAAATGAGTGACTGTTTGTGTTGTCAAAAGAATTCCCGAAATTCCTATGGGAACGGGAAGTATAGGTATGATTTTTACTTGTATGAAAAATCTTATTCCTTGAGTGCACGGATGTGATACTTGGTATAAAAATTCTTCAACTGGTGTCTATTTGTACTATGGAAGGAATTTCCGAAATTCTCACGGGGACGGGAAAGATTGGACTTTTTAGTTTGTATGAAAAATCGTTTTCCTTGAGTGCACGGATGTGATACTTGGCATAAAGGTTCTATACGAACCGAAGTCGCGGGCAACATCTAGTTATCAATAATAATACTCGGCGCCAACAGGCGATTTAATGTATGTACCTAATATTAATTTTCATCATGTATTCATTGATTATCTTCAAATATTGTCATATGCGCTGTAATTAACCTTCAACAACGTAACCAAAATAAAAAAATATTTGCTTGTGTGGAAGCTTTTAGTTAACATTTAAGTGTATAAATATTTGTTTTTCTTTTAGTAACAGCAAGTTAACAGCTTTGTTAAAAAATAATTTAAAAAATGGCAGCTTAGAAAATTTATCGTATTTTCCGTTTCACACTTTCACTTTTCTCTTCATCTCATAAAATGTCTGTCTGTCCGTAGGATCGGAGTAATTTCCGGAAACACTGAACAGATTTTGATCTAGTTTACATCAGAGTACGATTAGTTTTCGGGATCACTGTTAACTATTAAACATCAGTCACATGATAAATTACCAACAAGTCGAGTTGTTTTGTCTTTAGTGATTATGAAAATATCCATTTGAAACAACTATATCCGCTTTTGTCACTCGTGTACATTTTATATCGCACACTATGCCGGGGCACGGTAATATTTGTACACAGTATTTCGAATTCTTACAAACAGGCGAAACGCGAGCTATACCTACGTGCCTGGATCTCGGCATGCGCTCGGCAGTCGCGAGTGACGTCGGACGGTCGATGTGTTGTTTTTTTTTAACAATAACTGACTGATTTTTGTACAAACAATAAGTTCAAGGACGTATTTACGTATTCAATATGACGACTAGTGTAGTTGTACTGTTTATTGTTTTTTAAATTAATCGACCAATCAAAAAACAACACGCATTTTTGTCTAACACTTCCTATTCAATTTAGTATTTATTTGTTCATATTAAAAAAGTAAATTCACAAAACTACCTAAGTGTAAACCCAAAGTAGGCAAATGTTTTTAAAATTCTTGAGGTGGGCAGCCCTATCGCATATTTATGTACCGCAGGCATGCAAGCATTCGTATAAAAAAAACGTCCGAATTACAATACTTATAGATACTATTAAAGAGGCCGGGGCGCAGTGGGCCGTAGTTCAATCGTAGCACATAGGCGGATTTTGTCCACCCACTTTGACGTTAAGCAGCAAGCAAAAAAAGCCACGTTGGATCCCCCGACATATTGTGCGATATTTCATATAAAATGTATACAGAATTTTGCGCTGCGATGCAGCCCTGCATAGTGTGCGCGTACCTTTACAAGTAGGTACGTCACCTTAGCGTTTGATAAATAAAAGTGTAGACAACGTATGACAAACACGCAAACCTAAAAAGATTAAAAGTCCTTAACATCATTTATCTAACTTCGGTCAGCGACAGTGAGAGCGACAGCGGTGCGGGCAGCGGCGCGGTCGACACGATAGAAAGTATTGCGTTTCTTATGAAACCGCGACAAATCGCTCGAGCGCCCGTCGGCGTCGAGGACGGCCCAGATTCCCCACGTCGCTCGCTTCCCGCGCCGCTGTCGCTCTCGATGTCGCTGCCGTCCAGTTGGCAGCCTTAGGGTTGGTTGCCTGAAAAAAATATAACATTTGGATCGTGTTACGCCATGTTCACACCGCGTGACTTATCACTATATAATATAAAAAATTGAAACGCGCGTTAGACGCGTGTTGAAGCCTGTGGTTAGAGCGCGGCCTTACAAAAAGAAAATATGGGAAGTTGTGGCTGAAAATTAGAAGTTATTTTATTACGTGCATCAAAAAAATACTCTTTACAACATTAATAACTAATTCAATAGTTTAAATATGCTTTAATTCCAAACACACCGCAAATAAATTGATTCGTATCCCATTAATAAAACTTAAACTCAACCAACAATTACATTCAAAGTAAGTACCTACCCAATTCTTTTCTCCATATATTTCACCGTCGACCAATTTAGATAATAACTTCTTTAAAAAGTTTTTCACTAATCAACCGTCACATAGCAGACAGGTGTGTGACAGGCGTTATTCCACCCTGGTGTATTTCAACACCCCGAAATGACCCCGACGATGGCAACACCTTTTGGCGATAAAAGTAATAAATAGTTCGCCAAAGTAATTGCTATTTGTCTATGTCTCGAATAATGGATGGAGACATGATTTTTTTCTTTTTTAGCTTTAATGATTAGAGCAATAAATAATTAATGTTGGCTGGGCATCTTTTTCAATCACCTAGCTATAGGTACGGATAAGGAGGCTTTTATTTATTAATATATTATCAGTAGTTCTCCACTTGGGTGCAGTTTTTAATTAAGAAAATATATTATTTAATTATTTGTCACTTTTAAATATAGCTGACCTGTCAGATTTTTGACAACTCATGAAATATATTAAACAACATGAAGTGCAATTAATAACTTAATTCAGTTAATTCCAAATCATTTACTTATATTACAAACCGCAGCAAGGATTTTAATATTTTACCCTTTCAAGTTACTCAATAGACTACTAGTATCGTCCACTTGCAATGAAAATCCCGGTATCGGTTCTAAGAAATTAAATCAAGTCTGCACCAATTGTTTGGATATAAACAGGCAGCATTTCAATGGCAATATCATGTTTATACATTCACATACCTAACAAAAAGTAGTTTAACAGGTCAGAGGCTGTATGCTTTGATGGCTCAACAGTAAAATTACGATAAATTTAGGACTTTCTAGATCTTTTGAGATTTGATTCTTGTTCATACGTTGCTCACACTTTTATCCAACGGTTGAGGTGTCGTATCGTACGTGTAAAAAGTATTTCTAATCGAATCGTTCATCTTAATTGGTGACAAAAACTGTGACTTCTCGGCTTGTAGGTAATTTATCATGATGACTAATGTTTATTGGCCAATACGGATTCCTGGGAACTACTTTCTGATGCAGACCAGATCAAAATGTGTTTTATGTTTTGGACGTATGGGAAAAAAATTCCCGTACGTCAACTGTTGACAAATGAAACAAAGTAATTCCCAGTTGTAGATGTTGACAAATTGGAAATAAAATTTCTATCTGTTGATATGTGTAGAATAGTTAGTAGAACTGGGGGCAGATGAAGGACTTAAAATAAAAAATAAAACATTCATAAATTAAAGTATTAGATTTATTATTTAAAATCAGTCTTATGTAGGTATGGTACTGCATAACGATACATGCACAGAGTTAATTCACTCTGATTCAACAGATATGACTAAAAAAATCAACATGGAATTATAAAATGACAATATTTCACACAATCAAATCACAAGGGTCAAAAATAATTATAGAAAAGTTTTAAAAAGAATATACAGGATGTCCAAATAAGTATTTTGGAGAAAAATATCCTAGATAAGGCAAGTCTTCCCCATTCGACTACAAAAAACCGTTTTTCATTTGGATTTAGGTATAGTTTTCCCATAAAAACTTCTAAACATTTTAAGAAAGCGCACGCGCGCCACCTGTCACTTATATTTTAATGCGCGCTAAATATATTTAGGTACAGAAGGCAGCACATCAAGCGTTACAAATCTGTCAAATTTCCCCAACCAAGTTTTAACTCAATTTCAAAGATATATAGTTCAAATTCAATAACAAATTTTTGAAAGAATTGTAACGTACATTGTGTTGTTGTGACTTTGAGTGCGCACGTAACAATCGAAGTTATTAAAGATTATTTTGTACAAAACATTTTTACATCAGAGACACATTGGACTATTGAAATGATTTAATTAATTAAGTATACTGTAAAAATAACTATTCCAATTTTTTATTTTTATTTATTTTTTGTATTGATTATTTTTATCTATGATGTAAATATCTCCCACCTGATCAAAAAAGTTTACTTGAATCTGAACTCTATGCCCTCGACATCAAGTTAAAATTGGTTGTGGAAATTTGACAGGTAATGTAACGCTTGATCTGCTGCCTTCTGTACCTCATACTATTAATCGTAAAAAATACTAGTAAATCGTAATTAGTAGGTACTCACAGTGTGAACACCTGGGAATTCTTTGATTCCCATTTGTCAACATGTCGAGGTATGGGAATTTACTTCTCAGTCGTCGCCGCTCACAAATGGGAAATATCAGTGTCATTTGTCAACACTGCCGACGTATGGGATTTTTTTCCCATACGTCAACAGTGTTGACGGAGCCAGTGTTGACAACTGGGAATAAGCGGCTCCGTGCGGTAGGTACTAGGATGGGTGACCGCCGACCATTCACGTTGCGGGGGCGGCGCGGCGACTTCCGTGTTTCGGAGGGCACGTTAATCAGTCGATCCCAGGTACCACCTACAGTGGTCGTCAGGGTTTGATAGAATCCATTTCGGCGCTTTGAAAATTCTGACATACACAACCCAGCACTGGGCCAGCTCGGTGGTTTACGACCTATACCTCCTCGTCACCCAGAGGAGAGACTCATGCCCTGCAGTGGGCTCATTACAAAGCGTTGTGATGATGGTGATAATGACAGTTCTATAAAAAGCTAACAACTTATTATATTTATTAATAAAAAATAAATATTTATACATGCTTATTATGAGCTTCAATAATTATCTTTAGTTAATATCAACAGCAAATACAATTACGTTAGTTACGTTGTTGAAGGGTAATTATTATAGTGCATATGAAAATATTTGAAGATAATCAATGAATACATGATGAGAAATAACATAACATAGGTTGCCTAACTAGAAGTTTTCGCACGATATTTTTTATTAATAAATTCTGCAACTTTAGGATATCTATTTTGCAAAGTCTAAACAAAATGTATTGTAGGTTTAGAGGTTCAGGGTTTAGATGCAACATCTGAAAGAGCTTGCACAACTTCTCATACTAATTATAACTTAGGGATCTTAAACTAAGAGTTGGGACAGGTCAGATTAAAAGTTTTGCGTAACTTAAAAAAACAACATGCTATATCCAAAATATTATGATAATGCTTTTCAAATTTTTTCATTTGTTCGAACCATTTTTTAAAACAGGGTGACCACATATCTTAAGGCATGTTTTCTACGTGCTGATTGAACGGTATCACTGCCAATCTTCAGATTTCTCCAAAGTAAAATCTTTGATTTTGGGGAAAATACAGAAATCACCGGGTTAGTTCAACTTTCGAGAGGATTGTACAAAGTTGTACTACTGGGACATAAAAGTTGTACTGTTCAACTGGTTGAACTGAGCAGTTTATCGACTGGGAACTAGCCGTAATTAGGGTATAAAAACTTTCAAAATTCAAAATTCTATAATTTTAGAATAGATGTCATAGCATTGTTATTAAATTTAAAACCATTTTGAAGACGAGCGGCACAGTCTTGCGTTAGTCAGTAGACAGACAACTTAAAAAATCATTGCTCTAAAATGTTTTCGTTGTCGTCGTTTCAAAAAATATTACATTAGACATTTAAATAGTTCCGATTAGCTAGAAGTGCGAAACTTTTAGTGTGCTCCATGGTATTCAATAGATATAAGTTATAACTAAAGTAAGCTATTTAAGTGTAAGTAAAATAGTAAGTGTAAGTAATTTATTGATTGTATAGGACTATAAATATACGTTCGCTGTTTCCATGTTTTCAGAAAAAATATATTGTCTTTGACAGTGTCCAATTTTTTCAGAAACAATTTATTATCTAATATAATATCAAATTCTCGTGTCACAGTTTTCGTTGCCATACTCCTCCGAAACGGCTTGACCGATTTTGATGAAATTTTTTGTGCTTATCCGGTATCTATGAGAATCGGCCAACATCTATTTTTTTTTCTTTTTATATGGCAAAACAACGTTTGCCGGGTCAGCTAGTTGTCTATATAAATCCCTCAATTATCTAGAAAAGGACTGAATTGGAAGGTCGTGATCAGCACGTTTACGATCTTTTATCGGCGACGGTTTCAGGTAAGTGCTCGCTAGGGAGTCGTATCGTAAACTAAACGCGATCGAGTGAGTTATAACGCGAAGACACATGGTAGGGTTTTTATTGCGGCATTATTTATATTAAGATCAAGTTTATTCAACCGGCAGTTATAATCTTGACCTTCCGTCTTTGTAGAGGAAATGCACAACCGAAAGAGCATTAGCAGCTCTGTAATTTTTCACATCATTAGCTAAAAAATATAAAATTAAACTATCTACAATTTGTAAAATGAATTTAATTTTTGAAACAGGTGCCAATGTCGTTACAGATTTGAATGAATAACAATGGTCCAAGTAGTGAAATTTGGGCAAGCCCATATAATCTTAAATAACACTTTTTAACCGGATGTATAATTATGTTTATAATATATATTATAATATTATAATGGTATTTAACAGGTTGATTCCCTTTCTCGACTTACGTCGGTTTAATAAATACCTCGTCCTGTAACCCACAGGAAAAAAGGTATCTATTTCCCCCTTTTTTTAAATATAATAATAAATATAATAATTGTGGTGCTTGTGGAAGATGAGTGTTTTGTGTGCGAGATGGACTCGTGTTTGTTGATGGTTGCGTATCTGGCATACGTCTGGTGACGGTTGTGTGACTTGTGATGACTGTGTGATTGGTGATGGCTGTGTTTCTAACGGTAACTATGTATCTGGCGAAGGTTGTGTGTTGTGTACAAATACTGAATCTCCTAGCACTTTACTTAGAATTATTGTTGTGTGGATGGCTGCTTGTTTCTGTAATATGCTTATGTTGATTTTAGAGTCTAATTTATCCAAATACTTAGTGATGCTTTTAGCTACTACTCCGGTGGTACCTATAACTATTGGAATAACAGTGGTATGTGTGTTCCATAAACGACTAATTTCTGTTTTAAGTAGGTGATATTTACTAAGTTTTTCTATTTCTTTGGCTCCTATATTGTAATCGGAAGGTACAGTGATATCGATGAGATAAGTTTGATTATTAACTTTGTCTATATATATCAGGTCTGGTCTATTGTGCGTTACTGTGATATCAGTTTGGATTGGTATTTCCCATAATATTTTAGCTGTTTCGTTCTCTTTTACTTGTGGTTGTATTAAGGTTTCCTTCCATCAAAGGTTAGCTACCTCTATTTTATGTTTCCGGGCTATGCACCAGTAGATATACTGTACGAGATTATTGTGTCGTTTAATATAGTAGGTCACCGCCAGTTTCTCGCAGCCTGATATAATGTGCTGCACAGTTTCATCTTTAAAAATTAATTAAATATTAATCAATTATTAATCTATATTTTAAATAATATAATATTTATAATATTTATTATATATTATAATTATATAATTATGTTTTACATTTTAATTCGACATGTCGGTTCTTTGCCCGTGCTCACGTTTTGGATGGTATAGGCTCCCATTATATCTTTATGTTGTTCTATTTTTTGTGTTTGTAGTTGTAGCGGCAACAGAAATACCTACATCACTTGAGAAAATTTCAACTGACTGCGACTATCACGGATCATGGTAACAAAAGGACGGACAACGGGATTCCTAGTTGGTTACTCATAAATCTACTTTGGAATAATTAGTTTTTTTGTTCATTTCATTCTATAATTTGATCAAGGTCGTCTGGATCATGGTTAGATAGAAGAAATCGCTTTCCAAGGATATCATCGCTAATTTGAGTCACATTTTTTTGTTTCAAGTTCTAAACTATTTTATGGTATACAATAAAGATTAAAATAGATAAACAAAATAAATGTCTTACCTGTTTCAGACGTAGGCTGAACTGTTAAAAGCAATGTTTTTTTTTTTCAATAATAACAAGTAAAAAAATAATCGTATGCAACGTTGATTATGAAATTTAATTTATATATTTTTGGTGCCTTTACAGATACGAGGAAAACAACGGTGGATGTGTTCTACTATTTATGTACTATAAAGAATTGCACAGCTATGTTAGTGTTATGAATGGAGCTAATTTACGTATAGCCATCATAAATCTAACATGGTAATGATTTACTATCCTTAGTCATTACATTAGCTCTGCGTCGGGTCAGTTGGCGTAGGTCAGTGCAGTAATCCGCTGATAAATTGCCATTCTGAGCAAATTAGAGCTTCGTTATATGTCCGCGTAGGGCCGGCTTAGAATAGCGCTACCATCCCTGGATAAGCGTGTCGTAAGAGGCGACTAATCCGAGTGACACCCGCTGGGTGGGATCCCATCACGTTCGAACTGGCTAGCGCCAAATATTAGCGCTCCGGCGCGGCCGCCGCATCCTTCCACGGCGGCCTCACGTGCACGGCGCAGCGCTCAGCGCTTCATATTTGCTTGTAAGATTATCTCCATCATGGATCATTCTAGAAAAGCATTGATTTGCAACGTACGGCACTCGGCGCGCTGTCTCACGTTATACGGCATACTTTTCATAATGACCCATGATGGAGATAATATAAGAGCAAATATGAAGGGCTGAGCGGTGCGCCGTGCTCGACGCCGTAGATATAGATCCACGCCCTTAGACCTTTTTCACGGCGCCGTTCCAATCGATTATATTACCGATTCTAAGAATCCTGTAAAAATTTGTGCACCGATTCAAAAAGTAGGTATATCGTACAAGAATTAGTTTTTTAATACAGCTGTTATGATATCTTTTATTATAATATTAGAAACAAGAAAGTTTGTGACAGTGTATTAATGCAATTTCAATACTCCTTCACCTATTAAATTCTAAACAAACTCGGCAGGTACCTACACAGAAAGATAAGAGGTTTCCCTTTAAATCCTAAAGACTTTATATTCCGTGAATGTATTCTCGTAGGATGATTGTGAGACTTCATATAGGTTCCATATCGTTAAAACAATTTCTTCTTTCGAAAAGAAACGATAGAAAATAAAGTAAGTACTTACCTCTTGAACAAAAAATGGATTTCTGGTTTTATATCGTTCCTTACACGCCATCCCAGTCAGCACAGAAAATTCTTCCGTGAACATCGCATATCTAGTCACATTGTGAAAGAAATGAACTGGTAATTTTGTCTGAATTATTAAGTTCGTAATGTTATCGTTTTTTACGCAAAGACTGTTCCTTTTACGTTTTAAGTACACAAAGCTCGAAGGACAACATTTGCTTATACACTTTGAGAAGGCGCACTCAGAATGGTTTCTAAGAGAAATTTTCCGAGTCACTAATTGTAAATCACTGTCTATACTTTCAGCATTTATTGTGACTTTAATAGAAATAACAAAAACTAAGCAATATACAAAACGCATTGTTGCTTTGGTAAAAAAAACTTGAGCGTACCAAAAGCGTTTACATTTTCATACGAGTGAAAACTGAATGATATAAATATTAAAAATTGCTCAAGTACTCATACGAAAGTCATTAAAATATCTAGTACATTGAACTGGTAATTAAATGCGTTTTACTGGTACCCGACTAACTGTAACTAGCTTATAACCCCCAGGGAAGTAATAAAACGAACCAGCATAAATAATAAGTTTTAATACTGTTAACAACAATACAGAATGTACGAAATAAACTATATTTACAACAAAGAATTATGAACAGTAACATAAAGTGTACACCATTGCATTGGAAGAGAAACAATTTATATAAAAAGAAACTAAGTACAAAGTTTAATATAGAAAAATCAGTTCATTCTTAACTGCTAACATGTACAAGTAAGTGAAATGTCATGATAGTGCCCTTTAAAATTTTATTATTTAAAGCGAATTACATATTTTACAAAAGGTTACTATACAAATACTAATAAAGATCTAAGTATTTAGTGTAACTTATTAACAACGATGCTCACAATCATATACTACGGAGATCTACGTGAATAATAATTTAACTATATGACACATACACACTCTTAATTATAGTTCTATAGCATCCGGGAAGATATGGTCCAAGTAAGACTGACTGCCATAACTATGTATCGGTCTTGGCCGGTCTTTCTTCGTAACTACTTGGTCCAAATTTTCCATACTTTGCCTATTAAATTTATAAGCAAGCTCTCTAACTTTGCCTGGCCTCGGCTTGTCATTAAAAATGTTATTTTCTTCATCTTTACATTCGACAACTTCATCCATACTTCTTTCTTGCTCTTTATTCGAGTGCATTGGTTTTCTTGGCGCCTCTTCATTGTATCTAATGCTTCTACCGGATCTTCTGTTGCCGCTATTTCGTGAATGACTTTCATTTTTAAAGTCATTATCAATTTTCAGAGTTTGTTTCCTGCCAGAGTTATTTCTTTCATACATCCTTGTATAATTCTTAGAGGTTCTAGTATCAACGTTTCTATTTACATCGTATTGAGCGTTCTCTACTTCATTATTGCTTTTGGATAAACCGAAGTGCGGGTGTTTAGTATATTCGATATCATTATTAGATTTGCAGATATAATGTTGATTATTTCTGCTGCTGTTGGGTTTGTTTGGTTTTCTTATTTTAGGTTTGAAAGTGGAGAATTTACTTTCATTTTTGTAATTGGTATCTTTATATTTAAAGGCGACATTGTGTTGATCTGAAGCGTGTATTCTTTGGTGCGAAAGGGGTTTTGAAAGCGATAAATAGGTAGGTGGTTCTCCATGTTTGTTAATAGTTATCTCGTATTGTATATGGGGGTCCAGCACCGCATATACATTTTCTTTGGCTTCGCGTTCTAATGTCGACAATGCTGCCTGTGAATAAAAAAACATAAAAAGGTTTCAGTGCAAAAATACTCAGAAACAAACTAGTGATGTTAATCTGTTAATAACTCAAGTTGATTCATGTGTAAAGGTGCTTTTAAAGTAATTAAACCTCTTTTGTTAAAAGTGAATTATGCTGTCACTTTGTGCGAACACAAAACTATCCGTTTTTAGTAAGTAATTAGGGTATTTTCAAAGCGTGAATAGTAATAAATCGTGACGAAATGTGTCTTTTATTAGTCTGAATAGCTGTCGTCAATCGATATCAATTGATCTTAATTAATTTTGTTAACAAGCTTAGAATGAATGGATGTTTCGAACTCTAATAAAAATAAGGACGCTTTATTAATTTCCATTATTTGAGTTGTAAGTGTTTTTCATGAATTTTTAAATTAGGTATCAACTAAGTAAATAAAATGGCGTGTCAAAATATGTCTGAACTGATTATTTTTATGGATGGTTTTGTAAATTTAGATACTTGCACATTATTTTTTATTAACACTTGGCTTTAACTCAATTAAACATAACTGTTATCTGGGACTCGAACCCAAAAACCTCTGGCTCAGTGAGAGTTTCTAAATCTGAGCCACTACTAACGAAATAAAGAAATAATTTTAAAATATAACAACGCTGAATATTAATTAAAACAGGATTTTTATAATAAATCTCAAGCCTCGATTTCTTAAATACACTAATGTATGTTGCCATGGCAACCAAAATAAAGATTCCTATTTAGTATGAAAAAATCTAGGATCTTTTATTGAAATTATAATTTTGATTGCAGCAAATTAAACACATGTTTGTTAGTTAAAACACCAAAACAATTAATAGGTTGTCCCCGTAGCATTTAACGGCTAATTTGCCAACATTCCAGTGTCTTCACTCTGCGTGCCCCAAAGTGACCTAACCAAGGAGGTACGATGAACATGTGTATTGGATGGTATGTGTTGTATGGTGGTGTGTATGTTGTGTGCGTTGTGCAGGTGTGTGTTGTGTGGTGGTATGAGTTGTGGGTAGTTCCCAGTAGTTCAACTGCTCAGTTCAACTACTTGAACTAGTGGGAATTTTATTCCCATTAGTTAAACTTTGTACAATCCTCTTGAAAGTAGAACTACTGGGACATAAAAGTTGTACTGGCATCTAGTTCCCACTAGTTTCAATGGTCAGTTCAATCGCTGACAAGAAACATATTAAATTTTTTGAGTCTTTAACGGAAAATGAATACATATTTTTCAAGGGTTGATTAAATACCTACTTATAGTATATTTCTATATTGAATTCTAATCCATAATCCTTGTTTGTAAACACATAAATGCATGAGTGATGCCATGACAACCGAAATCCAGGTTAAATTTAGTATGAAAAATCTTGGATTTGAATTAAAACTTTATATAGAAATTTTATTTTCCAATATCCAATGTATTTCTGGTGATCCACTTCGTTCTTTCTTTACGGAAAAAGAAGATGATCACTAAAAATATTCAACTTTTTATTTTTTTTAAAGAAATACTAAATTGAATCTGGATTTTCATGTCATGGCAACGCTCAGGCATTAAAGAGTTTACAGACAAAGATTTTGGATTGAAATTCAATATAAAAGTCCACTATTAGTAGGTATCTGACTAACACTTGAAAATATGTTATTTATGTTCTATTAAATACATAAATAACAATCAACTTCTCACGGGATCCACTTTTCTTTCAAACCATACTAAAATAAAAATAATATAAACAGTACAACTTTGATGTCCCAGTAGTTCTTTCGGGAGGATACAAATTTGAACTACTGGGAACTCAAATTTGTACTGTTCAGCCAGTTGGCTGAGCAGTTGAACTACTGGGTAGTTGATTTGTGTGGTAGTGTGTGTAGTGTGGTGATGTGGGTTGTGTGGTTGTGTGGTGGGGTGTAATGTGTGGTGGTGTATGATGTGTGATGATGTGTGTAGTGTGTTTGTTGTATGGTGAATTTGTTATGTGGTGTTGTGAGTTATGTGGTGGTGTGTGTTGTGTGGTGGTGTGTGTGTAGTATGGTGGGGTGCGTTGTGTGGTGGTCTGCACTCTCAAACTCATTTTTTTTATTAGATAGGTACATACTTTGGAAAGTCGATCTGTTGAAAATTCACGCCTGTATCCCTTATGGAGTAGGCAGAACACCATAAGCTATGAAACCATCTGATGTCACGTTTGACTAATTTGGAGGTATAATTATGATGGAGAGAGACTTTTGCAGTGATAGTCTCTCTCCATCAGTCTATCGCTCGCAAAAACGCCAATAAAACTTCTGTCCCTTAACTGACTTTTATAGTATGTCCGGGAAGAGAACAGCAGGCACATTGTATGTTTTTCTTTCCTTTCCGGTTCAGCATGACAGCAATCATTAAAAAAATATATACACTATAAGACTGTGTGACTGTGTGGTAGGTGTTGGGTGCGGGTGCTACCTGTGCGTCTCAAGGTGGTGGACGCTGGTAGCACTGCCTGGGTTCACCTTACCTAGGTAAGGTACTGTGAGCATGTGGTTTGGATGGATTTATTTGTGTAGTGTATGTTAAATCGGGTACTCATTAGCTCATTAACCGATGCAAGCTCTGTAACCAAAAAACATAGTGTGTACGTGGTTCGCGAACGTGTATGTGGTTCGCGAACTGTAACACAACGGTTACGATTACAACTCGCTTGTGAGTACCCGGCTTTATGTGTTGTGGTAAAGTGTGTTGTGTGGGTTAGGGTGTTAGTGTGAGTGGTGCGGGTGCTACCTGTGCGTCACACGGTGGTGGGCGGCTGCAGCACGACGGCCGCGCGACGCACCTGCAGCGCGCCGGGCGAGTACTGCCGCGCGCCGCCGTACACCGCGTCCGCCGGCAGCACGGTCTTCTCGCTGCACCACCACAACAACTCTTCATTATATTACTTATATTATAAATTCTCACTGTAGTGCTCGAGCGACGCTGCATAGCAACGACGATGACGACACGATATTTGATCCTAGATCGCGCTAACAACTAATTTAATAGCAGCAGCTATATTGTACCGGGTGAGAAGTCAGAAACTATGAGAGATAGCGAAATCAGTAGGCCTATTACGGTTCTTTCATGACATGACATGATAAATTTTAAGCGCATGATATGTTTTAAGGCCGCGCCACATTCTCGCGAGAATCTCGCGAGTCGTTAATATAATTATCTGCATACATAGAATAGAGCCTTGAGATCAATATGTTTTCATCACAATTTATCTTTATTTGTTTTTAAATAAAATATATTAGATATAAATTTTTATCTTCCTGGACCATTTTCAATACTAACAATATAAAAAAATAAACAAAAACTCTTAAAATCTTTACGAGTTACTCTCTCTCTCTCTCTCTCTGTCTAAATGGAGTTACGCGGGTGAAACTGCGGACACAAGCTGCCTGTCAATGCATGCAGTCATTCAACGAACCATTCGAATGCTTTCTTTCGAATCGTTAATAGTTACGAATATTAGAAGTATCATTCGACTCAGGACGTTAATATATTACTATCGTTCAAGTCGAATACTCAAGTTAGTATTAGTAGTTTATTCGACTGACATGATAATTCGCAGACGCGCATCGCTGAGATATACTTTGCGATATAACCGTTGAAATCGGCGGCCCGCTCGTTACTGAGCAACATACGAGTATGACTCCTACACAAAACTCCAAACTCCCCACAAACTCCAAAACCCACAAAAAGTAGAGAAAAACGAGAGAAATTGAGTAGAATACGAGAATGGCTTCCACATTCTCATTTCTCGCGTTCTCGCTAGAATGTGGAGCGGCCTTAGCGTCAAAACTATTTCATATCATCGCATGGTTTTGAGATCCATAATAGGCCTGCTGTTCTTAGGAATTTAAATTTAATAATAATCACATTTAAACTTTTTTCTTAACATTTATACATAACCGGGAATCAAACCTGGTCAAAATCTCTGTAAACAATGTGGTATGTAATGGGATCGAAAAAGTGGGATCCAATGAAAATAAATCTAAATTATGACTTAAAATATGATATTCATTCCAAAAAAACTATTCCATTTTCAAATTTTAAATGATGGCGCGCGCGCTGAACAAATGCGTTCAAATTTTATCAAACATCCAAAAGTTTTACTTCTTTCGTGATTCTTTCGAAATATCGTGTAACAAAGACACAAAAAAAATACAGACGAGTTGAGAACCAATTGAAAGTCGGTTGAAAAACCAAGAAATAAACTATTTCTTTTCCGTTCATTTTTTAAAACTTGTATAGGAAGTCTATCCGTCCAGAGCCAGTAAACAATACATTAATACTACTTAAACAATAAAACTTACCTATCTAAATCATCAGTCTTGTATTCAACGCTTTCTGTGAACAAAATAATAAAAAGTCGTTAAAAAAGAAGTAAATATTAATATTCTGTACCTTTGATGTTAATTTTTCTTTACGTTCATAGGAATTCATTGTTGTTGAAGTTAGTCACTTCGGATCATAGGATCGTATTATGAAAGCTGTTTGAGACTTGAACTCTACATACCGAAGTATGGACAGTGGCTCTATGCTTGAAACATGATCTTCGATTACGTAAGCTTTCAGAATACGTGCCATAAGTTGTTACCTAAGTTTATTTTTTATTATTTTGAGTAGGTTTATTATTTCTTTCAAGAAATAGCCTATCTTCTGTAGTTAAAGAACCAGGGTAAAAACTAGCCCTCCGAAGAGGATTTCTAAAAAAGATTTTGAAAACCCCAATTTGTAATGTCGATTTGAGAATGGTTTATTTGCGCTGAGTTACCAAGCCCATTAGCCTATAGGTATATGTACAGAATTTGACAGTGTAAAAACAGATGAATTCTATTACTTCTTTGCGTAATGTTCCCAATTGTTGCTTAATGTGTAAGAAGCAGATTACATGATTTTTCCGATTCGCAATGTATTTTATTTCAATTATACTTAATTTTACGATTCATTACATCAAATATCGGTTAATGTTAAACCAGATTTTATCTCATCTTATTATACATGGTACCTTAGCATTTTGGTCCACTCAATAACTCGGTTAAAAACATATACCTACATGACCTATATAATTTCAATCTTAATAAGTCAATTCAAAGACCAGGTCAAAAGAATCTTTATTTCTTAAGTTTTTAAATACATTTGAAATAAGTCACAATTTACAAATTGAACTGAATCTACCACCACTTCGGAAAGTCGATCTGTTGAGAAGAAGTGGCAAGAAACTCAACAGCAATCATCTTTTAAAAATACACAATAACAATTAACAACCAGGGAATCCCATCTTCTTGCATCCGGATATCTTATAGTAAATCTTTTTATAATAACACTTATCCTTAAATCTATCGAAGGGTTAATCTTAAATATTTTGGATTTTTATTATAAAAGCGTACACATTGACCCATGAACGAGTTGGTGATCTTCTGGAGTCTACTCTTATACATATTTATCATTCCAACTTACCCCGTTTCCTCCGACAGCGTATAATGAGGCAGATGACGATGACGAGCAGGATGGCGATGACGAGGGCCGCGGCGATGAGCGGCGCCACGTGCGCCGTCTCTGTTAGAGAGAAACTCTCTGTAGGCGGAAATTGTACGAGTTAGTTGTTGTGCTGTGGAAGCTGGTGGAATTATGTACATAGCGTTTTATTGCTGTAAACATGCCCAGTAAAGTCAGACGGGAAGAATTGGGTGCAAGTTTCCAAAATATACAGGCGTTTTCGAAACAATTTGCGAAACGTGTGTAAGTTGCACTATGCAAGCACATTTTTATATCTAAAAACGTTAAACTTATTGAGAATTGTTATTGAATGATCAAGGGAGTTGAGTGATAATTTTCTTTTAGGAAACGAAAATCTTGCGCTGGTAGGTACACGAAATCCACGTGAAAAAAAGATAAGAAAAATACTCAATAGATTCGCCAAGATCTGGTTGATACCACGGTTCTGCCGTTTGTCGGGTGCTATAAGCATCGAAGAAACCATGTCACGTGAAATAGGTCATGTTAGGCTGTATTTTTAGTGATAAACATAGCTGAAAAGCCAAAGTTAATTCTACCCTGAATTCTTTAATTATTCTCCGTTTTTATACTTCATGCAGGTTTCTGTAGGCACGTATAGATTGCGCGAGACTTCCATTCCCCTCCCTTCAGGGGACTAGATATTTGGCGCGATCTACCTATTATATTAAGTCGCAGTCGGATTGTAAAATCAGCCGTATTGTTACGGCTAGCTGTTATCAAAAACAGGGCCGTTTTGAAATGCGGCGGTTCAACGATTAGGTGGAATGAATGCAGCTGAACAAAAACGACTGGAAAGTATTCGGCGCCATACCTACGTCATTCAACACGGTAATAATGCAATAAAGCAAGAGATGCAACGAGAAGGGCTCTCGCACCGGAAGATCTAGTCGGTGCGGTTAGCTGCAGTTAGGTTACATACAGGCCCACGCGAGCCGAGCGGCACCTTTACTGCTGTGTGCCAGCGTGAAGCTCTAGCAGTGCAGCTGTAGCAGTTATTTTGAGCGCTATATTCCTTGCAATAAGGCTCAGCGCGCCAGTTTATTATGACGCGAGCGTCACTGGTGGTGTGCGCGACGCCAGCGTGTAGCGGTGGCAGCCGTTGACGTCTGTTTATTTTGAGCTCTATCTCTCTAGCAATAAGACTCATCACGCCAATCTATTTTAACCTCTATCTTCTACACAATAAGACTTACCATGCACAGCCAGTGACACTGCATGCGAGGAAAATCCTCGTTCATTTTCAACATGCAGCACGTAGACTCTTGCGTCGCTGGTTGTCGTGTGGGAGATCGCGAGTGTGTAGCGGTAGCAGCCGTTTGCGGCGGTCGGCTCTAGCGAGCGGTAGCGACCTGCGGAAAGATGTATAGTTGTAGTGTAGATGAGGTAGAGTATTCTTTAATTAAATAATTCGTACTCAGAGGATACTTGTATGATGTTATAAAAACAAAAGTAACTAACTTTGATTCGTTCAATAGACTGAATTAAATTTCAAATTTAAGAAATATTAGGTTTGTTGCTTTAACAAAGCCAAAGCCGTCGACGCCTCTAAAATCATTTTTAAGTTTTTGTAAGGCGGTCTCCTAAACCAGTCCTATCATATTAGTAGGTGCAAGAGTTATTCTTAGCCAACACTTTACATCAGGTGCGGTTACAGGCAAACATTTTGGATAGGGTTACTACTGAATTTTTGCGCTCCTCCACTAGGTTACTAAAAGTTAAATAAATTTTACTTTAATGTAAAACTATAGATACTGTTAAACGATCCTTAATCTCTACTTATTTTACTCTTTGTGATGTCTTTTAATTAAAGGATTATGGAAACTTAGGAGATTTTTTTCTACATTTTACTTTTTACATTGGTGTAGCGACATCTAGCGCCGCACCATAAAACGACGACGACACGATGAAAATTCCTACATCGCGCTATCAAAGTTTCTATAGTGACAAGAATATATACAACATCCCGACATCAACCGTCGGGTCGTGGGTCGCGGCTTGCCATCCCTTTTCTGGGTTTTCATTTTTCCTACATTGGTACTTCTTTTCTTGGAGTTTTCAATTTGAGATGTACGAATTTGTCACCTGTCATGTTACCCTGTCCCGCGCGTGCTATACAGAGTTAAACCCAATTTGCCTACTAATTGAAGCCACTACAACTTACCAACTTGACTGGGAAGATCCAGCCGCAAAGATCGAGGGTAGGCTTGGATTTGTGGTTACCTATTGTAAAGATAGTGCCTATATATTCAACTGCCCAAGCATGTTCAGAGCAATTACCTACTACAACCGATCTTAATCAGTTCTTCGACACTCACCAGATTCGGCTTCTGTCGTCCGTCATTTCATGCAGGATTTCTAGATCCGTATTTTTTCGGCTACATCGGACCGTGGTTTCTCGGATCGAATGGAGTGCGATACTGCTGTCAGCTGAGGCAGGGATTTGTGGCCACTTTGAGGCAGTAAGAGCAGTACCTGGTATATAGTTGGTGTGATTTTCTGGGGATTTTTATTTTGATTATTATATAAACTTACCAACTTGACTAGGGACATCTAGTCTCAAGGACCCCCACAGCCACGTGGCCGTCCGCGGCGGCGGGTCGGCGCACACGGTGGCGTGCACGCGCGCCTCCGTGCCGCTCCACGCGTGCGCCGTGCCGCTCTCCGCGCCCACGGGCGGGCCCAGCACGTTCAGGGTTATGGGCTCGGATTGGTGAGTGCTGTAAGAAAAAATGGGATATTAAATATTTTGTTTTATACTTAAGATAAAATAAAAATGTCTTACAGAATAAGAGAATCAAATAATTTATTTTAACAGCTACCAAAAATAAACTGATAACAAATAATTACATCGCCAAATATAAGATTTCCGCAGCCTTGAATTGGAACTCAGAGAACTTAATGTGCTACTACAAATTACTAAAGATTTTAAAGTAGGCTCTTCGAACACCTAGCACAAATCTACTTTTTTTTATATTGGAGACATAACCCGCGTTTGACTTCAGTCTCACCTGATGGTAAGTTAACATGAGGTGGTATAAACACGTTCATTGCCAAACCAAAATCGTAAGGTTTACCCGGGTGGCCCAAATACTATTTTTACATTATTTTAGTCTAAAATGTAATGGATAATGATTTCAGGTTTATCTATTTATTTAGTATATATGTATGCCATTTTATGTAATATTTTGACTTCCCGTTTGCGTTCGCTCCCGAACGGTCGTGTCTGCGGCCGCTCCCAAGTGTTCGTATTGCGCTGCCCTTGTTCCCTCCCCCGCACTCGTGCGGGTAAGGTCCCAAGTTAAGCTCTTTCGGAAAGTTTTCTCTTGTGGAGGCTGTGTGGTGTCGGGGCTAATTCATCTGCCCTTATCAGGGCGGACCCGACTGCTGCCGGCCGAAGCATCTCTAGTCAGGTGGATAAGTAACCGTGACAACTAAGCCTGATCGTCCGCTGTTCACCGGCAATAGGTCCGTTCTAGGTCGCTTCTTTACAGCGCAGTTTGTCTTCGATAGACTTCTTCTTTCAGCCCAGCATTATGCCTCGTCACCCTGAGTGTACCGAGCTTCAATGCTAAATTAATCGCCGTCGTATTCGTGAACTTAACCCACAGGTTCAATTCTATTATCGTGACAGCATAGATATTATTAAAAAGTTTAATAATCAAATCGACTCCCTGAATAGGGAATTATCCACCCGTCCCTCGTCCACAGAATTTAGTCAGCTGTCTTCAGATTTCAGCCAGTTGTCCAGCGAAAAACAATCACTGGAAGCCGAGAAGGAAGCCCTTCTCGCTCAAATCGAGTCCTTGCGAGAGCAATTATCCGCTCGTCCTCAGGTCGCTTCTTATTCACAGGGGTTCCAAACCGATTCTCCGGCGTCTCCAGATCCCTCTGAGTACGTCGATCTTTTTCCAGATTGCATGTCGGTAGACTCCACCGCAAGCAAACGGAAAACTACCCCGCCGGGTAGTGATTCCGACTCCGCTCCTTTAGTTCCAGAATCTCCTGCTCCGTTCACCGAGGTTCGCAAAAAATTAAAATCAAAGAACTTTATCTCCATCCGTTTCAGCTGCTCCAGTCGCTGTTCCTGCTCCGCAAAATGTCGCACCGGCGTCTGCTCCTGCGCCTTTTGTTTCAGCGATCCCGGCGTCACAGCCTGCGTCGCAATCAGATTCGGCTCCGCCGAAAGTCAAGTCTCCGCCCCCCGTCTTTCTACGGGACAAGAGCCGCTGGACCGAGGTCTCAGCTCTCTGCGGTAGGCACAATCCCAAGATCCAATATAGTAAGGCATCCAACGTGGGTGACTCTATTAAGGTCTTAGTCTGTTCCATTTCCGATTTCAGGAATCTTACTCGGCTTCTTGCTGATCAAAAGCTCGAGTACCACACTTACGCCCTCCCTGAGGAGCGTAAGATTCGTGCTGTCCTCAGGAACGTGCCGTTTGAGCTCTCGAACGAGCAAATCCAAGAGGACTTGTCATCTCAAGGCTTCCCGTCGAATCTGTGCACAAAATGCACAGCCGCCGGGGCAAGCAGTTCCCACTTGCGCTAGTAATCCTAGCGAAGAGCCCGCAAGGGCAGTTCATTTTCAGAGGCAAGCCCACCATGTGCGGTCTCTCCAACATCCGCGTCGCAGTTCCACACAAGCGTGGTTTCCCAGGTCAGTGCCACCGCTGCCAATTGTATGGTCATGCGGCGGCAAACTGTTTTGCTTCCCCTAGGTGCGTCAAGTGCCTAGATCCGCATGGGACTAAGGAGTGCTCTCGCTCTACCGAATCGCCCACCGCTCCGTCCTGCGTCTTGTGCGGCCAGTCAGGCCACACAGCAAACTTTCGCGGCTGCCCCAAGGCACCGCGTGCTGCCAGGGCTACCGTGAAGCCCATCGAGAACTGGAGAGAGCGACCGCAGCCTAGCTCGGACGCTCCTCCAGTCAGTGCAACCCCCAAGGCCTTTACTTCTATCGTTCCAGGTCAGCGCAGCCGGGTCGCGACTCAATCGCAACCGGCCGCCAAATCGGCTTCCCAGCGCCAGAACGCAAAAGGTTCTCAAGACCGCATGACATTCTGGATCCAGCTCGCTCCCATCGACGAGATCGTGGCTTTCGGCGCCACTCTCAACGCCAGCCCAGAAGGTTTCAACGGTGCTCTTCCCGTCGTCCTAACCAAGTTCGCTCCCCTTGTCAGGAAACTCCAGCAAGCTCAACGTTTCTAAACGTAGTCCTTCTTTCCAGCATTCCTATCTCAGAGTGAGTCTGATCACTCTAGATAATCACTTAGTTTCAGCTTTGTCATTTCTGCTAGTCTTAGTTTCTGAATTTCTCGCTTTCAGTTCCTTTTGCCGCTCCGGATGCCGCTCACTGCGCAGCCTCTCTCACCAATTTGCTGTCGCTCCGATACATGATCAAGAACCTGAATCAAGGTAGGTCGATAAAGGGGGATGTTTAGTGGGTATGCTCAGCCGGATCTGAGTGAGTCACCACACTGTCTGGGCACTCTATACTCCGTTAGCTACTGGGGTTAACAGCTTATAGAATTAAATAAAACACTTTTTAACCGGATTTATCGCGTATATTTACATTTTTTTTTTTTTTGTAAAATGTAAATATACGCGATAAATCCGGTTAAAAAGTGTTTTATTTAATAGTATGAATCGCGAAAACTTAAGACAATTTTATTAGATTATAGAATGCCCATTCGTACGTAACAGGATTCATCCTCCTCCCGCTAAAGCTTGCTTTACTGGATTAAAGCTAAAGCCAAAACTTTCCTTGGCGGAAAAACAAAAAAAAAGTAACATTTTGATATATAACGCGACATCGCGTGATAGGCCATGGAGGATGCATATTTAAAGTAATTATCTATATAGTGTATATAGAGATTTTATGACCCTGTAGGCCAAGCCCCTTTTCCGATAGATCAACCCCTTCTCGAGAAGGCCGTAAAAAGTGCATTGCGATATCTCTACGATTCACGAAATATTCCGCCATTTAAAACTATTTGGTCTCACCACGCGACGTCGCGAGATGAGCGAGCTAGGGGGGAACCTAGATTAGAAAATACATATACAAGGTTGATTTTTAGTCACCATTAATATTTTTTTTTGCAAAAATTGTTTCTATAAATGATACTTAATGTGTAAAAAATATTTGGCCGGTGACTACAAATCTACAGGAACAATTTTTTTTGTTGATCCGGGCGGGAATCTAACCCAACCACATGCGTCTAAGGCGGACAGGTTTACCCCATCGTCAAAATGGTCATCAGCTAGAATGAATGAGTGACTCACCGTTCCTCCAAGCCGATGTCATTGGTAGCGAGACAGACGTAGCGGCCATGTTGCGCGTACGACACGTTGTGCAGCTGCAGCTGCGGCGTGCCCGACACCGGGTGCCCCGCGTCTGGCATCACGTGCGAGTGCGGGGACGGGTTGGGACTGATAGTTCGGATATTCAATTAGTTATAATAATGAAATTATGTTAAATATATACATGGAACATTTATTGTTAATCGCACATTGAACACAGATTACACTAAAACAAAAATAAAATAGCTTATGTGTAGCGTCCAAGGGGTACTTCCAGCAAAAGTTATCATTAGGTATGCAACGCTAGTTTCCAAAATGACTCAAAGTTTTATCTAATAAGTTATTCTAAGTCATGTTTTTTTATAGATAGATGTAAAATGGAGATGAAAAATGTTTTTTCGCAATACAAAACTCTTTTAAATCTTTGATATCTTTGATGTTGGTGTTCAATTTATCTATTTTTAATTAAGACGGGTTAAAAAAAATATTACTGTATGATATCTAGATATCTAGCAGCAGATCGTACTTACTTATGGAACCACTGGTAGGTAGGAGGTGGATTTCCCTCAGCTTTACACTCGAGAGTAACAAGTGAGAATAAGTTCGCTTCCACCACCGTGTCGGGACCCACCCATGTCACGCGAGGGGGGACTGTAAATAATAATAATATTTGACTTATTAGGCGGTCCCTTTCAATCGAAAACTCTCTAAATATCCTAAAAAAGTATGAGAATACGTTTTAGTCAATTAATTATACACAATTAATTATACAGGGTGGTCTCTTTTGAAATTCAAGGACGTGATAGTTTGAGATCATACATGAAGAGAAAAGATAAATCACCTCCATACTTTGCAAAGTCATGGAACGTGTATTGAATAATCGACTCCTGGCATACCTTGAGACCAACGAGCTCCTAAGCGATAGCCAATATGGTTTCCGCAACGGACGCTCGACCGGCGATCTTCTCGTGTATGCCACTCACTTATGGAGTGAGGCCTTGGAGGGTCATGGTGAAGCAATAGCTGTATCCTTAGACATTTCCAAGGCCTTTGACAGGGTCTGGCATGATGGTCTCTTAAGTAAGCTTCCATCATATGGCATACCGATTAGGCTCTGCGACTGGATATCTGATTTTCTGAGGGAACGGTCAATTCGAGTAGTCTTAGATGGCTACTCCTCCGACCAAATGGCAATTAATGCCGGGGTACCTCAGGGATCTGTTCTCTCTGCAACATTATTCTTGCTGCACATTAATGACCTTTTAACACCGGGCATTATTGGTTATGCTGATGACAGCACTGTTGTAGAGAGATACGTATCCAATGCGCGAGCGAGCCCCCGTGAAATCCAGAGTTTAAGAAAGTCAATGATTGAGCGCGTTGATTTGACCTTACGAAAAGTATCCGATTGGGGTGAGTCGAATTTGGTCAAATTCAACGCGTCCAAAACTCAGGCGTGTCTATTCTCCGCAAAAAAGAGCACCTTCACATTTACGCCCACTTTCCAAAATGTATCTGTCCCCATCACTGACCATCTAGGGCTTTTAGGCGTAACTGTAACATCCAGTTTAAACTTCGGTCAACAAATTGTGTCCATGGCTCAAGTAGCTTCGAAAAAGTTGGGAATCATCTCGAAGGTACGGCGGTACTTCGGCCCTGCACAGCTTCTTAACTTATACACAGCACAAGTGCGATCATGCATGGAGTACTGCAGTCATCTTTGGGATGGTTCTGCCAAATATCAACTAGAAGCGCTGGACTCCGTTGACCGAAGAGCCCGTAAATTAATTAACGACGTCGACCTTACAACCAAAAAACTGCAGACCTTAGAGCATCGTCGTAAGGTTGCGTGTCTAACCGTGTACTACAGGATACATTTTGGTGAGTGCGCCAGTGCTCTGTTTGAACAAATTGAACCCTCACCCTTTTACCATCGGACTACTAGACGCAGACAGAACTTCCATCCGTATGTGGTAGATATTCCGAAAAGTCGAACTAAGCGCTTTGACAGTTCCTTTTTGATACGGGTCGCCAAGGTTTGGAATGAACTGCCTGCGTCTATTTTCCCTGACCAGTATAGTCCTAGTACTTTTAAGCGTCGAGTGAATAGGTTTCTCATGGATGGACGTGTACCACCTTAGTCTTCATGTTCACTTAACATCAGGTGACATGGAAGACAAACGTCCTATCCATAATTCATAAAAAAAAAAAAAATATTAATTATTTACTGAGTAAACTTATCCGAAACTTCAAAAATTTATTACGCAACGCATGGTTACAGAGCACTGGAGCCAGGTCACTTGCCGCGGTCGATTCAGTTGTATGTAAAGTAAATAGTAACATAGTAGCATTTATTTATAGGGAATTCTAGTGAAAAATTAAGTACCTACTTTTATTACATAATTATGATCAGAATGGAGTAGGTACACAGTGCTCTCCTTCAGTCTCTAAAATTTGTCATCAACCACCCTGTATTTCTTAAATCAAGAAAGTTGTTTTGAAGTCTGTTTTCTTATTATTTCTTAAAACACCTTCTTACACACAGAACATTTGCAGCGCTGATTGCGATTCCGATTCACCTAAGTACTCACTTTTGTAACTTATTTCATTATTGAACATTATAACTTTCATCTGTGAGTTTATCCAAAAGCACTTAAATATTTACAAAAGATATTTATCGGTGACTCAACCCGCGTTTAAATTCAATCGTATCTGACGATAAGTAAAGATGGGATCAAAAACGGGTTTAGGAAAGATATAAAAAATATACGTCCACGCTGCATAGCATACCTAGATCATTTACAAATAGGTAGCGCATGTTCAAAACTTACATTTCACGTCGATTTCAATCTTCACAGATTCTGATGTTCCCAGGGAATTTCGAGCTTGGCAGCCGTAGATACCTGAATTTATAAAATTGAAAATGTAATAGTACATAATATTGAGTAAATATTTTTAACATGCCATACTGAGTATCTTATTTCTCCTAAAATTTAAAGTTTATGCGGATGATGGATTGATGTATCTATGTTCATTTTCAAGAAATAATTTCTGAATAACTGTGGATAGATTTAATATCTACATAGAGAAACTGTATCATAAATTGGATTTTTTTAGCGGGCACGCCGATTTACCCGCTTGACTTTATTACGATAACTTCGGGGGTTTATTGACAAAATGTAGCTTTCAATCGTCCCCAAGTTGATATGGCATAAATCATAAACAACAAATTCTTTAGCATTATTATAGTACCTATAGATAGGTATGTCCTTAACGTGTGAATTGACTTGGTGTGAAGCGCTTTAAACTTCGTTTCACAAGACAATGGTTGCCCAAAGAAAGATATTTTTTTTAAAAGTAGAGTGTATAACAAAACTTACCACTATGATTTCTAGCAACCGGCGCCAATATCAGCTTAGGTCCATTAGTGGCGACGACCTGGCCGTCCTTCGTCCACCACACATAAGGGCTGGGGTTGCCATCTGCCTTGCATTCCAGTGATAACGCACTAGAACCTTCTTCCAGATTGGCAAGTTGGCTGGAGTCAGCCCCGACTATTGATACCACTGGTACAACTGAAAGAGGAAACGATTTGGTTTATCAATTGTTTTTTGTTTTTGGACATCTTCGTTGTGAATACTTAGTAGGTACTGCGTGTAATCGACTTGTATATGTTGAAAGTATTCGACTTCGTTTCAAACGGTCTTTCAGAAGGAACGATATTTTATATAAGGTTGTGTCATGGAGACCACACAGCGAAACAAGGGGTCCATCCACAAGGAATCTATTCGCTCGACCTTCAAAAATACCAGGACCATACTGGTCATTCCAAACCTTGGCGACCCATATCTAAAAGAACTGTCAAGGGTTTGTTAGAAGCCATTTCAGTGCCCTGAAAATTCTGACATCCAAGAATCAGCATTGGACCTGCCTGGTGGTTGATGCTAGTTCCTGTTGATTTGATTCCAGGACAGACGCACTTTTGTAATATTATTATGGATACTAGAAGTCGTGTCGCAGTGGCTCCTGTGTGTATCACTCGATATTTCAGATAAGCAACGCTCGGCGCGGTCGATACAAGGAGAGGTGACAACCAACTATTCATCTCGGCAACTTCGGTGTTCGATCCTGGGTGCTGTATACTTGTATACAGTAGTCGATAGGGTTTGTTAGAAGCCGTTTCGGGGTCCTGAAAATTCCGTCATCCACCAACCAGCTTTGGGCCACCTTGGTGGTTTATTTACCTATTCCTCCTCGACACCCAGTGAAGAGCCTCATAGTCCTACTGTGGGCTCACTATAAAATGTTGTGATGATGATGGATATACAACAGCAACTCACAAGTGACATCCAGCATAGTATAAGAGTCCCGGTAGTAGGGCAAGGGGTGGGACAGGTGGTGCGTGCGGCAGGCCAGCTGGCGGCCGCGCGACGACCTGGTCGCACTAGCTATACTGGTCAGCAAAAATAGACGCAGGCAGTTCATTCCTAACCTTGGCAACCCATATCAAAAGGAACTGTCGAGGCATTTAGTTCGTCAAACTTCATGGAATATCCAATACATACGGATGGAAGTTGCATCTGCATCTAGTAGTCCAACGGTAAAAGTATGTTAGATGACTCAAAAAGAGCGCTCGCATACTCTCCGAAATTTATCATTTGTGTACATGAACGGTCATAATACTTATTAACAGCAATTTACAGACCCACTCGCACGATCGGTCTACTTCGGAGACGTTAGTTTGACTCCAGGATCGACGCTCTACAACATGAGTATGACAAGAGCGACTCACAAGTGACATCCAGCATGGTGTAGGAGTCGCGGTAGTAGGGCGAGGGGTAGGACGGGTGGTGCGCGCGGCAGGCGAGCTGGCGGCCGCGCGAGGCCCGCGCCGCGCCCAGCTCCAGCACCGAGCGCGCCGCCCACACGCGCGGCCGCTCCACTTCCGACGCGTTGGTCTGACTCCACGCGGACAGGCGCTCTTTCTCTGTGAGAGGTTAGAAATAATAGTGAAAAAAGATGGTTGTAAGTTAATTCTTTATAATAGACAAATATGGCCAGTTACGGAGTACTTAATATTAGTATATTAGAGTAGTTATTTTTTTATCTTAGTTGTAAGTAGAATGCTTTTCCGAAGTATCTAAGCTTTGATAAGAAGTTACTGTAATGAAGATCAGATGAAGCAAATAAAAAAAATTACATAGCACAAAATAAAATACATTAATGAATTTTGAATTTTTTTTTAAACAGTTTGGTTATCGGTTATCATCCTACACTTAGTTTTTCAGATACTAGACACAGTGACTACGAAACTGGTCGTGGGACAATCCATCAAAATGAAAAAGCGGACACAAAATTTAATTTAATGTAATAAAATAAGCTAGAAATCAGAATTTATTCTTTGCTCCAGGTTGGCAAGTGTTAACTCTAATTAAAAAAAAAAAAACAATTTGAATTGAACCCTCCATGTAAGTACATTTTCATCGCGGACACTTTTTTTGTGCTAGCGAAAATCACCCATCTACGTTACTGATTGGTTTCGTAATACGAACGTAAAACTTCGTTGATCTGGTGGATATGATGATGCACTGGTGGCCTATTTTTTAAAGCTCAAACAGAAATAACTACGCTCATTCAAACTAATTTCATTCTTAAACCTACCTAAATACCACTCAATGTAGGCTGGCGGGTTGCCATATCTGGCTTCACATACAACGGTAGCTCTGGACCCCGCTGGCACAGTGATGTTCTGACCCGGCAGGATGTGGGTTCCGTTGAACAAGATCCTTGGAGACTGAGGAGGGACCCTGACTGCGAGGGCCGCGGGAGGACTGGAGAGGGCGTCCTGAAAATGTTCAAATTTAGATTTATTTTCTTATGTTGGTACGGTCTGGATTGGAATAATCGCATGAAATAATAATTGTATGTTTCATCGCTAGTATGCTTTCTTTATATATCTAGTACGCTAGACTTTCGCCATTTTGGTAAATAGAATAAATTGTATGATAAAAAAATAATTCTCGTTTCAATGTTTTATTGGAATAAATAGCCTAAAATATTAATTACTCGCTGTTTCTCGCGGTTTTACCCGCGCAATTTCGAACCCCGCCTGAATATCGAGATAAAAAGTAGCCTATGTGCTATTCTAGACTCTACACTATCACTGTGCCAAATTTCATCGAAATCCGTTGAGCCGTTCTTGAGGAACAAACATCCATACATCCAAACTTTCACATTTATAATATTAGTAAGATACGTTTCTTCGCTTGTAGACTTTCGTCACTTTGGTGAATAAGACAGAATATTGGAACAGAGGTTTTATTGGCGTTTTTGTAAGCGATAAGCTGACATTGCCGATATTGTCTCTATCCTTCCTTCATTATAATTCCTCCAAACGTGTCAAACGTGCCATCAGGTGGTTTTTATAACCTCTGGTGTTGCCTACCTCATAAGGGATACAGGCGTGAAGTTATGGTAAATAAGATTGTAGGTACATAGAATAAAATGTATGATCGAAAATAAAATTCACGTTTGGTTATTTATAATTACTCGACACTTCGGTGGGCACGCCCATCATATAAAAACAAATATTACCACTCCGTTCCTTCCGGTGGTATTCACGCCTGTGTTACTTCTTAAAGCGTCACTGAACATTAGGTAAATCCTTTTTCATTCGATCGGTGTCGTTATGGAACGATCTCCCGATTGAGATCCGCTTGGCGCGCACATCGCACATTTTTAAACGAATGCTGAAACGGCATTTCCAGGCAAAACACTGTCCATCTTATCATTTATGTGATGTATAGGTATGTACTTGGGTATATATGTAAATATAGATATGTATGCTATTCGTATGTAGTTTATTTTACGAGCCGTACACCTCGCACACATTCTTCTCCACCAATGCCTGGGTTGCCTGGCAGAAATCGCATTTCGGCGATAAGGCCGCCCTTTGTATGTTAATTGTAATTTTTGTTTCGTTTAAACTGTGTAACCATGTTATTGTACAATAAAGAGTTTTATTGTTATTGTTATTATGTTAAATTGAACATCAGATATGGCTTTAGTTACCAAAAACGATAAAGGTACTTTTCAAACGTTTCAAAGTTGTAAACAGGATAACTTTTGACTACTACGCCACCATCTCAACTTCGCAAACTTCTACAAAATAACGATCTCCTTTCTCCAATCCCGTTTGCTAAACTAATGTAAATAACATATTCGTTCCAACAGAATCGAACAAGACAAAATCCACGCTAACCCAACATGTTTACGATCCAAATTACATTGCTTAACCTAAGCTGTACGTATGTGATGTGTAAATCCACGTGTTTTGCTGCGAGTGTATTGAAATATCCCCTACAGTACAAGCTCTTACCTCCGCAATCCATTTTTTAACCGCCATTGTCTGCACGGCTTTGGATTAGCTCCATCTATTGTTTGGAGTTCAATTAAAAACTCATTTGGTCTTAGTTATTGTTGAAATTTACATTAAGTATGCTTTTTTATTTGTTTAGGTAGAGCACAAAAGGATTATTTTTTATTAATTTTTCGGGTTTTGTGTTTTGTAAAAATGTATTAATAATGTTTCAGGAAGTGCAGATACAAGTTCATAAAGTTGTTGAAATGAAAATATATCTACGTATAAATATCATGTTATTGATTCAGAAAATAAGTATTAACTAGTCTATGATTTAATGAAAATCTAAATTTTATAGAAAATGGTCATTATTACTATGAGATAGATAATATGAAAGATTGAAAGTTCTTGGGTGTTAACTTTTTTAAAAGCCGATTAATGCTGAGTTTCTTGCTACTTGTTCTTGACAAACCGATACACTCAATCTATTCTTCTACCTGGATTCGAACACGAGACCCCTAGTATAGAAGGCTATATTGCCTACCGCTTTACAAAGAATGATATAGGTAGATACTATAGGCAGATCGATGCTAAACCATTCTGTGTAGTCATCATTCAACCTGACACAAGCACTCGAGTCCTTATATAAGGATTTGAGTGCCCGTATCAAGTCACTGTCCACCCCAAACTCGGATAGTGTTGACCAAAGTTCATTCCTCATCACACTGTCATACGCCTTTTCCAAGTCAATGAAGCAGCAGAAAACCTTTCGGTGTTTAGCCAGAACCTTCTCGGTTACTGATCTTAAGGCAAAGACTTGATCCGTGCATCCCATCCCCTTTCGAAATCCCGCTTGCACATCCCAGATCTTGCTTTCTGTTTCATCCATCACTCTTTCGATTAATATCTTTGCATACATTTTGCCCACAATACTCAAAAGGCTAATGCCACGGAAGTTAGCATCGATCGCGGTGTTAGACAGGGCTGTGTAGCGTCTCCATGGCTGTTCAACCTATTCATGGATAGCTGTTTGAAAGATCTGAAAGAGTCTGAATGGGGTTTAAAAATGAATGAGACAGTGATCAAAACTCTGCTTTACGCCGACGACCAGGTTCTACTTGCATCGTCTGCGTCGGAATTGCAACAAATGGTCACTGTGATGCATGAGTCGTTTAAAAGAAAAGGTGTGAAAGTGAATGTTGGAAAGACGAAAGTCATGGTTATGGAGAGGAATGAAGATATGACGGAATGCAATATTATGATAGGGGACGAAAAAGTGGAACAAGTGAAAGAGTTTGTATACTTGGGGTCCTTGTTTACAAGAGATGGGAAGTGTGAAGGTGATATTGAAAGGAGAGTAAAAGCAGGAAATTGTATTAATGGCGCCATATACTCGATAATGGCAAGCAAAACTATACCAAATAAGGCTCGTCTTGCCGTACTTGAGGGAGTTTTGGCGCCAACGCTTATGTATGGTAGTGAATCTTGGGTGTGGCAGAAGAGACATGAAAGCAAGATTAATGCTGTGGAGATGAGAGCGTTGAGAAGCATGTGTGGAGTGAAATTGAGTGATAGGGTGCGCAATAGTGAAATAAGAAAGAGATGCGGATTGAAAGAAGATGTAGTGACTAAGATTGAAAAGGGTATGCTACGGTGGTTTGGACATTTGGAAAGTATTACGACCAGGAAAGGGTTGATAGAGCAAGACACAGTTACATCTTGAGTGACAATTTATTAACAAATAGAAATAGTTTATATAGTAAAATGTACGTGCATAGTTAACTTAACAATATTTGATTTTATCTTGGTATTGATTTTATCGAGCACGTTTGATGAATAGGAAATAATATGTTGATTCTCTGTGGGTCACGTCGGAGGACGCCACAGATACTCCCCCCTTAAAAAAGTAAACACAAAATAACAATTCAATATTCTTACTCTAAAATTAAATACTACATAACAATTTCAAGCAAAACACTCATTTTTTGTTGACATAATATTAGAAATATTTGCAAACCTAGCAATTTCTATTGAACTATGACGTCAGACCACAATAACAATTAAGTCGAATAGCTTGCGTTTGATGCTGCAATTAATTTAATTAGGTACTTATTATAATATATATATTTTTGTTTGGAAGGAGGTCATAACTTTTTTCATTAAAAATAATAACATTTTAAACAGACAAAGTTTTAACAAAATGAATGTCTTTGAAAATGTAAGCATAAAAATAATTAAACAAAGTTATTTAGGGATAAATTATTGTGCTATCGCAAACAAACCTAACTGGTGGCTTACGAAGTCTGCGTGGTCGAGATACGTCATTATTTTTCTCGCTGAGGACTTGATAATTATTCGAGCTATCGTCAGCATCTGCGAAAAACGCTGGTTTAACACGGTCGATGGAAATAAACGACTGCCGATTGTTCATTTGTATCTTCAAATATTTATCGTTTCTTTCTAGAACTTGATAAGGGCCTTCGTATGGCGGTATTAAACTTCGCTTCATGCGGTCGCATCTTACGAACACATGTGAACACTTAGAGAGTTCGGGATGTACAAAAGTAGAATTTCTACAGGGTGTTCTTTTATATCTATCGTGTATGTTCGTAACTTTCGAAATATTTTCTCGTAGGTTTTCTATGAACGTTTCGTACGTTGTCAGGCTCGTATTCCTTTCGAAAAACTCTCCCGGTAATCTAATGGGGGTGCCGTAAATCATTTCCGCAGCACTGAGTCCTGTATCTTGGCGGAGACTTGCACGTAAACCCAACAATACGGTGGGTAGTTCTGTAGACCAATTTTCCACACAGCCGCGAGCCATTATTGAGGCTTTCAGGGAGCGGTGCCATCTTTCAACCATCCCGTTCGATTGGGGGTGGTATGGAGTGGTTCTAATCTTCTCAATGCCCATGAACTTAGCTAATTGTTTGAACGTTTCTGATTCGAACTGTCGGCCTTGATCCGTTGTAATTTTCTCTGGACATCCAAATCTTGTGATCCAGCCATTGTATATTGTTTTGGCGACTGTCTCCGCTGTGATATTCGAAACCGGGAACGCTTCAGGCCACGATGTACAACGATCTATTATTGTAATGATGTACTGTTTTCCTCGCGAAGTAGGTAGTGGTCCGACTATGTCAGTATGAATGTGTGCGAACCGCTGAGCAGGCAAAAAGGTTCCGAGCGGCGAGACAGTATGTCTGGTTACTTTAGCTTTTTGACATTGTAAACAGGAGTCACACCATTTGTTTATGTCTGAGTTCATTTTGTACCATATGTATTTTTGAGTAATTAATTTTCTTGTAGTGCGTTTTCCAGGATGACTTAGGCCGTGAATATTGTGAAATATAGTTTTCCGCATTGATTCGGGAACGTAGGGGCGCGCTTTGCCGGTTGAAACGTCGCAATAAACATATTGTTGACAGTTGGAAGGCTGTACGTATATGATTTTCAAGCTCTTACTTTGTTTGAGCTTTTCCAATTCTGGATCATTTTGTTGTTTCATTGAAAGAATTTTGTAATCCACTAGCGAAGGTAATGATATTTCTTCGACTACTCGAGATAATGCGTCAGCTACACTATTGTCGTACCCGCTGACGTGTTGTATCTCGGTACTATATTGTGATATGTAATCCAGCTGCCTTATTCTTCGAGGGGTGTCGTTTACGGATGGTTTTTTTGAAAATGCGTAGGTGAGTGGTTTATGATCAGTATAGATAGTGAATTCTCTGCCCTCGATTAATCGTTGAAAATGTTTTATCGACATGTAAATTCCAAGCAGTTCTCGGTCGTAGGTCGAGTATTTTGTTTGTGCTGTGCTTAGCACTTTTGAAAAATATCCCAAGGGCTGCCACTTGTTACGTATTTTCTGTTGTAAAACTGCGCCTACGCATTTTTCGCTAGCGTCGGTAAATAATGCTATGTGAGCATTTGCTGCGGGATAGGATAGCGTCACGGCCTCTCGCATATTTTCTTTACACGATTTGAAAGCTTGTTCGGCTTCTTGAGTCCACAGAATTGGAGTTTTATCGTTTTTCTTTGAATTTTGTAAATATTTGTTTAGCACTGATTGTTTAATAGCTGCGTGTGGTAGACTACTCCGGTAAAAATTTACCATTCCGAGAAACCGTCTCAATTCTTTAACAGTTGCAGGTTTTGGGAAATCTAAAATAGATTTTGCTTTCTCATCAGTTGGAGTGATTCCTTGGCTCGTTATATGATAACCTAGGAAATCGAGTTCTGTTTTGAGAAAATCACATTTTTCTAAGTTAATAGTTATCCCATGCTCATGCAGACGTTTTAAAATTATGTCAAGGTGTTGCATGTGTTCTTCTTTTGAACTCGAAGCGCAGAGCAGATCGTCGACGAAAATATAAACGAAGTTAAGGTCTCTGAATATTGAATCCATGAATCTTTGAAATGTTTGTCCAGCGTTGCGTAGCCCAAATGTCATCTTTGTAAATTCGAATAGTCCGAAGGGTGTTATTATTGCCGTCTTAGGTATATCCTTTTTTGAAATGGATAGGCAGTTATAGGCTTTCCGGATATCGAGTTTACTGAAGATACGTTTTCCTTCCAGGATGTAGGTAAAATCTAACAATCTGGGCAGTGGGTATTTATCTGGAACTGTGACTTTATTTAACATTCTGTAGTCACCACATGGTCTCCATTCTCCGTTCTTTTTCTTTACCAGGTGAAGTGGACTGGCCCAGGGGCTGTCTGATGGACGACAAATACCCCTTTTTATCATTTCATTAAATTCTTGCTTTGCGATCTTATATTTGTCTGGTGGTAATGGCCTCGCACGTGCTGAAACGGGCGCTCCTTTTGTTTCAATATGATGTTCCACTTGACACTTGGAGTTAGATATGTTTGCAGCTGGCTTGGTTATATCTTCATATTTTCCTAGTAATTTTCTTATGCTCTTTTCTTGTGAAACAATTTCGACGATAGGATGATTTGCTCTGATACTTGTTGCAGGCACGTCGGGGTCACCACTTATTACGACCAGGAAAGGGTTGATAGAGCAAGACACAGTTACATCTTGAGTGACAATTTATTAACAAATAGAAATAGTTTATATAGTAAAATGTACGTGCATAGTTAACTTAACAATATTTGATTTTATCTTGGTATTGATTTTATCGAGCACGTTTGATGAATAGGAAATAATATGTTGATTCTCTGTGGGTCACGTCGGAGGACGCCACAGAAAGGATGAGTGAAAGTAGATTTACGAAAGAGGTTTACAGAGCAAGAATGGAATGGTGCTGTCGGAAGGGGCCGCCCTAGGCGAACGTACGCCGACCAAATTGGTGACGTTCTTAAAAAGGGCCTAGTTAAAAGTACCCGTAACCGGCGATCATGTATGAAAAGATTAATGAACGTGGAGGAAGCGAAAGAGGTATGTCTGGATCGAAGCAATTGGTGTTCCCTTGTCTCTGCCTACCCCAAAGGGAGACAGGCGTGAGGTTATATATGTATGTATGTACTATAGGCAGTTGACTTTTTTTTTAATGTAGATAGTTAGTTAATAATACACCCAGAACAATACAAACAAACTTGTTAATTGCACATAAACCTTTGTATCGTGCGGGACTAGAACCCGCGGTCGCTGTAGTTTGAGGCAAACACTATAACACATCGAGTCTACCGGCTCCGCTGGGACTTAATCCCAGGGCCTTTCACGCCGCAGTCAACTACTGTGTCGCGGAGGCCGATAAAAGGCTTTAACGGGAAAAAGAAGCGCTTTTAAAATTGTATGTATGTCTATTATAATTTGTAGAATGCACAAGAAATATACAGGGTGACTGGCGGGTCACTTTCGAAATTGAAGGACGTGATAGTTTGAGATTATACACGAAGTGAATAAATAAAATAAAAAATAAATATTAATTTTTAACTGAGTAAAATTAACCGAAAGTTAAAGTATTCTTTACGCAACGCATGGTTACATAAGCGTAATACAATAGATACTTAGCGGGTGGTGGTGTGCGTGTGGCGGGGAGACTACTGTGTGCGTGTTGAATGAGGCGGCGCGTCGGGAAAAGTGTAGTAATGTCTGTTTATTTATTTAAAGGGAATTCTGGTGAAAAATGAAGTACCTACTTTTATTACATACCTAATTATGATCAGAATCGAGTACAGAGTGCTTTCCTTCAATATCTAAAATTTGTCACCAGTCACCCTGTATGACTAGATAGCTTACCTGTACATCATAGTTACTGGCCGTGACCTGGCACTGCCACTGGCCATCATCCAATTGCAGAGTGGCAGCTCGAACCCACAGAGAACAATCACCCCCCACTGGACTGTTCGCATTGGCCCACTCGTACTTCCCGCGGTAGATGCCGACTGGCTGGAAATAAAAAAAAAAGCAAATGTAAAAATAGCAGTTCAGTATCAGTTTTGAGGTAAGTCACAACGCTTGGCTTGTAGATTGAGAACGAACCCAGTTATTATGGTTTTGTAAATAAAATTGGTGAAAATATCGATTTACAAAGGTGCTTACTGCAAAATCAATATCTTAAAGGTTATAGGAAGATTACTCTTATAAGCGATAAGGCCGCCTAGTTGTCCAGATTTGTTTTTTGATAATTGTATTATTTTTGACAATGAAGAGTAGTTACTTCAATGCTGGAGCGAAAGAAAAACATAGAATATAGGAGCTGCTTCTCTTCCCGGGCATACTGTAAAAGTCAGTTAAGGGACAGATGTTTCATTTACGTTTTTGTAAGCGACAGGCTGACCCCCTGTCACTGCAATAGTCTCTCGCCATCATTATAATCTCTGATGGTTTTATAGCCTCTGGTGTTCTGCCTACCCCAAAGGGGATACTAACGGGGTATTACAGCTAGTAATTTAAAAGTAGCAATAGCCATAGTCCAGACTTTACGACCTCCTGCTGAGCCTCTACAACCGGTGCTATGAAATTTAAATGGTTATAAATATAAGACCATAGTTTACTGTCAGTTAAAATTAATTTATCTAAAAAATTCGCACCTTAATTTTTCAATCGATTAGGGGCCCCGAACCAATTTAGACATAAATATGCAAATTTCTTAATGGCTGTCTTGAGCCATTAGTTAAACTTAGGCGGGCTTGTCTTAACCACTTAGTCCCTAATCTAGTTTCAAGTTAAATTCAAAGAATGAAAAAATATATTAAATTTATATAAAACACAGCTCAGCATGAATTAAAACTTGATAATTAAAAAAAGATACTTAATAAATATATACAGGATGTTGCTTTTTAAAGGGAATCGGATTTTCCATATCATTATGCAAATGAACTATAATAGCTTGGATTTACATAAATCTGTTATAATGTTAATCTATTTACCATATATGGCGCCTCGTTTTGGTGACTAATTTTAAAATATGTGTGTGACTTATTGAAAAGTCAAGGTTCGTAGCGTTAAAAACAATATAACGCATTACTCTGAGTTGTTTATACGGCGGTGTGTACAATTTATCTACGCCTAATTTCATGCGTCTATCACTCCATCCTGATTAGCTTCCAATCAGAACGTAAATCAATGTGAACTAATTACGTGATTGGGAGTTAAACCTGAAGCCTGTTATTAAATCGTGTCTGTCACGTGAGTCCCCCTAAATGTAATAACGTACCTAAGTATTTGTAGTTACGTTATTGTTAAATTATCCCATGTTTGTCTACTTGTTCACTGAATTTCTAGCTCCTAGTACAGTGCAGAGAAGGTGTATAAATATAAAAAAATATTGGTGATATAAAAAATTAAGCACCAGAATATTATCCATTATAGATAATGAGACAGTGAAATATAATAAAGTTGAAAATTGAAAGTTAGACTTCGCGAACGAAAGCATATATTGGACTTTAAAAGTACCTACTTAGTTCAAATACAAGTCGTAAGAAAAGTTCGAAAACTCAAAGGTAGAAGTATCCTTAAGAATGCCTACCTACTGCATGACAATAAAATGTAATATTGGTATTGCGCCCTCTGTAGCGAGCTACTAAGTATGAGAACATATTTAAGTATCTCAAATTATAAGTTTAACTCGAAAAGAAAAACATTAGATTTTATTTACATTAGAAAGATTTACCACTTTGGCGATGGGGTAAACCTGTCTGCCTCAGACGCCAGTGGTTGCGGGTTCGATTCCCGCACGGAACAAGAAAAAAAAATGTTCCGTGTCTGGGTGTTCATCTATTTATGTATTTATATTCTAGGTTCCCCCCTAGTTCGCTACATGGTATTCCATAACACAAGGTATGCTTACTTTGGGGCCATGTAGTTGGTGTGATTGTCTGGGGATTTTATTAAATATTTTAAAACTCTTTTTTCAGATTCCAAATTGGTCAAAAACTTAACTAAAATTGTATATTAAAATATGATACTCTGTAATTTTTACGAGTATGTCAAAGTAGTTTAAAAATGTAAAAAACATATCACACCTCTTTTATATTCCAGATAAAACGATAATATAATTGTCTAAACTAAATTTCCCGTATTCCAATCTCAAATGACGAAATTCCCTTTGTTACCCTCACTACCTTTGATCTTGAAGTGGAATAATTTTCAATTTATCCTAAATTACGGATATCCCGGGGGTGAACGTAATCACGAGCGCCCTGTATGTACTTGTACACATCGCAGGGTTGCCCAAAGGTGGGGTATAAATAATATAGGTTCCTCAAAAACATTTGAAACGAAATTTAACTTTCGAATATAACGTACTTCAACAGGGTCCGAAATCCGGTTAAAAACGTAAATACTTTCAGAAAAGGTTTTGTCGCTTTATAATGGTTGTTTTCTTTGAAAATAAATACCAGGCCCTAACCCTTTTTATCTGTCATTGCGAGTTTATACAGAAGGTTTAGGAAATCATTTTGCCATAGCCAAACAGACGCTATTCATATTAAAATTAATTCGTCGCTTAGTTGCGAATTGGTTAAATAAATAGGTGATTGCAGTATTTGAAAATTCTTAACTAGCGCCACCTATTGCTGTGAGCTGAAGCGCAATGAACACAATTGATCATCGGCGGCAATAAGCAGGAGTTCACGGTACATTACTCGTATTGATGCAATGTGCAAATGCGTAGAAACGAGTAAATAATCGACCGACACTGTGCATAATTCGTTAAGCAATTTGTTCAATTATAAAAATTACATTAGGTGTATGTATATTTATTTATTTGTGAAGAAGTGCATGGACGGCAAATCACAACGAACATTAGAGAAATCTATCACAGTTCCACACATTTATCGGTAAAAATAATAGGCGACAGAGTATAAAACTTACTTTAAATATATTAAATGTGATAGAGATTGGTAGAATCTTAAATTATATTAATGTAATGCCGTAACTGCACAATAAATACTTCTGAACAGGGACTTATATGTAAAATAGAAAATTAATTAATCATCAGTGATTTAAGGTTAAAATAGCATTAAGATTTGATCTAAGTATTACAATAAAGTTTATTTGTTTTGTTTGAACGCATTATTTTCAGAAGCTCCCATTCATTTGACTAAGAAATTCTTACGATATCAAAAGTTACGCGGTAAAAACCACCACATATCCTATGAAAAATAGTTTGAATCTTGTTTCGGCGTTACGTATCCTGTATTAAACTCTATATGTATATCGATAAGAATAGTAATAAATTTAAAACTAGGAAAGATAATCATGATAAAAATTACTCTGCAAAGACTAGGAATGACCATAAGTTGGCGTTTCCCAAATTAAGGCTGGCTAAAAGCTGCCATTCAATAAATTTAAATCAATCATTAAAGACACTCTATCTTGAAAAGCTTATTATAAAACTAAAGATTATTTAGACGATAAAAAGGCATGGGGTAAAGCATACTACAGGATATTTCAAAAAGTTTCTATTTACTTATTAATTTTGTTTAGGGCATGGACAGCCATGACATGTGTCATACTGGTGACTATTCCACTCACTTGTTTTGTTGTCAAGACAACAGCAAAAACGTCATGCTACCTCAGGCGGCATGGCTGGTGGTAGCGTCGGGTATCAGGTCACCCTCTTCCCTAAAATATGGTTGAGGAGGGTGATGGCTGGTGCTTGCGTTATACTCGTGAACGGCTGCTACTAGCGGTGCCAGGTCGTTTTGCTGATGATACTATGACTAATTTATTCCATTCTTGTTTAAATACTCTGGTCCCAGTTTGTCATGTTCGTGTTGTGCATCCATAGCTCAATGCACCTACTATTTAAGCAATTTGGTTGTGGCATGACATTGGCTCTCACAATTAGCTGTCTTGTGTTTGTTTTTTTTCATGTCATGATCAATTTGTACTATATGTACCTATTTGTATTAATTAGTTTAATTCTGACTGAAAAAGAGTGCAAAGAGTTTTTCCGCCGGCTTTTTTTGTCTCTTGGTCTACTGTAATATCTTATTCAATAACTATCAACACCTTGTTAAAGTCGAAGTACAAATATGTGACGTCATTAAGCGGCCATTCGATGGTCTTATGATGAATAAAAAATTTCATTTAATTGTTTTAATTTAATTTCATTTCATTATTAACAACAGCGGCAAGAGTAGTTTTGTTACGGATAAAAGGGTAGGAAAATGTGAAGAAGAACTGTAGGAACTAAAATTGCAGGATCAAAATGTTTTTTACCTTGCTATGAAAACGAATTAATCCCACAATATTTATTTATTGATGCCCATGATGGGCGCAGTTCTCTAGTACCAGTTAGCTTATCTTACTAATATTATAAATGTGAAAGTTTGGATGTATGGATCTTTGTTCCTCAATCACGGCTCAACGGATTTGGATGAAATTTGACATAGTGATAGTGTACAGGATTCGAAATCGTGCGGGTAAAACCGCTAATTGGAGAAAAAAATAAAGTTGCAGTTTCTTTTCATTACAAAAGTAGTACCTTGTACTTTAGCACCCAAGTAATTATAAATTTCAATTGGCGGGTCAGCATGCCCGCTCTAGTGGACTGACCGTTTTATTCAGTTTGGTATTTGCATAAATTATTAATAGCTGATTCAAATTTAGACTGCGCAATGTGCAAATTGTGCTTGATTTTCAGACATTCTTTGGTGTCTTCGAAAGTTATGAAACGGTGAATGATGAACACAGATATTTTTTTTTTGATTCGGGGGTCTATATTTTACTGTATATCTAATGGAATTACGTACTGTTGTAGTAAAGTCGAGCTTTTTATTGTCTCTTTAACCACTATTTTACTAAGTATCTCTTTTTTATTCTGTGACTCTACATTACAACCGCCCTAGGAAATTAACAAAACAGATCAAAAAGCTCTGCGAAAAGGGTACATATCCTTACCTTTATACCTTTCTGTAAACAAATTTCATTTAAAAAACTACTTAAATAAATGTCAGCTTCAATGTATGCCTAAGGTCAGGAACGTTGAACAAAAGGACTTGTATGTGGCAGCTGCCACTCACGGTTTCAATCCTATCAATGAAGTCCCGAAATCGAACCACAAGGCAAAATTTTTGGAATATAAAGATTTAGTTCTACATTTTTTATTTCGTCTAAGTTCACTCAGTACTTATTGCCTTACACAGAAATATTAACATCAAGCCATATATTGTCACAATTTTTGACAATTTTAAAGCAATCAAATAGATCGGGAAAAAATCATCAAAATTGAGTGTAATCTTCGTTGATATTGAAGTAAAGTCTTTAAGTGCGCTATTGTTAACCTCAAAAACCAAACAGCTCAATACTGCACATCAATTTCAACGCAAATATTATGCAATACGAACAACAACATAAAACTAACATCTCCTAATCTCAGACAATAAATCCTCCTTAACCACAACCTTCTCGTTTCTGTCCGCTCGTCCGAATCAACATTTCGGCCATCTTTGATAAATGGATCGCTGAAACAATCGCAGACGCAACTTCCGACGGGCGCGGCTGCGCGCGCACATCGGCCGTGGTTTATGATGCGTGGGAGTGACGTGCGCGGTCGCCGACGACGAGGATTATCTGGTTTGAGGAGGCTGAGTGATACTTGTAAAAATTTAAGTCGTATTTAGTGGGATTAAAGAGGTGAAATATAAAAGAATTCTTATACGATATTCTTATTTTCACGTTACAACAGACTTTTGGGACCTTTCTTAGTAAATCGGTTAAGTAAGACTGAGGGGTAAAACATGTTTTTACTTGATTATGATAATTTATGCGTAGGTTAATATACTATATCAGTTTTCGAAGAGAAGGCCCAATCGAAAAAATTTCGTTTACTTGTACGGACCCCTATAAATATCATTGTAAAGTACCCACCATTTAAACCTATAAAATTTATAAGCTACAAACTTTCTTTACAAATATTCATCCTCTCTTAAACCCATCAACATAAATTTCAAATACAGCAAGCACCATACGAAACATAAATAAATCATACAATTGAACTAATCGCCTTGACACATACAAAAAATATTATTATACAGATACATAAATATGGCGTCGTAAACATAATGTCCCCTATAATCTTCCATCGACACCTCTATGACTATTAATAATAAAATTTAAGGGTATTGTGTCTGCACGCATCGCTTGATACTGGTAGAGATTTAAATTCCCTTTTCAAAGACAAATTTTGAGCCGTTACTAATTTTTGTTAAGCTCTGTACAAGATATTTCATTATTTGGATACGGTTTTCATGCATTTGAAGTAGGTCTTTTAAATTTCAAAAACGCTAAGTAAGGGTAAGTTAACAAGTCATTTTTTTATTTAAATTTACGAAAACGAAGTGACTTTCTATAACTCTAAGTTTCATAATTATCTTAAGTCAGTTTTGCTAGGCTCCCTTTTGTAAATATACTTAATCCGTCCAACCAAAGGCGTACATACATAGAGCCCATATTAGTGCCGAGTTAACAAGAATCTAAAGAAATATGCCCGTTAATGAAATGGGACTCTTAAAGAATTCTTAAAGGTATATACTTCCGGTCCAAAAGTGGTAAAGACTTGAAGTTGAATTGAGAAATTGAGAATCGAACCTACGAGTTAAAGTATCAATCTACATCCACTGTACCTTTTTTATAATAAGTATTACCTACGATGGAAATGGAAATCCAGTTGATTGAATCAGGCGTTACTTTGCCGAAATCCATGACAACTACTATAAAAAGTTACTTTGCTAATTCCGCGACTTGTACTTGCACTAGTGATGCAGGATTTTCATGCGTAGGTTCACCGCCCTCCCTCCCTCAAGCAAGAAGCAAGAAATACAATGAACACACACTTGGAACCCACACCACAAGCTATCACCGACACGTGTTTCGCTTCAACCTGAAGCATCCTCAGGGCGCAACGACCACCACCGAACTACCACCGTTCGGTGAACCTACGCATGAAACTCCTGCATCACTAGTGCAAGTACAAGTCGCGGAATTAGCAAAGTAACTTTTTATAGTAGTGGAAATCAAGTTATCCACAGCCTTATCTCAAAATTTCCATAACAGTAATTTCAAACCACTCAAAATAATTTTCTGTAACTGATAGGCGAGACCTTGTAACGCCTTTACCTTACCGTAATACTTTCATACTAATCCCTCGCCTTTCCTCAGATAGTTTATGACCCGTTTATAAAAATCATAAACATAAATCCCTTATAAATCCGACACCTAAATAACATAGAAAACGTGCATGACCCGAAGCTAGGTCAAAAATAAATCACAGACAACGCGCCAGCCGTATAATCTGCCATCAACACCTCTTCCATACATCTTTGATAATATTTTACATGACAATAAAATATGAGTATCATACACACCCATACAGTCGTATTGAAAAGCAAATTATAGGGCTACGTATGGGTATTTGAACGAAACAATAGAAAAACTTTAATCGTGTGTTAGAGAAAGGAAATTTATTTCTGGAAATTTGAGATAGCTTATGAGCAAAAAAAGCGCTTTGTTTTTTTGTAAGATTTGGACAATATTTCATTTTGCTGTTTTACCCTTGTGTTTTACACAGGAAACTATTCACATCGATTTTTGAGAATAAATTAAAAGTAATTTATGTATATAAAGTAGTATAAAACTATTTGTATGTGTTTGGCATGTATAAATATACCTTCATTTATACAATATTTTATAATTAGTATACATTACTGCATTTTAACCAAACTACATTTGTTGGGTCTGCTGGACGAAATATCTTTGGAACCTCGCTGTACCTACCTTTGTTTGTACTAACTTTTTGTTCAATGTGTCTTCGTCTTCTTTCAATTGTATTTTTATTTCTGTGTATACGAATTGTCAGATAAATGTCATATTACTTTTTTTTATAATACCAGACCAATGCAAACAAACAACATGTTATGCACACAAATGATTTCATTGTTTGGGGATCGAACCCGCGACATCTGGTCGTTGAGACAGATTGTGTAACCCCAACGCAATAAAATGTTAGTCTATGCACCAATACGAAAACAACGAGTGAGATTCCAGAAAAATATGTTTCACCTCAAGCTTTTATTCGTTTAGCAAAACTTAAAATCACTCTTAGAGTTGAAATCGTCTATTTGATTTGGCCCTAAGATTATTCGTCTATGTAATTTTTCATTTTAAAGTCTCCTGTGTATCTGACACAAGAGAGATGAGCCCTAGCAATTGTTATTATTGAGGACCCCCTCATGGAACTATTTTTTTCTCTCATCACACTGCGACCTAAAAGTTCTACGAGTATTGTGTTTAACATTGAAGATTTTCCTGACGATGGCAAGCAAGCAAGATTTCTTTTGGATCCACTGTCTTAACTATAGGCACTCTTAGGCTGCAAACTGGACGGCAGCGACAGCAGCGGTGCAGCGCCGTGGGGAATCTGGGCCGTTCTCGATGCCAGCGGGCGCTCCAGAGATTTGTTGCGGTTTCATACTCAATACTTTCTATCGTGTCGCGGAAATCGCCGCCCACGCCGCTGCCCGCGCCGCTGTCATTCTCGCTGTCGCTGTCGCTGCCGTCCAGTTTGCAGCCTAAACTTGTAATAACAGGTATTTTCAATTCAAATAAAATTCTTTCTTAAAGAGATTTTATCGCGTTTCATTTGATTTCACGTTTTGACTACACTCTCCTTATATTATGGACTAGTTCAACACCAGGGCAATACCATTATAAGGGCGTACTTAACTAACGATCGGTTCTTCATTTTGACAGCGAACAAGAAGCAATCAAAAGTTTGTGAATAAAGGACGATTCTTGCGAGTGATGGCCCTTTTCTGGGGCTGACAAAAGAAATACTTGACAATATGAGTGGTGTCTCTTGTGACATTTTATATAGGAGTCGGTTTATTGAAAGAAAACTTTAAAAATGCTTGCATTTAGATTTTATCTTGGGAAGTAAACAGCTTTTTATAAAGCTTTTTGTAGTGATCAGTTTTGCCATCAGTATTGGCCATATAGAAGGATATTCTCTCAATGAATATCATAATTTTGTAGGAAAGACTTTCTAGGCCCGTGTGCTGTCATCTTCGACCTCATCGTCACTTACCATCAGGTGAGGTTGAGGTTAAACGCGGGCTTAGTATTTAATAAAAATATAGTATTTCCAGATTAAACCTTTTCAACGAATTTATTGACAAACACTGAGACAAGTCTGCTCGAAGGTAATTTATTGTGACTTTGAATAGCATGTGAGACCTGACAACTACTCTTAGATTGGTAAAACCATATCAAAATATAGCCAGTAGATACCACCGTACTATGGTAGATTCTCCTGGTCTTTCAGACGGACGTGCCTCTTTTTAGTATGCAGAGATATGTAATTTTTTAAATAATATCCTATGCAGGGTTAATTTTAATTAACGCATCACCTCTTGCACGCAGCCTCTCCACATCAATCCCAACAACATTTGTTCCTGTTCCTGTACAGGGCGACTGGTGGGTCACTTTTGAAATTCAAGGACGTGATTAAGAGGTAAACTTTACCGAAAGTTAAAGAATTGATTACGCAACGCATGGTTACGCTAGCGTTAGCAGCGATCCGCGGTCACGTGCCGCAATTGACTCAGTTGTATGTAAAGTAAATAGTAAAAAGTATTTATATATGGGGATTTCCAGTGAAAAATTAAGTACCTACTCGATTCTGATCATAATAACATAATCGAGTACAGAGTGCTCTCCTTCAGTATCTTAAATTTGTCACCAGTCACCCTGTATATTACTGTACTAGTCACCGCGCGCAGTTTTACCTGCGTAACTTTTGATCGCGTGGGAATTTCAGGATAAAATATAGCCTATAACATTCCTCAAAAGTTGGGCTATCAAATGCAAAAAAAATTTTTCAAATCCCACTTGTAGTTTCTGAGATTAGCGCGTTCAAACAAACAAACAAAAAAACAAACTCTTCAGCTTTATATATTAGTATAGATGTACCACTGCCTGCACAAGATACGTACCTATACGAACTTATTACACTTCCCTACCCTTTCTACCCTTCCATCCAAACACAGTAAATCTGTTTGACTTTGAAACAAAGTAGGAGCGTGGTACAGTGGGCCCAGAAATTGATGTACATTTGATTTGGTTTTAAATAATAATAAAATAAAATCCCCAGACAATCACACCAACTACATGGCCCCAAAGTAAGCATAGCTTGTGTTATGGGATACCATATAGCGAACTAGGGGGGAACCTAGAATATAAATACATAAATAGATAAACACCCAGACACGGAACTTTTTTTTCTGGTTTTTCACTGGCGTCTGAGGCAAATAGGTTTACCCCAACGCCATAGTGTTCGTCAATAATAATCCATCGATATTAACAAGAACGTTGAATGTCGTAGACCTAGTTTATAAATATTAGTAAGCCATAGGTCACTCATGTCTGCAAGACATTATAATCTTTATTATAAATGGATAAGACATTAATTTCAGAAAAAAACTGAAGAATGTTTCTAAACAAAAGTAATAAAACTGTCTAGAAACTGACATTCTATTTGAAAACAAAATTGCCAATTGACAATTCGTCAAACAATATAATTTAAGCAATATTTATTTATATTTATACGAGGAGTTTTAGGCCATAATCCACCAGGCTGGCCCAGCGCTGGTTGGTGGAAGTCAGAATTTTCAGGATGCCGAAATGGCTTCTGACAAACCCTAACGACTAGGCACTGTATAAAAGTATACAGCACCCGGGACCAACTGCTTAAAGTGCCATCTAAAGCACGGAAGTCGTCGTGAGAAATAAATGGTCGGCGGTCACCCATCCTAATACCGGCCGCACCGAGCGCGCTTAACCTGCGACATCGTTTGATATGCACAGTAACCACGGCGCCACAACGACTTCCTATCACTAATCTTTATCACGTATGAATCTACAAGCGAAAATCAACCTTAGGGTGGTACACTACCTTTTTGGCCCACTGTACTTACGCAGACACAAGATTTCAACGCGCATATACCTCCTTGAACTTATCTCCTGTTCGTTATGTTTTCCTTTTTGTTCCATTACGTTTATTAAGAAAATAATATCATAACATATATAAAAAGAAGGATACTTTAACTCATTTCACGACCAAGTAATCAATCAATCTTGAAAACAGTAAAGTCTTAATGAATGTCGATAAAAAAACGCGATTAAACATATAATTCTTATTTCATCGATACCAATTAATCATTTTTAAGGGTCCGTTTGTAAGAAAACTGTCCTTGTATTCAACATTTTAATAGCACTATATTTTAAATCGTCACAGAGAGCTTGTCGAAATTACAATATAGTACAAAATTTTCTATTCACCTACGCTACTGTAAAAATAACCCAAGAGTCTCAAACTGGGTGTAAATATAGTGCTTAGTCCAATTTAAAACAACAACATGCAAAACAGGTCATGTTTAGGGCTGCATGGGCTAAATGAAACGTAATAACTAAAACATTAATTATGCCAACATACGGAACCCTAGATTGGATTACGCTTGCACTTGACTCAATTTATAACACAAATCAACATATCGACCCCCCGGTGCTAAACGATCATTACTGTCAATGTGTTTATTGATAAAGGTACTCTTTGATCCAGCGAACATTTTCATCTCAAGTTTACAATATCGTAACCCATCAGATTTTATGAGATTAATATGTCGATATGAAAAAAAAAGCCTTTTGCACTTTTTTGTATTAAAAATGTGGAATCCCATGTTTCGAACGCCTACTTTGTCGGCAAAACCTTCTAGCCGTGGTAGTTTTTATTTTTAGTTCTAAAAACGATATAGACAAGAGTTTAATATGTACCTATATTAACATATCAATCTACGTACGAGTATGCATAAACTACATTTCCAATACCTTCTAAGCTGGACTGGGAGCGAAAGAAAAACATAGAATGTGCCAGCTGCTTATCTTCCCGGGCATACTGTAAAAATCAGTTAAGGGACCGAGGTGTTATGGGAGGCTTTTTTGTGGGCGATAGGCTGACTCCCTGTCACTGCAATAGTCTCTCTCCACTATTATAATGCCTCCAAATTTGTCAAACGTGACATCAAATGGATTTATTACCTCTGGTGTTCTGCCTACCCCATACGGGATACAGGCGTGAAGTTATGTATGTATGTACATTTCCAAAATGAATTTTAATTAGGATAGATAATGTTGTGTATGTTTTAAATAATCATTTATTATTAGACCGCTTGACCTAATGGGTAGTTATGTACCTTCAAATCTACAAAATATTCCTTTTTTAATCAAAGTGTTCAGATTGTTGTCTTCCATATCTCCAGTACTATCCTATCGCACATGACCTATCCGTTCGATATTTGAAATAAGTAAAACTATAGTAATTAATAGTCACATAAAATAGGTACAGTCGGCAAAAAAAATGTGTACACCCATAGCCCATAAGTGATAAAGGCTAGTTTTGCTTGCAGATCGATCTGACAACTTCTATTGCCATCTTTATTTGATTATTAATAACGATGATTGTTGTTTGTTACGTGACAACTGTTCTTAGTTTGAACCTTGTTGTAAATTTCGCTGGTATATCAAATTAAAACTGTCGCACTACTTTTTTGGCCCATAATACCTACTTAATTTCCAGCTTATGATACCCTTTTTTAAACTGGATAAAATCGTGCTACCTTACTCTGGCGTAGTCAGCTGTCTACTTCAGATATTAAAAAGAGGCCTCAAATGATTGAAGTATTCTTCCTAGCCTTAATTATTCATCTCCTGTACCGACGCCATTTGCGAGAATTCCCTTCAAACGAAAGCCCTTGGGAATTTAGTTCGAAAATCATGTTTTTATCTCCGCATAGCAAACTATTAGTTCGCATCTTCTTGTAGGTAAGCAAGTTTTAGATAATATGTTTTAAATAGTAAGAGTATTGAATTTGAAATACCGAAAAATATAATAAAAACAAACCAAAACAAATTCATTTTTTAAATTTGAGTTTTCATATCTCTTATGGAATTTCAAAAACTGACACTTTATGTAGATATTTCGTTGCGGTTTCAGGCAACGTAGTCAGAAATCTAACGCTTTAAATTGTGTAGATACGGCCCAGAAATACGTTCCCCTATTCCCATTTCAGTATTAATTTATTGTTTGGATATCTACATGTTTCCCACCTGTGCTTTTACCTTTGATTTTACTTTTTTATACCCAAAAATAAAACGATAAATAGCAATGGTAATGTTAAGGATATCATCGTTTAAAAAGCTCTTCTTGAATTCGTACAAGATATAATATACAAAATGAACTTAAAATCAAAAAGTTTGATTCAAATGTTTAAAATTCGTTTTCTATAAACTAAGTTTGGACTGTTCCGAATATCTTAAAGTAAACAGTAGACATACTCGTAGGTCCAGTCTTATAAGGCATTGCGAGTACCATAAGTTTTTTTTTCTATAGCCACAAAAATTTGATATTTTTTACAAATTTAAATGCATTTAAATGCATGCAAATGCAACTAAGTCTTAAAAGCACGCATCAAAACTAACAATTAAATCAAACGCAAAAAAATATAGCGACATCGATCGTTTGTTTCATTCCTTGGTCTAATTTCAACAATGTTTATTAGCTCAGTTGACAGCCATGGAAATATTAGCCAAAGTATTCTATCATAGAATATCTATCAAATTTTCCATTCCAATATAAGAAGATGACTTGTTAATGATGAGCTTGACCCCTTATGCACATTTCCACATCTACGATCAAAACTCATTAAAGTATCGTAACATATTTCAGCAAGGTATATGATATGTGGCAAATGTATAAGGCTGTATTCATACTGGATAAATAATGGTCTATCGTGTGGGAATCATCGGATTACAATTAGCCGAGCCATCGAGGTCGCGGCCTTAGATTCAATGGGCACGTATACATCTTACTACTAACTTGATATTTTTTTTCTCGGATGACATATTTCTGTATTCTATTTTTTAGTTTAAATTAGACTTACGTCCAGATCAATAGATAGAAAAGATAATGATTATAAGTAATGTGAATCCGTGTTATATGTCATTTGTTGCCATGCTGGTTTGGGAGCGAAAGAAAAACATAGAATGTGCCAGCTGCTTCTCAGCCCGGGCACTACCTGTAAGTCAGTTAAGGGACAGAGGTTTGATCGGCGTTTTTGCGGGTGATAGGGCCTGTCTCTCTACAACATTATATTAGCTCCAAATTTGTCAAATTTTTTTTTTTTTTTTCCAGCCACAGAAGACTACTCCTCAGAACACCCGTAGGCCTATTGACCGTACAAGTGCTCAAAGAGGAGAGGAGGAGAATACTCAGAAGTACGAAGGGGCACTTGCCAGGGGGATTAGACCCCGGCCAGATGACACCCAACAGTGTGAGACTTTTACTCACTAAACTCCCCCTGTATGGTCTTTTGTCTTTCTACCGACAATCGACCGAAGAACTGAGCGACAGCCAGTTGGGAAAAAGGCTGCGCGTGTAGATATAGGAAGCACTTCGTGCTGAATCGACTACAGTAACCAGCTATGGGCTGGCAGATAGGAGGTTATCCAGATCTCGAGAGAGCTGGTTAGGAGGATCAGAAAGAACATCCTTAGGTCTGCGGATAGAGCGCTTAAATGACTTGGGATTGAGTTGGTAGGAGACAGTGTTTCGCACCAGCCCGTTCGGGTGGGTTTCACAGCGTTTGTGGTGAGATAGGGACAGGGCCTTAAGGGTCTGTTGGATGGTGGGAAGTTTGAGATCCCTGTGTAAATCCGCGTTGCGAACGTAGTACGGCGCGTTAGTGGCTCTACGACAGAAGTTGTTTTGAATTATTTGGAGTTTATCGATTAACCGAGGTTTGGCGTGGGCGAATACGGGCGCGGCGTAAGTCATGACTGGCCTAATGCAGACCTTATATAACGTGCATTTGTTCCGTAGTGACATTTTGCTTAGACGACCTATCATGCTGTTGAGTCGGCCGAGATAGAATTTGGCTAGTTTGGTTACCCTGTTGATGTGGGGTTCGAAAGAGAGCGTTTTGTCGAGAGTGACACCGAGATATTTGACCGTGTTTTGCCACGGTATAGGGACTCCACGCATGCGGACGCACGGGGCGTGGTCGTCTAAGCGTTTGCGTTTGCGTATGAAGCAGATCGCCGAGCTTTTGTCGGGATTTACTTCAATGAATTTGTCAAACGCGACATCAGATGGTTTTATAGTACCTCTGGTGTTCTGCCTACCCCATAAGACACACTGGCGTGTAGTGATGTTATGGTATGGTCCGTGTCATAATATTATACTAAGTTTCATATGTCATTATATTCAATAACAAATTCAGGTAACGAAAAATTCTTTTATATAACCCGTGTTGTTCAGACGATGTTGTTCATAAATATATTTTTTTTGTATTTTAATTAATTGTGTGATATGAAAAGAAGTAACCAAACCACTTGTGTAAATAAAAACATTTATTTGCTGAAGAGTCGTCACTAACAGGGCTTAGTTAATTGATTAAAAACATAATAGTTCTGTTATCGTTACAAAAAAATAAACCTTCTAACTGCACCAAGAAACACAATAAACTTTTATCTATATTTTTTTTTGTTAACCCTTTACATACCTAGATAAGCTTTAACTAGTTTTACTACCTAATTGTAGTAAATTCTCCAAAAATTATTCATACTTAGCACGCAAAAAAAATTACGCAACCAACCTTTCTTATCGTACCGACAAAAGGTTACATCTTTACAACATAATGGAAACGCGGTCCAAGATTGAACTTTTGATTTTAGTTGTTTATTACTATAGAATTATTCATGGAATTTTGGGCGTAGATAGTTCGTTTATGGGTTTGTGAAATATGTGGATATTCTTTAATTAGAGGTTAAAAGTTATATTTGAAGACAGTTTTGACCAAAAAAACAACTTTAATTATTGTCTGCTATTGACGTTTCGTTCCACGTTGATAAATTTTTGAACTAGCACTTTTATTATGAAACATTTATTTTTGATTGTCATAATAATTATAGGCCGTGATTTAGAATTCTTTTCGTTTCTTAAAAATACTTAACATCTGTTACTTTTGTTTCAATAAAATGATAGTAATGTTACGTGTTTTCTTCCAAAACTCATGATTAAGTATCGATTAAATTATACTTTTTAAACGACAGATCACTTTAATGGCGCTGAAGTTCGTAAATAACAATCTAAGCCACAAAACAGAACTTCAAAACTCGTTTGAAAATCTAACAATGAATAACCGATTTTAATATCGAATCTCAAGCCATAATCTTAGATTTGAAACCTTACAATGTATGCATATTGCCATGACAATAAGAATCGAGATTTCTATTTTATTTGGAATAATCTTGAATTTGATGTAAGATTCAATATTGAAGCTCTCTATTCTTATACAGATCGAGGCTCTTATACTTTTTGAGTACTTACCTGCTTCGAAAGAGATGGAGAGAATGACATTTAACTTAATTATTACTAAGTCTTAACTACGAAAGTGCAAAGCTCTTTCAAAATTAATGAGGAACAATTGAAAGTGAACAGAAAGTAAGTGCAATGGTGTGGTACCTATATTTTATAAAAAATACTTCCAGCAGTAAACATGCAATGTTTGTCTCAATCAATAACCTGAAAGTATACAACATTTATAAGAACAAATACTTAGGTAAACACAAAGTGTTTCTATTTTAGACAAATAAATTACTTTAAATCTACAATCAAGATTATAAAATTATAAAATTCACAAGCATAAGCTAAAGTGTATTTCCGAAACCAAATTTAAACTTACAATTTATTCACAACATCAATCTACCCTCGCAATTACCATTGTGCAAGCAAACCTGGTTCCTAATAAGCTTTTTAATCCATTCTCCCACCTCTCACTACAACGCAATATCCCATAATCCGTTAATCCCAAAAACAAGAAAAAGCCCCGCCAGCTACCTGGCTACGCCATAAAAAGCCCATAAATCATATACCAGTTTAATCCTACGTCCACCCACCTATTGATCTAACAATGGATGGGTTTGGTTCATGATATTCCTGCACCCAGCCATACAAATAGCGAGGTATCATTATATAGATGATGCCTTTAGTCGAATGTACAGTTGGCGGGTTTTAAATTGACAGAAAATCATTTAGATGATTTTTGTTTTGGGTATGTAGAGAAGTATTAATGATAGGAATTCTTAAGTTTTCACTATTCATATGGTTGTTGTGAGGTTAAGTTGTGATGAGTTAAATGTGTGTAGATGTATTAGTAATTTATGTAGGAAGGTTATTTTTATTAATTGACAATATAAAGGCAAAGTAAGCTGTAAGGCGTCTGTATTATCAGAATTATATTACGTAACTTGTGAATCATAATAAGGTAACATATAACTTTTATAAGAAAATACATTATAAAGTATTAAAACTCCTAAGAGCGATAAGGAAATTGAAAGGGCTCATACTGTAACCTTTTTACATATTTCACCTGTCTTTGGCAATACAACAGAGACATTTTTTAAATGACGAAAAAAGTATAAATGAAATCTGTCTCTGACTGTACGACATTATGCCATGGCTTATGGCAACAATATGCTATTGAATCGATTCGCAAGGACAACCGGCTAAAGAATTCTTGTGCGTACGATGAGCTTGGCTTTGAATTTATTAGTTTTTTAGTTACTCAACCATGAGAGGAAGGTAGCTTTTAAAACAAATAACCATCAAGTTTAATATGTCATTACAAGTCTATAACAATACTTACATTTATTGAAGAGTAGGCACTAATAGCATAACGGTTTAAGTATTTTTTTTTTATAAGTTTTGTGTCTAAATTAGGAACTGTATTTTTCTTTTTCAAATTCACTTTAAAAAAAGCACAAAAAAGTTTAATTTTGTCGTTTTATATTGGACTTCGTACGCGCATCAGTTCATGTTTCGTTAATAAACTTGCATTGATGTTATGTAGAGTTCATTACATGGCGGTAACTTACGCTCAATCTAAAGCTGGATGCGTTTTTAGTAAGGTTCTGGAATGCAGGAAATTGTATTATATTGTATATAGATTTTTTCAAAATTTAAATGTGGGAGGCATCTCAGTAGTCCTCTACGAGTGGTCAGAGGTGTGGGTTTGATACCCGCTACAAAACAAAATTTAGTTGAGGGTTTGCGTTAAGTAAGTAGATCTTATTCAAAAACCATGATTTTCTTTACTTTTCACCTGGTTCCAAATCATAAGCACTTTTGCTTTCTTTTCTGCCTGTATACCCTGTATAAAATATCCATCAATATTTTATATCCCTCTAGAAAAAATATATTTAAAGAAACAACCTTAACTCCTTCAAAAAGAACTCTACTTACTATTAAAAAAATTTCGCAAAAAATATTACATCCTTGCAAAACCCAAGCAGGTGTGGGTGTACCAACCAACAGAAAAAAACAGCTTCCAATTTCAAACAAACGGGAAGAATGTGTCGGTAGAGTCCAACGAACGAGTAATCAGACATAACCTATTCACTAAGACCCTATAATTGTGAATAATAATCGTCTATGAGCATATAATCTATTCTACGGGACGTTTCACATGGGTACATCTTAAAGGGCTCCCCCATTGAACGTAACAACGACGCATTCATCGTGAAGGATCGATGAGTTTCTCTATCGCATATTTACATCACTAATGTTCTCAAGAACCGACAAACAGAGGGTCTTTATTCGAAGAGTAATGAAAGAAGATTTAAAATAAAAGGGATCCCGATTAAGTCTTGAATGATGTGATTATGAATGAGTGAATGGTAAGGTAATATCAGAAGTTTAAGGGGTAATGTGGCGCGGAAAAGAGTTAGCAGCTGCTTTGGTTAAATTGGATTTCTTTCTTTTTTTGATATAGTGAACAGTCGTGAAGAAAAGTCTTCTTGGATGCAAATTCTGATTTCAAATATTTTATATGTATTTTCATGGCAGCTATTCAAGAAAACACAACGCAATATTTTGGATATCGCTTTTTACCTCATCTTTTGTGGCATTTTGTAATAAACCTCAAATTATTATTAAATTTTCATGATTATAAATTGACCCTAAAATTAGAATTAGTTCTAGAATATTTCGTTGTTAAATTCTAACATCTACCAAACACCACTGAACTAGCTTGATGATTTATGGCCTAAACCTACACGACACCTAGTTTATTCATGGCCCAGTAAATATAAGTCTAGAATTAGGCTTTCGATGTTGCCATATGCTGTAAACAATGTTTTATATCTTAAATTTGATATTTAAATGTACAGAAAATTTCAACAAAACATTTTGAAACTCATCGCATGACCTTTAATGATTTCACTGTACGGTGCACGATGCAAACGGAGCAACGACGGAGTTAATTACGAAACAATTGAAGTATCAGGTGCGTAGGGGATACCCTAGCTTTGATAGGAGATAGATATATTGATTAATAGTTGGCTACAGATGTTCTGTCGTAATATATCACGGAGCAAGCTGCTTGTGAAGTGGTCACTTTGGTGCAGTGGCTGTAGACAGCTCAGCATGAGATACTGGTTTGATATCTGCCTAACTTGAAATTTCTTTTACAAGCTTCCCTTGTTTATTTCAGGTTTTCCTTTATTTGTAGTTTTGACATCTGCAAATATGCCGAAACGTCATAGACAGGAATAAAAATGAAACTTTGTTGGTTCCGTTATAACCACTAATGCCTGAGAGTAAATAATTGATAGTGAAACCCAAAATGTACCCAACAATAAGAAAAATCTATATTAAATATAGATTATAATGTCAAAGTTAATTGAAAAAGTTGAATAGTATCTACTCCGCTTTCGAAGAATTATTTCATCATGACGTCGCATTACCACCAAAAAGTCATGTCATAAAAATGGAATAGTTATTTCTTTTATTCAAATTAAAGTTTATTCCAAATTGAAAATTATCAGCCAGACGGTCGCATTGATTATGCAGATGCAGTCCGAGTGAATTCCACAGAGAAAATTTTAAATATCGAATCGGAAAAGTGCCTTGTCTGCTATATATCCGTTTTATCTTCGATTCAAATTAAGGTTCATGGAGAATACGTAATTACTGTTATGAAATGAGTTTGATGGTAAAAAAAAATATTTGAGTGTAACATTTCATGTGTTTGTTCAGGTTTAATATAATATAATAAACCTATACAACTGTTTTCAATAAATTTATATGCAATTTTATGAGAAGGTATTTGTGTGCCAAAAATATAGTTTTTCAACCATCTTTTAGTAATGGAAAATGTCCCCAATTCCTAACATGATAGGTACAAACTGAAACATATAAAAGTTGTTTCAGTTTTTTTTTTGTAGTTGAACTGCTTTCATTGCGAAATTCTCTTTAAGAAAACATAAAATTAAATACGAAAAAGTAAAGTAAAGAAAATACCTATGAATCTTTTTGATTAGCGGACGCTTTTCTATAATGACTTTTTGTTTTTGAAGAAAAATCTCGTACATTGTATTTCATAATTTGCCTTGCAACCACGACTTTTCCATTCATGGCTGATGGTAATCGACTAATATAATATGATGCCTATATTGACTCTTACCAAAAATGGCTACTAATTCACATATTTTTTCGTAAAAACTCAATAAGTAGGTAAGTTATCTTAGCCGAGTCCTCAAATAAGCTCATAGCCTGTGTCATTTAGGTATTCTAAACAATGGAAATACGTTAATGTCAATTATTGAGTAATTCACACGAAGAAGTTACAATATTGCGGGGCCAGGGTTCAAGTGCGGTGGCGTCTGAAGCAGAAAGTATTACTTATAGGTGCACCAGAACGGTCGTCTGGTGCAATTATATAAAGAGTTATGTTCATAGCTGACCTGTCAAATTTTTGACAACTCATGAAATGTACTAAAACAACAGATAGTGCAAATAATAGCTCATGTTCGGTTAATTCCAAATCATTCACTTATATTAGAAACCGCAGCAAGGATTTTAATAATATTGTCTTAAGTTTTCGCGATTCATACTATTAAATAAAACACATTTTAACCGGATTTATCGCGTATATTTACATTTTAAATTTTGACTCGACGTTTCGGTGTCTTTGCAGACCCCGTGGTCACGAGCGACTGGTCAGTACGCGATAAATCCGGTTAAAAAGTGTTTTATTTAAAAGGATTTTAATATTTCACCCTCTCAAGTTACTCAATAGACTACACGTACGAGTATCATCCACTTGAAATGAAAATCCCGATATTGTTTCTAGGAAATTAAATCAAGTCTGCACCAATAGTTTAGACATGACAATATCATCTTTATACATTCACATACCTAACAAAAAGTAGTTTTACAGGTCAGAGATTGTATGGACCGTGAACTTAGAAATTAGAGAATTGCATAAAGTACATTTCACTTTTGCTTTATCTTCTACAATCTCGTCGTAAAACGCCCAAATTCGTGATCTTTTACGTGAAGTCATTATGTCAACAATCACTGATCAGGTACTACACACAGTAAATCGTTATTTAACAAACTTTTTTAATTATTTATACACTAAGACGCGCAACGTAAAGTATTTGTTTGCAAACTATCAAGTTTAGTGACTGGTACATGAAAGGCGCGGGCAGGGTGAGGGGTGTATCAACGCGAGCCGACCGGCGCGAACCTGTTTGTACTTTTTTACGCGCGCGAAATGGGAATTTGATTGAACCGAGTTACTCGGCCGAGTACTCGGTTGAAAAAAAATTGAGCCGAGTAAAACTCGGTACTCGTTACTCGGCAAAAATTGTACTCGGCGCATCTCTAGTAAATACACAAATACTAGGTTTTTTTTTAATTAATACTTATAGAAAAATATTTAATTATAACGCAAAAAATTAATCATTGATTAATTTTTATTAAATCTCTTTCATTTTGTAGCTGACCGTTACTCTTTGAATAGAAAAGCTATTCAAAATATTTCTATTTAAATTAGTAGGAACTAGGATACTGTTTCAAACTCAGCATAATGAGAGTATTAAATTATTTTTACTCTTTTATTTCAATAACAACACCTGAACAGATTTTGAAGTAAAAAGGACCAAATAAAAACTTAGATTTAGATTCAATACACAACCCAAATTACAGAATCCATTTCAACTTCCAACCCTTATCAATGTCTCAAATGGGTTCCGTACATTTTTACCAATTAAACAATAGATAGGATAGCCTCGTCATGTGCTGCTCAGGCACCTCCATTAGTCATTACCATCTGATGAGGCAGTGCTTTGCTGAGTCACCTGTCTTTTTGCATAGTACAGTCGGAGTCAGGTGACGCTTACTGTACTGCGTAAAACTAAGGATTTGATGAATTTTTGAAAAGTGTTCTGGGTAAATATTTCCAACTAAATATAAATTGTAATTGCGGTTCTAATAGTAGAATTTATTTGACTAAACTTATACCTTTTTTTAAATAAATACAATTGTACAATAGAGTGTAATTTTTTTTGGATAATCTATATAAACTTATTCTCAAAGCTTTGGTATGTATGTTTATAATTTTTTAACCATCCACAAAGTACAACTTGCTTTCGTAACTACACAAAATCTACGTTTTTTAATAAAAAACAGTACCTAATTCTAACTGATAAAAAAAGAATTGCCATGAGTTATTCGTTAAATATACATTTTGTAGCTGACTGTACCTTCATGTCGATACAATAAGATTTCGATAAAGTTCGATGAGTGCCGTCCGATATAGCAAGTCATAGGTGATATCGATCGGTAACGAAGGTTGACTTGCTTCTCATTGAGGCTACATGTCGCGCCAGTCGACAAACGACGGAATGTTGGGAATTGTTCTCGGAAATACAGGGAAATCAAAATAATAATAAAAACTACAAACTAACAGCATCTGCTACAGAATTGAATTCACGACTGGTTTTGTTACAGTGGCTATGGCTTGATTGTATCAAACCAGGTTCATTTGAATCTCATTAAAGGCTTATAAAAGTGTTTGTCAGTGAAACTAAGGATTGTAGATTACAATTTAACTTATCAAAGACGACCACTTTGGCGATGGGGTAAACCTGTCTGCCTCAGTCGCCAGTGGTTGCAGGTTCGATTCCCGCACGGAACAAGAAAAAAAAAATTCCGTATCTGGGTGTTTATCTATTTATGTATTTATATTCTAGCTTCCCCCCTAGTTCACTACATAGTATCCCATAACAGAAGCTATGCTTACTTTGAGGCCATATATGTAGTTGGTGTGATAGTCTGGAGATTTTATTTAAAAAAAAAAAGATAACAAGAATAAGTACCTTTATAATTTTTAACGTTATGTTAATGTTTAAGCTTTTCTCCTTACTCTATTTTGTACAACTGGATGCCCACGCTTCAGGTTCTTCCTAGTGTGGGATCCACAGTTCATGCATCCTGTATTGTTACAATAAATTAGTTAAGTAGGTGGGTTGTAAGTAAGCTGCCGCAATAGTGTAAAACTTTGTTTCCTTTGCCAAACTTGCGACAAGGGAGTTTTATGTTCAAACTTGAACAATTAAAAGGTTAAGTTTCGGCAGCACCGACGACACGCAATTTGTGTAATCCAGTCTGCATAAAGCTGGCTAAAGATTGGCTCTCCCAATAAAAGGCGCAGTACATTACACCAATGTGTACCTGTCTTTAGGTTGCACAATAAGTCCTTCGCGGATGATTCACGGACCCAAAGCCAACGATGCACATCTTCCAACATTGAGTAGACGGAACTGCCGATATTGATATCGAGTATTGCGAGGTATTATTTGATATTTGAAGCACAATAAAAACATTAAGGTACGACGTATGACAGAATGACATGGAGTTTTTGTGCGTCAGACTTTTTGCTCGTCGAATGCGTTACTGCATATATTTCTGCAGGTTATAATTAAACACGCTAAAAGTATCGCGAATAGTGCGCAGTGCAACCTAAAATCTAAAATCTTTGGAACCAAGCATACTTCACAAACTATATTTACGATTTTCAATTACTGCTGCAACAAATAAAACAATAACGCCATTGTTAAAATCATTTCAAAAGCCACTTTACCATAAAAAATATCACGTCATACCTTCTTTTTTTCCATTCATTCATCATTTGTCACTTTTTCAGTCCGTCACGTCATTTTTTATTCACGTATTAATACTGCACACAAACCATCCATCACCACTTGTATTGATTGCGCAAATAAAAAAACAAGCTTTGAAAACCGATGTTAGTAAAGGCTCCGAAAGTTCGTATTAAAGCTCACTTATCGAACCGATAACTGTTGGAGCGTTCAATATGAAATACCTACACATACACTTGTAAACATGCTATTAAACGGTACATATACTAAGGAAAAGACATTTGTTTGTCCTGTATCAGAAAATTTATCTAATTAAGTATTATCACGCCCGGTCTCTGTTGGAAATAAAAAGCCCAACTAAAAGAAGAGCTTATGTCTCGAAAGGTAGAGATGCTTTTAACTTGGTGGTATTTTCTTAAAAATTTGCTTGTCTAGTCTCTCAAATAAAGTTTAATGCCAGATATCAGCGCTTTAGCAATGATGAGTTCCATTCCTGTCCTTTTATCGTGAATACAGCAGACTATAACTAGACCTGACTACTTATACCTGAATTTAATATTTTTTGTTCGGCAAGTGTAGATATTATTTATTTTAGCAGTCTATTATACACTTAGAAGGGTTATTACTTTATATTTTCACTAGGTATAAAAGAGAAATGTCACATGCTGGACTGGAAGCGAAAGAAGAACGTAGAATGTGCCTGCTGCTTCTCTTCCTGGGCATACTGTAAATTTTGTTAAGGACAGAGGTTTTAAAGGCGTTTTTGTGGGCGATAGGCTGACCCCCTGTCACTACAATAGTCTCTTTCCATCTTTATAACACCTCCAAATTTGTCAAACGTGACATCAGTTGGTCTTGTAACCTCTGGTGTTCTGCCTACCACAGGCGTGACGTTATGTATGTATGTCACCGATCTCGAACTCGTGGGTATTGGCCTTGCTTAAATAACTAACTGAAACATAATATGTAGCCTTAGTGGATAATTATGTATATTCACTCTTCCAAAAATAAAACAATCGAATTCAGGAGCAAAGCCTAGTAAACCATAAACCTTTTACAGTGAGAAGTTCCGAAATGCTTTCAAAAGCGCCATACAACCCGTTGAATAGGCGGCGGTTAACTTTTAGCGAATGGAGCAAGTTTCATGCTTTCATATTAAACTTGGGTATAGAGGAATCTATTTCCTTTACAAACCCGTAATGTATTAGACCCCTGTGTCGGGAATATAACAATTTTTACGATAAAAGACTTTTCATTTATTATTTTGATGCATTTCGCAAAATATAAATTGTATACACACATGGTCTCTAAGTGAAGATCTTACTTCTGTAATGGATATTTGTGATGGACACAACGTTTTGCTTTCAAGTTTAGTTCATGTTAAATAAATTACATTTTTAACCATATTTCATCGCGTTTAATTTTATTTTATATTTACAGTTTTTTTTTTTTATAAAATAGGTTCATTCCAAGTCCACGGCTATTTCCCATCTCAGGCAAAGACAGAAAAAATACTGTCTTAAACTTCAAAACCTCTATCGGATTTATTACCGTAACAGAATTTTATCAAAGCTGATTTACTGTCACCCAGGGGAGCCACTTAATAATAGTGTATCCTATAATCAAGCTTAGATAAGTCTCTTTTTACGACACCTCATGATTATTAACATACAAGTAAGTTACATAATTCTATCACGCAACTTAAAATCCTTAACTTTGATATCACGAAAGCGAATCACGACTTAATACGTACGTGATTTTAAACCGTACAATGTTTGATATAAATGTGAAAGTCTGACTGTCTATCTAGTTGAAAAACTCAGGGTCAAAGTGTCGTGTCATGAGTTGTTTTCTTCAAAAGATCAATCGGCAAATAGGGGATGAAATTTTATAATAAACATCACGATACATTATCCTACGAGTTAAGTTAGCTTAGATTTTATCAACGATTACACATTTGAAAAGGCAACAAAAACCCCCGAATGAAGCTGTATACAACAGCTACTATATCCATACGCCTGCCGTACAATGATAGTGATGCGCGGTTGCTAAGCGTTGATTTGTCGATAGTTTTCGGCTAAACCCATTTCCGTGTCAGGTGCGATGTTCTGAATGTAACGGTGCTTATTGTGGAAACAGTCGATGATTCATGGATTGTATGTCACCCACATACGTTCTTGTATCCAAGTTGTTTATGTCGTTAGTGCAGCTTAGTCAATGCAAAGGAATTGTTCATTAGTAATAATGGTTTTGGTAATGAAATTGCACTTATGTATTTATAGAAATGGGAGGTAACTTTCAGACGAAATGGGAGTGATAAGTTTTCAATTTAAATTATTATTCTAAAATTTTATGTGAATGCCATTCGATTCAGTTGAAATTTCGTACAAAGTTGGTATAGACTAGGTAGCATATTATATCACGATAGTGTTTTATTCTATAACTAGCGACCCGCCCCGGCTTCGCACGGGTGCAATGCTGATACTAAATACACTACAGAAAAACTGTGAACGTTGTATATAAAAACATAGCGGCCCGCTGCGGCTTCGCACGGGTATAAAATATATAGCCTATGTGATTAAAATCGTTTCAGTAGTTTTGATTTATTCATTACTGCCCGTGGCCCGCACGCGTTAAATTTGGAGTAAAACAATCCCCCTTTTCCTGAAGATTTCCTGCTATCTTTGGAATATCTAAATTCATACACTACATTTTTACTTATTTACTTTTTACATTTTTAACTATTTATTTTATTTTTACAACATATTACAGAATGTTTTTATAAACAACGTTCACAGCTTTCTTGTCATTAGACTATACAAACATGTTATCTCTGGAGGTCACTCTCGCAAGAGCGACATACAGTTGTCCATGTGAAAAACAGTCAACGCTCAAATCTAAGCCTGCAACGTTGAAGGTTTGACCCTGCGATTTATTAATGGTCATTGCAAAAGATGTCTTTACCGGAAACTGTAAACGTTTAAATTGGAAGGGTAAATCCGATGGTATCAGAGGGATTCGGGGAATCAATAGGTACATCTTCTTCGGTACCACATCCTGTGAGTATTGTGCACTCTATTATGAAAGTTTTCAATGATTTTACCAGCAAACGCGTGCCATTGTAAAGTTTAGGTGGATTCAGGTTTCTTAATAAAATAACAGGACAACCTACTTTCAACACCATTTTGTGAGGAGGGAGTCCAGATGGGTTCAAAGAATTTAGAAAGTCTGTAGGAAAATGAACAGCTTCTTCCAAATCGAGAACAGTATCGACCGAGTAGTATATTTTCGTCGGCGCATCAATCTTTGAAAGAATCAAGTTATGTAATCAGTTAAGTTAAGTCAGGATAGAAGCTGACTGAGGCGACCCTCTACTGACGATTCTCTGTCCCTCTGAACCGTATGCCTATCTCGATCCCGGCTGCGGCGAATCTCACGCTCTACTGAAGATTCTCTCTCTCTCTCAGCTCTATATCTATCCCGAGCCTGACTGAGGCGAGCCTCACGTTCCGTTGACGATTCTTCATCTCTTGCTGAACGTACTCTTCTGGCATTCAATGTACTACGACCTATGTTCGAATGACGACGTCTTCCAGACATGACTTTATAATTTCTGTACAAAATTTACTCAGTTCTATATGTATGATTACCTATGCACAAATTGCCATATTATTAGTATGTGCCGCAGTAAAAAATATCTAAATTCTTACCATTTAGAAACAAAAGATAATCAACAATCATAAAAAACAAAAGATAGGTACCTATTCTATTCAGGTCTTTTTTTACTGAAATACCTCAACTTGAACAACGATTTTAATTAAATTAAAAGTACTTAAAAAATAATTTGCTATTCGTGCGACTAAAAACAAAAGATAATCAACAATCATCAACAACAAAAGATACCTATTCTATTAAGTACTTTTTCTGAACTTACATATCTCACCTTAATTCACGATTTTTGAAAATAATTTCCCTAATATTAAATTGATCTAACTGTATAATCAAGATCTTAATAGAAAATTGCAATCCATAAATTATGGTTTTATTTATTAATTAAATTACAAGTACTTAAAAAATTATTTGCTATTCGTGCGACTAAAAACAAAGGATAATCAACAATCATCAACAACAAAAGATACCTATTCTATTAAGTACTTTTTCTGAACTTACATATCTCACCTTAAATCACGATTTTTGAAAATAATTTCCCTAATATTAAATTGATCTAACTGTATAATCAAGATCTTAATAGAAAATTGCAATCCATAAATTATGGTTTTATTTAATCTAATCTTATCTCACCTTATGTAGGTACTTATAATTACTATAAGTGCGATTTAAAAATTAACCTTAGAATAGAATATAATTTATATTTTAAAACTACTATCATACAATTATTTATCGTAACTTACTTATAATTACTGATACGTTGGGGCCGGCCGGTACCGCCGCAAACGCTACGTCCCGCAATTTTTAAATCTGTAATATCTTCGAAAATATTCACTTAAATCATACGGCGTAAAGGGCCATATAGATCTATATTAAATGAACAATGTAATCAAGGTATTTAATTGGTTAAGGATTTATGCTGTATTGGTTAAAATCGCTTCGAAAATGAGACATTATTTGTCGTAAAAAGTAAATGACAAAAAAAAGTTATGGTGGGTTATTCATAAGAGATAGACATACACCATCACGGACTTTTCTGTAGACCTTTTCAATGTGTACAATACTTAGTACATTATTTTGATAAAACTCGTAGGGTTCAGCCTGCGTTTGAAATGTAAGCGGAAAAAATGAAATTATTTACGACATCACATTAGAAACCTGAAAAATAACAGTACTTTTACACTATTTAATGGATGTTATTATACATATAAACCTTCCTCTTGAATCACTCTATCTATTAAAAAAAACCGCATCAAAATCCGTTGCGTAGTTTCAAAGATTTAAGCATACAAAGGGACATAGGGACAGAGAAAGCGACTTTGTTTTATACTATGTAGTGATGATATCGAACAATCGAGATCGAGATTTCTGCAGGTTTAGCCGCGGTTAATACGTCTTATTTTATACCGTTTATATTTCATTTTTACTTGACATTTCGGTAACATTTAATTTACCGTGGCCAAGAGTGTGTAAAGCGATCAAATTCTGTAAGTCGTGTTAAATGAATGTTCCATATTCGTTTAATTATTCTAGAATTTTCAGTAGTTTTAAACTGACTTCATAAAAAGGAGGAGATTCTCAATTTGTCGTGTATGTTTATTACCTCATAACTTTTGACTGGGTGAACAGATTTTGACGATTCTTGTTTCATATGATAGAGGATACTTCACAGTTGGTCCCATATAGACTTCATAGAAATCGATTGAGTATTTCATGTTTTTTTTAAATATGTATGAATTCGGAGATCGTTTACCTTGACGACCTTTTACTTCAGCCAAAGTTTTCACGTGAAAATCACTTTTAGACTATTTTAGATATGGAACAATGCTCAGAATAAGTCATAGGTTTAAAAAGGGAATACTTAGTTAAAACATCTTTTTTCTTAGCTCCCATTGCAAGACGGCTTCCCTTTTGGTTGAAAAATTAGGTTAAGAGCCATGCTTTCCTCGGAAAACCCTTATTTATTTCAGCTCTAACTATCATCTACTTTAACCATATAAATTCTGCTTTAAATTTGAATTACAAAACACAAGGCTAACTTTAATACAGCTATCTCATTACCAACATTCAAAAACTGCACAAAATGGCGCAAACATGAATAATAAAAACTAATTGTACGCAATAATCACAATCGTATGAAATATGTGAGAAAGTGTTACCAGTAATATTGCACGTTATTACTTAACTGTAGTAAAAACTGGTTGTAGAGTCAACTAAGTACGATGGTAATGTGAGAAATTTTATTTACAACATTATATTTTAACACTCTCGCCGTAGGTTGGTACATGTTTTGCGATGATGCATAAAAAGTTTAAAACACATGTAAGCGGACGTGTGGGGCCCAAAATGTTTAAACGTGAGGTTAGGGCTCGCGTGTAAGTTGAAAGAGAAAAGCGGTTTTGTTTTATTTAGTGTTGATGTTATATGTTATTTTATTTAAAAATATATATTTGCTAAAGCTCCTTTGACATTTGTTGTATTTAAATTAGGTAATTGGATGTACGTAACTTAGAGTTCCGGCGCAAGTTCGGAATCTTCCGTTGTTCTCATTCGCCTAATATTCATCTCATCGAGATTTAACTTGTTAAATTTGATTATAATTTGATAACTATGTATATTGTTTACTAGATTTAAGATTTCGTATACATTTATGGGTAGTTTATTTCGCGTTGTATCCAAAATCCTGCGAACCTTAAGACTTTTTTTTAAATACTTATAGTTCTACTTTTTTGAAGGGAAAATAATTTAAACTTCATTAATGTGATGGTTGACTTAGTGTTTACAATCTGTACAAATAGTATATTTAAAATTTCAGAGTACCAATTTGCTAAATCTGCAAAGAGGTAAAGTCTCATTTCATATGATTTATCACCATCAGCCTATTCCTTGCACCAAGCAATTAACAGCAAAACAATGAGATCCGCCGTGACCATAAGGCGTGACTGACTGTACCCATACTTACACCAAGTGCGATATGAAAATTTGTACTCACCTGTACCCTTCCAACAAGCTATTATGAAACTTGATTTTAGGCCAATAAAATCCAAAATCGCTTGCCCCTTACAAATGGTAGCTGTCACTCCATATCACACATATGAGCTTCGACATCAGCGCATGCAATTTTCAGATTTATTATTGCAAAGGTTAGGTTGAATACGTAATGTTATGTTTAAATTAATGATACCTAGTCTAAGTGCAATATGGAAATGTAGGTAATTTTGCGTAAAGTAACGGTGGAGTAGGTGAAATTGAAAATATAGTGTTGGTAATAGACAATTTGCTTTCTAAATTAAATGTATGTAAGTTATATGTGTGGTAGCTATAATTTGAGAGCGCTTTGAAGAGAGTTCTCGAAGTGAACTGGATTTGAAACTGTATCATTCTAGATTTCATATGGACGTCACGGTCTAAATAATTTATTTGGAAGGTAAAAGTTAAATATACCCAAGACACTGAATAATAAGTTTTGTTGACCAGGAATTAAACGTTTCCATACAAAGCATAGTTCGATTAAGTTGCTGCTAACGCATTTAAGAAACAGTTTAACCAAAACATATTTCGCAACGTATAACTCCCCCAAATAAATTTTGAGTAGTACGTAAACCCTAAAACTTGTATTGAATAATAGTTATTTACAATACTTATACATTCCCTCGTCGAGCTAATTGTTTACGTATTCCAGGCTTTGCTCTGCCTCTGTACGAAACATTAAATATTATTAACGCGAAAATACAGGACGTATGCTTATAACTCTTTCATGCATAAACAGCTACACGGAGTTTGCTGAAATTTTACCAACAGGTAGGATGTGGTCTGAAGTAACATTTGTCTACAAAATGCGGTAATACCGATAGCTACCCTGGTATTTTTGGGCATTAATAATTCAACATTAGTTTCGACATATAGAAATATAAAATTACCTATATTATAGCTTCCATGCTGGACTGTAAGCAAAAGAAAAACATAGAATGTGCCAGCTGCTTCTCTTCCCGGGCAAACTGTAAAAGTCAGTTAAGGGACAGAGGTTTTAATGGCATTTTTGTTGGCGATAGTCTCTTTCCATCATTATAATACCTACAAAGTCAAACGTGACAATAGAAGGTCTTATAACCTCTGGTGTTCTGCCTACCCCATAAGGGATACAGGCGTGAAGTTATGTATGTATGTACAAATATATTACCATATAACGTATAACCAAGTACAAAAAACTCATGACCGCCATCAGCACCTACTAGCACCCAAACTATTTAACTTTAATGTAGTCTCTTTGTAATCTGCAGCATAATCTTGGGTCACAAAAACAACAAACATTCTAAAGCATCATTCTTCGGCGCGGGCGCACAAAGAATCTGCATATCGCGGCATATCGTCGATAAAACAAAGACGCATCACCGCAGTCGTCGTCGCATCGCGTCGTGAAGCCAGTCACGAGTGGATGGGAGTGTTCGTGTCAAGCGGCGCTCTTGCGCAGCTGAGCGGGAAGCGTTTATTTAACTCAATAAATTCTAAATTCAACTCAATAATACTATAATGTAAAAAGAATAATAAAAAAACATGGGCGAAAGCTGCTATCGGTAGGAAATTTCAGTTTGAAGTAAAAATATTTTGTAATGAAGTTTGGCAATGGGGTAAACCTGTCTGCCTCAGACACCGCAGTGGTTGCGGGTTCGACTCCCGCACGGAACAAGAAAAAAAACTGTTCCGTATCTGGGTATTTATCTATTTTCCTATTTATATTCTAGGTACCCCCTAGTTCGCTATATGGTATCCCATAATACAAGCTATGCTTACTTTGGGGCCATGTAGTCGGTGTGATTGAGGATTTTATTTTTATTTTATTTTATTAGTATTTAAATGGACAACGAAAAAAGAAAATTTTATATCAATTCTGAATTATAAATATATATACTTTTATTTAAAATTTAGGTATTATAGAGAACTATACAAGGTGTTCCTGTTGATTTCCCATAACTCCAGGGTGTTAATGGGACCATTTAATAGAATCAAATAGTACCTATGTGAATAATTTTTCAATTAGGCATAAAAAAAATGTTTTTTTATTTTTCATACAAAATAATTAAATTAAGTCAAAACATCTTATGTAAAACAACTTCATGCAAAGTATGACAACGTGACAGGTACAGTTCGCAAAGCTTTGCGTTGTACAATGTATGCAACGTTCCTCAACGTTTAAATTTTTTTGTTGTTTATAGTATGGCTTCAGTGACACGCGTCTATTGAATTAATGTTAAAGAGATTTTACAAGGGTGATAATTTCTAAACTCATTATATTAAGATTGATGATATCTTGGAGAGTATGCACTTTTGAATCACATATTCTTTGGCAAAATGTATTGTTTTTTAGTAAGGAAAAAATCCTCAACGTTATGGGAAGTCAACAGGAACAACTTGTATAGGGTTGCAGTGCCGCCCTATGCGTTATAGCATCAGACTAACTGCTATTGTTGTAAGAGTAGTCTTAAATTTCTATTCTATCTTACTATCTTACTAATATTATAATTGTGAAAGTGAGGATGGATAAAACTAGTCTACTAAGTAAATATGGCTAAGTCATTTACGACACTTCTTGTGCGATTTAAAAAACGTGCAGCGACATCTATCGAATAAAAGCAAACTAAAATTTTGTATACCTATTATAAATGTGAAAGTTTGGATGGATATGCATGTCTGGATGTTTGTTCCTCTATCACGGCAAAACGGCTTAATGTATTTGGATGAAATTTGGCATAGTAATAGTTTACAGCCTGGAATAGTAAAAAGGCTACTTTTTATCTCGATATTCCCGCGGGATTTCAAATGGCGCGAATGAAATCGTGCGAAAAAGCTAGTACTACAATAATTCATTAAAACGTGAAAAGACGTTCTATGTTTGTCTTATATGCATTTTAAAACGACTAGACCGAAACGATTTTTGACCATTAGAAAGTAACAAAATCCAGCAGTAGCATATGCTACACTCGGAATCATTCTTTCTAGACGAAATTAACTTTTGAAATACGCTGCTGGATAATTATTAAAAATATTAAAACTTTCCTTTTATAATACGCAGAAATGTTAATTAAAAGATGCATTTTTCGTACTGTCTGTATGTACGAGCAAAATGTATTGTTCTCTACTTTTACCTACAAATTAAAATAAATTATAAAGACAGCGACGATACCACAAAAAGAAAAACGAAGAAAATAAAGATGACCTGCCAGTATCTAAGTAATATCGTAATTTCTTTTTTTTTCTTTCTACCTCTGTTTAAGAAACAAAAAAAGATCCAAAGAGTTTCAGGCAAAAAGTTCCCGCTCATCTCAGCCGTAACCTGAACCTAGCATTTCAACTAAGGTCCTGAGAACCCAAGCCTACAAGCCTTGAGGCTAAATAACCTTTCCAAATGCCTCGTGCACTATCGACGCAAACGTTACAAGATGCGCAAGAGGCGGTGTGGGATTTTCAATACAATATTGTATGGATGGATATTGTATGGATGTATTATGCTTTGATTGCCTGGGTTAAGTGTGCTTTATGATTACTGCGGTATTGTTGCATGCAATTTTATATGAGGTTTTTGTAGGTTTTATTGGGATGCTTGGAATTTAAATTCAATATGAAGGTAGGGAATAAAACTGGAATTTTCGCGTTTTTTTCTAGTTAATTTTGATCCCTTCGCATGATTTCTTATACCTTCAACAGTAATCGTTACATTTAAGCTAAGTTTAAAACTGCTAATTTAAATGCTCAATGACATAAATACTTATGGAAGTATGATAGAATTGAGTTAAAAAAGTACCTTTAATTGTTACACCATCCTCATGAACTCCGTATAGATTGATGAAGTACGTACGTATATTTAGTTTTCATTTAATTATTTATTTATTTTAGAGTAAACATACTTAACTTTTTTTTAAGTATTGTTGTTGATTTAAAAAGTAACGCTTAAACTAATAAACATAACTTTTATAACTTCTCTTTGTCGACTATCTTTATCAAAGTGGACTTTTAATGCCGACCGTACAACTTATAGAACGAACATATTATCGTAAAAAGGCTTTAAATAGTAGAAGCCTCACTAACCCATTCTGGCAACTCCTTAGAAATTATTCCTGCATATCTGAGATGTGTCAGTAATAGCTGAAATTATATCGTTCTTAATTCAAATTATAGGATAGTGAATATCATGCATGTTAGTTTGACGAGTCAATTGCAGTTCAATTAGTTTTCTATTTTTAAATTGATAAGGTAATTTGAGTTAAATAAGGCATCATTTGAATTGTGTTCTAAAAACAGAAAAGGAAACAAAGTTTATTAAATTCTTTTTATTGCGGCCTCTTTATTGACTCTGTGGACGAATATCTGGCTAAGACGTAGGTTCTAACTTAGCTTTAAGATAAATTATTAATTAACAGATTTTGGACCATCCATGCATATCTAAAAATTACGTATTTACATTAACAGGCCCCAGGTTTTGTGTTTTTTTTTTGATAGTAGGTAGCTCTACTATATGTATTTGGGACTATAATGATGTGTCCAATAAAATATATCCTATGTAAAACCTCCTCAGCAATCTGTTTAAATGTATTGTATAAGATATTTTCTTTAAATTATATTTTTCTATTCAAACAGCCTTTTAAAGAAGGTAGTTGAAAGCGTTTTCGAAACTTGCCAAAACTAACGAAACTTTTTAAATTAAAATGATATCCTTATGAAAAGAGCACAGCTGCTGCAATAACTCTTTTATACAGCCTTTGGTCACTTAAAGTATTCAAGAAGTAACTCTATGCATACTCTATGCTATGAGTTAGCTAAAATGGCTTACTTTTGTAACATATGACTTACTAGCTTTTTGCTGTGATTTTACCCTGTGTAAAACCTAATCTAGTGGGATTATTACGATATTGTTATCATAACCTATGTTTATTTTAATATCCGATACCTACTTAACTATAATTTCAGCAACAACAAGATTTAACCTCAATATACCTAAGTTACTACTATTTTTAGAGTTTTTGGAGATTTCTCAAATAAGGCCATGATTAATTAACCCATTTCCATTGTCTTTTTATGACAGCACCATAAATAACAAACCACCAAACTATAACAACGCCAAAGGTCCTAAACACTCCGAATAAGGGTTTCATAGCTCGTTACCTCAATAGAAACATTACCTTCTGAAATATACAAAGAAAATATTAGCAGAACTTCTAGTTTATTTTCTGCGCGTAAAAATATTATGATGGAAAGAAAATTAGCTCGGAAAAATAAGGCAGCAAAGTGGAGTCATTATAAAGCAGGGCTTTGCACCCCTTAGGGGTAGCCCCTAAGTATAATGACGAAATAATGTAGGTGAGAGGGAGTTTTTGCCCAAATTATTATTAATGCAATTATTGTAATAAGAATTTAGAGGTCGCTGCAGTGCTGAATCTTGAATAGGGCTCGGTAATTATGTAAAAAAAGTTGTTTAGCTTGGTATCTGAAAGCTCTTACCGAGTTTTAATTTGAATAAAAAGAAAGAATTGAAATTCTTTTAGACTTATAAAAGCATTTTTCCTTATTACCTATTAAGTTGTCTGTCTGTCATACTGGCCATTTGAAATGATACTCGTACGTATGGTTGGCAAAAAACTCAAAATGCATTAAAAAAAATTATGGAATTACATACATACATACATAACGTCACGCCTGTATCCCTAATGGGGTAGGCAGAACACCAGAGGTTATAGGACCATCTGATGTCACTTTTGACAAATTTGAAGGTATTATAAAGATGGAGAAATACTATTGTAGTGACAGGGGGTCAGTCTATCGCCCACAAAAACGCCTTATAACATCCGTCCCTTAACTGACTTTTACAGTATGCCCGGGAAGAGAAGCATCTGGCACATTAGACGTTTTTCTTTCTCCCCATGTACTATTTTCAAATTCAATCATTTGTTTATTGATTGGCTTTAGTTTTCACTATTATGGATAAGTTAAACATAATGTAATTATAGAATACGAGTTTCGTCCTCTTAAAAATTCTGTACAAACAATTGTGAACACTAATGACATCTACCGAGTACACTTATACGAACGTACGAGTCGTAATTGGTTCGAAAGCTACCGACTTGTAAGGGATCTGAATCATGAACGCTCCTGAAAACAAAAGTCAACAACGACTTTGATTGCTAGTCTGCAATACTGCAATATGGAGTAATGTATTGATTTACTTTATTTTGTTGAATCTTTGCAATAATCTTCTATAGTACTGAAAATCGTATGAAACAAAATATTTGAGAATATTATTGTGTTATTAATTATGAAAGTCATGATATTATGTTATTAAATACCGTATTGATTATTCTTTTCTTGTGAAGCATTGTTATTGATTGTTGTCAACGTTTTTACAATTGCTGGAACCCTTTATAAATGTTATATGTTTATAAATAATCTAGTGTTATTTAAATAATTATAGACTAGATGCGAGAGTAATAATAGGACCTAGGATAAAAAATGAACTTGCGTTAAGCTACTATTACCTAGAAATCGCAAGAAAATCGTTTTTTTTTTCATTTAAGAAATCCTTTTTACCCGTGATATGAACCGGTGCCAGTAATAACACCGCCTATCCTACCCTTTTATCCAGAATACAGCGAAGGTATCTTACTGTGGGTTCATTTAAATATTTTTATCTTTAATTATAGCAATTTCATATCAGGATATTTCTTAAAAGTCAAGAAATAGATTAAAAATTCATTAGAAAAAAAAACTTCGAATCACGAATTTATTCCATATTCAAAAACGGTATTTCAACCTCGAATCACAAAGCCTAGTTTAATTAACATTCAACCAACAGTTTACCTAACCATCGTTTAACTACGTGACTTACCTTACTTAACATTCAGATAGCATCGCCACAGCCCGCGGTTTCGCCTCAAAGCACCTTGTTATCAAACGATTAAACAAAAGTTAATGTGAAGGCTTAGTACGGACTAATTTTCGTTTAACTAATTTCTCCGGTAAATGAGGTTGGGGGGATTTCGCCTGATTATTTTCTTGGTAGTTTCGCTTTGAAAATAAAAGTAATTTAGGCGCGGTGGCGAAAGTTTAAATCGTGTTAGTCGAAGTTGTGAACGGTTGTAAGTTGTCAAAGGGTAAGAAGATGGGTAGTCTACGTGTGTCGCGTGCGGGATGAAGTGCAATTTAAAGATACTAATAAGTCACATTTAGTATAGATAGTTGTGTCAAATGTAGTTTGAGCTACAGAACTACACATTGTCTTATGCTTTTACTCTTCAATTTAAATAAACCACTTTTTAATCAGACTTCTGTTTAAAAAGTGAAAATTATTAAAAGTAGGAACGACATTTTATCATTAAACTATTGGATTTATTGGTGTTTTTACAGACCCCACCGCGGTCTATTCGTGATTTGTATCCAGAAATTATTACAGTACGGAAAGTTACATAACGTAACGTTACATTACATAAAGTGACATAACGTCACGCCTGTATCCCTTATGGGGTAGGCAGAACACCACAGGTTATAAGACCATCTGATGTCACATTTGCGAAATTTGGAGGTATTATAAAGGGAGTCAGCCTATCGCCCACAAAAACGCCTTTAAAACCTCTGTCCCTTAACTGAGTTTTAGAGTATGTCCGGGAAGGGATGCATCTGGTATATTCTATGTTTTTCTTTCGCTCCCAGTTCACCATGGAAGATGTAAGAACAGCATGAAAGGAGTATGGAAAGTTATCTAGAGATATCTTAATAATTATTCAAACTTACTTATATGCGATAAAGTCAGCCTAGTATAAAGTATAGGACATACGAATAACGAAATTACGTATTCTAATATAAACAAAAAAGTGTCTTTAACGATGGAACAAAGTGACCAAAAAAGGTAACTCCGAAATGTAAATTACCTAAATGATTGAACTATTTCAACATCAATCAACGCTGGGCCAGCTTGTTGACTGTCCAAACATCCCCGTAAAGTCACCGTCGTCGGCTCCGGAATAAGGGTTGTGAAAATGACAAATTGCTTACTTAAACAAACTTTCAAGTCCATGAATTTCCTAACACGAAGACACATTTTCCTCATGACTCATTCTTTGGCCTATTGTTCTATTTAAAAAAACTGTACGAGTATTATTACTGTCGTAACTGACACATACGCTATTCGTTAGAGTTCTACGAACAAGTATGACAAAAGATACGGTGATAAGTCAACGGATTGTTATTTGTGGCTTCTACAGACCTAACTATGCATAAATATGAATATAGTCTGTGGTCGCTTCCATGCCTCAAGGGTTTAAGTCCTGTAAGCTTTACGTGTCGATGTCGATAAAGTTTTGTCGCTGAGAGCTAACACAATAGCGAGAGATAATCGTGACGTAGACTCAAATGTCGACAATATTTCGTTTAATCGACAAAATTTGTCGGGCAATTAACCCATTGCCAGCTATGAAAATCGAAAATCAACGAATGTTAGTAGCTACATAGCTAAATAAAGTCGATATTTTTTATTGTCTCTATCGATTAATATATCAATGGATCCATATTAGTCCTACTGTATTGGGCCAGCCTATCCAATTTTGGCTGTCTATCTATCTACACTTTATCGTACAAGATAATTTTATATATTTTTTGAGATATCTAGTTTTTACTACGGTTTGGACCTGCTTATCTTCTGTTCCCACGCAAGTAGGTAAGTAACCTCTACGTTAAAGGCTTGCTCAGGAGCAATATTGAGATACTTAGTCTAAATAAAATTGATGATCCATGCTAAGCGCGTGCGCTCTAGAACGGTATTTGTCGCTTCAACTTGATAAGAGGTCGTTTACATGCGTGAAGTTGTGCCTAATGTGGGTAGTTTCACATTAGTAAACAGGTGCTTCTTATCAAGTCACAACAAGTTTAAACATGAACTCATTTCCGAAATGTTGGCATGTTTTAGTGACGATATGGCGTCTATTGATTTAGTGGGTTTGTTTTGTTTTAAATTAGATAGGATAGGATACAATTGACTAGAGTAAAATCTAAGGAATCCACCTTACAGTCGTTTATCGCCAATAACACCTACTTGAAACGAAAACATGGTAAATCTTCTAAAAAAGAAATAAAAAGTTGCTAATTTCATTATAATTCAATTGAATTCAATCAAGGCACTTTTAATTTAAAAAGAAATAGAGTTTTCGTATTCGATGAAAAATTTTGTAGGTATTTTGGTAGAGTTAGGTAGTTTTTGGAGTCAAGGTGACTATCTTTATAATAAATTAACATGTCAGATATTACAGTTCAATTTTTAGCCATATAAATGCCATTTTTATAAAGTTAATTAAGTTTGTTATCACAGCAATCGATGGAGCGTCGATCGGTTGGTGTGGTAGCATCCTAAGACTACAAAAAATTAAAACGATTTCGATTGCAATTGAAAACATTTGATGCAATTGCCTGTCAAGTTTACAAGAAAACCATCTATACTATCCCATTTCCAAACTCTTAAAAAACAAAACGAACAATGGAAACACAATCCGACATCTTAGCAAGTACTGACCTTGTTATCCTTCTGCCACGAGCAAACGCCTTTCTTGTCAGATATCCGACATTTGAGTAGCGCGTCCTCCCCGGGGTTCACTTCGGTGTACGTCGGAAGTTCTAGGAATCTTTGCACTGCATCTGGAACAATTGAAAGATAATCAGCGATGGTTTTAATATGCAATAGTAAATACAGTAGATTTTTACGCACTGAACAGAAATTTATGCACTGCATAACAAAACTACGTAAACAGCAACTATAATATTGTTTTGCGTTATAAATACGTATTGTTTAATTCCTTTTAATGTACAGGAAGGTAAGTTCTATTAATGAACGTCGTCATCCTAACAATTTCACAAGTTCATTATAACTTTACTTAGAATAGAAAAAATAAACTTATTTTGGTTTATAAATAACGTCAAGATTGAGCATATTGGCAAGTAATGCATGGGATAATTATAATGCAATGCACTCTATCAAATAATATCAAACTAGCAAGCAATACAGGCTTCCCGAAATTGATCCTTGAGATATTACTGGAACATAAATAAGAATACTATTATTTATTTATTCAGTATTCGGCATGTCTCAATTTTCTTTTAATGGATTCAGTAGTATTGTACAACATTCAAAATATTACAAAAACTTATGAATTTTATTAATTGTATTTTATAAAATGCCGTTAACCCTTAGGTACCTACTTACCTACTTCACGTGAAAGCCTGGAAGACTGACTCCGTTAAAAATAAACGTATAGTATTTTTAATCATATGCTTTTTAAATACTGGCAACTTATAACGAACTCACATAAATACTTTTTACATGTTTAAATAAAACTTATCAAAAAGTTTTCACCTGTAAAAGGTTGTAATACCTATGTTATTCCTAAAAAACGCCTAAAAGACATCTTTAATAAATTGATATTTGAACTTGGAAAATCCGACTTTCATATAATTCTTGTTCAGCCTGCGGCGAGGAAAGCAATTTCAGAATTTCAATTGTCATCTCCATCGAACAATATAATGAAACCGTATTTTTATTGTTTGCGCAGAAAACTAATTTCCTTAGTTATTAGGTCTTTTTATCCAAAATTTCAATTGTTTCTTAGTTCATCATTTTTATCCCTATAGAAAATTAAATAAAAAGACTGATAATTACTGTAATTTTGATACTGATAGGTACTTACTAACTTACTAAAATTTCAACTCATCCATCATAAATATTTGATGTGATTCGAAAAAAGTTTATTCTATTTTCTACGTTTTGAAACTTCTTAGGCTGTCTTTTTGGACAATTCAGGTAATTCTTTGTGATTGTTTGGCATGTAACTTAAATAAGTTGTGTTACTTACCGTATATTTAGATACCCTGACCGTGATATACTTATTGAAGCGATGCGATGTCAAAACGAATCAAAACTATTATTCCTTGTAATACCTACTTTACGTGTATTAATTCATTAATAATGTCATCGTTATATGTATGTACCTAAGTGGGTTTCTTCATGTAAATTAATCTATAATAGAGACAAAAAAGAAAAAAAATTAAATGGAACGACTTCACTTTGTCTATTGGTTTCTAGTAACGACTACTGTATACAAGTGTACAGCACCCGGGACCGACTGCTTAACGTGAAAACTTACTAAATAATATTTTCATTTTTAATAGCTTAGTCTAATATAGAAAGTTGTCTCAGAAATTATTAGGTGAAGATGTTATTGTTTTGAGCAAGGTTTTTTTTCTGTTGTATAAATGTAACACCACAACATGTTTTGATGAAAAAATAACTGATCCAACGCAAATTACTTTCACTTACACATTACTTTTTCGCCAACATTTTAGCAATTCAGTTGCGCAATTAATAATCTAAACTACTTTATAGTATAAAGGTTACTGTTCTACACGGTTTAATTGTATTTTCGATAATTTATAGCCAAAATATCTTGCTAAGCAACGACCTTGTAAGACTAAGTGAAAATCGATAGGATAGTAGGAACTGTAAGGTAACACATCTAACGGAAGCTTAGATTTCAAAATTTATTATATTAAAGTTACTATTTTACATTTGTAACTTGAACAGAAAATAAAGCTTATCAATTAGAGAAATATACTTCACTGGAGATTTGTTCAGAAAGTGGTTATTTGAGTGAAATTGTGTTTATAATGTTGGTTTTTTAATATTATAAATTCGAATCCCTTTTTGTTTTGAGTTTCATCAACTTTGAACCTGTGCTGTAGTTTGTGCTATTGCTATCTTCCATTTTTCATGTAATTGATATGTCTGTCATAAAAGTAGTTCCAGTTTCCATTTTTTAATGAAATGCTTAAGCCCTCCGTAGATACCAAATATAAACGCTGAAATTCATCTTTCAAAGATCATGTAAACGCAAGCGTTTTCAACGTGACTTTTTCGTGACGCACAAAGTTCGGACGTTACAGCTACCATTGAATATAGGTTCATTCACACATACACAGTGAATGTAAAAATTCACGTGGCATTAGAAACCTCAGTGTGTATCGCCAGTCGACGACCGTGCACTACCGTGACTTGGTTGCAGCGTGAAGATGTAGAGATAAGGCGGCTCGTTCCATCACATGGGACAGTGACTGGATATCTATTACTGTTAGCAATGTGACTGTACTGTAGTGTGTAAAGGTTAGTTGATTTGGGGTTTGTAGAGAGTCGTATAGGACTTTCTATCTATCTGTAAAATAGATGACAACTGGATAAAAACCTGTTATAACCTGTTACCCTGTCAGCATGAAACCTTTAGGTATATGATAGAAATCATTTAAAAATAGTCAAAATTAATCATATCCTCAAATTTAGATAATTATGAATAATATTTAGAATAACCTAGAGGTTAAACGTTCTACCTACATAAATGTAGACTTATATAAAACCACACTGCCCGGTTACAATTAAATAAATAATAATAAATAAATAAAATCCCCAGACAATCACACCAACTACATGGCCCCAAAGTAAGCATAGCTTGTGTTATGGGATACCATATAGCGAACTAGGGGGGAACCTAGAATATAAATAAATAAATAGATAAACACCCAGACTCGGAACATTTTTTTTTTCTTGTTCCGTGCGGGGATCGAACCCGCAACCACTGGCGTTTGAGGCAGATAGGTTTACCTCATCGCCAAAGTGTCAAATTATCACTTACATTGGAAATGTAATTAATATTTTACGTAATCAAAATATTACTTCAGCCTGTCCTGCTTTACTTTAAAACCATAACGCCATTTCAAGTTTAGGTGAAACATTTAGCTGACTTCGACACAGTTACCTACACTCTCGTATTTTAGATCTCCTTGATGTCAAACCACCTACTCTAAACTTTAAACTTAACGGTTGCTAACATAATCACATTTTGACATTAGCAAGACTTAAAATTATAGAGTATATACTTCAAATAGAGCTTTAACGATTTAACGCATATCGCGGAGCACTTATTTCGATAATATAGTTGCAAATTCGGCGCATAATTATACACTAATCTGTGTACATGGCGTCGCGTCGCTCTATTAAAGCGTTAAGCGGGGTTACATTGGATATTTTATCATTGCCTTACCGTATCCCACTAAAGCTGGGATTTATAATGGCAACTGCGACTGCACTTTGCTACTAAGGCCAACTTTTAATGGAGTTAATCAGCAAAACTTTGACTTTACACCGCAAAGTCAGAATCTATTATTGACGAATAGTGAAACGCTCTAGATCTATGCGTATACGTATATTGTCGGGCTATATAAAATAAATTTCTTTATTTTTTTCTTACTTCTTTCATTACGGAGAATGCTTTTTACATGTTCAAAAACAATGTTTTTCCTTTTCTCTTCTTATTGCCTTATTCCTGTATAAAACAGCTACAATTTTCCTTGTTTCTGTTATTTTTTTTTATGTGGTTGTTATTATATTGATGTAATGTTTTAGGCGTTCAGACCTACCCACAGATCCTTAGTACTTGCAATGACAAAGACAATATCAATCTCCATACAATTCGAACTAAGAATGAAATTAACATGAATAGGTAAGTCAAGCTACATTGACACACATGCTAGGTGGACCTTCAAAGCATCAAGATATTTCAGCCATGTATCTTACCTACGGCTTATCATGGAATCTTGTTAATTATTTAGGAAAATCGTTTATCGTTAGATCGAGTATTGGCATTATCTTTGTTAGTTACAAAGGAGGTCGTTGTTCTTTTAACCTCAGCTTGTTTATTCTTTTATACATTTCTAGACGTGGGTTTTAGTTTACAAAGATTATCCCTAGTTTTATCCTATAGTTTACCTAGGTAAACCTGTCTGCCTTAGACGCCAGTGGTTCAATTTCTGCACGGAACAAGGAAAAAAAATGTACTGTGTCTGGGTGTTTACCTATTTATGTATTTATATTCTAGGTTCCCCTAGTTCGCTACATGGCATGCCATAGATGCTATGCTATGTTTGGGGCCAACTAGTTGGTGTGATTGTCTGGGAATTTTATGTATTTATTATCACAACCGACTGCAGCGCCATGAGCCTCTCCCCTTGGTGACGAGGTGCCTTAGGCCATGAACCACCAAGTTGACCCAGTGCTGATTGGTCAGAATTTTCAGTGCACCGAAAGGGCTTTTGACAAACATTAAGGACGACTGTATACAAGTATACAGCACTGACTACTTAAAGTGTCCTCCGAAGCACGGAAGTCACCGTGATTTTATGATCGGCGCTTGCACATTTTGGTACCGACCGGACCGAACGTTGATTAGCCTGCCACGACAATTTATGCATTGTTTCCATAAATCACACTACTAAGTTCGTGCTGAATCTGCGTTCGACCAGAACCTCACTTGACCGTATCATCAAATACACTGCTTTTCTATTTATAAACATTGTATGACAATGGAAAGTTTTAAAGTAGGACTTAAAAACCGTTCTATTTTGGTATTTTTATTGCTGTTCAAATATTGATGTTTGTTCCATTTTAGTGCTAGCTGTTTCATTCTTTCGTATTATATTTAAATAGTAGTCGCTGTTGACAAATGAAATGGTTAACTTAATTATATACTTTGTAATTAATACCTAATTAACATACCTATATTCGCACCTTTAAACATGTTGATGAAAACGTCCAAAGCCATGACAAATATCTGTATACCTAACACACAAACCTTTGTTGTGTAGCGCGAACGCCATACAAGCCTCAACAAAAACCTAATAAAATACATAACAACAAACCCTACTCCATCAACTGTCCAAATTTCATAACAAATCAATTTACGAAAACATATCCGCTTAAACAAAACGTTCGATCTGAAATATTACTTTAAAATAAAATGGGATTCAATCTACTATCAATCTAAACACAGCCCCATTTTCAATTAAGACCCTATTTCCAAAAGCGCTGCGGGAAAAATACGCAATATGGACCCACGAGCAAATAGATGAGTATAACAGTTCATTTTCTACGTAAATGAGACAAACATTACTGACTGACCATTAATCATTTCAACAATAGCTTTAAAGAATCGAGTGGTGGAAGCGTAATTGAAAGGAAAAAGTACATTCAAACTTTTACGATAATTAATGGCGCTAGTGTCTATGCAAACTTTTTTGTGTTTTGGATGCGTTTTTGCCGCATGTAACGTTAATGTGTATTTGGGTTTTAGGGTTCCAAAACTTATAGGGTTTTCTCAAGAATACGTAGATTACCTTAATTTTTGTAATTTAATATACAAATTTATAAAATTTAATATTTTCATTTAAAAATTTAGACACAATGAATACGTTTGTATTTTTGTTTGTAACATAACTGTTTTATTCTGAAAGTATAAAAGAAATAAAGAATAAAGAAAACAAATAATTATTATCACTATACCTATCACTCTAAATTTTACTGAAGAAAAATGGAGTGACCCAAACCTAATATGTATAGATCTGTAGTTTCTTCAACTAAATTTGTGTATATTATATTAATTAGCATACAAATTTATATGGAGAGGAGTTTTAAGCACCTGGTACCCGTTTTACCCCGAGTGAAAAGCTATCAAAACGTCGAACTGTCAAAACGCAATTAAATCAATAATTAAACTTTGAAATAAGTTTTACCTTATAAATGCTTATCTTATATTCAAAATTTGTCTGCCTCTATGCGAAAAGAAAAATATGCAAATACACAGTTTAATACAAAATCGACACGCGACGACGCGACGGGGCACTACATAGGAGCAGGCTCTGCCGGTTATCATCATAATGAACTCAGCGTATAGTCCAACTCGTGCTTGACCGCTTTTTTTTCGTGGGAAGCAACCGCGTGTATTGAATGATTGCCGCGTGTGACGGTCGGTAATGGTTTTCATTAGGCAGCACTTGCGGTTTCGTGATTTTGTATCGTAAGTTGTTTATGGTCTTGCAAAATGTAAGGGACGCACGAACTGGTACCTAATTTGTTGGGTTATATTTAATTAACGTTATTTAGCAAATGTGCAAAGTTTGAGGATCATCGATCATAGATGATAGTACCTATCATAAATGTATCCTGAATTATGACTGGTTGAAAGATGAAAGAAGATTTTAACTAAACTTGTTACAAAAATGTAGCAATTGCTTCAATAACGACACTATTTGTGATTTTGCTTTTTGCTGTGAATCATTGATCGACGACGATATGTTGTTGTAAGTTGTTTTGTATTTTTTTAGTATTTAGATATCTACATAACAATACGGTATGATTCTCAAATAATATTATTATCTAAGTAAGTAAGTATATGTTTTCTTTTAAGAAGAAAAGAAGCAGTCATGTGAGCTGAACGCGAAAGTAGTTCACAGCGATGATAGGCAAATTTTTGTATATTAGCTCTCCTGTAGGTATCAAGGAAAAATATATAATTTTTGATGTTGCCTGAACATATAGATAAAGAAATCGTTATCACAACCCTTTAAATGGAGCAATTGCAGGGCTATGTGTCTTTTCTCTGCATGACGAGAAGGTTATGGGCCATAAACTGCTATGACAAGCCGTCGTCGTGCACTTTGAACTGAACCTCGTATCCACGAGATTAATGAATAGTGGGCTGTTTTGTTACCCATCCTTTGTTACCCATTATACCTATCCAACCGAATTCATTAGTCGAACATTGCTCGTACACAGAAGCCATAATGACTTGACCAATAGTGCAGTTAATTGTATTTGTATATTATTGTTTAAATATGGCTGTTTAAAACGAAGTTCGGGGTAGTAGAACCCACCCAATCAGGCTCCTCTTTACATAAAATCCTACTACTACCAGCTGTCTCCGTCCGAAATGAAAATATACAGGGTGACTGGTGACATATTTAAGATACTAAAGAATAGCACTCTGAACTCGATTCTGGTCATAATTATGTAATAAAAGTAGGTATTTAATTTTTCAACAGAAATCCCTTTGAATAAATAAAGATATCTTACTATACTTTTCCCGACGCGCTGCCTCAGTCAACACGCACACAGCAGTGTTCCCGCCACACGCATACCACCACCCACTAAGTAGGTATCTATTTCATTACGCTCATGTAACCATGCGTTGCGTTATGAATTCTTTGACTTTCGTAGAAGTTTACTCAGTAAATAATTAACATTTATTTTTTGTTTAACTTTTTCTCTTCATGTATGATCTAAAACTATCACGTCCTGGAATTTCGAAAATGACCCACCAGTCAACCTTTATAGTACCTACCATAACATTAGACTCTAGCGTTCGCAGTATGCAAGTCAATCAACCTGTCGAGTAGAAACAGTTTTTAAGACGTGTGATGGGCATTTAGACAAACAGGGTCAATAGTATTATTTTTGACAACTAAGGTCTTTTACTGACCCATTGCTTAAAGGTTGGGTGGCATCGCAAGACCATCCTCAAATAATTAGATGTTAAGATTATTATACCTTCACTTTGTACAGTCAAGTACTATAGTGATGTTGCTTATAAGTTCTATGAATTATTATTCAACTTTTTATATTTGAAATATTTTTTCATTTTATTATTTATTTATGAATAGAGAAATAGTATACTATGATACTTTCAAGGTACAAAGGTACAGCTTATTTTTAAAGAATAATTTCAACATTTGGTGTTAAATAGGTACCAAAAATGATTTCGTTCAATATTTTATTGCAACGAACGATAATTTAGATCAACAACCATTTAACTACCCACGCAAAAAGGGGATATGTGGGTTTTATAATAACACCGTGTAGATTACCGAACAAATTAAAGTTTCAAAAAATGATTTAGGTTATGGTGTGCAGAACATGGTTTAATATTTAATATCATGTTGCTGAGCTAACTGAACTACAGTTGGAGTTTTTATTTAAAATATAGAAATGAAGTATTTCTAAGTTATTTCTTTATACAGGGTTAATTTTAATTAACGCATCAACTCTTGCGGGCAGCCTCTCCACATCAATCCCAAAAACATTTGTTCTACGACTTCTTAAAAATCTTGATAAATAACACAAAAAAATAAAAACAAAAAAATTTTTGCTCCTTACTCTACAATTATTGTAAGAAGTACCTATTATTATTATTATGAAGCGATATTTTACTGCGCAATGTCCGTGGCATACCGAGGCCATAAATATATATTTTATGGGAAAAATAAAATTTAAAAACTATTTTTAAAAAGTTGTAGAACAAATGTTGTTGGGATTGATGTAGAGAGGCTACCTGCAAGAGGTGATGAGCTGATTAAAATTAACCCTGTAGAAATGAAGTATTTCTAAGTTATTTCTTTATATCACATTCACTGTAGTCGCCATCTTAAGTAACAATCCCAAATAAATTGTTCAACACATTTAATAAACAAATCTAATCATTAACAACTTAATCAAACGACCGCCATTAATTTTTAAGTCGACTCATAAAAAAATTCTAACAATGAGTTACGAACGCGGCTGTGTCTCGGCTGTAATGGTATAATGGTGTTACAACATCGTCGAACTGGAGGTCGCGACTTCGAGAACCGTGGGAGTCCAGCGACACAATCAACAATGTCATGATCACCTGTTGAAACGACACTTTTTAAATTAGGTGAAAGTTATGAAATAGGTTATAATTCTAACAACTTGACAAAAAAGTTTTTTTTGAATCATGAATTTAAAGCAACAGTATTATTTTTTTATTTCTAGGTACCTGTTATTCTTACACTGAAATTGCTTTCATAACTTACTCAAACTTTAAATCTAATAACTCTGTTGAGTAAGTAGGTAGGTATTTATGGACGGTTATGGAAAATTTAAAGGGAGGCCATAATAGCATGTTTATTATGGACTGTCTGTAAATTTTCCAACGGAAATATTTCTTGATAGGTATACGGGCCGAAAACTTCAATGTCCAACACCAGTTTCATAGAAGAACTTTGAATAAAATAAAATTAGTTATTCAAAGACTAGGTATATTACTAAAGGCCCTTTTGTTATTTTATGTTGTATTTATAAATTTTGGCTATATGCAACTTGTAATTTTTGCTAAAAATGCAAAAGTTTATAAAGTCATATTTATCAAAAACCTCATCAAACTCTTACAATAAACAAACAAAACTAATAAAAATACATCAAAAACCATGATAACATCCGAGCAACATGATTTTATTGGACTTAATAACAAAAATACATTCGGGTAAAACAATAAAAATGTAAATCGAACCAATTGAACAATCCGATCGGGAAATATGTAAAAAATGCACCATCGCCACACGGGACATGCATGTTTTATTCAATAGTGAGCAAGGAAAACAATACCACAGCTACTTGAGCCCTGAAATGAAATATTGTGCACGTGAAATAAAGGATATGGAAATTTAATTTTGGAATACATGAGGTTTCGACACGAAGCTTGGACATGGCTTTATTCTATGCGGACAGCATGCGTATTTTTTTTTTCGATTTCAGCCAGGTAAACGGTTGGCAGATCTTTTTTATTGTTTTTTTTTCTGGTTTTTCCATGGTACGGTTTGTGCCAGATTTTTGATTATTCAACAGATCAGTTATCAGAGTAATATTTTTTAAACTTTGAATTATATTTTACACTAACGCAAATCTAGACAAATCAAATGACAAGCCTTCGACACATTATTTCTCAGTTAGTACCAACCACAGTACCAACCCTACCTAAGAACTTTCTGAGGCTAAACAAAAGCTAAAAGTTATTATGTTAATAATGAACGAAACATTTCTGAATAGAAGCGAAAGGTAGAAAATTATTTACAAGAATACCTAAAAGATAAAATTATATTTTGTATCCAATTAAAATAATACGTCCCGTAGCTCGCATGCCAATTAAAGCCTTTGTCACAGCAGTTGGTAAGTCGTAAAATAGCATGGAAAACTCATAAACAAATTATTAAATCAACAATAATCGTGAATGCTGTATTAAAAAACTTTATTTATACTTGTCGTAAAACCGTTTCTTCATATAGGCATTTACTTTACTGTTCATTAAGGCATTCAAATCAAGCGTTGTTTGTTTTTAAAAACAATAGCTTCAAATAAACCATAGATAAAGTAGATTTTTTTATCCATGGAATAAACAAAAGAACTAAAATCGATTTTACTATGCGAGTGGTACTCATACTTTCGAATTCAATTTGTATGCAAGAGCTGTATTCTAAACAACAATGCTATAACGATCTTAACCTCAATCCAGCGATGATTGAAAGCCAACTACACCGCACCGGGTTACGCGGTTCTCATATTCAATATTAACTACACAAATAAATGACAATATAATGACGAATCGCATGCAAAATTTACTAACACGTTATTGTTTTGTCGATAATTCTACACTGCTACGCTCGATAAAAACTTATTGCAGTAAAAGATAAAAACACTAAGCCTAAATTTGAAATTGCCGCGGCGAATTACCAAGAATGCAATCTCGAAAATGCGTCTAACTTTTAAAATGCATGTTGCAGTTTAAGAAAAATATCCTTTAAAAATATAATGCAGCTTCATTGTTACTTAGCTTCGACGAAAACAATAAAAGGAACATGTGTGAAACAAATTTAAGTTTACAATTACATTCCCAAAGTTGCTTTGTCATGGTCACGTCGGAGTCTGGCAATACCGATAGCCACTCTGTGCGACATTAGCCTTACAAAAGAAAAAAAAGATGACAAAAAGCACTCGATGTTACGCCCATGCAGTTCGAAGTTTCTCACGCGACCCCGTCTCCGAACAAACAAAACTTGTACTCTGAGACGGTAATTCGATACTCGCGCGGACTCTCTTCAAAACGTGATCCATTACTCGCTACACGCTATACTTAAGGTGTATTGCAGTAGGCGACCCAGTAATGTACTCAAAGAAGATCCAATGCCAAGGAAGCGCAGTAAGGCTTCGACCGCAGAAAGATATCCTTCCTGATTCCTACAAAAAGAAACAGTTAAATAGCCGCGAGGTTCGACACGTTTGTATGTACGTTTACAATTTAACCATCCCGTGGGAACTGGCCGACGAAGCGGCGATAATTGCCTCGTTTGCCTAAAGCCTAAACAAACCCTTTGGAGCGAAATTTTGAAATGTTCAAGAGGTAATTACTGGGGCCGGGATTTTGGTAAAGTACAGGGACGGCCAGTAATAGGGCAATAATAGGGTGCATATGAATTATTGATATCATCGGAGATTTGTGTGGGTCGCCTAATGATACGGTTTAGCGAGATGGAGAGATTTATTCAAGATTTATAACATACAACCTTAAACGCTTCAATTTTGTTGTTTTTAATTTGCTGATTTATGTGCTCGCTAAATTTGGAGAAGCTCGCAATTTAATAGCTATTATAATAATTAGACGTATCAATTTGATTAATGGTTTTAAAAATTACAATTTACTTTTTGTATCATCACGTTTTGAATCATAAAATATTTCAACTATGACGTAACGATGTAGGCCTATTGTCGTAATTTAGTTAGCAGGAAAAGAGTATTTTTTTTTGTCTTTCTGAAGACGTAGGACGTGTCTCAAGATACTATTCACTAGACTTTTAAAACTCCCCGTACTCAATGGTCTGCTTACTTTATGAAAGCAACAAGCGTATATCCTGAAGGAACTATGGAAAGGAAATTACAGAGCGAGTAATTCGTATGAACGTCAAAATAGCCGAAATGGCGGCTACATCCTTCGCTAACATGCGTACGCGCATACGACCGTGACCAAACACGCCCGCGCTCATTGGCCCGTCGAAATAGAGTCAATATTTGTTTATAATACCAATCCCACAAACCAGCGGGGGTTTTGTGAAGCCACCGAAAAAATAACAGGCGTGAAGTTGATTCAAAAAAATTAATTGTCGAATTCCTTTGGACGCGTCAAATTGAAACGTCTTGATTATCTGTGGCTGGTTTTGCTTTCTTTAAGTAAAGTCGCTTAATCAATGAAATATTTTCAATTTGCATTGCTTAAAATCATAACATACCGCATATGGCGTTATGTTATGATTCAGTTTTAGTTTTTTTTTTTTAGTTTTTCGATGTTCAGTTTTAATTAAAATATATCGAATTTTAATTAAAACTGAAGTTTGAATTTTAACATATTGGCCTGGTTTTTATAGATGAAAATATGAATAAACAAAAAGGCAGCGATTCAATTACCAATACGGGTTTAATATTAAATCCGCCATTTCTCTCGAATTTTAAAGCGTATAATTCGTATGCCGCAGCGTAAATATTTTCAATTTACTTATTTATTGCGAACTTCAATTCATCAAAGTCGATTTATTATTCAAAAACACATTATCTTTGGAAAAAGTGTCAAAAGGCTGGTGATTGCATTGCAATTTTCATTCAACTCTATTTGCAAACATGAATATGGAGTTAATTTACTGACGGATAACAATAAACTTATTTTAAGTGATCCCAAATAGATCAGGATAAAAGTTAGTAAGAATAGTGAAATGGCAGAATTGATAGGAAGAAATCGCCTTAAAGTCGCGACTATAGTCGCCAAATTGCCTTTCATGTTTACGTTTTTTTGCATGTTTATTTTTTATTTAGCCAGAAAATGTATTTCTACATACATACATAACATCACGCCCGTCTCCCTTTGGGGTTGGCAGAGGCTAGACTAAGGAACGACAACTGTTACGATCCAGACATTCATCATCATCATCCACAGCCTGTAGACGTCCACTGCTGGACATAGGCCTCCCCCAAGGTACGTATATATATCTTACATATCTTTCAAAGAACTATTCATATTTATTAAGCTATTCAAATTTGGAATACGTAAGTAATCTGGCAAAGCCATGAATATTTGTAATTTCGCAGGTTTTTTAATATCCTTTGAATACTCTACAAAAAGATTGTTTAAATCTATTTATTTTTAAATAAATAGATCACAATACGTTGTATAGTTTCATACATTCCTATCTATATACATCCTTCATTCGGTAAAGTAATAAAAAATACTTGTTTATGTACTTCGAAATATTCGTAAAAAGTTTTTTCCATAGATTGCCTCAGGTGTAACACCTACCTACTCAATAATAACATCAAATAGAATATCTCAACACAGTATCTAAATCTGCCTATCTTCTGATAATAGATTTTTTTACATACATATTGCATTACTACCCAGAACTGATAGTCACCTAGCTCTTATCATGCACATATGCATCTATTTACAAAAGGCTAAGTAACTTTACTTTGAAAAAACATCTATCGATATCGAAATTGGTTTAGTTCGTGCCGTGATAAGAGATAGGTAACGATTTTAAGTTAAATATTTATTTCCCTTTCGATATGTCACGTTAGTTTAGATATGAAAGGCTTTGTTTGTTTATTGATTGAGTAGGAAAGGTGATAGGTTATTTTTAAAATAATATTTTTTAAGCTTATGTAACAGTTAACGGTTTGTGGTGACCGTAACTGTAACTACTCAAATTATAATTTATTTATTTCCGACAGACGAGTCCTTTTCATTTACTACGTTTTACGTTATAACTCATAATTTTAGGTTGAATATGATTTCAACCATTTACGACTTAATTAATGCAGACTGTAGGTTTAAATTTGCATGAGCATTTATTACGCAGTTGGTTTTTGTTTCGTTTTTTTTTCCAATTAGTGTCAAACTCCCACTGGTCAGCCGAAAGCAAGCTTTGTGTTATGGATGCCTTCCGTAGAATTAGAGGTTATGTTAGTAAACCTTCTTTTCAAGACCTACCCACTAAAAACCTCAAAGTGTACCTCATCTGCCATAGATGGATCTCACGGTACCGCCATTGGCATTACCCGCGAGCCTATATTAGTAAACCTAAACAGACCAAACACTGAGTAGAAAAGTTTGCTTCTTAAACTGGTCCATAATGGAATCAAACTTGGGAACTCTGACGTCATAGGCGACTACCTACTTAATAACTTGCTCCATCGAGACCGTCAAAGAACGTCTCTGACTTCGAATAATTTTCCTTTACATAATTAAACTTAATAGCAAACTTATAAGGTAGAAATATATTCAACGGCGAAAGTTTGTATGTATGTATGTTTGTTACTTTTTTACGCAAAAACGGGTTGATGGATCTAGATAAAATTTGTTCAGATATTGATCATATTCTCGAGTAACACATTACGACTTTTCAACCCGATATTCCCGCGGGATTACATTTTGCACGGGTAAAACCGCGTGGACCAGCTAGTTTGATTATAGTAACAGTAATTATACCACAGAATAGTAATTATGATAAAATAATAAAATCTCCAGACAATCACACAAACTACATGGCCCAAAAGTAAGCATAGCTTGTGTACCATGTACCAAACTAGGGGGGAACCTAGAATATAACTACATTAATAGATAAACACCCAGACACGGAACATTTTTTTTTCTTGTTCTGTGCGGCAATCGAACCCGCAGCCACTGGCATCTAAGGCAGACAGGTTTACCCCATCGCCAAAAAGGAAGGTACATAAACACACATTTGATTCATATGAACCAAAAATTCAAAAAGCTTAGGCAAGTTTGAAAAAGTTATCACCTAATTATAGAAATTAAAGCATTTCTAGTTGTTTTCCTTTTTTACATGAGTCGGTGTAAAATTTCGAATTCCAGTTCAAATGCGAAATTTCACAGAAAAGTTTACGTTTTTAATTAACACCACGCTAATTAGAACGAATGCGTCGAACATGAGAACTACGGAGTTTTGGATACGCCGAAATTGATTGGTAACCTATTTTTTTACTGACTCTACTTTTTTAGGTTGAAGCTATACGAATAATATTTCTGCAGACAGATTTATGAAGTTTTAAGCGTTTATTAATTAAACGGTCTCAACATTTCGGCCTTTAAGTTGGCTTTCATACGTTAACCGGTAAGTTGACAGAATCCCTGATAATAAGGCTCGGATGTAATCGTGATGTTATATAGCATATAGTGATTTCTGATAATATTGTAATATGGTTACTTACGTCTTATCACATACCAATATATGTATATTATCTAACTGCTCACTACCTTCAAATTTGTTTATTAAGAACATATACATTTCAATGGGATGAAAATGCTACCTAGCGAAAAGTTCCGCTATGTGCAACGTATTTTCGTTATAATCAATAAAGCATTTTTTATCCATTCATGCAAATCAAAAATCTTGAATTCAAAATTGAATATTGAAGCCCAATTTAATTGAGACTAAATATTTATTAATCTGAATCTCAGATACATTCGACGTAGCGTCAGGAATAAAACGCTACACTACACAAATTTATAGAAAATTGTTGATTATTCAAAATTGTTATTCAATCTATTGCAAAATCTTTGTAGAGTCGGCTAATAATAGACCTGGATGTGCGTATGGTATAAGACGTATGTCAAAGTCAACATCGACTGTCAACTGTCAATTTAATACGCAACACGTATTTATTTTCCCTTCGTGATAAAGCTTTTTGAACTTTCACACATCAAATGCTATATTAATAAGAAGGTTTTGGTATTAATAGCTTTGTGTTTTCTTAGAAAGTAAACCTTCGTTCGACCTAGTTACTTACCTATAATATTGTCTTGAAGTTCCACAATTCGTTACATAAAATAAAATAATTTCAATACAGAATTATATTCTGCATGACAGACCGTGGCTCGTCCGAGTAAATATAACAGATCCTGTCACAAAAAGTATTTTAATCATACCTAAATGTTGAACAAATGCTGAGTGTTAACTTTGTCGATAGACTTTATCTGCTTTATCTTACGAGTAAGGGTCTGACAAAACGCTTACTTACTAAGGCTTTAAGGCTTTGCCAACCCTACATGTACGAAAGTATGTGTTTTGCTTGGCTGTTGAAGTCAAATGTCTTTGAGTTCTTTTTTTAATAGAGGGGTAAGCTATTTTACAATAGGTATACTTGTTGTAGTATAAGAAGAGTGTTTTTGTGTTATTATAGTGCGACCGGTGGGAGTTTGCGTTCCTGACAGCTGTCAAAATCATAGCATTTTTACCCCTTCGAATCGGAAATAAACTTTATTCAGTGGACATAAGGAGCTGTCAGGAACGCATTCTCGCAACGGCCGCACTCTATAGTATTTTTCCTTCAGTCCACCACGATATTTCAGTGTGAGAGGCACAAACATTTGCACAACCAAACTGTTTTATTTTAATTTCCTTATTACAATAGAAGGATTTCATTAATTATTCAGTATTGAGATTCACTAGCTACCATCAATTCTCTAAAATGTCACATCACTCAGCAACCGTATTGTAACCGATTAGATCAAACCCATAAATTCGCTATCCAGAAATTAATTTGCATATATAGCATATTATATCTACGGATTATAAATTACTTTATCACCAGGCTCTTCCCTCATCATCAGCAATATATAGTCTAAAAATAGACATACTATAATACTATTACAGGTAAGAATTTCTTTGTGTATGACCTCCTTTTTGTTTAATCTAAGGTGTATGACGATCTCAATTACAATATTCTCGAGTGCTCTTTTTTTTTCCTAGGTGCGTTTTCTCGGTTGTCCAACTTAGTTACCACATGTTTCGTACGAGTTTGAAGTCCCTTATATGAAAGGTAATTTTTTAAGCATTCTTCATTACTATTGCATGAAATCGAAATCAAATCTCCTAGCAGAACTGTCCAAAATCTATTTTCAGTAGAGTTCAAGTCAGGGTAAGCTTTATAAATTCGAAACTGGGTTTATAATCAACTCTATTTCACTGTATGATGTTATAGAATAGAATAAACCTTTATCGTACTTTGAATCACTTGGTTATATCTAAATTAACAAAACGTTATTATCTTAAAACTAAGCAAGCAACACAAAGAGACAAAAGGTGACAACTCAGCCTAATGCTTTGCTAAAGATTACAAATCAATAGCAAAGCGCTGATTTTCAGTTGCTACTTATCAGTCTGACCAGCTACCATTACAAAAGTAAAGCAAAACCGTTCATAATATACCTATTGCAAACTTAAAAGGGAAAATTGAAAAGGGTATGCTACGCTGGTTTGGACATTTGCAAAGGATGAATGAAAGTAGATTTACGAAAGAGGTGTACAGAGCAAGAATGGTTGGTGCTGTCGGAAGGAGCCGCCCTAGGCGAACGTACGCCGATCAAATTGGCGACGTTCTTAAAAAGGGCCTAGTTAAAAGTACCCGTAACTGGCGGAACGAAAGAGGTATGTCTGGATCGAATCAACTGGTGTTCCCTTGTCTCTGCCTACCCCAAGGGGAGACAGGCGTGAGGTTATGTATGTATGTATGTATGCAAACTTAACTATCAAAACATAACTATATGGACAGAGGTACTATCGATGATGAGGACGTTAAAATAATTATACTTACGTTCAATCGATCAAACATCAGTTTCCTCATGATTGATAAAACAAACAAACATCAAAACACTCATCTATACTATTAGTGAGATAACATTTGTTCGCTCACGCGCATTGTAAACAGATTGCACTTTAACAAATATTATTATAGCAGATAATAAAACCGCAAATATTTTGTATGACTATACTTCCGGTGGTCTTTATAGCTAGGGTGTATATGAATTGCCATTTAGTCCGGTCCTTTAGTTACGGCCCTCCCTTACCTCAGAGGGCCTTTGTGTTTCTTTATATCCCCTTAGCCTAATCGAAATACATTTCGGCACATTTTCGGTATGAATGCATAAAATAGCAATCGTGAATAAACAGTCTCTAGGGAGAGAATAACGCAGTAATATCTGCCTAATTTATCTATGATTTAGTGCCCTTTGAAATGGTATTCGAGGATTTAAATTTCCATGTTGATAAGTTTTAAATGTTATTTATGATAGTTGGAAACGTTTTGATTGTTGTTTTTGTGGGTAATGTGAACGAGTGCATGTTGGTTGCAGAAATAAATGCATTGTTTATTTCAGTTAATATTTTAAATATTAAGGTTGACACGACGTCTTTGAATGCTCTTACCAACTCTATTATAAGCACGTACCTTGTGCCCTCGTAGGTACAGTCAGCTACAAAAGTCGTTTAACACATTGAAATTTTCAAAGTCGTTTTTCACCATATTGTAACTAAATAATGACTTATATTGATTAACTTCTACGTATAGTTGTAATAATATAACATAGAGGTTAGTAAATATCTAGTAGTTATTTAGGCACAATATGGTTAACAACAACTTTGAAAATTTCAACGTGTTAATCAACTTTTGTAGCTGACTGTACCAACTAACATTATGAAGGAAAATATTTTTCTTTTTTTTCTGATCGATGACTTGATGATGATGAAATGTGGATTAATTTGACTCCAGTCGCACCTTCTCACAGTGGTAAGTGTTGATAAAGTTGAAGAGATTGGCTTGACATAAAACAATATTTAAATGGATCTACCGACTAAATTGGTCTGAGGCAATTTCAACCGACTTCCAAAAAAGGAGGAGGTCTCAATTCGTCTGTATGTTTTTTTTGTGTCTTTGTTACACGATATTTCAGCCAATTATTAATCGATTTTGAAAATTATTGTTTCATGTTATAGGGGATACTTCATAGTTGGTCCTATAGAAATTTTATTGAAATCGGTTGAGTACCTCATTGAAAATTTCAATTTTTTTAAACAATATGTATGATTTCGGAGAATGTTTGCGTGGATGACACACTAACAGCCCGTTCACACATGATCCGTTTTACTGGATACGTTTTACCGGACACGTTTTTTTTCATCGATGGCGCATGGAGTTGTATGAGTGACTTCACATATGGCACAGTATTCAGTATACGTATTTACGATACAAAAGAGGTATCCAGTAAAACGGATCATGTGTGAACGGGCTGTAAGTCGGCCAAAGTTTTGACGTGAAGTCGGTTTTTTTAATGCTCTGCATTCGTTGATTATCTATACAACGGATTTGCACTAAATTTGCCACAACAGAGGTCTGGGCAAAAATATAATTTATAATTAAATTAATCGAAAAACTTTATCGGCATTCAACAGTACGGTATATCTCAAAGAATATGTAACTCCCATTATAAAGTCGATTGACCCTCATGAATCGAAACACATCAAACCATGTAGGCTGTAGGGCGTAGATACTAAAAAAGCAAACGTAAACACACTTTCTTCTTCTTGTTTATACTAATCAATTTTATAATCACCTTTAATGTAAGAAGTCATTAAAATCAGCTTAAATCCAAAACAATAAACTGCAGTACGTTTTGATCAAGTAATTCTATTAAGGACAATTAGGAAAAATAAGATAGAAAAGCAGATCCTTTATGGGGCAGTCGTTTAAAAATAAATCCTAAATATCTAAACACGCAGAAGACGTTAAAATTAAACTTCCAGATCCGTTCCAAAGTCAATTAACACCTTCTTCGGATACTAACTCCTTTTAGCTACTAGCAAAACTAGTACATTGCAATATCGTAACTAGGACTAACATCCTAAGAAAACGAGTAAACTCGATTAAAGTTCAAGACATTTCAAAGCTCATGTTTGCCTTTGTACAGTCTCATCTATTATTGTATACTTAGCATTTTATTCGGTTATAATAAGGTTAAATTTCCAATGAACTGCGCCGGCGCAGGTCGGTATGCCTCGATTGTGTGAACCAGCGTGGGAGATCGATCCTTCAATAGCTATGTGAAATATCGTACTTGAAGATGTAGAAAAGTCAAGGTGAGTGAGACGGAATGTAAGGGTTCCGCCTTTTTAAATAATATTTTGTTGTGATCTTTTTTTAATAAGTATATGATTATTAATGACGCAATAATAGGTTTTAAGGATGATTGCTTTTAAAATGCTTAAAGTTTATTAAAATTAGGAATTGACTTATCGCATAAAAAGTAGAGTTTCATTTCAAAGCTATGGATTTTGGGATAAATAAATTGAAAAAAATATGTACTAGCACTTTTTATTGCTTCAACGTATTTATTTGTGGGTCTTTTACAAATAAATTAACATAATCGTCGACGTACTTAGCGTACGTTTGTAAAATATAGATAGAAATATAGATATAGGTAGAGGCATCTATAAAATCCACACCAATAAACCGCCAAGCAGGTACGGCATTTTCAACTTAAGCCTTTAGGCCGGCAACGCATCACTTAGCACCCTATCTTGAATATTAAAATCCATAGGCAAGTCGAACGTGGCTTCGTTGATAACCTACCTACCGTATTTATCAATGAATTGTAGGTACCTATTGGCATTAGTGACAAGTCATCATTTTACGAATCAGCCAATGAACTTTAATCAATATTTTCTCAATCGTCGTTAACTTCATCTGAACGCGCCATGAGATTCCTCACTGAATGACGAAATTAAAAAATATTAAAATATCTAATGTTTCTTAATCAGTTTCTTAATTATTTTATTTCATCAGTAACAAATCGAAGTAGTTGAAAGTTGAAATGCCAAACTTAAACATAGAAAATAAAAGAATGAAGTGCCTCTTGAAACTGAACCCTACTTAAAATCACACCTAGCCTAATAGCCCTTATTATTATGTAAATAAAGTACAATTCGAGATGAATTGTTGCAGTCATTATTGACTAGAACCAAGTTAATATTTGTCCAACAATGTTGACTGTTACTACTGAGGCGTGGAGTGATGGTGACCTGATGAGGGCTGGGTCAGAAGCCACTTGAGTCACACTTGACCGGAGTTCGAATCTAATTGGATGCACAGTTTAAAACAAACGCTTGGTTTGTGTGGAAAAATGTTCAGTTAAAAACGTATTTTCTTTAATACAACAAAATCATGAAAACTGTAGGTAGAGTTTGAATGTAACTATTATTTATAAAGGTGTGATCAACTAAACACAGCATGCAGGGTGCGAGGCAGACGTTATTTTTTAGGTAGATTTAATCGAGTTTAAAAATTTTAGGTGACAAAAATAATGAATTTGGCTTACTGTTTTAACTAAGTGAGCGACTGACTGCGAGTGGTGCAGAATTAATGAAACAGCGACTTAAAAACATTATTTAAGGGTGCTAATTAAACAGACTTCTTCTAAAGAGCCTTATTCCCCTCTAAAAATCTAAGTTGCCTTCTAAATTACTATCTCAGCCACAATCCGTGCCACAAACCACGTCGGGGTTATTTAAAAAAGCTCTTGTTGATCTCAATTGATCTTTTACTTACTCAACTCAGTTTACTTATATATAGCTAACTATAAAGGGTTACCTTTTTTCCGAATTAAATTGATTTATATTTTCGCAGCAAAAATCATAAATGCGTTACTTAGAAGCAAACGCTTGTCAAATTAAGCCGTCTATGTTATTCAGCACTTGTTAGTGATACCTATTCAGCATACAATTAAGTTAAACTACAAAACACAACTTACATCACAACAAATACAGATTAAATAAAACTTATTCAGAGAATAAAGTAGATATATAGCTCCAAATAAAGAAAAGTTTGAATCACCTTAGAATTTAAATCTTAATATCTTAAATATAAATAAAAACGCGTGTCTTTGCTTTAAGTATCACTTTGTAGTAAAATATAGAGAATTTTCATCACAAACTTTTAATAATCAACGAATGCAAAGCTTAATGAAGACACATTAACTGCTATCATATCACAAGAATCATAGTTAATTTACGAGCTAATTAAAAGTGTTTAGCCAAGTATCTCTGAAATATATCATCATGATCAAAATATCGCCTTTAAATATCATACCACCTCGTAAATATTCTTGACAATTTTTATCTTTACGAAAACCATTTAATTACACTAAAGAATTCGAGATATTGTGTTGTAGACATAAGTAGATAAATAATTGTTAAAATAGGCGTACAATTCAAACAAATTTATTACCTTCGCCATATTCTATAACCTTTTTTAAAGTCTATATTATCAAATACTTCTCGTCCCAAGAAACTTTTCTATAGGGAAAAAAAATAAACGAACTAACTACTAGAATTTCATGACATAAGTATGAAGGCCCTTAGCAAACGTTTCACTCAGTATTCCCAATTCGGATAAAATATTTCGCTTTATAATTGGATCTTCAACGATACCTAATAAACAGAAAATAATTGGACTGTAATAAAAATGTCTCCTACGAAAAACTTGACGACTATAAATCTTGAAGACATCTTACAGATTATAATCAGATGGTTATATTTCAAACGCTTCGTGATGTAACTATGGTATAATTGATCAACCGCGATTGATAACCGCGATTAAAAGTCGAAATGTTTAAAAAAATCTCATATCGCCCGGAGTGAAAATAATAAATGGATGCCATGGGTATTAACGGCGATTATCTTAAAGCATCGTCTAATTTCGTTGTTTATTATTCAGGAATTTAGAATTTCTCGTGGGTGTTGCCATTATGGTGTAATTCGACAGTTTGGAACATTTGGCCACGGTGAAAGAAAGGTACTAGATATCAATTTAGTTAAACAATAAAGTCTACTTATTACTGTCATTGTTAGAATTTTATAGGTTTTTGTATATTTGCAATTAAAAGATCTGCTAATATTGTCTTAAGTTTTCGCGATTCATACTATCAACGACTGATCGCTCGTGACCACGGGGTCTGCAAAGACACCGAAACGTCGAGTTAAAATGTAAAACATAAATTAAACGCGATAACTCCGGTTAAATAGTGTTTTATTTAAAAGATCTGCTTTTTGAAACTACTCATTTCTAGGAGCAATGGTTTTAGTTACTTATAACACTGATAACATAAAGGGATGTAGGTAAATATTAAAGAAAATAGAAAGATCAAAAGATACTACAACTAAGTAAGTAAGTAATATGGAGTCGGGGTCGACTTAAAAAATATAAGTACCGACTTAGGTATATTGTTCATTATTGTAATATAGTTATTTTTATAGCAAGTCCGAACAATTGAATAAATATGAGTAATTAATGTAGAGTCAATAATAACGAAAAGGAATATCTAAACAAATAAAAGTCATACGTACAGAAGTTGGATGTTATAGTTCAAGAAATAAAAAGAAGAGAGAATTAGTCAAATTAATTAAGTACCTTACTAAAAAACTTACGTCTTCTGGTACAATAACTCTCAAAAGCGCCATACATACTTATATTTAAATTGCCAATCTTTTACTCTATTACTTATAATCGAAGCTACTCAAAACATTCACAGAATAGAAGGGAATGAGATTAAAGACAAGTGTAACTTAACACTCGTATGGAGAAATTCACCGACAATATCTCCTTACCACCTTATTCTAATTCTTGGACGGCTATAATTTCATCAACGGACGCTCTTTGAAGTTTTATACCTTTTCCCGTCTTAGTATCAGATTGTAGTTACGACTAGAGTTGCGGGCAATTTTATTTAATCGTAACCAACAGTATAAAATGCTTTGTGAATTAAAAAGTATTGTTTCTTTCATCGCTTCTGTTGGGAGACATTTGCCAATGAAGCGCGTAAGTAAATAAAGCGTTTGTATTTTTTACTTTGCCTTAAAAGTTAGATTTTACTATTTCGATTGTAATAAAACTTAAGTTTAGTTTTACCGGAACTGCACCTACGTAAACTCCGATACCCATGTTTTCAGCTCAATCCGTTAAACAAACAAAAATCTGATTCATGCATCCCCAAAAACTTTCTCTTTCAGTAGGAAGAAATAAACACCCTTTATTTATCCGTTAAAAACATACTTCACGTCTAATCATTACGAAGTGAATGTCAGTTAAATACAAATATAAATATTCGCTTAGCGTCTACAGCTCTATAGCTGGGTTCCCGAAAGTCATAACAAATATTGTAGGTAACCGAAACGTTTGTAACAATATCTTTAGCTTTGTACGGAATGTCTTCCGAGAATGCCACGGCGGATAAGATATGGCGAATATTATTAAAATTAAACGGCAATTTTGAAAATGGAATATGAATTTAAATTTCAAGTCGTTGGAGGAATTTTTTAGACAATATATCAGACCATCGTAAATTTTGAGGCGTAGCTTGGCGTACTTATACCGTAGTAATTTTGCTTTGTTGACTTTAAAATATAATATAACTAACTAAAGCTTACTTTGCGGCTGGGTTGGTTTGGGTAGAAAAAAAAACAAAATAGCTTAAAGCGGTAATTAGATAAATATGTGATTTTTAAGTAGGTTTTAGTATATTAAGACAAAAATAAAATTAAGACAATTTTCGATTTGCTCATCCTCGTTTTACTATTTAACCAATACAAATGAAAGGTCAATTACATTAAACGTCAACAGTAAATAGAATTGTAGATATGCCTTTTTTATAGAGGATTTTCACGAAATTTATTTTTCAAAAATATTTTAAAATTCAATACGCAATAACTCTTAGCTAGCCCAGTTCATACTCAAGTCTAACATATTCTTAGTAACCAGTATTTTACGTAACCAAGAAGGATGCACTCGTGAAAGGTTACATACCTAGCGAGGTACAGCACTTCGAGTTTGGAATGAACCGACTCTGACCTCTGTACATTTGCTGTACCACTTGTCTGCAATGTACCGTCAAAATTGTAAGTTCTTATTTTGAAAGTACCTATGTAAAAAATAGTTAAAGTTTGACTTGCTTTTTTTTATAGTTTCTACCGTTTAATGTGAACATTATTTCCTACATTAATAATTATAAATGTATATTGAACTCGTTATTATAAGCCTTGCGGACTCACGATTTTTCTTCTCAGTTAACTAAGATATTGTACTGTATGTATTCCATAATTTAGTAGCTTACCCACAGGCGGTAAATAGCATGCCAGAAATTACTGAAGAATCGTCCGAAGAGCTGTAATTTTCTAAGGACTTTTTATACAATAGGTTTCTTAAACCGCCTTCGATATTATTAGTACATCTAACACCGCCTTATTATTTTGCTGGAAGAAAGCGAAGCTATTGCCGATGGCCAAAGGCTGTACAACAGTTAATTATACGGAGATTTTACGAAGGTGTAATGGGTATTTTGTTCACGTGCCGTCGTGGTCTGTAAACGGCTTAACCAATCGAATCAAAGGTATGTATAAATGTAGCCCACGAAATAAATAAACCAACGATTTAAACAGGATTTAAATATTTCAACTCAGTCCCTGATCAAATATTAAAACTCTACAATGAATGAGCGTAGCTATGACAGTCAAAATCCAGGTTTCAATTTTGAATGAAATTTAACTTGGTTTGAATATTAAAATCCAGTCGTAGTAATATTTATTTTGTAGGTAAAATTTAAAAAATATACTAAAATGGAAGCGTTACTTTATTTAAAATTGAAATATACCAACACTTTTTTTAAATAGTTTCCAAGGAATCTCGTCGGACAATCATTTTGACTGCCTGTAAAATAGTTATACGATGCTGTTTTTTTATAAATAAAATTATATTACTTTCCTAAAACTAATTCTTAAATATCCTTCTTTAACTACTTTTCCTTCTCTACCATAAGACTTCTCGTGGTAGAGGTCAAAAAAGATACAGTCACTGTAGAGGGTACAAAGACTGGGGTTTAGTTTTTTTATAATAGGTAGGTAGGCATTTTGATAATTTAAATGTATGCTTAATTATATTTGCATCTATTTTTTAATTGAACTTAATTTGGGTTCGATATTCTGAATTGCATGTTAGAAATAGGTATGTATTTTTATAGAATAATTCATATACCTAAACATGATTCTCAACATGCATCTTATGTTGTCAGGCGTCACAGAAACATTCAAAGCAATGACGATCTTTCAAAATGATATCTTTGAAGCGTTTCTTTCATGTTTTTACTTGACTGCCCTGTAAAGAAGGGTTTTGATTTGCGAGGGCATATACCTAATATGAAAGTATGTTTATTTTTTTGGTAAAATCTAAGATACTAAGTAGGTATTTGGTGAATTATGAATCTTTTGTATAATGGAGGTTACATACTAGGCTATAAAATCTATTAGACTGTAGAATGAGGCGTAGATATTTTTATTATATTACTAGCTGACCCGGCAAACGTTGTTTTGCCATATAAATACAATAAAAAAAAAATTGATGTTGGCCGATTCTCATAGATACCGGATAAGCACAAAAAATTTCATCAAAATCGGTCAAGCCGTTTCGGAGGAGTATGGCAACGAAAACTGTGACACGAGAATTTTATATATTAGATAATTTTAATCACTTATTTATTTACACTAGTTATTTTATAACGAATCATTCAAAATGAACACAATTAAAATACACAAAAGGCGGCCTTAAGGCTATGTCTTCCAGACAACCGTTGTTAGATACTTACATAAAATACTATTCAGATCTATTCTAGTTACTAAAGTAATTTAATTACCCTAACTATATGGCCAGAAAGTAATCTCGTGTTAATTTATAGTGACTATACAGCGGAAGTATCATTCTGTTTTTTGATAACTTTTAATTGTGTTTTCAATTTTCATTATTTGAAACATCCCTCAACCAATTTAAAATCGCGCTTCAGGTTAACGCTTTTGAAATTTGTTAATTTTCTCAAATGTTGATTTAAATACGATGAAAGGATGCTGACTGGTAATAATTTGTACATTTAAATCGATTTAGGTACTTGTTAAATAGCCATCAATTTACTTATAGGGCTTTACCCTTTTGTGAAAATGTAGGAACTTTATTTGCTAATTGAAAATTCCCGACTCATTCGTATGTAGTTTTGACTCGTTTTTGGAGCAATTCATTTCAATTTGCCATCATTATAAGTAGGTAGGTATGTTACTTTCGTGAAAATAAATTAAAAATAAGTAATTAAGTACTATTAACATTTTCCATCTCTTTTTTTAAATGGTTTCCTTCCTAAACCTAGTCTTACTTGGCAATTGTTTCTATTAAGACTTAACTTTCTACGATTGAGTACCTCGGTTAAAATATAACTGAATAATCACAAATAAAATCTAATCCCATTACTCAAACGAAACAAGCTTCCGATACAAACTGAATACAGTAGTTCATTCAAAAGCAATTACAACTCGATTCCGGTCTGATATCTCGAACAAGGCGAGTCGATCAAATTTCTTGTCAGCGAATTGTTTCCGTACCTTCACTGCTGCGGACGGGTCGGCAGACGGTAAAACCTTTCTGAGGGTTACGTACTAAATGTAGCTGAAGTAATTTTGAGCTGTTTTAGACGGGGTTGTTTTAGGATTTTATTGTATGTGAATGGTTATTATCTATGCTAATATGTTATTATAAAGATAAAACAGTTGTTTTTTTAAATATATATATCACCTAACAGAAAAATTTGAAATTATATTCTCGTATTAGAGTGTAGCTCAAATTGTGTATAGAAATTCTCACTAGATTAAACGTTACGCTACGCAATTCGTTTTGCGCGAATTTGCTATATAATATTTTCATCGTCGCATCACAGACATTTCTTCACGATTTTATCCCTTATGGGGGGGGGGGTACGCAGAACAACGGAGAATTTAAAATCATCTGCTGTCACGTTTGGCAAATTTAGAGGTATTATCGATCCTATCGAGGCTAATAAAACCTCGGTCCCTTAACTGACTTTTACAGGTGCAGCACCAAACGCACCTACGATTATAACACTGCTAGCGTGATAATATGTAGCCTATATGTTGACCCGACTTCTTAACTATCTTCATGTCAAATTTGAAGTAAATCCATGCAGTACTTTTTGAGTTTATCCCGGAAAGACAAACAGACAAACAGACAAACAGACAAAAATTCTAAAAACTATATTTTTTGTTTCTGTTTCGATTGTAGATCATACCCCAAGTATTCTTTTAAAAAAATATTCAATGTACAGTTTTGACTTTCCTACCATTTTATTATATGTATAGGTATAGATACAAGTAGGTCCGTAAAATAAGCCCAATATTTTGTTATGATAGCGTAGCTCCTGATTCTGTTGGATCTTTGATAAAGATGCTCTACGTTACTCCTAGAAAATGAAGCTTTCTTATGGCGGAAAAATATTTGCAAATCGTTCCTGAAATTTATGAGTTTATTCTTTACCTACATTCAAACAACCATAAAACAAAACTTTTATTTGTATAATCAGTACCTACCTACCTAAAAATCTATACCTAAATGTATTCTAAAATGTTACATGACTTTTCCGGAGCATACATTTTAAATGTTTTGATTAAATGAATGTTTTGGTTAGATTAAAAATGTATAGCACATTGCCTTGAAGCGATGATTCAGTGAAATTTTTCATGCATTTTTGTGGTCTCTTAATATTCAATCAGGTTTAAATTAATCCGTTCCAACAATTGTACGAAAGCGAATATTTTCGAAATTATAATATAACTTTGTTATTGCAGCATCGAATAAAATATACTATCACTTAGTTGCATATAGCCAATGTTACGTTTCAAATAGCACCAATCCAATTGATTTGGTATTTTCAAAGCGCCTCTGTGAGTATTTCAATTTCGAATTCCGGGAAATACAGTCGAAAATGTACCTTTTCATTAGAACTAATGCAATGTGGAATTGTAGCTAATATAAATAGGTATTCTAGGTACTTTGGTGCGGCAGGAACGTCTGTTGAGGGCCTACTGTCAATGCAGTTTTCTTTGAGTTGCAATTTCATGGAAATTTGGGCATCAGCGATTATACGATTTACTGAAGTAAATCTCAGGCTCGGACACTTATTTTTGAAATTACTAGTCGGATTCAAAAATAATTGCCGAAGATTTTTCATATTTTATTTGTCGTATATTCTAGCTTACCGCATTCAAACAAAATAAGTGCTTTCATTTTTTTTATTATTCAAAAACTTAGTGGGAAAAGAATCCTTACGGCAAAAGCCCTCGGTGTTCTGTGAAAGTTCTGAAATTTATAATAACAGTCCTAAACTCCTAACCAATCACTGTACACGATGAGTTAATTAAAACAATGATAAATATAATACCTACTTATAAAAAATCTTCTGCGAAGCCGAATGTACCTCCATTACGATATTAAATTTCCCTTTCAGTCGAAATAACGATGTTTATTGTAACAATGTATGTAAAAATATTCACGATCCGACCCGTATGGGCAATCAGCGTATAAAGTTGAAAAGTTAAAATAACTGTTCCATAGACAATTTATTTTGTTTCGGCTGAACGTATCTGTGGTTCTTTGATCAAAGATTTTGGATGGGTTTAACCCTTTGTACGGAAAGAGAATTGTTTTTTTTAATATTAGGTACACAAAGGGAGACAGGCGTGAGGTTATGTATGTATGTATGTATGTATTAGGTACAAGCTATTGTAGAGCAAGGTAAGTAAAGTTTTTAGACAGATTAAGGCGCTACTATTTTTATAATCGTGTATGAAAAAAAAAGGTTTATGAATCGGTCTTTACAAAAAAAAAAATATGTCAACAGATTACAGATTACAGATGCATGTTACTTTTTACAATTTTTTTTTACACAAAATAAACTTAGCATACAAACAAGCGGATTTTTATTTAAATTTAATTTCACCTAGAAGCTACCTAAATATATAGCAGAAATATTGTGCGTAAAACATTTTATTCCAGAATAAATTATTTACTAACTGCTTTTAAAATAATAATTTACTTACCAACTTGAACAGCCAAAATTGCCAAAAGTAGAATTTTCACAAAATAGTCCAATGTGCAAGCCATCTTCACGATTATTTATTTACGTCCTCTTAAAAAACATCACACAAATAGATCCATAAGATATTTTTTTTTATTTATAAAGAAAAACACAATTAGAATCTAAATCGTACAAACAAACAACACGAAAAAGTCTTTAAAAAAACAAAACACAATAATTCAAAACTTTTTAGTCTCTATAAAACAGTTCTAAAATAAAAAAATCTATTCACAATAAAAACTTTTTTCTCAACTCTTAAATTTACGCGCGTAAAACAGTTGCCGTTCAAAAACGAGCGCGAAACACGTTAGCCTCGCGTCGAACTCTTGCCACAAGTAAGGCCGCGTACACACGAACTGGCGAACGAACAACCCCACCGGAATTACACTCAATGATTGCACGACTGAGCGATCTATGTCCACGTACCGAAACGTAGGCACGTTTGAGAATTATATTAGACTCTATTGCTTGCAAATACAGTTCAAAGTGTTATATTATTTTCTAATATTGATAGTTTTATAGAGCGTAAGCGCACAGAAAAGCACGTTCACTCTATTGTTTATATTGTGTTCAAAGGGCGATAGTAAAACAATACGAGAAGAAAAAAAAAGGATAAAGACGTTTACGTTTTCTAAAGGAATGTGCGTACAATTTTTTTCTAGGGATTAAAATGATGTCATCTGGCATGCGGCATGTGAAAGAATAAAATTGTGTTTAAAATGTTTTTATTTCTGTTTACGGCAGTGTTGTTTTTTTATAACAGTTCTGTGAGCAACATATTTATGGAGGTACAAACTTTTATTACAACATCAATATTATGCTGAAGATAGATAAACAGTCCAGTATTAAAAAGAACTCTATTGCAAAGAATTAAAAATAAAATACTTAGTATTACCGTCGACAATAATAAAACAATACCTACTTAGTTGTTTTCCATAAGCTATTAACCATTTTATATTGACCCAACATATACCCAAGCTATTTAAAACAAATTAGGTACGAGATAACTTTAAAAGATGCTGGCAAATACATACCTGAAATAATTAGGTATTTTTAATTTTTAGGGTACACACACACATTGACCTCACTGTAGACGTTTTAGCCTGATTTTATCGCGTTAATTATATTTTACATTTTGACGTTTTAGACACAGTGGTTACGAGTGACAGTATTTTTTTTTTTTTTATAAGTGACTAAACCCGCGTTTGACCTCAATCGCACCTGATGGTAAGTGACGATGAGGTCGAAGATGAAAGCACACGGGTTTAGGAAGGAACTGGCTCTTTATACAATATTGCCGGAACACATTACCGCCGGAGCGGTAACATTTGGCGGCAGACTTTATATAAAGGGTGGTCGCTAGCCAGGCGGACCCAGAAGGGATCCTACCACCAAGCAAAAATTGTAGGTAGACACTTAAAAAACTCAATTGTAAAAGCTTAGGTACAGCAATTAACGTCAGGTGAAATTAGTGTTACCTTCTACTGCTACAATATGTACAAAATGGATTCCAAATTTCGTAACCAAATGTCAGCTTTCAGTCGTGTTACACTAACCGAAATTAGCCTCAATAAAAAAAATCGCGTTGAACTCTACATTTTACCGCGAGGTTTCGGGCACTGTAAAGTTACACGAAGTAGGTATTTAAATTAGGTATGAATCGTGAAAAACTGAGACGAAATCAGTATTTCCAATTCCGTCATTGCCGCTTTTATTCATATTATTAAGGCCGTAAGATCTTAATAATAAAAAAAATATATATATTTCTGACACTCACACAACATTATCTAGCCCAAATTAAGTTTCTTAAAGAACTTGTGCTATGGATACTAGATAACTGATATACTTAAGAAATATATAAATAAATAAAATAAAATCCCCAGACAATCACACCAAGTACATGGCCCCAAAGTAAGCATAGCTTGTGTTATGGGATACCATATAGCGAACTAGGGGGGAACCTATAATATAAATACATAAATAAATAAACACCCAGACACGGAGCATTTTTTTTTCTTGTTCCATGCGGGGATCGAACCCGCAACCACTGGCGTCTGATAGTTTTACCCCATCGCCAAAAAGGGTATCAAATTAAACATTCATATTGAATAAAAACATACTTTTTATTAGAACAAACTTAAATAAACATATAAACATCCATGACTTGACGGCTAATATCTGTGTTCAACACACCGATATCCGCCGCCGCCGGGATTCGAACCCAGGACCTCCGGCATAGAAGGCAATGTATGTTTCCACTACACCAGCCGGTCGCCGAACACCTAATCATCAGTAGGACAACCGTTTGGCCCACTGCAGGAGTGCTATAGCCTCTTCCACTTCTTGACAACTGCGAGGTTTACTTATATTATACCTAAATGTGAAAGTTTGGATGGATGAATGTATTGACCGATGTTTGGATATTTGGTTCCTCAATCGCAGCTGAACGAGCACGTAGGTTACTTTTCATCCCGATATTCCCACGGGATAAGAAATGGCGCGGGTAAATATTTCAAAATTGGCTGTTTCGTGCGATATTTCAATAGACAACTTGATGTTTAGGCGTCTCAATGTAATTTATTTTCGGAACAATTGCTTCCTATTTTTACTGAACTTCGAAATTTCTTACAAGTCCACGTAATAACTTATGACTAGGCACCCCACCGACTATAAAGGTTGTAACTGTTAGTTCACTGAATGCACCTTGGCAAATTAGTACTGATGTCCAACAATGCAGTTATTTTTTTAAATTCTATCTATTCCTATCTCGTGATCATAGGTATATGAGCATAAAAGTTACAAGTAGGTACCTAAGTGTTAACATTCCAAGCCTAATAAATATTAGTTTTTGTTTTTTTGCTAAAATTTATAAAATACGTTATACAAGAAAAATACTACCTACTTCTATTTTACTTCCACTTGGCATTCAATTCCTTTTCAGTTTATTAAATAATGATCAATTAAATTAATATCATTGTTACAGATTGCAACAGAATTATGTATACCAACCAGTATCCCGCACGCATACAATATGCATTCGTATTGTATGTGTGCGGGAGACTGGGTGGTGGTATACATAATTCTGTTGCAGACTGTACCTATTAAATAAAATTATTAATTAGGATAAATAAAACATTGGTATGTCATCCGGCGCACACCACCTAGCCCCGGCTTTACAAAACGCACTCACATAAGGGTTAACTTAATTAGGGTTTCATACGTTTAATGGAAAGATGGCTCTCAGGGTTGATAGCGATACTGATACTATAGGGTCTTTCAATAGGGACTTCCGAACTTTGACAGTTGAAAGCGGCCACCTGGTCAAAGCTACATCATTAAAAATAGTGGTCATTTAGTCTGTCTGTTTTGCCAAATCACCATGGACGAATGTAGCAATCAACAAGACGTACAAATGATAAAATGAAATATAATAAAATAATTTTATAACTATGAAACAGTTGGCAACTGACCCTAATTTTATCTAAAAATCATCTTCAGCGATGAGGCCAATTTATAGATGATTTATAGTCGAAATTGGGATGACACCAATGAGATAAAAAAGCGTCCAATGCATCCCGAAAAAGTCAATGTTTGGTGGATTTTGGGCTAGCTGAGTCATCGATCCATATTTTTTTGAGAACGACGTTGATCGGGCGATCAATGTCAACGGCGTCGATAAAATAACATGCCGTCGGTCAAATTTAGCCTGATTCATGCGCCACAGTCATGGAAAATTGGACATTTCATATGCGCTCCACCCAGAAAAAACGTTAAGGACATTCGAATGACATTATATTCTATACACATCCATAGTTCTTTCAAATAAATAAATAAATTCGATGATATCTCACATAAACTTCGTTTAATTTAAATAAGATAGGAAGCTCTTAATGAAAGACCCTATACTAGGTATAATTTCTAGTTAGCTCTGATAATGAGTTGATTCAATGCGCTGTAGCCAAATACAGGTATTGCGGTGTTCCGTTACAGCAGCTGGAAAGTTGCTTCTAGAGAGCTGTGATTGGGCGCAAACGTGGGTTGTTATGTGCTCCAAATAAAAAAAATGTGCGTCGATATTGTCGTTTTGGAAATAATGGAAAAAACGATTCCTGCTAGGATCAAGCTGTTCCAGTTGGAAAATTCTAAACGAATGTTTGTAGATTTAAACATTGTGCTTGCGCAAATACCTTATATGGATGTAAGAATTAGTGCGCAGAAAAAATTATTAGAGGGTCTTCAAGTTACCGAGATATTGACTTTCCTACTGCGATAACGTTTAGCAAAATCGTGTATCTCGACAATCATTCAATGTGCGGCTATAAAAAAAAACATGCAAGAGTTAGGTACGTATTTGTGCTATTAGTGCGGGTAAAATATTTCCCGTTCAGATAATATTAATGGTTTTCGAGTAATCGGGTATTTTAGAAAAAACTAAAAATAATCACAGGGTCTACACGAGACGACATATAAGCTTGCTGTAAATTAGGTTCAGTTCTATTCGATATCTCTATTAGCTATAAAAAGCTTGAAAAGTGTACACCCATGCTTAATTGAATAATACTCCTAAATATTATGACATGATTTGGACTTAAATAAAAGAAAACAATACCTCCTTCTTCACCTCAAAAGATTCTGGTCTAATTACCAATAACCCTGTATAATCACGTTGTGTGGCAACCTCTCCAAGGTGCTAGGTGTCTCACAAGTAATCACGCAGCAGAAGGACCCGGCAAACGTAGTATCTCTATGTAGTCTGTGCCGGCAAACTGCACCAGTCACAGCATTACGTACGTACATACGACGATACTTTAGTAGGTACAGCAAATAAAACAAAACACCTGGATCGTAGTCGTCAAATAAGAAACCGTAGCAAAACCGAAATGTAACGGAGTAACCGAGTACCTATTAAAGGCCTAAAAGAGTTAACTTGATCCCCATAAATCAATGCAAAATAAGGATCAAGGGTCGCACTCTACAAACTCACCAGGGCTACATAAAGATAAAAGAAACCATACCACTCCGTAAAATATCATTAACTACCTCAACAGACTCTATTATAGAATTGAAAAACATTTCATTAAGTACCTTCTGAAATTGTCCAGCCGGTTTGACAAATAGCAAAGAAAGAAAGAAAGAAAAGGAATCAGTCTCAGCTTAATGTCGATTGATCCTGTAAGATCATCGACGCTGGTTTTCAGTCAACCCCTTGGTCCCATAGGTGTTCTGGGAGAGAATAAATGTACTGGGATAGACCCACCCTAAAACTCTAAAACTTTTACAAACAAAATAGAAGTTTATAATCTAGGATAAATAGGTATACCTAGTATGTGGCACGGCAGTAAAATAATAACAATACATAAAGGTATCTATAAAGGTAATAATACTTATTAATATTAAATATATAAGCAGATATAAAACAAATATCAAATACAAACACATTACCAAACTAGCTAATGGAGTCATTGTAACGTCAGAAGATATTTTTTTAATTTAATTTTAAAAGTTTGACGATATTTGATTGTCTAATGGGGGGTAGTAGGTCGTCGGAAACTACCTCTAAACGCCATGGTTCTGTGGCGTTGTATAGCTAACCTGTACAGTGGGGCTCTCGTGTTAAATCCGTTTTGTGCCCGTAAACACTCCAATTTGGAAAAAATAATCGGGACTCTTGTGGGTCACAACTAGAATGTAGTGATTGTATGCTTTTTGGTCACAACAATATCGGTGTAATTTAATTTAGACATTACAAGAGTTCACGCAGCTTTACACTTAGGAGATCTCGAACTTTATAGTTGCTTAGACGGTACAACAGGTTTTAGCCATAGCAGACACATGTTTCTCAAATCTAAGTTGAGTCGACTCTTACTCCCATATTCCGAGCTTCTTCAACTGTATCAATCGGGTTCCCCTGAACTGATATTATTGGCTTAGAACTGTGAATTTCGCGGATTTGTTGTTGAGACCCCAATATCATAAGTTTTGATTTTGAAGGGTTCAAAACCAAACAATTTCTCTCGGCCCAACAATTAATATTCAGGGGGTGAAGATTGAGATGATTTACCTTTTCTGCTATGTTGGTAGCGTTGCAGCACATGTAAATTTGTAAATCATCAGCATACATTATCATATGATTGCAAAAAAATATTTCTTTTGTAACTTATAATATAAACAATATTGGTCCAAGAATTGAGCCCTAAGGCATACCGCGCGTAACATGCTTCTCTGACCTAATTGTAACTCCGCCTTCACATATTGCTTCGACTAATTTAGTTCGATCTGTAAGATAGCCAGTAAACCACCTACAAGCTCTGTTATCCAATCCGTAGAATGCTAACTTATAAATTAATAAGTCAATTTTGATCGATCAAGAAGAGTTTTTTCTTTCACTTTGATCTTTTGCACATAGGATGTTATTTACATCTAACAATGCTGTGGTAGTTCTTCGACCCTTCCTAAAGCCAGGAAGGAAGTATTGAGTTACACTCCAGGTAGGCTATAAGTAAACTACCTTTTTCGAGTATCTTAGACAGAAAACATAACATGTTAATAGGACTTATATCTTGCAGTGGTATTACTTTACCGGTTTTCGAGACTAGTGGAAATATACCACTGTCTATAGACCGATTTATAATTTTAGTGATGACGCTTAATGTTCGTGGTAGAGTCAAAAGGATCATATCCTTAGATCCTTTGATATCATCATTATTTACGTTTATGCTTTTCAGTTGTTAATTTTTTGTACACGATAATGGTGCATTTTCTTCGAGACAACTTTATATTTGTGCAAGCAAAACCTACAATAAAAATACCAGCATATTTTTGCAGTTGTTCTGTAAGGGGTTTTGTTAAGGAGAAGGCTTGTTTGTTAAAAAGGTAATAATAAATAAAAGATAGAAAAATACTTGTTCCATGATATTTTATTTTTTATAGCTCAAGCTCGTATACCAATTATAGGCGATATATACTGTATTAGGTTAAATAAATTTTACGAGTGTCCAAATTTAAAATATAATATGCTATAAATACGGTTCAAAAAGTGTTTTCTTTAATATAGCTTTACATAGTATTTCAATAATAAAACAGCACTGATAGTTTTGAACTTTTAATCAAAACTGCCCTCATTTAAACATAATTAATGAACACACAGGTAGTTCCTACATTAAACAGAACCATTGGGGTAAAAATCTGCCTACTTATTCCATCAGAGGCGACGAAGACGCTCGACCTATTACAACTGTCAAATGCTATACTAACATTTAATTTGATAGTGATTTTAATGAAAAAAAAAAACTAAATTATACGTAGCCGTAAGTTTTAACGAAAATCTATACCTACGCGGAAATTGTGGACACAAGAGATTTTATTTTTTTTACGTCCAGGTTATGTCCATATTTTGATATATTTTCTTTATATATTATGTAGAATTCACAGCGAAAAAAAAGCACTAAATAATTGATTGAATCAGGCGTTACTTTGCGGAAATCCATGACAACTACTATAAAAACCAGAAGCATCCTCAGCGACCTCAAACGACCACCACCGTTGCACCCTGAGGATGCTTCTGGTTGAAGCGAAACACGTGTCGGTGATAGCTTGTGGTGTGGGTTTTCAGGTGTGTGTTCATTGCATATCTTGCTTCTTGCTTAAGGGAGGGAGGGCGGTGAACCGACGCATGAAAATCCTGCATCACTAGTGCAAGTACAACTCGCGGAATTAGCAAAATAACTTTTTATAGTAGCACTAAATAAGAAAAATGGTTTGCATGCAATTTGTGGGCATTTGACAGTTTGTTATGGGTTAAGCGTAAGAAAGGATGTATAGTTTGAGCTTTGGGTTTCCTTCCCCATCATTTTTTTATTACGCTTTATCTTTGTACATACAGGCTAGCATATTGTAAATAAAATAGAAGTAAAATGATAGACTAAAATAAGGTTGCATAATCGATTTTAAGATTTATTCCTAAAATCCCCACCAGTTTACTATTTTTTCCAGAAATTCCCACTGGTGAAACAAATGCAGCTCAGTAAGGATTTATGGAATAATATATAGCAATCCCCACCATTTTTATTTTTTCTTTATATTTATATTAAAGATGCGTTAGGTGTTAGGTATGTTAATTTAATTATCCTAGAATCAATTAAAAAAAAATTAACATCATCATTTCATACATGCAAAATGCATCCAGTATAATATTATTAAAATATCAATATACACCACTAAAAGGAAAATAGTGTTTTATAAATTTTAACCAGAAATTCCCACGGGATCAGAAGTGACTCTGGTAAACTGAGCGAAACGGCTAGTCAGTTATAAATAAGTGTCGAGGAGTACAACCTTCGCGGCGTTCAACCTCATTATTAAGTTAGAAAAGAAAAAAATTTTTATTCCGACTTCTTTTGTTTTTCCGTGTATTTTTTTTGTATTGCGATTGTTATCGCCTACATTATAATTTATAAATTTACTATAATGGGAGAAAGTTCATCTAGTTTTATGTTTGATTACATACAAAAACAAAACAGTAAAATACTTTTGCGTGCGGGAAATCAATATTGTCTTAAAAAAATATATAAAAATGGCGCAAATATATGGGAATGTGCAAAAAGAAAAAAAGAAAGTTGTAAAGGATCCATTATTCAAGTAAGTTCATATAATTTATGATTATTATTTTATTGCTTACTCTACGTATAAATAATAAAATATATAGTATACACAAATTTTATAACAGACATACCTACAAACCGGCAATGATATTGAACGTCGTAATCCACGATCCAAAAACTGTAAGGATAAAGACCAGGAAATTGTAATAATAATATTTTCTTGGTGGTAGGATCCCTTCTGGGTCCGACTGGCTAGCGACCACCCTTTATACAAAGTCTGCCGCCAAATGTTACCGCTCCGGCGGTAATGTGTTCCGGCAATATTGTATAAAGAGCCAGTTCCTTCCTAAACCCGTGTGCCTTCATCTTCGACCTCATCGTCACTTACCATCAGGTGAGATTGAGGTCAAACGCGGGTTTAGTCACTTATAAAAAAAAAAAAAAAATAATAGGAAATTGTTTGTTCAGTGTTCTTTTTGCCGTAAATCTATCTAACATAACTATCATAACTTCACGCCTGTATCCCTAATGGGGTAGGCAGAACACAGAGGCTATAAAAACCATCTGATGTCACGTTTGACAAATTTGGAGTCTCTCTCCATCAGAGAGACTATATTTTGTTTTTTGTGTCAAAATGTGGAAAATATGGACCGTACTGTGCAAATTCCGGCCCGGTTAATACAAGTTCATGCGTTCGTTGAAATATATTATCGGAAAGCGCAATATGTACCTTAAGTATATGATCTAAGAGTTGATTGTTGTTATTAACTGGACTTGTAAGGCTTTCTGATACTGCGTGAAAGAGTACTTCGATGGACTGGCCAAACGATGCAGTGCAGTATGACTGGTTCGTCTCGGAAGCCCAGCGAGAGTTAACGCACGGTGACATCACAGTGCCACTTTTTTTGGAAAAAATGCGATAAATATGTGTACATTTTACTTAATCCGTTGCTGTTTCAATATATTCTTTATAAATCTACATTCTAAATAGTTACTTTTAACATTTTAGAATTTCATTTCAATGCAAATAATTTATAATGATACTTGAACATAAATATTATCGTAATTAGGTACCTACTTACTTATCTAATTAATAAATAATAAAATACCTAAGGAAAAATAAATGTGGTGGGAATTGTTATTTATTATTCCACAAATCCCCAGTGGTGGGGATTTGCCTGTGAGGATTTTGGGAATAAACGATTTTAAGAATGAAACGACATATAACATAACAACATAGACCTTTCGGACTTCGTAATAATTTGTAAACATAAAAAAAAGCAACGCGATCTCGTTGGCCTTTTAAAACAATAAAACAAGCATACATAACCTTCAGTTACTATTTAATATTTTAATACTCAACAGCTTTAGTCAATATTTTCTGATATAAAACGCAAGAACAAAACAAATGAATATCACACTTTTCCCTCCAATTCTTCAACTAATGTCTATCTATAGGTTCCTAAGCCATTACAAACGTGCAAACTGAATCATAAAAATATTCTATCGGATCTCTCGCTCGCACTTAAAGGCCTTATAAAGCAGCTGTAATGTTGTGTGTAATAATGAAAAAAAGACGTGTGGCACTCGGAGACTGCCGCGGTAAAGCTATTGCATAACATTTTTTATCAACTTATGCAATTATAATTATTTATTTATTTTATTAATGCAGTAATGTTTGATCTAATATGAAGTTTCACAAGTAGATGACGCTGATTGTTTATTAAAGCCCGCATGTAAAGTTATGAAATCAAAGTATCACCCCTGTGCCGGTCGGAGTGGGGGGTGTTAGGTTTTTTTCGTTACGGAATTTCTGGATTCGGTCCCCACGCTCAAGGCTCGCGATAGAAGCTATGCAATAGCTTAAAAACAAATTGACTAAGTGTGAGTCAGATTCGCCCACAAAGGGAACCCTTCCGTACGTCCACAAAAGCACTCATACTAGCAGGACAACTAACTGTGTCACGCGGTGTGACCCGCGCAATTTCCAATCCGGAATATCGGGATAATAGAAGCATAATATGTGCTATTCCAAACTGTAAACTACAACTATCCCAAATTTCATCCAAATCCGTTCCACCGTGATTGAGGAACAAACGTCCATTCAAATTTTCACATTTATAATATTAGTATATCTATACTAATATTATAAAGAGGAAACCTTTGTATTTTTGTATGTTTGTATTGAATAGGCTCAAAAACTACTGGACCCATTTCAAAATTTATTTTACCTTTACTTAGAGGGATTCTTCCGAATCCGTATAGGCTACTTTTTATCCCGAAAATCCTGGGGGAATCGAAATTGCGCGGGTAAAACCGCGCGCAACAGCTAGTATATAATGTAGTACTTCTATTATATTCCACAGCAATTACATAACAACTTGCTTAATATGAATGTATGATCTTAATATGCAAACAGCGCCATCTAGTGACTACGGTAGGAAGCTGCTGTGTGTCTTTTGTAAAGGAGCCTTTAAAAATATTTATATTTTTCTACTTTTTTTCCAAGTTGTTATAGCGGTAACAGAGATACATCATCTGTGAAAATTTCAACTATCAAGGTCCATGAGGTACAGAAGGCAGCACATCAAGCGTTGCAAATCTCTATGCCCTCGACATTAAGTTAAAATTGGGTGAAAAGAGTAATGATCATAGCTGACCTGTCAGATTTTAGACAACTCATGAATAGTGCAAATAATAGCTCATGTTAAGTTAATTCTAAATCATTTACTTATAATAGGAACCGCAGCAAGGATTTTAATATTTTACGCTCTCAAGTTACTCGATAGACTACTAATATCATCCACCTGTAATTATATTCCCGATATCGTTTCTAAGAAATTTAATCAAGTCTGCACCAATAGTGTCAGACATTGTATGGCCCATGAACATTACTCTTTGACAGGACTTGATCTGCTGGCTTCTGTACATACAGCCTGGAGACAGATGGATAGCGGAGCCTTAGTAAGAGAGTCCTGGTTCACCCTTTATTTTAATCCCGATTTATCCTCTAGTTCGCGCGTTTATAATGGCTTGTATATTCTTGTACGAGATCCCTTAACAAGCGCTTTTGTGCAATGGTCTGACGTTCCTGTGGTTCTGAAGGCACCGTATTGAGCAGAACTTGTAGCTTTCGTATTCAAACGGCTTCTTCGGCAGTTGGGTGCCGCAGAGAAAGCAGCGAGGCTCGTTCACTTTTATCTGTAGACAATGGATTTGTTTTTAACGAGTGTACGTAAGGAAATAACTAGTTTTAACCTTTCGAATATACATACATAACGTCACGCCTGTATCCCTAATGGGGTAGGCAGAACAACAGAGGCTATAAAACCATCTGATGTCACGTTTGACAAATTTGGGGCCATTATAATGATAGAGAGAGACTTGCAGTGATAGGGGGTCAGCCTATCGCCCACAAAAACGTCAAAAAACCTCCGTCCCTTAACTGACTTTTACAGTATGCCCGGGAAGAGAAGCAGCTGGCACATTCTATGTTTTTCTTTCGCTCCCAGTCCAGCATGGAAGGCATTCAATATACTACTATTTAATTAACTTTTATACATACATAACTTCAGACCTGTATCCCTTATGGGGTAGGCAGAACACTAGTGGTTATAAAATCATCTGATGTCACGTTTGGAGGTATTATAATGTGAAGAGAGACTATCGCAGTGACAGGGGGTCAATCTATCGCCCACAGAAAAACCCCGAAATCTGTATCTCTGTCAGACCTCTGTCCCTTAACTGACTTTTACAGTATGCCCGGGAAGAGAAGCAGCTGGCAAATTTTATGTTTTTTCTTTGGCACAGAAAAACCCCGAAATCTGTATCTCTGTCAGATTTCTGTCCCTTAACTGACTTTTACAGTATGCCCGGGAAGAGAAGCAGCTGGCACATTCTATGTTTTTCCTTTGCCACAGAAAAACCCCGAAATCTGTATCACTGTCAGACTTCTGTCCCTTAACTGACTTTTACAGTATGCCCGGGAAGAGAAGCAGCTGGCACATTCTATGTTTTTTCCTTTGCCACAGAAAAACCCCGAGATCTGTATCTCTGTCAGACCTCTGTCCCTTAACTGTCTTTTACAGTATGCCCGGGAAGAAAAGCAGCTGGCACATTCTATGTGTTTCCTTTGCTCCCAGTCCAGCATGGAAGCGAATTTCTATATCTTTTAATACTTTATAACATCCCGATATGTTTTTTCATAGTTACTAAACCCACATTTGCGCTCAGTCAAGGTCAGTGAAGATGAGGTCAAAGAACTACCTTTTCACTAAACATTTACAAAACACATCATTGCCGAGGCAGTGATATTTGGCGGCGGATTTTGTATGAAGGTTAGATGCTAGCCAGAGATACAAAGAACCAATTAAAACACAAAGCTACGCTTTATCATGCTTTTTCAACCGACTTACTCTCACTTCATGTGTATGTTTTTTTATGTGTTATTGTTACACGATTTTTTGGTCAATTATGAATCGATGTTGAATATTCTCGTTTCATACATATGATAGAGGATACTTCAGCGGTGGTCCCATATAAATTTCATCGAAATCGATAGAGTACTTCTGGATTTTTTTTTGATTTTTTGTAAAAATATGTTTAAATCACAACATATTTATACATTGACGACTTTATACTTCTGTCTTTTTCATTAATGCTCTGCATTCGTTGATTATGTTTGCTTTGGTCGTTTTATTTTACCGTCGTGATCATTGCAATCAGTACCAAAATATCGGGCACTCAAATATTAACAGTTGCACTTGCGGACCGCGTTTCCATTATTTAACCCGTTTTCACATCTAGCCCTGAACTTATAAATAATTTTAAGTAGGTTTATTCCTTTTTTGTGAGAGTTAATTCTTTGAGATTATTGAGAGTGATCATTGAATAATCAAAAGAAACAGGGGCGATGTGGGAGTTTGAAAACCAGCGTCATATTTTGGTCAGGACATTTAGCTGAGATGGTAGCATTTTTCATATTCAATCTTAATTATACTACTACTATATTATAAGCATAAGATTTTATGCGAATTAAATGTTAATTTCATTTCATTTCTCAGGCATAGGTACTTAAGTCATGTTTTTAATTTAAAATCAAGCAAATACAATTAATATAAAAATGAGAAAAGCCAATGAGAACAAAACACATATGCGGCACAAATATTGTGATTCTCAACAGTTATTACTCATAATACTATCTTTTCACACGAGCGCAATATTTACTTCAATCAGTTGTAAACAAGAAGGCATACACACCGGATCGAAATAGAATATGTTTTGTAAACACTCCACTCACAACTATAGTGTACAATTTATGTTTGTTGACTACAATAGTCTTTTGTTAGATAATTCCGTTTCTAGCCTTATTGTCTATGTGTTAAAGCGATTTATTGTGCATTTTTGCTGTGAAATGTTGAGTTTCTTTATTATTCATGAAAATAATAATAATCAACGAGTGCAGAGCATTGGTAAACCAATTTCAACCACATTATCAAGACCTTACCAAAACTTCGGCATCTTGTCTGGAAGAGATCGCTCCAGAGCGATAAGACTGCCTTACGTACATTGTTATCCTTTGATGTTTTTCTGTATTTTTTTTATTATATACAATTAGGAGTAAATAAATGCCTATTTTCTAAATATGTTTTAAGTGTTTGAAAAAGTACAAAATTCATTTAGATGGAACATATATTAGACCACACTAGAAGTATCTTCTACCAAATAAAACAAGAATCCTCAAAAATGATTCATAATTGATGCAAACAGCGGAATTGGGAAACTCCTCCTTTTGGAAGTCGGTTTTAAAATCATTATCTCAAGTTATCACGGAATTTTTAGTAGGCAAATAAAAGACACCCAAAAGACACCTTTTACCTTTTCACTTTTACCATATAAAACTACGCCTTTTGTTGAATATATTCAAGTATGACTAAGCTTGCGTTTTTAAAAAAGTAAGAGCCGCACGCAGATTAAAACTTACTTTTTTTTTCCTTGAGAACTACTGTATAAAATATAAACTTTCCCAAGAGCTAACATACATACAATATTTAATATACGATAAAATACATAATAGATTGATTGAGCAGGGTAGTAGTATAGGTGGTTTGGACATTTGGAAAGGATGAATGAAAGTAGATTTACGAAAGTGGTGTATGTACCATCGAACAAACCATCGAAACAAATTTCGCTGAAAATTTTCTTGAACCTGTCAAAGCTGTAAGGTCTATCTACTTATGACTTTTAGATACTGTACGAATTCCGTACACATTTAATGTCATTAAATGTCAGTGTGTAATGATAACAAGTTTGTCACCAAGGAAACCTATCTTCAAGCAAATTTCGACCTTCTAGCATTTACACGATTTGCCAAAATGAGCTTGTTGTGGGTCATGAATTCATGATTCAGTTGGATCAAAAATACAGAGCAAGAATGGATAGTGTTGTCAAAAGAGGCCGCCCTAGGCGAACGTATGCCGATCAAATTGGCGACATTTTAAAAAAGGACTTAGTTAAAAGTACCCGTAACCGGCGATCATGTATGAAAAGATTAATGAACGTGGAGGAAGCGAAAGACATATGTATGGATCGAAGCAATTGGTGTTCCCTTGTCTCTGCTTACCCCAAGGGGAGATAGGCGTGAGGTTATGTATGTATGTAGATTGACGCATTCAAACAGACAAACAGAAGACCTCGTCGAAGCAGTAGTCGAGTGTTGGACTATACTCTAGCAATTAATTCAATGAAGTAAACTGACAGTTCGAAATGTCAAATAGAAAAATAATGATAACAGTTAAAAACTTCGTAGTTTAAGTACTGAATGAGGATGATTGAAAACGAAAGAGTATTTGTCATTTGTTTTGCATAAAATTTTGAAGAAATTTATAAATAATTGAATTTGAGGTGTGTAAAGTAACTTTAATGAAAATATACAGGGTGACTGGTACCAAACCCGCCATAGCAAATTAGCATATAGAGGAGGTCATTTGCTAATTATTGGACCTTACTTTCCCTAACTAAAGTTTTATACTTTAGGAGATATGTCAATTTTTATACATTATTGAGATTTTTCCAAAATTTGACCTTAAAGCATTCGTAACTTTATTTTTCGTCATTAGTTTAGAGTTTTTTTATTATTTCTTGGTAGTCATTAACATTTGTGAATAAAATACGTCGGAACTTCCCTCAAACTAGGGTTAAAAAATAAGACGCTTATGCTTTTAAAAAAAATCAATAAAGAAAAATTACTTTGCGATCAAATTCAACCGGAAATAATAAAAAAACTACGGCGTTTTAATAATTTATTCTACTCTAAATTAGTTCTCTAGTTTGTCACCTTACCAACGGTACTAAATTTGCAACGGAAAGTTTGATTCGCTAAACATCGGTAGGATTTTCAGGTCAACCAGTCATTTTGATCAAAAATAGTGAAGGTCCCAACGACAGGATAAAGCTAATTTAGCAAAGTAGTTTTTGCAAATTTATGAGTAGGTATTAGATAATAGAAATTGAGTGCTTAGTGTACTTAATTTTTTTTTTTACTTTTACCATGTAAAGCAAGAAATCAGGAAAAGATATCGAGCATCAAAAGAAAAATTTAAATAGAGTTGAAACTAAAAATTCTGCTCGAATTGCTGCCCGCGATTTCTGATACATGCCCGATATCTTTTCCTAATTTCCGTGGTGGTAAGACTGAGTCTAATTTCTTGTTTCATAACAGAAAATGCATTATTAATTTTTTGAATTAACTCATCTTTTGTGGTTACTTCTTCATTGTAGACCAACTCTTTGGCCCGGCCCCAAACGTAGAAATCGAGAGGTGTCAAGTCTGGCGACCGAGCTGGCCATTCAATTGGCCCACCTCTACCGATCCATGAATCGGGGAATGAACTATTTAAAAGTTCTCGGACGTCCAGCCTGAAATGCGCCGGGCACCCATCGTGTTGAAACACAATGGGCGTGTCGTCGGTTATTCCATCCAACAGCAGATCAGGCAAGACGTCCCTTAAAAATTCTAAATAATTTCCCCCATTTAAAATGTCTGGTAGGAAATAGGGTCCAAAGATATTACGACCAATAACGCAGGCCCACACATTAACAGAAAATTTCCGCTGGACCGATGTAACCCTCTTTTTATGGGGGTTATCATGGGACCAGTGGTGCAGATTGTGGAAATTGGTGATGCCTTCTCGGGTGAACTGTGACTCGTCGGTCCAAAGGATACGCTCCAGAAATGTTGGGTCGTCGACATCGGTGTGAAGAACGAGGCGACAGAAATTCAACCTCCTTTCGTAGTCGCCATTTTCAAGCCCTGCCAACACTCCATTTGTTAATTATTTACGTAAATGTTATTCTAAAGACAAAATTTGATTTGGATTATGTTACATCGAAACTCGTCGTAATATTAATAATTTCTTTAATTCTAAAGATAACACTGGTCGCTTTAGTGTAAGTAGGTACATAAATAAACTCAAAATTACCTTGAACTGGCGTGTAATGATACGGGTGTTGATGGTCCCCATGCATCACTGACCAGACTTTCCACTGGCTGACGCCCAAAGCGGCAGCTACCACTCTGGTGCTAGTCGTGGGATCTTCTTCAAAAGCTGCCAAAATCTGCTGATCAATTTCAACAGGTAATTGTCGCACAGCTGCTTGGGGTACCCTGACGTTCAAGTTACCCGTTTCTCTAAACCGACGATATGTGGTAGGAAATGTGTCACGGTCAGGTAAGCGTCTATTTGGATATCGCTCCTGGTAAATTCGCCGCGCTTTGCGGGCGTTACTGTGTGCAGCACCATACGCCAGCAGCATGTCGGCGTATTCTTCCCTTGTGTATCCCGGCATTTTAAAACGAAATGTCTTATTTATTTATACCTGTGTCTACTCAACTATTTGTGAAAGCACACGAAACGGAAAGGAAAAGCATATATGACAACAACTTAAATGTCATAGAGATGGGTCCGACCTCATCTTTTTCATTTGACGTCTAAAAGTCATTGAAACTGTCATTGCAAATGAAAAGAGTTGGTCTACAATGAAGAAGTAACTACAAAAGATGAGTTAATTCAAAAAATTAATAATGCGTTTTCTGTTATGAAAGAAGAAATTAGGCTCAGTCTTACCACCACAGAAATTAGGAAAAGATATCGGGCATGTATCAGAAATTGCGGGCAGCAATTCGAGCAGAATTTTTAGTTTCAACTCTATTTAAATTTTTCTTTTGATGCTCGATATCTTTTCCTGATTTCTTGCTTTACATGGTAAAAGTAAAAAAAAAAATTAAGTACACTAAGCACTCAATTTCTATTATCTAATACCTACTCATAAATTTGCAAAAACTACTTTGCTAAATTAGCTTTATCCTGTCGTTGGGACCTTCACTATTTTTGATCAAAATGACTGGTTGACCTGAAAATCCTACCGATGTTTAGCGAATCAAACTTTCCGTTGCAAATTTAGTACCGTTGGTAAGGTGACAAACTAGAGAACTAATTTAGAGTAGAATAAATTATTAAAACGCCGTAGTTTTTTTATTATTTCCGGTTGAATTTGATCGCAAAGTAATTTTTCTTTATTGATTTTTTTTAAAAGCATAAGCGTCTTATTTTTTAACCCTAGTTTAAGGGAAGTTCCGACGTATTTTATTCACAAATGTTAATGACTACCAAGAAATAATAAAAAAACTCTAAACTAATGACGAAAAATAAAGTTACGAATGCTTTAAGGTCAAATTTTGGAAAAATCTCAATAATGTATAAAAATTGACATATCTCCTAAAGTATAAAACTTTAGTCAGGGAAAGTAAGGTCCAATAATTAGCAAATGACCTCCTCTATATGCTAATTTGCTATGGCGGGTTTGGTACCAGTCACCCTGTATAATGTTATTAACAAAGCTTTTATTGTTTAATTACCTTCTCAGCATCAGGCATAGTGAGGAACTTGCACAGCTTCTGCTTCTCAGCCTGCTTTTCCTTTTCTCGCAGTCGTTTAGCGCGTTTCTGTTGCGATTTTTTCTCTCTTTCTTTTTCTAGTTGTTCAGGGGTAACTGGACCAGGGATTTGAGACTGTGGTACGAAATTTATTTATGTAAATATTTATACGCTAAATAAATATCATGTTCACAATAACTGCTACATTTAATTAACATAGACCTATAACATGTTACTAAGATTAGACATTAAATCCTTAGGGTCCATAAGATTGATGTTTTTGCTATGTAAAGTTATTAAGTATGAATAAAGTTTAATTTTTTGCTTCTTAAATAACCTTAAATAAGTGCTATAGAAACAAAAAATAACTGTTGACGGCTTATGTTTTACCCAGTTTGCCTCTCAAATGGTCATCAGAGCATCAGTTCATTGGTTTCAAAGCCTATAACGAACATAAGCATAGATATTTTTTGTGTTTTACTTTTTCATTTTGTTGTGCAGGTTCTAGGACATATACATATATATACATATAGGACATATATACATAGATGTTTTTTGTATTCGTTGAGATTTTATGTTCGTGTAATTTTTCAGGATTTTATTGGCTTCCTAGCTTTATTACAAGTTTGTCTGGAGGAAAACGATCTTCAATGATAAGATTGCTAGTTTTTACTAACTTAACCAACTGAATAAACTCGGTAAAAAAATATTGTATCATATGTGAATAAATAAAAATGATACAAATATTTAAATTTCACATGAACTCTTGAAATTTTTCATCCATTTTACTTAGCATAATTAGCTTACCTTAGCATAGTTGTACTTGTCCGGGAATTGAGCCTGGAACATTCGGAAGGCGATGCGGGTGTCGGGGTGGGGCGTCGCGGCGTACGGGGTTTGCAGCTGGTGGTTCCTTATGCACGGGTCCCCGCCGACGCCCAGTAACTCGCTAGCGGAGTAGGTAGTTGAGTTTTAATATGAAACGTCAAGTTAAAATGTAAAATACTATAGCTTTAATCTATACTAATATATAAAGCTGAAGAGTTTGTTGTTTTGTTTGTTTATTTGAACGCGCTAATCTCAGAAACTACAAGTGGATTTGAAAAATTATTTTTGCATTTGATAGCCTAACTCTTGAGGAAGGTTATAGTCTATATTTTATCTCGAAATTCCCACGGGATCAAAAGTTACGCGGGTAAAACCGCGCGCGGTGGCTAGTTTAATAATATAACTTTATTCTTATACTAATATGATTAATTCGTGATCCTGATATATCTATGTCCATTTTTCTTAAAATATAAAATTTAACTCATTACGAATGTTGGTTTAAGTTCACACCTTATGTAAGGTTAACTTATGTAAAGTTACTCTAAACAAAATGAATAAAGCAACAGCAGATATACAGAATGTAAACTTTGATAAAATACAGTTTTTGTATCATCATCATCATCGCAATCCTTTGTAATGATCCCACTGCGATGGTTGAGGATGTCAGAACTTACAAAGAACCGCGGAAACGTTGCTTAATCTGCTACATCGTATGATAACACTGCACCAAGACTTTAGGTCTTACATCTTTTTAGTACATACCTAATGTTTCCTTTTACCTCTTCGTAAAAAAAATACTCACGTGACCATATCAGGTTTCTCAGCTATAGCCGCTTTATGCAAAGCGGTGTTGCCATCGCTAGGATCCTGAGTGTTGCAAGCCTCAATAAACTCATTCGTTTCAAACTCTTCCCGAATAGTTTCCAGAGAGCATGGCTCGTTTGAGGATATTAGCTGCCACAACTGTTGGGAGATTTTAAAATACATTTAAATGATTCATGACAATATCAATTCGATGTTATCGCATACTTTTAACAATATATAGGGACTATAATCATTAAGGACGCTTTCAAGAATTATAATTATAGAAAAGCACTTGTAAAACAAATATGTATTACTATGCCATAACGTTTAAATTATTGTTGTATTTATTGTAAATTTGTTTTAAATGTTGTATTAACTTTTAAATTTAAATACATACTTTTCTTATACAGTGTTCTCTTTTCTTATACAGTTGATATCTTGTACGACAGACGAGTGTAAGACCAAATGTTTGTTAGAGAAATTTTATCCTGAACAATTATCCTATCAATTAACCTAGGAAAATAACGAATCTTTATTTTTTTAATTTTTAACTGGTTCGAGTCCCGCGGGAGTTACAAGCGAATTTTAGAAAATCTTTGAATGCAGTTTTGTTTCTTTTTAAAAATAAAGGAATGTTTCCTTAAAGTAAAATAAGCTAACTATAGGATTTAAGGCAGTTTCCCTCCAGGGCCACTATTTTTTTTCCACACTGTATAGTTTCTTTACGTTATAATTATACTTTTATTGTTTAGTTTAAGATTTCATAGTAACTTTATTTTAATTTTCTTATGATGTTTAACTAATAGTGGAAACTTGATTGGATACTGTGTTACTTATAATAAGCTAATAATAGTCATAATTGTTCTGTTTGTTTCCCTAAAAAAGATAAATAAATAAAGATGGAATAAAACAGGCTATGTGTGAGATATTAACGAAATTATTCTTTTACTAGCTGCTGCCCGCGACGTCTCGTCTGCGTGAACGCTATGCAGCACCAAACGCACCTACGATTATAACACTGCTAGTGTGATAATATGTAGCCTATATGTTGACCCGACTTCTTAACTATCTTTATGCCAAATTTGAAGTAAATCCATGCAGTACTTTTTGAGTTTATCCCGGAAAGACAAACAGACAAACAGACAAAAATTCTAAAAACTATATTTTTTGTTTCTGTTTCGATTGTAGATCATACCCCAAGTATTCTTTTAAAAAAATATTCAATGTACAGTTTTGACTTTCCTACCATTTTATTATATGTATAGATTTGATACAATGAATGGGTCTTGCCATTTTGTTTTTAAATATAACATATTTCAAATGTCCGCCGCAGTTTCGCACGGATCCGGGAAGTCCAATTTTCAATGACTCCGTTGCATTAATTCTACTGAAACTGAGTGATGCTCTAGGTTATGTCGACTTTCAGGGTATCAGTTTATTGCGACTTATTAGTCATTTCAATTGGTCACTGGAGATTTCAAAAACCCCCACAAGAAAATATCATATCCATATAGTTCAATTTAGGCTTAAAAAATTGGATTAAAATGGATCTGCCTGTTGATTGTTGAAAATTGAACCTCCCAGATTTGTGCCAACATTTGAAGACGCGGCGGACAGTTGAATGGTGTCATATTCAAAACAAAATGCAATGAATGGATCTTTCAAATAACAGCAAAAATGCGTTAATATACAAAGCCTGCTTTATTCCATTTTTAAATCGACCCGTCCTTATTAAAAGACTCTATACAAAGATCAAATATGTAGGACAAAGAAGGTTGTTTTTTTTTACTTTTGTTTAATATTGCTACTTTCTAATTATTATAACCTACACAAAAATACTAAAAACAATAAATAAATACATAAGAACTACAGACAGATTAAATAATTACGATGATTTGTGGGTACAATATTGTAGTTCAATGTCATATTCTGTGCCAAAGATCATGGTTTCGAACCCTGGTTGGTGGGTTTTTTTTTTATGAGCTCAGGTATTAACCGTCAAGACATTGAATTTTGTACGTTTCTTTAAGTTTAAATTTGAATATCAACATATTCAATACGTATGTTTATAAATTAATTGCATAATGTAGTGTGAATGTCTTACTTTTTTAACATTAGCAGGTATTTTCGGCGCTCCCTTCTTAGTAGCCTTCACTTCTTCCGGTTTTTTCTTCTTCTTCTTCTTCTGCATTTCTTTCTCTTCTTTCTCTTTCTCTTCTTTCTCTTTCTCTCCTATCACTTTTTCTTCAATAAGAGATACTTCTGAACTAGATTTTGATATGTCGTTCAATAAGTCTTTTCTAGAATTGCTTATTGAATGCTTAGAGCGGCTTTGTTCGGATAGAACTTTGATCCAGTCGGCTGGAGTTTCTAAGTCTATGTAGCATGGGCCTTCGTCTTCGCTGGACATGATTGTAGTGGGCAGTTCTCGGGGTGTTCTTTCTCTGAAATTGATATAAGTAAGTACTAAAAAGACAATATGTATTATGACATTTTGTCGTAACTAACATCGTGTAAAATAAGATTTGAAACAAGAATTTTTCACGTTTAATAATCTTCTGCATTCGAACGCAATGCTTCGGTGTCTTGGAAGTCATTTCCATAACATAATATAGGTAAAGTCGAAGCCATAAGACCATGAACGTCGATTGTCCTGTGGTTAAAGCGTTATTCACAAACAAAACATGAATAAAATAGATGTTCGCTCGATATGTAGTATTGTAGTACCAATATTGCGTATTTGCATAATGCAATATTGGTTCGGAAACTTAGATGAATGTGCTAGTAACCGGCCGATTGGCTGCAGTTAAGTTCTGGGTCACTCTTCTTTTTCATTTTACATAAGACATTAGATAAAAAAATAATAAACATGGATAAAATTACTTAAATTTGGAATTAAAAATTGTCAAAATTATATATCCTCACTTTAGTGAGTTTATTTGCACGCGAGTCTTGTCCGTGACTACTGAAAGGATTCTCATGTTATTTAACATACAGATCGTTTATAATCTGGATTATTATGGGCATAGGATATTAAATTTTCTTAAAAATATATTAATTTTCGGCTTTGTCTGGTGTCTAAGTTTTGTTAAGTAAATCCGCTGAAAAAAACAGCTAAAGCTAATATTGTGGGTTAAATAAAGTCATCTACGTGATGAGATATTATTCTTAAGCCCGATTTATAATTCCATTAGTTTAATAGCTTGTTATCGTTTATGGCGAGTCCCCTCTTCAGCCTCCACTTCTTGTCAGGAAAGTGGAACTCGAGATTTTCTGATTCAGGTTCTAAAGATAGGAAATAAAACTTCATAATCATACGTTGGAAATAGTAATGTATTAAAACCATTCTGTAAAATTTATTTATTTATCTTTGACTTACAAGGAAAACTTACAGCTAGGACTAAGGACTAATTAGATATAAAACGTAATAAGCAATAGCCAAAAAAAGTTTTCACATTTAGACAAATTGATATTAAACTAAATAACAAATAAATAGTTTCAAAAAGGCAACAAATAAATAATATTAGTTTAAGTTTTAATTGTTACTCACTTACCGTCTAAGGTCAGATTAAATTTACAACTAGTTTTATATTTACACAGTATTCATAAATAAAATAAACTAAAATAAACAAAATAAATTAATAAAATCATAAAAATCACAACTTCTTTTAATGTTTTATTTACCTGCGCAGTTTATTAAAAACAGATATTTTTTTACTTAATTCCGATTTAAAGCTTAAGTTTTCGTTCCAAGGAGAAAGAGATTGAAGCGAATACAATTTTGTAATCGGCCAATAGATAACATAAATGATAAAAGATAAACATTCCTAATTTATTCAGGAAATAAATATTCACCAAATAAAAAATGTTTTGGACATTACTTAAATAAAAACCATCTTATATACACTATTTCACACTATTTGCTCAAGTGGTTACAAAATTTAATTCACCTTCGGTTGCGGTTTTCTTCCATTCTCACTTGTTCACTGTTATCTAACCAGATTCACATTTAACCCGCCACCGAGTAACCCGGCCGTGTTGGGCAGATTCAATTATCATTGATCTCATAATTGAAGATGACATTGCTCCGGTCGAAATTTCTATATTGCAAAGCTGATTCCAATCGTGCCCCTTCATGAATCTTTATTTTAGCATGGGCTTAATATCACGTCGCAAATAATGCAGACATTCATTATGAAGATCACAGCAGTGCACCATTGAATAATCTAGCATAATACTTTGTTGGGATAAAGCGATTTTCCTCACAATCTTGCACCTTAAATTAATATGGGTTTTGACCAGATCTACGTGTTCCAGCGAACTTTCCTCTTAAAATCGTCGCACACATAAATTAACAGACTTTATCGGTAAAAGATTCTTAAATTATTTATCTGTTTCAATGATCCATGAGTTATAAAATAAATAACGAACAGTGAAATATAACGTTACTTACGTTTAAGCCAGTTTTTCGAGATATTTCCGAATAATTTAAACCTTGATTATGCAGTGCTAAAATTTGGGCTTTCGTATCCATATCGATATGTGCTCGCGAACTCATATTTTGAAAGATCTTGAAAACTCATTAAATGAAATCTTAAATTAACTTAACCAAACACAGCAAAGAACCGTTTGATAGAACAAAGAGATGTATTGTTTTATATTCGCTTCAAAACTACTCTCAATTCTTTATTATGAATTTACTGATGACAGCACTGTTGTTGAGAGATATATATCCAATGCGCGAACGAGCGCCTATGAAATCCAGGTTTTGAGAAAGTCTATGATTGAGCGCGTTGATTCGACCTTGCGGAATGTGTCCGATTGGGGCGAATCTAACCTGGTCAAATTCAACGCCTCCAAAACACAAGCGTGTCTATTCTCCGCAAAAAAGAGCACCTTTACTTTTACGCCCACTTTCCAGAATGTATCTGTTCCCATCACCGACCAACTAGGGCTATTGGGCGTCACTATAACGTCCAAATTAAACTTCGGTCAACAAATTGAGTCTATGGCAAAAACGGCTTCAAAAAAATTGGGTATCATCTCGAAGGTCCGGCGGTACTTCAGCCCTGAACGGCTGCTCAACTTATACACAGCCCAAGTGAGGTCGTGCATGGAGTACTGCAGTCACCTTTGGGATGGTTCTGCCAAATACCAGCTCGAAGCGCTAATCTCTGTTGACCGAAGAGCCCGTAAAATCATAAATAACAACAACCTTACAAATAAAAAATTGCAGACCTTGGAGCATCGTCGTAAGGTTGCTTGTTTGACAGTATTTTATCGGCTACATTTTGGTGAGTGTGCGAGTGCTCTTTTTGACCAAATTGAACCCACCCCTTTTTACCACCGGACTACCAGACGCAGACAGAACTTCCATCCCTATATAGTGGATTTACCAAAAAGTCGAACAAAACGCTTCGATAGTTCCTTTTTGGTACGGATTGCCAAGGAGTGGAACAATCTGCCTGCGTCTGTTTTTCCTGACCACTACAGTCCTGGAACTTTTAAGTGTGGTTTGAATAGGTTTCTCGTGGATGGACGTATAACACCATAGTCTTCATGCGCACTTTCCATCAGGTGGCATGGAAAACAAACGTCCTATCCTTACAATATAAAAAAAAAAAAAAACTAACAATAGACAAATTACAAAATTTAATACAACTTAAAACAATTAAAAAAAGATTAAAACGATCGATAAATTTTATTACTATTAAATAAAATTAACATAATAACTTCACCATCGAACGAATACTAGCGCCATCTGTATTTTCTAATCCAAACTAACCATATACAAACGGATCACACTAGATGGCATTAAAATGCTGTGCAGACGTTTCTGCGACTGTTTCAGAGATCTCCATGGACTTCTGGCTCCCCGTGTACATTTGTAAACCATTACCCCAGAAAGTCTCATAAATTTTAAATTTATTGAAACGGTTTACACCCAAAGACATTTTTGTACAACTGTTACTATAATTGGCATGTGCATTGTTTTTACTGGCTAATGAGGTGCAACTAGTATACACTCAATAACGGCTCTAAATTAAATAAACTCTTAGCACCAATTTTTGTAAAATGTAAAAACTAGTAGTGCTAATCTTGAAATACTAACCTAGATTTCGCTCTATCAGGTTTAATAGGGCTAACTTTGTTCTTTTTACTCTTTTCAGCGTTGATATCTGTACTTGATTTAGCCGGTTTCGCCGTCGACGCTATAAGCGCTTTCTGGAATAACTCCATAGATTCTGAAATAAGGAATAATAAATAGTGAAAATCTGACCTGGAATGACCTGAAGGTAAGTGGCATCTAGGCACATAACCATTGCGTCCATAGAGGATTAATTATTATCCTCTATGGACGATAATGGACGATTAGCTATTAATCAAATCTTTTATTAGTTTGGGCGTGGATCCATCTCTACGTTTTACGGCCTCGTGCACGGCACAGCGCTTCATATTAGCTTTTAAAGTTATCTCCATCATGGTTCATTATAGCAAAGCATTGATTCGTACCGTACGGTACTGCGCCGCGCCGTTATACGGCATACTTTTCTATAATGAACCATGCACCATGGAGATATCTTTAAAAGCTAATATGAAGCGCTGAGCGCTGCGCCGGGCGTTTTTAATACGGCGGTTTTAATACTTTATCATGACATTTTAATTTTATTTCTCTGTTTTAAATGTATCCTTGTTTGTGTTTGATTGAAATTGTCGCAGCTCTAAATTTATAGAAATACAAATGTAATAAGTACTACTATTTTCTATTAGTCTACTTTCTTTTTGGTCTTATTATAAATAATGTTAAGTTGAAATGAATTTTGTACGTAAACGCTGGAGAAATATAATACAATATCATCATCATCAAAAATTATTGTGTTTGAACACTAACCATACAAAAATACAACTTCGAAATCCATGAGTTAATTAAAAAATTATAACAAATTGACATAGGTATATTCGCACAACGGTATTTCACTTCGAAGTAAGCACATTCCATGTTTAAAAGATACCACTTCTTCCGTACTACATACATACAGAACGTCACACCTGTATCCCTTATGGGGTAGGGAGAATACCAGAGGTTACATGACCATCTGGTGTCACGTTTGACAAATTTGGAGGTATTATAAAGATGGAGAGAGACTATTGTAGTGACAGGGGGTTAGCCTATCGCCCACAAAAACGCCTTTAAACCCTCTGTCCCTTAACTGAGTTGTACAGTATGCCCGAGAAGAGAAGCAGCTGGCATATTCTACGTTTTTCTTTGGCTCCCAGTCCAGCATAGATGATGTTTGAATTTTTCAATTGTAATAATAATCAATTCGTTATCTTTTACAAGACGTAATGTCGAGCGGGGCGTCGTGCGTTTTTACTACATCGCCGGCTTTACAATGGAACCATCCGCTGGTTTAGAGTAAAGCCGGCGATGTAACAAAAACACACGACGCCCTGCGCGACGTGCCGCCTTTGCTTAAACGTGCCCTAACACAACTCACCATAAACTTCAATACTAGCTACAGTTTCGTGAGCTCGTTTCACCTCCTTATACGTAGGTTTTCTCGTAGGAAAAGGTAGCGCCCTAACCCTAGGGTCATCCCTACGTAAGGGCGAATTCTTGCCAAAAAGCGCCCCTTGGTTCATTGCACCAACCGCTCGGTAGAGCACTAGGGAGCACCCAGTGAGGTCATGGCTCCAATTTTTCATGATTTCTTGGATGTGCTGAAAAGAAAACATATAAATGTATTAAAGATTATACTGGTAACAACTAAATTGATATAAATATTCTAAATTGAACGAAGACGTAGTGACTAAGATTAAAAACGGTATGCTACGGTGGATTACGCAAGAGGTGTACAGAGTAAGAATCGACGAAGCTGTCGGAAGGGGCCGCCCTAGGTGAACGTATGCCGATCAAATTGACGTCTTCAAAAGGGACTAGTTAAAACCGTAACCGGCGGTCGTGTATGACAAGATTAATGAACGTGGAGGAAGCGAAAGAGGTATGTCTGGATCGAAGCAATTAGTGAATGATGAATGAATTAATGATTTATTTAAAATTAACAAAGACTCAATTTGTTAGTATATAAATGCTTACAGACTATGTTAATAAATATTTAACTAGGTACATATACAACTTTAAAACAAAATAATTTACAGGCTAATTTTAAAAGGCCATTCCTGCACCATTCCTCCCGAAATGGCATAGGAATTAGTGTTCCCTTGTCTCTGCCTACCCCAAAGGGAGACAGGCGTGAGGTAATGTATGCATGTGTGTATATTCTAAATATTATTACCTTTAGATAGATACATCAACGAGTATTAGCTATTTATTTATTTCAAATTACCCTGTTATCGATAATACTGCAATTGGATTTCGTAAGAATCTGTCATTTGAAATTGGGAAGAATGAAGTTGCTATGCTCCACGAAGCCATTTATAATACACTTTTCGCAATTCTCTTTACCGTAGCTTAATTCTAGCCAAAGATACTAAGATAAGGAAACATTGCCTTTCAAGAGGACCAGCAACTATTCAGGTAAAACTCCGCAAAGCCGCTAGTGTTAAAACGTTTTAATGTTTTTTTTTTCAACAAAGTGTAATTATTATAATTACCTCCAAGAAAGCCGCCTGATTGTACCTCCTCAAGCTAGCACCAGCAGAGCGCGGCATATTACCGTGTTGGTCGCGATTAGCCTGCGCCTGACCTTGCCCGCGCCGGGCCACGTACGAATGATGCGTTTTGTGCACCACCGGGACACCTGGAAGTGACAAGATAGAAAGCTAACATGACAACTAACTAAACTATTTTTGCTATTACTGGATATTCTAAAAAGTCGAACTTAGCACTTTGACAATTTCTTTTTGGTACGGGTCGTCAAGGTTTGGAATGAACTGCCTGCGTCTATTTTTCCGGACCGATATAGTTCTGGTACTTTTAAGCGTCGATTGAATAGGTTTCTCGTGGATGAAAGTGTACTACCTTAGTCATTGAAGAAGTAGATGTGTCATTGAAGGCCAACGTCCCATACTTAATTTATTAAAAAAAGTTGAAGTAGGTGACAGTTCACCCACTTCATTTTCGTTGCTTACCGCTAATAAAACAAAATGGCACGGTAAAAAATATATTAAAATTGCGTATTCAAAAAGTATAATTAAATGTTACAAAAATATTTATCTTAAATTGACAGATTAAAAGGAATGTAACGAGGGATTGATACTGCCACTTAAATCGCCACCGAATCGATGTTTATGAGCGGCCACCTTGTAATCATGATTCTGAGTACATTTATTTTACCAACTGATTCGATATTTTGAAACAATCGGATCGAAGATCGAACAATTATATTTGGGTAACATCACTACGATTGACAATTTTTGTATTGTCAATATCGATTGATATACACAGGAGACTTCCGATTTAAGACAGTGCAAGTATACAGGGCTAATTTTAATTAGTACAACATTTGTTCTACGACTTTTTACAAATCTTGACAAATAATACAAAAAAAGAAAAACCAAAGAAATTTTTGCTCCTCTGTTATTTATTACTCTGTATTTTGTAAGTCACCCCGCAACCTCGCGCACCGCTGCAAGTGGCGTAATGCAAGGTCATCAGTGTAAATAGAGTAATGCCAGTTTAGAGGCAATAACTATTTTTTGTATGGTCAAACTTACATTTCTAAAATTATTAATTTTAAAAAGTCGTAGAACAATTTGTTGTTGGGATTAATGTGGAGAGGATGCCAGCATGAGGTGATGCGCTAATTAAAATTAACCCTGTATATTCGTTCACTACTTACCACCAGAAAATATAGCCCCAGCGAAATGGCCCCCAGAAATCATGAGCACAGCCCAGCGCTGGTAGCCCGGGATCTTGAGCCGCTCCACGCGCTCCACCCACGCAATACCTTCTCCGTCCGTAGACAGCTCTTCCTGCCGATAGCAACAGTTCACTTGGTGATACTGCATATCTATGTCTACGTTTCTATCTAGGACTTACCTCTTTGCCTAATGTATCAACTAGCCGGCTATAATAGTAGACTTGTTAAGTCACTAACTCACTCATGGGTCAGGGTACACTTTGATGATAAAATTCCAAAAATATTTAAGATATAAGTACCCTTCGATAGATTTAAGGACTATTATAAGATATTCGGATGCCAGGTGAGATTCCCTGGCTGTAAACTGTCATTGTGTGTTTTTAAGAGATGATTGCTGTTAAGTTTCTTGCCACTTCGTCTCAACAGATCGGCTTTCCGAAGTGGTGGTAGATTAAGTTCAATTTGAAAATATTTTAACGTATTTCGATATTTACTTCTCAAGACGACTTCCGTGCGTCGGAGGGCACGTTAAGCAGTCGGTCCCGGGTGATGTATACTTGTATACAGTAGTCGTTAGGGTTTGTCGGAAGCCATTTTGGGCACCCTTAAAAATCTGACTGGATGTCTGACAGCACTGGGCCAGCTTGGTGGATAATGGCCTATACCTCCTCGTTACCCAGGGGAGAGACTCATGCCCTGCAGTGGGCTCATTAAAAGAGTTGTGGTGATGATGATGATTAATTAATTCAAGGGACTTAGTATGGAATCCCATATGCCCCAAATACAAAGAGATTAAGAAGAAAAAATGCTGCTATTTATAAGTAATCAAAAGTGATTTTAATGTTTCAGGTACTTTAGAATTTTGGGCTGAAAGACACACACTTTATGAAATTTTTTCCCATAATTTTGCAATCATAATTTTATTATAAACATCTTATGCCCTAAATATGATCATATGAATGAGATATTAATGAAATGTATGGTGATTATATATCTACTGATCTCCATTGATTTTACTTTTTTTGCTTAAAATGTCATAATAAGAAAAAAAGGAGGGCTCAATATTTTAACATTTTCATAGTACAAACAGCTGTCCAACATACCTTCCTATGATGCAATATACATCGGTAAATACAAAACACTTGTCCCGTCTTATTAGTAAAGAAAGCCTTGCAATGTCTTGTTGCTGCGGCAAATAGATCGGCCGCTGGGTTTGTACTGGTCCCTTCTGATTCAGAGTCGCTACCAGATACACTGGAATCATCTGCAATTAAATAAATTTATTAAATTGTAATTAAATTGTAATAAAAGTTAGTATTCTTTTCAACCGACTTCAAAAAAAGGAGGAGGTCTCAATTCGTCTGTATGTTTTTTTAACGTTTATTACCTCATAACTTATGACTGGGGTAACCGATTTTGATGATTCTTCTTCCATATCATAGAGAATACTTCAGAGTTGTCCCATATAAATTTCATCAAAATCGATTGAGTACATCATGTTTATTTTTAATATGTTTGAATTCGGAGATTGTTTACCTTGATGTTCTTATACTTCTGCCATACATAACATAACTTCACTCCTATATCCCTCATGGGGTAGGCAGAACACCAGAGGTTATAAGACTATCCGATGTCACATTTGATTTTAGAGGTATTATAATGGTGGATAGAGACTATTGCAGTGACAGGGGGTCAGCATATCGCCCACAAAAAAAGTTTTCTTTTTATAAAGATTATTAGGTTGGTCATGAATAAAAGGGACAACAATAAAATATATCATACCTAAGTAATTTTTCTTAAATATGCTTATTATAATAATACAACAAGGCACAAAAAGGAATGTAAGAAAATTTACATAACAGCAAGTCTAATATTTTTGGATTGTATTGCAGTATAAGATGCAGTAGAATTGCTGATGACCTAATGTACGTTATGAGCCATTGAGGTGCGTGTTGCCGTGTATGTCTTGTTTGTTGAACTCTTATAAATTAATGTTTTTGCCTGTTTGTGTCGATTACTATAAATAGTAATAAAAAAAATCCCCAGACAATCAAAGTTAGCAAAGCTTATTATTTTTATCATCATCATCAACCACAGCCTGTAGATGTTGGACATAGGCCTCCCCCAATTTAATTTTAATTATATACAATTTTAATTTTATAGTACTTATTTTTCTTTATTTTACCTTGCTTTGAGTTAAACTGCCCTAATGTTAGAGCAGCTTTTCCAAATAATTTTCTTTTTAAATTGTGGGTGTGCCAATGTTGCTTGTAGTGGGCAGTTTGCTGAGCTCGGGTTTCAAATGGGCCAACCCCACAGCAAGAGCAGGCATTCCCGTCGCTAGGCCCATTGAGTGTTAACGCATTCAACCTACGAATCACACTTTGTTCATCCACTGTAAATGAAACATAAAAAATATGAAAAGAAAGCTAACATAATTATCGAATTCATCTAGTATTTAAAATTTAGAATGTTCAGGCTAGAATATGTCACGAAATATGTCATTTAGATGTTATTTGGGAATTTGGATCAATCTGAATCCTTGTAAAACTTTATGCTAGTTCCATTATCACCTATTTAAAATACTGAAGGTGAGAGTATCTTTAAGGAGATGGAAACAAATATACTCAATGTATTTGCCAATTGTATTGCCAATTTATAGATGGATGTGATGAGCAGAGGTTTAAAAAGTTTATAGGCATGGCTTCTGTAACTTAGGAATGTGTGGAGATAATGATATTGTGAAATATTTTGACACTTATTGCACAATATTTTGTTCTTATGCATAGTCTTATCTAAATACAAACCGATTTGATGGGACTCCGTTATCATGCATGCGGCTACTTTCACACCACATAATAACTTTTCAAACTCATCTAACTCGTAAGTTCGAACAGTTTTAGTTCTCACAGTTTCTGTTTTGGACGACATCCTCAAAGAAGGGTTTGTTTTTAACTTTAGATTTTTATATCCTGTCAAAATTCTTGAATGAAAATATAAATAAACTAATTCAGACACAGATTCTACATTACAATAATGTTACAGCTTAGCCAAAAATAACACAGCACAGTAAAAAACTTATTTGTTCTAATCCTAAAATTTCCAAATCCTATCTATCCAACCAATCTAACCTCACACACACTCACCATCTGACATCTGTCACTGTCGCAACTGTCAGGTTCTCATTACGTCTTGTCAATCAGCTGTCAAAAAGTCAGCAATATAGGTTATACACTTCCTCCTCCTTGCGTCGTGTATCCTCAATCTGGGTCGTGAATTCTCAGCACAGTCTTATCTCGGACTATCTTGCGCCATTGTGTCCTTTTGCGGCGTAAATAGCTTGACACAATGTGCTTGACAAAATGTATTCCAAGCTTCTTCGCAGGCATACGGTGGTGAGTCCCATTGAGATATTGAGTGGAGTGGTGACTAATTTGTCTTGCGAGAAATGTTCCTTTCTGCCCAAACTTTTTGCAACTGGGACATAGCGCTCTTTGCCATTCCAATCCGTCTTCTTACATTCCTTTACATGATCCTGTGTTTGTTATTAAAAAACCTAAGTGGACAATTTCTAGGTCCATATGCTGAGGGAGTTACTACGGTCGACTATCATGACTTTTGTTTTAGCTCTGTTAATTTGTAGGCTCATTTCATTGCTGACTTGCTCCAGTCTTACCGATAGCACTGTCATTTCGACTTATTTTTTTGCGAGTGGTCTTTCGAAATTCGAGGACTTGCTAGTTTCAGATCATACATAAAGAGAAAAAAAATATTTATTAAATATTTAATGAGTAAATTTACCGAAAGGAGACAGAACCTGCTCCATACATTTCTGGGCCACGGTGTTAACAACTTGAAATTTGCTTTTTTTTATTTAAAATATAACCATGTTTCATCACCGAAATTTTCAAGACAAACCAGGGTTGAGGAATTGAGATATCCATAATTTTGTCTATAGGTAGGTATACACAGAAGTTAAGTGAGCTTAGAATCACTTTCGAAAGCTATTTTTTTTCTTATTGTTGAGATTTATAATATCCCAAATAGAGCAGACAGCAAAAAAGTTAATATTTCACTCAAATGATTATTTATGCAGATCAATTAACATGAAACATATTTGTCAGAGAAGAACTAAAAGCTACAAACAGGAAGATACTTACCACATCGGGTGTACGCCATTGACGAATAACATTACGCGTTTCTTCATCTAAAGCTCGTTTGCCTTAAGCTGCACAGCGACCAAACGCAATGCCACAATTAATACAGCGATCCATGTTGAAATGCAAAACTAGAAGTCCAATGACAAAAACCAAAAATCGTCGTTTAATGCGGGTTCTCGGGATCCAGTAGGCAAGCACAAAATAGTCGTTTATATAAAATAATCGTGAAGTCCGTATGAATAACTGAAGCCGTTAAAATAGAAAAAAACCATGAAAATACTCAAGCGCAAGGAAAGAAACCAAACAAACGAGTGAACAAATAGATCGATTGACTTACTGAACCATAGTTTCGCTCTTCATTCACTCAGTATTGCCAAACCTAATAAAGAATTTCGCCTATTTTAATTACAAAAAGTTATTGAAAATAAAACTAACGCGGTTACTTTACATTCATTTAACCTTATAATGATTCTCATTAAAATTTCTTCAATTTTACTCAGCGTATTTTCAATTATATTATGAGTTATTCATCCATACTAAAAACCCATGAAAGCGATTTCCATATCTTGAATTAACTTGTTTCCCCCTCACTACATTTTTAGGCGTTTTACTTATTTTGAATAAGGATAAAATAAGCTATTTTTTTAGACCAAAGTCAACCTGTTAACCCTGTGGCCCTGGCTTACTCAGTTTCCTTTATAGAATTCAATACGCAACGCATGGTTACATAAGCGTAGTACAATAGATACCTAGCAGGTGGAGAGGTGCGTGTGGCGAGAACACTACTGTATGCGTGTTGACTGAGGCGGCAGCGCGTCGGGAAAAGTGTAGTAATGTCTCTTTATTTGTTAACTAGCTGTTGCACGCGGTTTTACTCGCGGAAATTCAAATCCCGCGGGAATTTAGGAATAAGCCAGTGCTATTCCACTGTACGCAATCACTATGCCAAATTTCATCCAAATCCGTTGTGCCGTTCTCCCATGATTGAGGAACAAACATCCATACAGTACACAAACTTAAACATAAACTTAGTACATAAACTTTCACATTTATAATATTAGTAAGATAAAATATTAGTAACATAAGGATTTCTGGTGAAAAATTAAGTACCTACTTTTATTACATATTTAATAATAATAAAAAAATAATAAAAATGATTTATTGTTCACACATAACTTTAAATAAAATTAATGTCTAAAGTATTTTACATTATAATAACTTTAGTTACAAATGTGACCCTGCCCCTTAAACTAGGAATAACTCCTGATTCTTAAGGAACAGTGTTCGACCGAGAAAATGCAAATTAACACAATTTATGTGTATCTTAAATTAGGTGCATAAAAGTGTACATTAAATTAAGGTAAAAAAAAGAAGTACAAATACATAAAACAATACAATAAATCAAAGGAAAAAAGAAAGGAATACAAATATTAATATGATAATACACATGTGTAGGTGTATATGTGTGTGATGTAGTGTATGTGTGTGGATGTGTAGTGTACATGTGTGGTGTGCATGTGTAGTGTAATGTGTAGTTGTGTTTACGTAGAATTCAGGGATAGTTTTTAAGCAGGTGCTCAGTCTTTTCGTAGTCTAATGTGTGCAACCAATTCGTGACTATGTTTAAGATTTCATATCTGCTTTTATCACAAATATTTAGCTTTTTGTTTATCTTTTTATATAATAAGTTGCAAAGTACAAAGTGATGGTATTTGGCGAAAGAGGTTCTATGAACGATTGCAGGTAAGTTGTTTCTACGTTTATTGGGGTCAGAAGGAAGGACGCTAGAATGTTTTCGCACGACAGTTTTAAGTATATATAGTTGCCTGGCAGTTAATATTTTACTTTCAGAATACAGCGCGAAGGTTGGATATCTCCTCGGTTTTTTAAAAGTTACCTTAATTATAGCTCTTTGAGCCCTTTCTAGGTGGATCATATTCTTTGCACAGGCCCCGCCCCATACTGTGATACAGTAAGATATGATAGCCTGGCAAAGTGATAGGTACGTCATTTTTAGGATGTTTATCTTGGCGGAGTTTCTCAGAGTCTTGAATATATAAACAAGGCGTATCACTCTTAGAGACAACAAGTCAATATGATCTTTCCAACTAAGTTTATTATCAATTAAGACCCCTAAATATTTAATAACACGTGTTTTACACACATTTTGACATGAGCATGAAGTAGTGTCTCTTAAATTAGAGCAGGTATGGGCCTTTATTTCATAATTTTCAGCAGGTTGCTGATTTTCACGTATTGAGAAGGGTATAAATTTAGTTTTATCCAAGTTTAGAGTTAGGAGATTTTCCGTTAGCCATGTCATCACTTTGTGTAAGCCCTCTTCGGCAGATTGTTTTACGTGCTCCCATGTACGCCCTTGCACCAAAATAGCCGTATCATCTGCGTACGTGTATATCTTGCAGTTGGGCAGGGTCTTGGTGCATAGGTCGTTGATGTAAATTAGGAATAAAGTTGGACCTAAGACGCTGCCCTGAGGTACGCCATACGTAACAGATTTCTCCTCGCTATAAAAAGTATCAATTTTGACCATTTGCTTCCTGTTGGTTAGGTAGTCTTTGATAATATTCAATGCTACACCTCTTATTCCTATACTTTCTAACTTAGATACAAGAAGGGGCACAGAGACCGTGTCGAATGCTTTAGAAAGGTCCAAAAACATACCTAAGCATTTAGTTTTGTTATCCATATTACTAGCTATCGCTTGAGTTAGATCTAAAATGGCATCTTCTGTCGAAATTCTTGACCGAAATCCATATTGGTTGTTTGCGATTAAGTTATGTTTATCCAGAAAATTTTTCAGAGAATTATTAATAATCTTCTCCAATACTTTTGAAAGAGCCGATAATATGGATATGGGACGATAGTTGTTGACACGATCTCTGTCTCCAGACTTATAAATAGGATGGACTACAGCCAGCTTAAGAAGATCTGGGAAAACACCAGTTTCAATTGAACGATTAATAATGTGTGTTATAGGAGGTACTAGTGCATGACGGCATAGCCTTAGTATATTAGTAGATATTCCATCCCATCCAGAGGCGCAATTCTGTCGTAATTGTAAAATAGTTGTTTCAACTTCAGTTTCATCCACTGGTAGAATGACAAGTGAATTAGACGGAGACAGGGGAACATTGGAGTTGGTAGACGAGATTTCAGGGGCAGTATTTCTCACGTTTGGATTTTCATGCTTAAGTTTAGAAGCTAGACTTTCACCTATGGTGCTGAAAAAATTACAAACATCATTTACTGCTGCTTTGGGGTCGCTATTACTGCCGAGAAGTTCTACAGGGGGATTGAATTGTTTTCCAGTATGTGTTATATTTTTTATAGTCTTTCATAGGGCTTTAGGGTCCTTACCCGCTTTCATTAATTCTTTTTCTTCGTAATCTTTTTTCAGTTTACGTAGCAGAAGGTTACAGAAATTCCTATATCTTTTATATGTAATTTTGAGAACGGGATTATCTGGCGACTTTCTGCATCTCAAGTGTAGTCTATCTCGGTTCTTAATGCATCTCAATAGTCCTGGCGTAATCCAAGGTTTCAGGTTGCGGAGTCTTCTGGGAACTTGTAAAACCGTTTTGTGTCTATCTATAACAGTTTTAGTCAAATTTATGAATTTCATCGTGGCTTCATTCGAGTCCGATGTCGCAATAATTTCCGAAAAATCGGTTTCTTCAAGTTCTATTTTTATATCAGAGTAGTTAAAACGAACGAGGTGGATAACTGTTTATTATTGGTTTTACTTTGCTGGAGAACTAATATAATAGGATTATGGTCTGTTATATTGGATTGCAAAATAAGAGATGTATTTTTAAGTTTGGATTTCAGTAAAATATGATCCAAGCAATTATCTGCCCTAGTTGGGAACATATGTGTAGGTATCAGGCCATGAGATGCATTAAATATTAAGTAGTCTAGTCTTCTCTCATCAGTACTCAAGTTTTTTATGTCTATGTTGATGTCTCCTACGAGAGCAATGTTTTCATATGAGTTGATTTCTTTATATACACTATCTAGACTATTTAGAAAGTTTTCTAAATTTAAATTCGTATTAAACGAAGGAGACCGATAAATAGCTACAATAGATAGATTATTGTTTACTTGGCAAATAAGGCAATTACCATCTTTAAACACTGGTTCTAATATTCTACACTGAAGTCCAACTCTAAAGTAGATAACTATTCCGTCGTTCTGGTTATTGTTGTTTTTTGTGAGATGTGAGTTAAAGCCACTCATGTAGGGTAAGTTTACCACTTTACTTAACCAACACTCTGTTAAGATTACAATGTCTATATTAGTTTTTATCAATTTTAATAATACTTGTAGTTGATCAAAATTTTTATTTAAACTACGTATATTAAGATGTAAAATTGTAATATTTCCAGAAGAATTATTGAGATGTTGTATACAGTTTTCCGGTGCACAGATATACGCATTATTTGTGTTTAAAAGGTCTAGATCATTATTTATTATATCATGATTGGCCATTGATATAGATTAAAAAACCAGAAAAATGTCTCTTACTTTGCCAGAGTAAGTACCTATAGTAGAAATAAAAGTTTCATAAGTTTTCCGAAAATTTTTTGTGTACTTAAGACTGACAGTGTGAGTGTGAAGTATAATTTTGAGATATTAATTGTATGGTTTATTAGTGGAATTTCATGTTGATTGATTGTGTATTTTAGGAGTGTACATGTGTTTTTATTCGAAAGATATCTTATGTATAAGTAATGAGTGCTAAGAAAATAAGAAGTCGCTGCTCCATTGCTTGAATGGCCAAATGACCAAATTTATGAAATATGATATTTTGATGTCATATTATTGTTAACCTCATTTCGCACCATACAATATCAAAATATGTGTTCTAATGCCGATGCAACTCACTATATTACCAAAAATAAAATGCTCAAACTCCCGTTCAAAAATAACGTTCTTTGCTTGAATAGCCAAACTCCTGAATATGTCCAAACGAACGAATTTTTAATAAGTATTGCGTGCTTGAATGCTCAACTGCCATCATTCGACCAATCACAGTCCGCTATTCGCAAATGACGCGACGCGATATTCTTCGACGTTGTTTCGAAGAAGTCACGCTATTAGGTCAATTTATTGAGTTTTTCCTTAAAAAATACTTAAACATATCTGTTACTTCAAAGAAACATAGCTATAGAATATGGCAAAATGGAGTTAGAAAGGTTTGTGTTGAATTTGATTGTTATTACTTGGTTTTAAAGTCATATTTGATGTTTGAGTTGCTTTATTCTCTAATACAGGGTGATAAACATTTGTACTTTTAATTAATAGAGTTGTGTACGTACTTATGAATGAGACCAGTATATGCCTCGGTATGAATCGTGTCATATGAGCTAAACTAATGCGCAAGTGTAGGGAAATATTGGTATATTAAGTATTACGAGATCAAAATAAATAATTATATTTTTATTTCAAGATATTTAAGTAAAATAATATAAATCTTTGATAAAGTATAATATTTGTGAATATTTAGTAAGTTTCCCACTAATGCATCATAATTTATTTTCTATGTAGCTACCTGTTTAGGTACCTACTTATTATAAATAAGCTGTTTTCCAGTAGGCATTTATAAAATTCTTAACTCGCGTTAGTGGAGTCTGCGATAGTTTTAAAGCATTTTTTTTAAATATTACCATTATCACCCGCGCTGCTGAGAGGAATCTTACAAAACTTATTATGTACAAACTCATGAAGCCGTTTGGTCTGTAGACAGCGAAAAATAATCATTCTTGTCCAACTACATGCATACAAACAAATAAACATAGCCTTCCTTTTAAGGCAGTCGGGTAAAAAATAATAGGTTCTATACTTTGAACTTTTGGGAACACACTGTATATAACGTGCGAAGGTTGGTTGGCCAAATAAGCACTGAAATTGCGTAACGATATAATGCCTAGTCTCCACGACATTGGGGTCTATCTCCAGAACCGAAATTTACGGCGCGATACTATGCTCAACCTCCACAAATAATCTGAAAATAAAGAGTAATGTCGGTACAGTACTATATGTTTATGTATATTATAACATGAATATAGACTGTATCAATCATATCAGACAATCGATTAAATACAATCATTGATAGTGTTGATTTAAATTAGAAAAACATGTCTCCTGTAAAATTTGTTAAATGGTCAGTTGGCCATTCAAGCACTACATCAGCGAAGTGTTACTTAAAAGGATTACATAATCATTATTTTCTAATGAGATTCCGTAAACATTCTTGCGTTTTAATGAGTATTTGTTTGTCCCCTTCTTCTTTGCGTAAAAATATGTTTTCGTTTTTACACCAACAAAACTTGTAACCGTGGGTTGACGCAAACTCTCTTGATGAACGAAAAAGTTTTTTACGACTGCCTGGTAGTTGTTCAGAGACAAAGACGCCCCGAGAGGGTCCCTCTATGCCAAACATTGAGGTGTTCAGTTTGTCTTCTGCTTTTTTCGCCTTCTGATTTAAGGTACGAACAGCCGTTAGAAGGTCTTGTCGGGCTTGTACTCTTGTGAACTCTGCTATAATCGGGCGCTGGGTGTCTGGTTTTCCCGGTAAGCGATACACATCTCTGATATCCATGCATGTAACAGGTACCCCAACAACCTTTCCAAGACGAGTTATTACATTTAACAGATTTTCTTTGGATTCTCCGTCTGCTGTCGGAATGTTGCGAATTTCTACCCCGGAGGATCGGCTTTTGAATTGCAGGTCCTGAATTTGATTTTCCAATTTTTGTATATAGTTTGATTGCTCTTGTTTCTCTTTTTTCAGTGTTTCAATTTCCTTTCTCATATCTTCAAACTGTTGGTTCATGAATGACATAGAACGTTCAATTTCGGTGTTAGTTTTTTGTATCTGAGAATTTTGTTCCTTTATAACAGAAACATCAGCTACTAGTGCTGTGATCATTGAAGTTTGCTGCGCCAAGGCTTTAGAGAGCGAGTCATTTGCTTCTGAGCCTGAGGATAAACTACTGGCTAGATTTTCAGGAGAAGCTGTAGGCCTAGCTCGTTTAGTTCTACTATTTGTATTAATGAACTCACTTTTCTTTGTAGAAGCCAAATCCGACTCCGAACTGCTAATTTTCTTTATTTCTTTAGGCGTAGAAGGTGGAGAGCGAGCTACTGACATTTTCGAAGAGAAAAAAAAAACAAATAAATTTATGGTCTACGGCGTAGCTTTATCTACGTTAGGCATTGACGTCAGCGTAGTCGTATCTGTAGCTGCGTAGTCGAGCGTACTGTTCGCTAATTTCGAGGCGGGTGAGGCAAGCGTTAGTGGTCTAATGGCTAGCGCGCACAACCACCGATCGATGCGACGCGGGTTCAAGCCCCAGTCCCTGCGTCTATTCAAAATTTGTTTTTTCTATTTTTTTAAATTTGCTTGATGATGTTAATTTGAGTAGAAGCTCTGTGTTGTAAGTGTATCTCTTTCTAGGACCGCCCAGGGGGTGGAGACACCAGTACACAGTTCCAAACAAAAGACAAGGAATCAAAAATCACACCGAACAGCCAATCACAGTATTTCACTTAAAAGAACTTTAAAAATTTACGCGGGCGCACGACACACGTCTGCTCCAAACGAATATTCGGGTCGAACTCCATCCATTTATGATCAGAATCGAGTACAGAGTGCTCTCCTTCAATATCTAACCAGTCACCCTATATTCCCTATTTATATTAACCTTTAACGTCACGGGCGGGGTCTGAGCCGACCCCACGCGTTGTTTTTAACGATGTTTTTTTAAATATCTTTAAAAACAACGCATTTTTACAAGATGAATTTACATTACGCCCCCGCTAAGGTAAATAGGTATTCCTGTGGGCTCCGCCCGTGATGTAACGTAGTACTTTTTCGGGTGATTTATATTTTACTTTGTTTCCTACTAAAAAAATATGTTATCTAAGTCAACAGCTATCAGAAAATATGATTGCACAAATACAGCAGTATTTAAGTCACTCCTAGTGAATCCTGATTAGAGCAAAAATATGTTAGAGCAAAAATTATTCCAAAAGGAGCAGCTGAATCTGGTCTTAGTGTCCCAAAAATGAAGTGAATTGGCAGTAATTATCCTTTATCTAAGCACAAGAAGAGTAGGTACTATTTTCTGTAAATATTGCTAAAATAACCTGCATGCCTCATTCACTAGCAATCACTTATGCTTCGGCTACACTACCGTGATATGCCAGTAATTATTGCCATAACTTAAACAACACCTAGGTGTAACCACGATTTATGGCCATAATTTTACAATGCCAATCAATATGGCATATGGCGGTAGGCAATAGCTCCGGCGGCGGTCTTTTTTCGCACATCAAAGAAGATTACCGCAGTAATTATAGCGTTTGTGGCCACACTACCGTTTGTCCAGTGTGCAATATGAGCTCACCGGCGACGCACGTATCGACCGACATGGAGTGGTCAAATGAAAAAGCGCTCCAGTTTTTAGAATCATTCCAATCCGAACCGTCTCTTTGGGATACCCTTTTTTGTCTTCTTTTAGCTTTGTTGAAATTTAAAAGATTCATGTAAAAATAATTGGCACTCATAAAACACAACACCGCTGCAGCTTCGACCTCCATCTTGAAAAAGCCTTTTATTTTTACCGCCAAATTTAATGCCATAATTATTGCCGGTAGACGGTAAGGTAGTGTGGCCGTAGTATGAGGCACACTGCCCAAAGAGACGTAGCTTCATAGACACTTCACTCACTTCAAATGTATATTCAAATACGTCTGTCAGTACAGCGTACTGATCTATGTCCACGAGGCGTTTCGGCAGCGTAGGTACGTTTTAATCAGTTTTGAGAATGGAGCTGCCGTGCCCGGCATTTTTCTACTTACGTAAGTAGAAAAACTATATTATATAGTTCCGCTATATGTGGAAACTTTTAATTGGCTATCATTTTCCTATATTTTCTGTTTATTATGTGTCTAGCTGTAAGTTTTCCTAAAATTTTGTAAATAAATAAATAAACACACGTGCGTGCAACTATATCATAGTTTTGTATGAAAGCTGCGAGTAGCAAGTTGTGATCGGAGCCACATTCCGCACCAGGGTATGTTTTCACATTTATTACAGACGATTTCCAGCGAGTGTTTATAAATATTTAGTCGATGTGGTTTCTATATCGTGCCCTTGGGTATGTCCATGTGTTGGTGATACAGAGATCATTCTCGATGCAAAATTCAATGTATATCTGATCTCGGTCATTTCTGGCAGTATTTTCCCTCTATACTACGGATATGATCGTCATTCTTTGTATCTCCGACTTTTGCATTCCAAGCCTCGAGCAAATTGATTAAATAAAAATAACCTCGCGTTTGGGAACATTTCATAATTAATCAAGTAATTAAAACTAGGCAGGTACTGGGATTTAATGTTTTTTTCTTGCGTTTCCCCAGCGTGGTTTTCTTTTTTATGCTATTGTCTACATTCTATTGAATTAAAAGAAGTTAGAGATAAAAGTTCGCATTGCCCGTTCATTATCTGATAACTTTTTAATACTACTAGTGTCTACTAAGTGTATAAGGCTAAGTCATTGATAACTCTTCATGCGCGATTTATTCGACGTAGGTATACAGACATCTATTGGAATAAAAAAAAAACAAAAATTTTGGAACTAAAATATTACATGTATTTTGTATTACACCACGTATTTTTACCCACGACGGAACGGAGACGGTATTATGCGTTTGGGGTGAGAGGGTGTTTGTGCAAACCAATGTTACCATTTATCTCCAGAACCACTGGTCCGATTTTAATGCGGTTTTCAGTAATCGCTATGGATTTGATTGGTGCATGTTCTTAGATAGGTGTTACGGTAACAACTCACCAGGGGGCGCTGCAGTAAATATTTGTTTGCAAACCATTGGTCCGATTTGAATGCCGTTTTCAATTATCGCTTTGGATTTGATTGGTATAATGTTCTTAAATAGGTAATGAGGAACGTGGTATTGTGTAATGTAATGTATGGTACCTATACAGGGTTGTTTTGTAGGCACCTACCAAATTTAAATATTACGTACTTTGATATAATATTACGAATAATCTGCATTTTTACTTTAGTATCGCTCAGTAGAAAAAAGTAAAAATATGGCACCTCAATTTGTTTCACGAATAGTCGTCGTTGGTGAAGGCACTATGATTACGTTTAATAATATTACGAGGACGTAGTACAGTAGAATCTTGATAACTCGAATGTCAAGGGAAACCAAAAAAAAATCGAGATAGCAAGTTTTCGACTTAACAAGAATTTCGACATAAAAAGGCACAATTTCATAGAACATTTATTACGACAAATTACATTAGGTAACATAAAATGAGAGAGAGAAACATAACATCAGCTGTGTTTCTTAGAAATTCGAAAGTTCATTCCTTGCACGTGTGCAAAACAAAAACAATAGATAAGAGGCCCCGAGCCCCGAGCCCCGAACATTCCTTTTTGATTTTATTGCCACGAGTTTTGAGCTCCGGGAATCCCGAGTAAGAAATTATCATATTTTATGAACTTCGACTTACTGAGGTAGGTATTATTATTATTTATTGTACTACAAGACGTTTTGTCGCGCGACAAAACATGTTAACGATATTAGATTGCAAGGTCACACTTTGAGTTCAGTAGTTATGCATACCTACAGGCAATAAAAAAAGTTACCTACATAAGTTACGTACAATCTTTTCCTTCATACTTTTACGGGCTTAGGACCGGCAAACTGCAAAAGGTTTTAGCGATTTAATGAGAAAAATTTAACATAATACTTTTAAGTGAATGCAAAAAAGATACAAAGAACAAGCATTTTGCATTCGGCGTATTTAAAAAGATTGAATCAACTTATGTACATTAATTAAAGCTCTAATCAACATTATTTACAGAATTATTACGATTAAGTTTCAAATTCAATACTTAAGTAAGTGTTCAAAATGATTACCATGTTTCTCTAGGCAGAGTCTAGCACGTTTTAATACAGTTTCTTTAATTTTGTTAAGCACTGCAGTGTCACTTTTTCAAATGCACTCACTATTTGGGTTTTTAACTCAGAGAGGCTTTGAGCTTCGTTCTGATAAACAAGTCAAGGGTTTTGCGGGCTCTCGCGAACGCAACTGCGATACGCAGACTGCGCGTGCACTTCCGTCGAGGATGCGCGAGCGACTGAAGGTCTTGGCAACAGACAAGTGTTTCCGGATTTGCGACGGCGCCGCCGGCCGGTTTCGTTCACGTCCGGTCATGTCGGTACCATACCTACTCGATGTAATGGCACTTATTTTGAAGAAGATACGATTGTTTTTTGAGAATTTGGACGTCTGTGATGTAATTCATTCGGCCAAACACGTTGCACCTCTGCGCGTAGTCTTTATAGTTCATAGTATTGATTCATAAAATAGTATGACCACATTGTGCTTAACATTATAGTGAATAATGTCTAAATTAATGTCTGTGAATAGTGACTAAACGCCATGGTAGGTAGTAATAGACAGGAGATGCCCATTTATTCTATATAATTGTTTACTGTAGGATATATGGGGCAAACGTGCGATGAATTTACGGACATATCTTTATTTCTTTCTAACAAGCGTACATTTGAGATGAGTGAAAGACTCGAAGTCAAATTCTTCCTTTCCTTTTTTGGTTTGATTTTCTTTTTACGCTATGTTGTCAGCTTGATGAAATGCAGTCGCCATTTTACTTAGACGCGTTTGCGTCAGTGTGTTTTGTTTACTTTCAGGAAAAGTGCAAAATATTCGGGATTTTTTAGAGATTTGACTATGAAATGCTTTAATAAATATCAATTTTATAAGTTTGATTTTAATTATCGTGTACAATATGCATAAGTGTTCGATTTTAGGTTGTGGCGCTAAAAAGTCGCAAAACATAAGTTTACACCAGTAAGTTATCTCAAATTCTTATGTTTTGTAATTATTTGCGCATAACATCATCTGGTTTACTGTAACAAGTACCTATAAGCGATAATAATTGAGTAATAGTGAATGTTTAGAAGGTTTTAAATTTATAACCTTGCTTCCTAGTTACCAAGTGTAAACATAGTGATGGGCATCCGCACACCGTCTTTTTTATCGATATTTTTCAGTTTTCCCAATAATTTAAATATGCGGTGAAGGTGGATAAACGCAATTGGATTAGAAAATATAAGCCCACGTCATAGGAAGAATCTGTTTATATGTTCATTACATTTTGGGGATGATAACATCAATAGAACACTTGGAGTCATCAGGCTAAAAGATTATGCAGTGCCCTCACTTTACTTATCAGTAAGTGTTTTGTAAAGAATTGTTACTTTGTACCTCTTTGAATTTTTTTAAATATTGTTAAAATTACATAGTCATCGAAGGATATCACTTTTGCATGATGATAATTAAAAGAAAATTTAATTTTTGGAGAATTGCTATTTATTAATACAAACTTTGTTTTCATTTTCAGTCTCCAACTATTACTACTGTTTGGAGCGTTGCTTCACAGGAAAGAATCCCACGCTACATCCGTGCGTGCCATAGAAGCAGCTACGGGAATTCCCAAAAGCACTGCAAATTTAATTTTAAAACGCCAAAGGTTTCATCCATATCACTACAGGCCAGGGACCGGAACCGCTTACCCTTAAAGAGGTTTTTGATTGGGTTTTTCATAGACTTGTTTTAAAAAACCCTATCAATTTGGTAACCGCATCGAAGACTTACCCTAATTTAAGGCTTACCATATCAACAGAGTTAGCTTCATGTAAGCAGTAAGCCTATCGAAAACCCTATTGAAGGTTACCGATTCAATAGAGTATTAAAACCTGCAGGCAAATTTAATCTCTAAGAATATCAAATTATCAAAAATATCACCATCTATTCAATCTCGCACTACAAATTATACTTCCGAATTCAACAGCATGCGCGGAAAAGAGATAGAAATAGGCTAACCCTATCACAGGGTAAGCGCATCCGAAAGTAGTTAACTTTATTCAAAGTGTTACCACGTCGATAGGCTTACCATATCAATAGGGTTACCCTTCCATATGGTAAGATTTTGATAGGGTTACCCTATCAATAGGCTTAATCAAATAAAGGGGTTTTCCGGTCCCTGCTACAGGCGTGTACAAACATTATTAGCAAGAGACTATCCACTGCGTGTTGCATTTTGCCCTCAGATGCTCCAAAAACACAGAGAAGATCCGGAATTCCTGGATAAGATTTTATGGTTCGACGAGACTACCTGTAAGAAGTATGGCTATTTGAATTTACATAATTTGCATAGTTGGAGCATAGAAAATCCTCACCTGATGAGAGAAGATAAATCCCAATACCAGTTTAAAGTCAACCTGTGGACGGGCATATTAAATGGGAAAGTAATTGGTCTATTTGAAATCAATGGAAACTTAGATGGCAATAGATATTTAACTTTTTTACGGGATGAATTACCTGAATTATTAGAAGATACGCCACTAAGGGATTTACAAAACATGTGGTTCCAAAACGATGGCTGTCCAGCTCACTATGCCCGTCCTGTTCGAGAATACCTTGACCAAAATTACCCAGAGCGTTGGATTGGGAGACTTGGCCCTATCTTATGGCCACCCCGTTCACCTGACCTAAATCCCCTGGATTTTATTGGGGTTGTCTCAAGGACAAGGTGTATTCCCAACCTATTGAGACACTAAATGAACACCGCGAAAGTATTCAGGAAGCTGCAAACGAAATAAATAATAAAAGACACGCGCGACGCATAAAACGATCATTTTTAAGGCGATGTCGAGCCTGTATGTGGTAGTGGTGGCAAGCAATTTGAACATTTATTATAATGTATTTTTGTGTAATAAAAATGTAAAAATACAAGTAATATTATTTTATTTAAATTTGAAACATATGATGTAAGCACTAATTTGCGGCCGTAGCTGAATAGGTACCTAAGTAGTAAAGACTAGATAATCCACGACTCAAAAATCGAGACTGCTATCGCGTATCATATCATACCTCTTCTTAGTCATCTTTATTTTAGTCTTTTACTATCTCTCTCTAACGACCAGTAACACCGGTCTATCTCACTCTTAACTACTTACGCAGGGGTACCTTTTAAATTCTGAGAACAGCAACAAAAATCCTTTTCTTTGTTCATGGCAAATGGCACCGAGCAGGTAAATGTAGATTATGTCACATTATATGTATGTATGTAGATATAGTACATTTTTAACTCCAATATTCCTTTATGTTTTATACCATTTTATAATTGGGAAAAGTGGCGCTAATTTTTAAAAAAATCTGCCGCTGTAGGTTTCATACATTTTTTTTACACCACAGTGAGCGAAAGTGAGTGGAAATGAAACAACTTTCAAAATTTTTTTGATTAACTGTAGTAAAAAAACTATTAGTTTTCTGGAACTTTTAAAGGTTTTAAAGGAAAGCTATACTACTCAGGCTTACGATAACAAAAAAAAACTATAAAATTCAAAAAAATGTACACGTAGGAAAAAAGGAAGATTTTTTTTTTTTCGAGTAGTTATGACTAGGTACCTGGTGCCAGCTTATCGTTGAATTTTTGGACACGTTGTATGTACACAACGACTACGAAAACTTTATCGATATCGACATGTAATTTTAATTAGGGCTCAACTCTTCAGCAGCCATTTTTTAGCAACTGTCAAGTGTTTCATGGTTTTCATTCTAAGGGCATCTCCTGTCTATTACTACCTACCATGCTAAACGCGGGTTTAGTCACTTATAAAAAAAAAAAAAGAATAATATGAATTTCGGTGAAAAAAAATTACTACTTATTTTTGGCAGAAATGGTTTCTATTAATGATACTTATTACGTAAAAAAAATTTGGTAGATGTTGTCAAATGAACCCTGTATAACAAAATAAAAATTTTGAAAAACCCACGACGAGACGGTTAAAAAGTAATTGAAAAAGAATAAAATAATTTAGAATCCCCCGACTGAAATGATTTATGTGACGAGAGATAATTAACGTGAAAAGCTTTTTTAAAAGTTCACTTGATCTCACAGAGTCGGTCATATTATGAACAACATACTAATCGTTTTCATAGCACTTCCCTACGCTTACCTATTCGGTTCTCGAAGATGTAGATGTCGCAATAACATAGGTATTCAACTCCCTATGAACTTTATGAGAAGAGAAAGAAAATCCGTCTGGCGGTGCCATTGAATGAATTCGTTTTGTAGTTTTATATTGAAATTTAAAATATTGATGGCAGACGGATTTTCTTGCTCTTCTTATAAAGTTCATAGGGAGTTGAATACCTATGTTATTGCGACATCTACATCTTCGAGAACCGAATAGGTAAGCGCAGGGAAGTGCTATGAAAACGAATAGTATGTTGTTCATAATATGACCGACTCCGTGAGATCAAGTGAACTTTTAAAAAAGCTTTTCACGTTAATTATCTCTCGTCACATAAATCATTTCAGTCGGGGGATTCTAAATTATTTTATTCTTTTTCAATTACTTTCTAACCGTCTCGTCGTGGGTTTTTCAAAATTTTTATTTTGTTTTTTATTAACCTTTTTTAATTTTTGATTTTTTCCTACGCTTACACACAATTACCGAGCTGGTTTCCAAATTCCATCCTTCTAGGTCATCTGTATGTTAGGTTTAGATACTATAAGTCAGTCAGTCAGCTAGCTTCATGAAATTTGGGCTTCTACATGTCCTAATAGATATACTTTAACACACGTAGTTTTATGTAATTACGTTAAACAGATTTTGAGTTATAGAAGGGTCAAAAGTGGCACCAAGTGGTTCGTGTAATATTACACTTGGTGTGGCTGCCGCTTGTCTAGATTCTAAAGTGATTTTAATAAAAATATTTAGAAATTCATCACTGTGGAGCTATAAGTATTGTCACAAATGGCGATTATAGTTTGCTCTGAGGATATTGCAGAAGTTAGTTAGATCCACTTGATTTGAATTTTTGTAAATGTGGTACAGTCCAAGCTAATTCCACATTTTAAAAAAGAAAAACAAATTATTGTGTAGAATCACCCACAACAAAAAAGAACGATTAACAAGCAATGTCGGTTGCAACGTATTCATTAGACATTTTATTATGGGTCAAGGGTATGAAGCGACATCTATTTGGAGCTGTCGTTTTCTTCCCCATTAGGAATATATAGTACACCCCAAATATTAAATTCCTGAAAATGGGTCCATGTTTGCTCACCTAAAGTTCTCTGTTCTACCTACCGATTAGTAATCCGAATGTCAAGCCCAAGCAAATAAAAAAGCTTATAATTGCGAGAGTTAAAGTCGTAGTTGAAATATGAAATTGAGCTGTTCTGTTATCGTAGAATAATTTCCGCAATATTTTTATTCTATTTCTCGAAATAAAGTAGTATATAAAATATAGTATATGTAATTTTCATACTGCCTGGCCATTGTCCTTTGAAGCCAAACCAATAACAATTCCTCGAAGTTTCAGTTGACAGATGACATTTTTTTTGTTGCTTTATGAAAATTGCTATTATTTAAACTTTTTTTTGCCATCAGATCCTGGCAGACCTATGCAAATCAAGAATCCGTGCAGATACCTACTAACCATAAGTGCTAAAACTTGATCATTTAGAATATTTTCATGTTTATGTTTATCAATATACATAAAACTGTTCCGTTACTGACTGAGAGACTGAGGTACTGAGTGACTAAGTGACTGACAGACAACGTACAGCCGTAACTACTGGGCGTAGAGAGCTGAAATTTAAAACATACATTCTTTAGGGGATGTAGGGGTGCATTTAGGAAGGAATTCCCGAAATTACAAAAGGGGAACGGGAAATATAGGACTTTTTAGTTTGTATGAAAAATCTTATTCCTTGAGTGCACCGATGTGAAACCTGATGTAAAGGTTTTTCAATGTGTGTCTGGTTGTGTCATGAAAAGAATTCCCGAAATTCCCACGGGAACGGGAAATATATGATGTTTTAGTTTGTATGAAAAAATCCCATCCCTTGAGTGCACGGATGTGACACTTGATATAAAGGTTCCTCAATAAGTGTCTGTTTGTATTATGGAAGGAATTCCCGAAATTCCCACGGGAAGGGGTTGGACTTTTTAGTTTGTATGAAAAATCTTATTCCTTGAGTGTACGGATGTGATACTTGGCAAGAAGGTTCTTCAAAGAGTGACTGTTTGTGCTACGAAAAAAATTCCCAAAATTCCCACGGGCACGGGAAATATATGATTTTTAGTTTGTATGAAAAAAACTTATTCCTTGAGTGCATGGGTGTGTATAAAGGTTCTTTCAGTGGGTGTCTGGTTGTATAGTTTCTGAAATTTCCACGAGAAGGGTAGTTAAGCGCATACGAAGTTGCAGGATAAAGCTAGTTTTTTATATTTTCCTAAGAAAGTCATTAAAACTTAATATCATTTTTGAAAAATAAATATGAGTTAATCAATTCGACGACCGACTGGTGTAGGGGTAACGTACATTGCCTTTTATGCCAGAGGTCCTGGGTTCGAATCCCGGCGGCGACGGATATTTGTGTGATGAACATAGATATTAGTCGCCAAGTCATGGATGTTTATATGTTTATTTAAGTTTATTTTCTAATTAAAAATATGTATGTTTATATATTTCTTAAGTATATCAGTTAACTAGTATCCATAACACAAGTTCTTTAAGAAACTTAATTTTTGCTAGATAATGTTGTGAGAGTGTTAGAAATATTTATTTATTTATTTATAATTATATGGACTCCTTTTTTTATTTAAGCTCTGCTACTGTGGTGCACAGTTCATTCACATAAATGAAGTTTTAAGCTCGTTATTTGACTACAAACTGTTAGGGTGTTCGACGGTTGATCGACGGTCGGATTTTTTGGCCTAGTAAAAACTATCGATCGAAGTCGACTGTTCCATTCGTCCGTCGATCGACGGTCGATCGATTGGCGTAGTAACACCCTTATAATAATCAATTTTTTTTCTCCAGTGATCGGGCTATTTGGAAAAATAAGATTTATTCCCAAAATGCCCATGAAACTTTCCATTATTACCTCCCGGGCAGAAACGCATTGCCCATCTGTAGGTACTTCCAGATGATCGTAAGGCGCGCGCGGTAAGTTGATAGTAAGTGGATAGTTGAAAGAGCTTTTTTTTAATGTTTAAAAAAACAATAGTAAAAAATCTTTAAGACCAAATAAAAAATGAGTTTTTGTAGTTGAATGGGGAAGACGGGAATATTTTTTCCAAAGTACTTTTTTGAACACCTTGTATAAGCTTGTGAAATGGAAACCAGAGAGACTAGGGGATGTCCTAGTACCTTTACACTCAGACCCTAGCCAATTTAAAAAAAAGTTTTCAAACTGGCCCAGTAAAGACATGAACCCAGAAACTCTCAGCCGAACACTGAATCACAGAGGCCTTCAAAAGAAAAAAAAATGAACAAACCAGCCAGCGCTATTTTTTTTGACAAACCGAAATTGATAGGCAGTCCATTAGTACTTTTACTATATTCATTACCTACTGACTGACGGATTATTATTCCCGTCTGCTTTATCAATCCATCTTTGGGAGGACAGTGTAGATTTTTAGAGTGCACTGAATGGAATGGACAGCTATGAGAATCTGTGAATTTGGCAAATGCATTATAGAGTGTCATAGATTTTTATTTAGGTACTATCTAATATTGACAGGCAGGCTTGATATGCGTAAAATTTAAAATATTATTTTATACGAGACACTGAAAGTCTTTTAGAAAGATTTCAGTTTATAAATAACAAAAAATAAATTAAAAAAATTGAATCCCCAGACAATCAAACCAAAGTAAAGCTTGTGATATGGGATACCATGTAGCTAACTAGGGAACCTAGAATATAAATAAATATACAGGGTTTATTTTAATTAACGCATCAAAAATAACATTTTGTAAGAAGTACCTATCATTATTATGAAGCGATTTCTTACAACACAAGGTGCGTGGCATACCTACGCTCAGAGTAAATAGAGTTACGTCTCTAAACAGAGGCTTTGAATATTGTTGATATGAGAAAACTAAAATTTTAAAAACTATTAATTTTAAAAAGTTGTTCAACAAATGTTGTAGGGATTGATTTGGAGAGTCCCCTGCAAGAGGTGATGCGGTAATTAAAATTAACCCTGTATAGAGATACCACCAGACCCGGAACATCTTTTTTCTTCTTTTTTTTTCTTTCATTCTTGTTTTTACCCACGACGGAACGGAGACGGTATATGCGTTTGGGGTGAGAGGGTGTTTGTGTGTTTGTGCATACCAATGTTACCATCTATCTCCAGAACCACTGGTCCGATTTTAATGCGGTATTCAGTAATCGCTTTGGATTTGATTGGTGCATGTTCTTAGATAGGTGTAGCAGTAACAACTCACCAGGGGGCACTGCAGTAAACATTTGTTTGTAAAAGCCAATGTTACCGTTTATCTGCAAAACCATTGGTCCGATTTAAATGCTGTTTTCAGTGATCGCTTTGGATTTGATTAGCGCATGTTCTGAGATAGGTGTAACGGTAACAACTCACCAGGGGGCGCTGCAGTTAATATTTGTTTGCAAACCATTGGTCCGATTTGAATGCCGTTTTCAATTATCGCTTTGGATTTGATTGGTATAATGTTCTTAAATAGGCTTAACGGTAACAACTCATCAGGTGGCGCTGCAGTAAACATTTGTTTGTAATAACAACCATTAATTCTGCAAAACCGTTGGTCCGATTTAAATGTGGCTTTCAGTGATCGCTTTGGGTTTGATTGGTGCATGTTCTTAGATAGGTGTTACTGTAACAACTCGCCAGGGGGCGCTGCATGTTACCATTAATCTTTAAAACCGCTGGACCGATTTTAATGCGGTTTTCAGTGATGGGTTTAGGTGGATTTGATTGGTGCATGTTCTTAGATAGGTGTTATGGTAATTTTCCAGCGTTGGTGGGGACATTAGAGGGCTGATGAGGAACGAGGTATTGTGTAATGTAATGTATGGTGCCTATATTATGCTCTTTAAAAAGTTTGAAATAAAAAACAAAATAAAAATTTTGCTTCCATGCTGGACTGGGAGCGAAAGAAAAACGTAGAATGTGCTAGCTGCTTCTCTTTCCGGGCATACCGTAAAAGTCAGTTAAGGGACAGAGGTTTTAAAGGCGTTTTTGTGGGCGATAGGCTGACCCCCTGTCACTACAATAGTCTCTTTCCATCTTTATAATACCTCCAAATTTGTCAAAAGTGACATCAGATGGTCTTGTAACCTCTGGTGTTCTGCCTACCCCATAAGGGATACAGGAATGACGTTATGTATATGTATGTATGTACATTTTTTTTAAAACCCACGACGCGACGGTTAAAAAGTTATTGAATCAATCAATTGAATCAATATTTTAAATTTCAATATAAAACTACAAAACAAATTCATTCAATGGCAGCCCCAGACGGATTTTCTTGCTCTTCTTATAAAGTTCATAGGGAGTTGAATACCTATGTTATTGCGACATCTATATCTTCGAGAACCGAATAGGTAAGCGTAGGGAAGTGCTATGAAAACGAATAGTATGTTGTTCATAATATGACCGACTCTGTGTGAGATCAAGTGAACTTTTAAAAAAGCTTTTCACGTTAATTATCTCTCGTTACATAAATCATTTCAGTCGCGGTGGTCGCACTATTTATATTTAAAACCGTTCATTTTCATATTTTTTTCAAGATATAAATTGTTGAAAAAAATATGATACATACATAAATATTTTATTCAAATACTTATGTATGATTTTGGAGAATGTTTTTTGAAATTTTCAACGAAGTTCTAAACCGATTTCGATGAAATTTATATGGGACCAACTATGAAGTGTCTTCTATCATATGAAACGAAATAATTTTTCGAAATATCGTGTAACAAAGACACAAAAAAAACATACAGACGAATTGAGACCTCCTCTTTTTTTGGAAGTCGGTTTATAAAATTATCGCAAAACTATCGTCGGTAGCAACTAGTTACTTACATAATAATTCAACATTATAAAACCATATGAAACTTTATTATTTAACATCAAATGAGACATAAAAAAACTGATTTATACATGGAAACGTTACTACCATTAAAACATATCAAAATAAACATAACTTACCATAAAATTAGCTTAAAAGTAGTTGAAAAACAATTAAGTACTTACCTAATTAAAATATCCATACTATCGGAAATTGTTTTGATAGCAAGGTATGTAAGACCAAACTAATCACATTATTTCATTTCAACGCAGTTTCATAAGTTTTAACATGAATATTATCGATTCACAAAACAATAGGTAGGTAGGTATCAGCAAAAGATGCAAATTAAAGTTAAAACAGTATGAGTGAAATAAACGTTTAGGTTTTAAATTTTGAGTTCTCAAGAATATTCTAGTTTTAAATATAAATAAATAAAATCCCCAGACAATCACACCAACTACGTGGCCCCAAAGTAAGCATAGCTTGTGTTATGGGATACCATGTAGCGAACTAGGGGGGAACCTAGAATATAAATACATAAATAGATAAACACCCAGACACGGAACATTTTTTTTTTCTTGTTCCGTGCGGGGATCGTACCCGCAACCACTGGCGTCTGAGGCAGATAGGTTTACCCCAACGCCAAAGTGGTCGTCAAAGTTTTAGATACCTCCTACAAATCATTGTAAAAAAACATTATGCCTAGATCCATTTCACCGTCACGCCACTGTGACGTCATCATCCAAGCGCCACAAAATAGCTAAGTTTGCTAATAATCCAGTGTATATTTTAGTTAGTCAGACTCTAGTGTTGTCCAATAAAAGAATTCAGTACCTTCTTTCACTTCTTTCGTTTCGAGCCAGACTCTAGTATTGCCATAATATAAAAAGTTTGCAAAAAAAAACAGTGTCTACTTTCGTTAGCCAGACTCTATATTAGGTACCTCTTTATTAGATCATGGTTTTGTAATATGGTAATTTCGTATATTTTCGTCGTTATATTGAAAATAAAAAATGGTTAAAAGTCAATGACTCGTCATAGGTAAAAATCTGTTTCTGATACCAGATGTAACGAAACGTATTGTATCCGTTAGCGGACACATTTAGTTTAAGTTAACTGTCAGTATCAACTATCAATAAGAGTCGGGTAAAAATTGGTTAAAAATCAATGACTCGTCATTGGTAAAAATCTTCTTCTAATACAAGATGTAACAAATGTATAATGGTTAAAACGGACTTGCAAGTATTCAAAGAGTTATAAAAGTAAACTTTGAACTTGAACACGCATTGTGTGTATTTAGGAAAGTGCCTAATTAGTGTATATGGTGCATAAATAACAATAAAATTTTGTGCAGTGACGATACGAAATCGAGTGTGGCGAGTCGAACAGCGGCCTCTTTCCTTCTCGCACGGATTTGTTATCTCTGTCCCGCTCACTCACATTGGAATCCAAAATGGACTGTTCAGTTTGTTGTCGAAAAATTGATGCATTAGATTTGATTAAATGCAATGGATGTAAAACTGAATTTCACTACAAGTGTATGAATATCACTTCGTCAGATTTTAAAGAGGGGAAAATTCATTTGAAACGTAGTTTCAAGTGTATTTCGTGTACAAATGTTACCCACCGCTTAAAAGAATCAGCTGTTAAGTCGGTATCTAGCACCTTGGATCAGTCTGATTTAATTCAAGACTTAATGGAAAAGGTAAATAACCTCATAATTCAAAAAATTAATTATTTTGAAACAAAAATAATGGAAGAATTAAAGACGACTGTAACTTATTTGGCATTGGATAATGGTCGACTTCAACAAGAACTACAGGATGCTCATAGAAAATGTTCTTTTTATGAGTCGCAAATGAGGGAATTACAACCTGAAATAATGAACGTTTGTGCAGAGGAGATTAGGTCGATACCTGCCGTGACCAAGACCCACACCGACATGACTGCTAATGTTGGTTCTACTAGCAGCCGGGCGCCGACTGCCATCCGCTCCGCGGGCGCTGCGCCCGCGCCGGCCGCCGCGGCCCCGGGCAGCCGCGCGCCCGCCGCGCCGCCCGCACAGCCCGCGCGGCCGCCGACAGCTATGCGGCGATCACCAGGACAGCAGTGGACGAGGAACCCCGGGATTCTTCCCCATGGATAAAGGTGGACAGGAAGAAAAGGATTAATCCTATAAAAAAAGGGGGCAATACGACAGTTCTATCCTTGAAGGCAGTTGAACGAGTAAAATATTTACACGTATGGAGATTAGAAAAATGTACAACTGAAGACGACTTAAAGCAGTACATTAAAAATATTATTGGAATCGATTCTGATATTATAATTGAAAAGTTAATACCTAAAACAGAACGCAGTTACGCGTCGTTCAAGATTGGTGTTACTGAAAGAAGTTATGATAAACTTTGTGATCCAGAGATGTGGCCCCTTAATGTAGAATTTAGTGAGTGGATTTGGTTTCGTCCCTCAACTAAGACTAGATTGCCAAAAACCCAGTAGAAACATAAGCATACTATATCAGAACGTCAGGGGCCTGCGAACAAAAACTACACAAAGTATGTTATTGTTTGAATCTTCAGAGCATGATTTGTTTGCATTTACTGAAACTGGCCTGAATAATGGTATACATAACGCAGAAATAATTCTCCCTGGGTACCAGATAGTACAATGTGATCGAGATGATGGCCGCAAGCTGGGAGGAGTATTCCTGGCAGCCAAGCCGAGGTACGAACTGCGACAAGTGACCATACCAGGTGACATTGATATAAATAATTATAATTTTGAATTAGTGTGTGTGTGTGTTTATAATAGTCTCAGTAGGTTTTTATTTACATGCTGTGTAGTTTATATTCCACCAAAATCCGACGAAAGTGTTTACACAGTAATGTTTAAAATATTAGAAAACTTATGTTTAAAGTTCAGAAATAGTTTAATAATTTTAGGTGATTTCAATCTGTATTCCTGTAATGATTATGTCAGTAATTATTTTGAATATTTTATGGCTTTTGGTGATTTCACTCAGTGTAACGCGGTGCCTAATTGTAATGGTAGACAGCTGGATATTGTGTTGAGTGCCGGTGGACGCGCGGGGGTGGCGGCGGCGGACGAGGCCGTGCAGCCCGTGGACGCGCACCACCCGCCGCTGGCGGTGCGCGTGCGGCCGGCGGCGGCCCGCGCGCGCCGCAGCGAGTCGCGTGCCGACCCAGTCCACACGAAACAAGTCGGGTCAGTATCTATGCGTAACCAGTGGAACTTTAATAAGGCTGATTTTCATAAATTATATTACTTACTAGCTAAAATAGATTGGAGTGAAATGCGCAACTTGAATAATCCTCTCGAAGCCTTAGATTTGTTTTATGAACGTATTTACTATGTTTTTGATTCGTGTGTCCCGAAAAAAAACACAAGCTCACATAAGAGTACGTATATGTACCCGGTATGGTATACGGCTGATATTATTAGGGATTTAAAACTTAAGCACCAGCTACATAAAAAATACAAAGCTAGTAAATCCTCCAGTGACTACGAATTATTTGCTCGGTGTAGGGCGAAAGTCAAAGCTGCCTGCGCCCAGGCTCATGATAATTATCGCGATCGCATGCAAAACCACATGATGATTGATCCGCGGTCATTTTGGAATTTTATTAGGACGAAGAAAGGTACTGTTAACAAAAGCAAGTTAATAGAAAACGGTCAAGTTTTGGATGATTATGAATGTGCAAATAAATTTGCTCAGTTTTTTCAATCAGTGTACAGCACGGAGCAGCCAGAGCTGAATGTGTCAGCGGCCAGCGGGGCCGCGTCGGCGCCGGCGGGGGCGCGCGTGCACCTCGCGCGGCTGTGCGCGGGCGACGTGCAGCGCGCGCACAGCCGTCTGCCCGCCAAGCGCTCAGTCGGTCACGACGGTATACCACCTTTCATTTTTAAAGACTGTCGGGAAGTACTGGTGGAGCCGTTGTTGTTCTTATTTAACATGTTTATTGATAATACAACATTTCCCAGTCATTGGAAGCTCACTCGCGTTATACCCGTACCGAAAGGTGGTGGAGGCTCAACTACCAGCAATTTTAGACCAGTAGCCGTTCTGTGCACTCCAGCGAAAGTTTTTGAAGCGGCCGTTCATGGCTGTGTTTATACTCAGGTAAGCGCTCAGTTGTCCGATGCCCAGCACGGTTTCCGTCCTGGATGCAGTACAGGTGGAAACTTGCTGAACCTAATGACTCAACTGGCGCCTGCTGTAGATGCCGGATTTCAGGTCGACGTCGCTTACTTCGATTTTAGGAAGGCTTTTGACACCGTGGATAATGATGTTCTGCTGGCGAAGTTGGCCAGGGTGGGATGTTCACCGCACACATTATCATTCTTTACCAGCTATCTACGGGATCGACGTCAGTACGTGGATTGTGGTGGGCAACATTCTGAGCCGTACTTTGTGAAATCCGGTGTGAGCCAAGGTAGTAATTTAGGTCCGTTGCTTTTCATTTTGGCCGTCAATGACTTACCAGAAGTAGTCAGTAACTGTACACCGCTACTTTTTGCTGACGATTTAAAATTAATTCTTGAAATAAAGGAAAAGGAGGATCATCTTAGATTTCAGAAGGATATTGATAATGTTGTGAAGTGGAGTTTAGATAATAAATTGTATTTTAACGTTTCTAAATGTTCTATAATAACTTTTAGTCGTGCACATCACCCCAGTCACCACCCATACAATATGGATGGCACGCCACTACAGCGTGTAACGGAGGTAAAAGACCTTGGCGTACATTTTAACACCGATTTGCACTTTCGTAACCATATAGTTGACATCTGTAAAAAAGCGTATCGCAATCTAGGATTAGTGTTACGTCAAGCCAACCAATTTACGAATACGGGGGCACTCAAAGCACTGTACGAAGCACTTGTGAAGAGTCATTTAGAATATAATTCTTTTGTTTGGTCTCCTAATGAGCTAAAATATAAACTGATGCTAGAACGTATTCAGAATAAATTTACGAGGTTCCTGTATTTAAAATCTTACGGAATATATCCAGGTTATCCTCTACTTTATCCTAGCTTGTTTGTTCTGGGCATGATAGGGTACTATAGATTAGAAGTAAGGAGGGATGTGAGCGCAGTCACTTACTTATTCAAAGTACTTCGTGGTAAAATTCACAATCCAACGATTTTGCGGCAGATTCGGTTCAGCGTTCCGGATGACGCAGTGATGAGGAGGCGGCGGCCACCGCTACTATCGATCCCGCGCGCGCGCACTAACCTACTACAAAATGCGCCGCTGACGCGTGCTCTACGGGTGCTCAACACAATATCTGAGCATATTGATATATTTGAATGTGCAATGAGTGAGTTCACCAAAACAGCTTATTGCCAAATTAGTTTATAAACTGTAAAATAATTTGTTTAGTGTTTAGAATTATGTTTAATTGTGATTATGTTAGAATTGTGATTGAAATTTTAAAAATATATTGTATAATTATTGCATTAGGGAAACCTGTAAAAATAATTATATATTGAATAAATAAATAAATAAATAAATAAATAAATAAAACGTATAGTCCGACAAGGATCTTTTGGCGCGTGTCAAAAATTGGATCTAACCACCGTCTTGAGTAATGTCACTCCATGAATTTCATACTTTTAAATTCAATATTAAGATAATATGAAATACGACAAAATTTACAAAATGTAGGCTTACTTGTTGTAGTTATAAAATTGAAGAAGTTTAACGTCCCAATAAATCCCTTTTTAAGAGTAAAGAAGCAAGTTGCCTCTGCAATGTTTACATATTGCCATACTTTGAAAAAAAAAAAGACGTGTGGCACTCGGAGACTGCCGCGGTAAAGCTATTGCATAGCATTTTTTATCAACTTATGCAATTATAATTATTAATTTATTTTATTAATGCAGTAATGTTTGATCTAATATGAAGTTCCACAAGTTCCTAGTAGATGGCGCTGGTTGTTTATTAAAGCCCGCATGTAAAGTTATGAAATCAAAGTATCACCGCTGTGCCGGTCGGAGTGGGGGGTTGTTATGTAAATGAAACACATCCAACTCTTAGATGACAACTGTTTATTTCATATCAGAGGGTACACCTTAATATTTATTAATACTACGTACAACATCTTCCCCTCAAAGAACTTCACAATTCAAATTACTTTTTAAATAAAAACTTATACATGAATATACCTAAGCACCTGTAATCTTAAACTTACATCTATACACACCTTTTATAAAAAAAAACTGCATCTATGTTAAAAACACCTATTACCTATAATCTAAAACTTATTATTACATCATTACTAAATATACTAAATTAAATAAAAAAATTGATAAGAAGTATTAATTAAGAAACAAAATATTATTAATGCTTGTCATCACACTTAATTATTGGTAATTTTACTGCGTCCACGGGTTAACGGAGGAGAATATTCTTTGGATAACGTAACATTTATAGCACCGTCATCGGGAATGTATTCATCATCCGAATAGAAAACCTCATCATCAACTGCCTCAAGGCTCTGCTCACGCGATTCAACAATGCCATTTTTAGGTAGATTTTTATTCTTGTGTTCCGTGCGGGAATCGAACCCGCGACTTCTCGATTTGCGTAAAAGCGTCTTAGTTCAGTGCTCCACGGAGGCTGTCATTACTTTTATTAAAACCGATCTCGAATTGAACCTCAATCTGACCTCATGTTTACTGGTGATGAGATCGAAGATTGATCACACGATTGTCAAGGAAAATATCAGATCAGTAAAGATATTTATAGTATGTATAGATGTACAGATGTATAGCAGTCAATTCTATTTTACCTATAGGTTCCTCGTAATTCGAGCGCTGCTCACTCAGATAAGTATCCGCTTTAAGGCAAACGCTGCTTTACGCACGAGCGGGCACGGTTTCATACAAAAATGGTCCATCGCGTGTTCTCGCGCGGGCGTTTTTGTATGAATCCGCTCCCGCGCTCGCGTAACGCAGCGTTGGCCCTTAGGGGTGTTTTAGGGGTGGAAAGCCCGATCATAGCCAACCCTTCACTTACTAATATGTCTAAATTAAAAAGTCTTTGTGCTCGAACTTCATTTCAAAATGAATGCGTTGGTTGTTTTTATTGTTAATTATGTTGCTCCTGTTAATAAATGAAAAAATTCTCTTCGTTTCCTTTGTAAATTTTTATTTAAATCTCGTTTTTATTCCATTCTGACACAACGTTTAGATCAAAGCGCACCCAGTTGTGGATTAGCAAACGAAATGACGCATTTACTAAAAGTTACTATGAAATATTATTTAAAAATCCTATTTTCCTGCTAGTATTATAAATACGAAAGTTTTAACGCATATTTTTCCTCAATCACGACAGAATGGCTGAGCGGATCTTCGTAAAATTTTGCACTGTATTTCTAACTCTGTAATAATTCTGCAATAAGCTACTTTTTATATCGACGAGTAATAGTTTTTACGGAATATATTCATTTAAAATAGGAATTTCATTTGATGCTTTAATAGTAAATTAAAAGCCTAAAAACTTTTTAAATCAATTGTTCTTCAAAAGTTAAGATCTCATATATACATACTAATTGAAACTTCATCCCGAACGAAGTCGCGGGCAACAGCTAGTAGCCAATAGATACAAAGAAAGATCGCTGCCCCACTTTTTAAAACTTTTACGTAGTGAAATAAGCCTATAAACATAAAATATTAGATTTTTAAACATAGCTTTTAAACTAACAGATTGGTTCCGCTTCAAAATAAGATTTCTTTTTAGGTATATTATAGGCACGTTTTCACGGTTCCGCGACTCCGTCGCTCGACACGAAATAAACGCGTTTTCATTGCATTATTACAAACATTATTAAAATGTGAATCACCTACTTAGTTCGTGAAATGCGGATTTTACAAGGATTAAAATTATTCTTATTCTATAAGCATTATATTGAATTATTGATATCAAAAAGCTTAAATGTCAACGAGGCGATATGAGTGGCATGTTACATGGTCTTTGTGACATGCACTTTTTCTATTCATGGGATGACCATTAAGCAAAAGTGTTCATTTTATTTAAAAAAGATATCATAGATTAGGTACATTTTTTTTGTTATTTGTCAATGACACCAAATATTAAAACGGGACTTTGTATAAAGAAATGAACAAAATGCGTCATCTTAACTTTGAACAATATTCTCGAACACATTTTTTCGCTTTCTTTGCACTTCTTCTGAATGTTATGTTGATGTCCCAAAGTTATTGGGAAACATATCTCCGGGAGTGAATAGGTTTCTCGTGGATGGACGTGTATATACCTCTTAGGGTGGTACCACACCGATCGATCGACCGGTGATCGATGGTGGAATGGATTAGTGAACGTCGATTTATAGTTTTTACTAGGCCAAAAAACGATTGACGTTGATCTAGTGTTGTGGTAAAGCCCTTAGTCTTCATGTTCACTTACCGTCAGGTGTCCTAGAAGACAAACGTCCCATCTTTATTTAAAAAAATATACCTCTATATAAAAATGTGTCTAACAATCATCTGATGCAGTCTAGCTACAGAGAGTCCGCTATTAAATTTCATTAAAAAGTAACCTGTAACCTGTATCGTGACTTCGCCGCAGAATCTTCAAAAACCTAAAAATCCCCAGACAATCACACCAACTACATGGCACCAAAGTAAGCATAACTTGTGTTATGGGATACCATATAGCGAACTAGGGGGGAACCTAGAATATAAATAAATAAATAGATAAACACCCAGACACGGAACATTTTTTTTCTTGTTCCGTGCGGGGATCGAACCCGCAACCACTGGCGTCTGAGGCAGATAGGTTTACCCCATCGCCAAAGTGGTCGTTAATTGTCATTCTACATTGAATAAATAATAGTCTACTAGGTGTTTGATGATTCTCCGGAGAAGTAACGATACAGATTAGGTTCACTACTAAGTATAATACGGATAATGTTTTCCCCAGACTTTGTCATGGAAAACAACATAAACTAGTTATTCTAGTATATTAAAAAATACACGTAATGCTAGGTCACCGGAAGGTAACGCAATTATTGGATGCAGGGACCGCGTACGCCATGCAGTACCTATATTTTAACCAATGAGATTTAACAGATAAGTTAAAAAAAAAAGATTGAATGGGAAGCTATCCAAAAACTGAGGAGACTTTATCGTAGTTTTTATTTTGTGGTAGAAGTAAAAATATAGTAAGTATTTATTGCAGATATTGTTGCATCCGTGCGAATGGTCTACCAACAAAGCAACCAGGTACTGGCTGACGCCTTATTTAGTAGGTATACTGTTTTTTTATTGTAATGCTATGACGTTATTTTGTTATTATTTACACAGAAGATTCAAATGCAAAAAGAAAAAATGCGAGCAAAGGCAGTATTTTTTGATGAAACGAGTTCAAGGGTCTACAGAAAATCACTGCAAGTAATGTCCCAAATTGTTTGTACAGAGAAGCATAATTTACGCGTAAAGAGATAGTAAGTAGTTAATAACTTTAAAAAACAATTTTTTATCTTAAGTTTTAACGTATTAAAAACAAAAATAGATTCATAACGAAAAAGTAGTATAGGTATAAAGCACTTTTAGTTCCCAATATTGCAATATTGTTAAGAATATAAAAATGTACGTTAAATCCACCTAGATATGCAGTAAATAAAAAAAAAGTACGAACTATTTCTCTAGAACACTTTTAGCGCTGGTCAATATCATCCCTGTAAAACGTGAGTGTATAAGGGCTGCGGGTTGTAACAATTCAATTTATTTTCCGATATTTTTATCGGCTCCCTTGATTGGTTTACATGCAAGCGGAAAAAGGCTGTTAGATAAGAAATACGCATCAAAGCGTGTTGTTGCTCTATGAAACATAACGTAAGCGTATTTAAATAAATAAATTATATGTCGGAGAAAAATTCTTTTGATATTTTCTACAAAAAGGATATTTTAACTTCCAAGGTATAGTTACTTTAAGCCGTTATTATTTTAATTTTGGAATTAAAATAGTTTGAGTCTTATCCTTTTGCAGTAGGTCCTGCGGAGATTCACACTTGTTGAAGCGATCCAACTCTTGTCTCCTCTCCTCTTTTTCATCTTTATAAAATCAGCTGTCATCAGGTGACATGCAAATATATCAAATTCTTACGGTCGTCCAGCTAAATGGATTTCCTGTATAGTTTCAGTGTTACAAAATGTTATATATATCTTACCCGTTATCTGTATAATCCGGTATTCTATACAATCCCCAGATAATGTATAGAATCCCCCCCAAGTAGAGTGTGCCTTGTCATGGCGGGGGGGCTCAGTAGCCCGTCGCAGTCCAGCAATCGGGTGAAGCGAAATCACTCTTACGGCGTCTATCCGCATCAGCTACGCCTTCCCGCGGTGATCCTCTTGGTACCTTTCTGAGTAGCAGGGTGGACCGATGAGGACACAGAGGCGGCGAGGTCCAGTCGTGCACCGGATGCTCTGGGGTCGGCGGTCTTGGATTGCTTCGGCGTCCGGGCCGTCGTATTCGGTTAGGTTACGTTTTAGGTTAGTTTTTAGGATAGGTTTTAGGTTAGGTTTTAGATTAGGTTTTAGGTAAAGTTTTAGGATAGGGTTTAGGTCAGCTTTTAGGTTAGCTTTTAGATTAGGTTTTAGGTGAGGCTGGGCGGAGGGTAGGACGGAGAAGGAGACGCCTTCTCCTTCCCGATAGCCAGCCGTGGCGGGTAACGGGACTTACTGCAGCTATACAGGCTATGAGTGGGGAAATGACCGCGTGTACTGGGCCATTTCCTACGTGGGGGCGCCCGGATTAGGCTAGCGCAATCCGCTGGGGCTCGCGGTAAATGCCACTGGCGATACCGTGGGCCCCAATTATGGCGGAGGAGGTACACCTGGAGGGTTTTAATGGGTCGGTTCGACACACCCTCGTCTGCCGGGTCATCCCCTTATACCCCACCGTTCCCCCTTGGGCGGTCGGAGACAGCACGTTTTCCCCCAGAAAAAAAAGGTAATGTATAGAATACCTGAAACGTGCAGGTAATGTATGAAATATTATTTATTTTATACTTCACCTAGGTATTCTATAGAATACCGAATGCACAGCCGGTAATGTATGAAATAGCAATTGAAAATGTACCTAAAGAAATAAAATGTTAATGTGTACGCGGCATATCTGGGTAGAAATATAGCTAACCTATTAAATTTTTAAATGTATCTTTAGGTCGATAAGTAATAGGGTTGAAGTGCGCATCCAGTGGATACCTGCTCACGTTAGCATATTTGGTAATGAAATGGCAGACTCCCATCCTTTCAGACTACATACCCACTATTGAAACCAATATTTATTTAGGTGGAAAACTTAGTGTTCTGCTTTAGGATGTGATGATAACAAATTTATCATACCATTCCTGCACTGAAAGATGTTTTTTTTTACTAAAGACTAAGCTTGCGTTTGACCTTAATCTCACCTGAAGGTATACGAAGATGAGGTCAAAGATACAAACATACGAGACTACGAAAAAACTGGCTCTTCATAAAATGTTGTCGGAATATTTAGCGGCAAATTTTATATGAAGTGTGGTTTCTAGCCTTTAGATTAGTCGCCTTTTACAAACAACCCGCTTATCCAGGGGCAGTAGGAATATTGTAAGCCGGCCCTACACGGATAAAAAAGTAGTCCGAACGGTCAGGGCCCCGGTTCTGTAATTACCACATATTAACATAATGTTCCTAAAACGTGCATTATCTTAAAACTAAATAATATTCGAATGTAATTTATCAAATCCACACATACCCTTTATTTAATTCCTATTTTATAAGAAATAGAATCATATAATTTAGCTGGCTTAAATTAACAATTATAAAATTTTCTACCAGTTAAAAACCAAATTTAAATAATACATTTTGCATTAAATCTAATAGTACAGCTACAGACTGTATGACAAATCTCAGTAATTGGTCGCTGTGTTCTTCTGTAAAGTTTAAACCCAGTATATTATGTAACTTAAACATTAAATTTTCTATGGAATATTGAGCACCCTGTAATAATATAGACCAAGATCTATATATTTTACACATTACCGGTAGAATTGCAGCACTCTATACAATCCGTAGTCCTTGTAAATACCTACGAACTAAAGAATTGTTTGACTTTGACTTCTAAGACCATTTTTCCTTGGCACAAGTAAAATAATATTGGGTAAATTATGCATATTTTCTAAACTCTATTATCGACGATATCAAAATAAAGATCGCTAGGTCTTTCAGACTTCTCTGAAACTTTCCATTTCCAAGGCTGCTCTATCCGTTTCTTTGTTCTTACAAACTAAGGAGCCGTATAACTTTACTACTCGGTATTAATTACCAAAAAAATAATAAGGTAGGTATCGTTTTATCTCGTCAATAGGTATATAGGTTTTTATTTTTAGGTTAAATATACAATATGATCCTGAAGTATAAAAATAATTGATTTGAAAATTACGGCCCTTACAAAATTCATATCCTACCTACTATACTGTCGGAGTCAATAACGGATATTAAATAAATTTAAATTTCAGCAAAGGAAGTTAATTAATCAATCAGTTCGAACTACTTTACCTGATGGATGAATTTGAATAATTTTCATACGAGGAACATTCCCAAAACCTTTTTTAAATAGTTCGAGCGCTATATTTCTTATTGTGTGTCCGGGCCATCCAGAGTTTTTTAAACCATTTCTGTTGTTGTAACACTTGATCTGCTGCCTTCTGTACTTTTAAAAGTATTGTAGTCTTTAATGTGTAGGAAAAAATGTTATAAATTCTGGGAACCATCTCAAAGAAACTCTCCGAATATAATGTGGTACTGATGATTTATTTCTCAAACATATTTTGTATAAATATACTAAGGGTTAGGAAAGTTTGAATATTTATTTATTTGTGATTACATTACATTACATTGTGTGCCTCGAAATACTGTAAACAAATTCTGGAGTAATCTCTTCTATAACTCAAACACGCCTCTTGTGTTGTAATCAGAGTCATTGTATCTTTTAGAATAACAGAGAAACACAAACGAGATTCAAAATCGAATTCTGTTTTCAAACAAATGTATAGATTCAGTGATATCCTGTTAACAGACGTAGATGGGAGACGGATTAGCTCCATGTAAATACTCTGTAGTCCAGTAATCTGATTTCTAGTAACTATCCTTGTACGCAAGCCCCGAGGGCAAAAGGAGGGAGGGAGGTGGGCATAGAGCCTTTCATCGCTACAATAGCAAAATAAGTCTTATCTACTTCTGAACTCGATATTACTAAGCTGTTGTATTCCATCTGTTTACTGCAGAGCTACGAGTTTCGACTGGGTGACGAGGAGATTTGAGCCGAAACCGACCAAGCCAGTTCAGTGTTTGTTGGTATATACAAGATCATCACCATCATTATCCAGGAGACACCGACTTTTTATCAAATGCCTCCAAAAGCATGTCCATTTAGTGGAAATATTTAATAATTGCCACATTGAGAAAAGGGCTAGTGATCGTAACATTTGATTTTATATACGTGAAGGACGCTGCTACGCTTAGTTCATGTTTACAACACCCATGGAAAAAGATAACCGCGACACCACACGCTTATGTTGGTACATATAGTAGCCTAAATATTTAACTTGTTGCGTATCTTATCTTATATCAGACATTTCTGACCCACTGTTGGGTCTCTTCTTGCCATGACTTGCTGAAGGCGTGCAACGCATATCGCCAATGTCATCGGAGTCTGTAAAATGTATTTTCATGACAGTAAGTGACTTCGGTGGTGCAATGGTCGAGTAATCGGCTGCGGGGCGAGAGGACTAATTTAGGAAAAGAACTTTTCTAAACTGGCGCTAGTCTGGTGTATTCTACGATACCCTGTGATTTGCTGAGTGGTGTCCATAACGAAAGCTTACTTTGGGGCTATTTATTTTATTTTATTTTATTCTATTAGGAAAACTTACTGCTATATTACATTTTTTTATACCCTATATATAGGGTCTTTCAATAAGGACGGGTCGATTTCAAAATGGAATAAAACAGGCTGTGTATGAGTTATTAACGATTTTTTTCTGCTATTTGTAAGATCCATTTATGCCATTTTGTTTTGAATATGACATCATTCAACTGTCCGCCGCGTTTTCGAACGGTGTCAAAAATCTGGGAGGTTAAAGTTTCAACAGACAGACAAAAATCAACAAGCAGACCCATTTTAAATATTTAATATAATATCTTCTTTTTGAAGTCTCCAAAGACCAATTGAAATGACCAATAAGCCGCTATAAACTGATACCCTGAAAGTCGACATAACCTAGGCCATCATTCAGTATCAGTAGAATTATGCAGCGAAGACCCCGGATCCGTGCGAAACTGCGGCTGACATTTGTAATATGTTATATTCAAAACAAAATGGCACGAATGGGCCTTTCAAATTAAAGAATAATTTCGTTAATATCTCACCAATGGCCAGTTTTATTTCATATTGAAATCGACCCGTCCTTATTGAAAGATCCTTTAGTTGGTGTGTCAATTTGGGTAATTTAATTTAAATATTCATCACTAGACTTCAATGTAGAGTTCTGGGGACCAACCTGACAAAATATAATTGCGATAAATCCAGCCAGGCAGTTTATGGATTTTTAGAATGTTTTCGACGCTGTTGAATACATGAAGCCTACTATAGAATCAAATATTATGTGGATGATAAAAGAGCGAGGGATTAAAATCTTTACAGCTTAAATTTTTACTGTGACTTTGTTAACACCCTGGAATAGCTGTCTCGTGTGCTCTCGTGTTAAAATAGTTTTATTTTTTCCTACTTCTGACAAAAGGTCAGAAATGTTTTTTCCGCTGCCCTCTTTTTCGTACTGTCAACTTATATAGGTACGATTTTTAAAGCCGCAATACTAAGAACTTCTAAGTACATTATCTGTAAATTGTAATCCCACCGCTGCTGTCCTTAAAGGAAGTAGCGAGTCATTCCCACTACGAGTGTCATTCGACTGCTCACTGGGAAGTCTCTGTTAATTGTTAGTTATAAGATTACTGGAAATAAAACCTTTTTATTATTATATTTTTATCTAGCAGTTAAAAACCAAATTTAAATAATACATTTTGCATTAAATCTAATAGTACAGCTACAGACTGTATGACAAATCTCAGTAATTGGTCGCTGTGTTCTTCTGTAAAGTTTAAACCCAGTATATTATGTAACTTAAACATTAAATTTTCTATGGAATATTGAGCATCCTGTAATAATATAGACCAAGATCTATATATTTTACACATTACCGGTAGAACGGCAGGCACTCTATACAATCCGTAGTCTTTGTAAATACCTACGAACTAAAGAATTGTTTGACTTTGACTTCTAAGACCATTTTTCCTTGGCACAAGTAAAATAATATTGGGTAAATTATGCATATTTTCTAAACTCTATTATCGACGATATCAAAATAAAGATCGCTAGGTCTTTCAGACTTCTCTGAAACTTTCCATTTCCAAGGCTGCTCTATCCGTTTCTTTGTTCTTACAAACTAAGGAGCCGTATAACTTTACTACTCGGTATTAATTACCAAAAAAATAATAAGGTAGGTATCGTTTTATCTCGTCAATAGGTATATAGGTTTATATTTTGAGGTTAAATATACAATATGATCCTGAAGTATAAAAATAATTGATTTGAAAATTACTGCCCTTACAAAATTCATATACTCTACTGTCGGAGTCAATAACGGATATAAAATAAATTTAAATTTCAGCAAAGGAAGTTAATTAATCAATCAGTTCGAACTACTTTACCTGATGGATGAATTTGAGTAATTTTCATACGAGCACACATTCCCAAAACCTTTTTTAAATATTTCAATCGTGTGTCCGGCCGGGCCATCCAAAGAGTTTCTTAAACCATTTCTGTTGTTGTAACACTTGATCTGCTGCCTTCTGTACTTTTAAAAGTATTGTAGTCTTTAATGTGTAGGAAAAAATGTTATAAATTCTGGGAACCATCTCAAAGAAACTCTCCGAATATAATGTGGTACTGATGATTTATTTCTCAAACATATTTTGTATAAATATATTAAGGGTTAGGAAAGTTTGAATATTTATTTATTTGTGATATGTTACATTGTGTGCCTCGAAATACTGTAAACAAATTCTGGAGTAATCTCCTCTATAACTCAAACACGCCTCTTGTGTTGTAATCAGAGTCATTGTATCTTTTAGAATAACAGAGAAACACAAACGAGATTCAAAATCGAATTCTAATTTCAAACAAATGTATAGATTCAGTGATATCCTGTTAACAGACGTAGATGGGAGACGGATTAGCTCCATGTAAATACTCTGTAGTCCAGTAATCTGATTTCTAGTAACTATCCTTGTACGCAAGCCCCGAGGGCAAAAGGAGGGAGGGAGGTGGGCATAGAGCCTTTCATCGCTACAATAGCAAAATAAGTCTTATCTACTTCTGAACTCGATATTACTAAGCTGTTGTATTCCATCTGTTGTAGGACCAGTGTTGTGCTTACAATTTATAAATTTTGTGAAAAATGTTGTGAAATATTTTCTGAGAAGAGCTAAATAGTATAATCATGTTGTAAGTATATTTTAAAAAACATGGTGTGAAAGCCCCCTTGCAGATACTCATCATCACAGCCCTTAAAGAGTTCGCTGCAGAGCTACGAGTCTCGACTGGGTGACGAGGAGATTTGAGCCGAAACCAACCAAGCCAGTTCAGTGTTTGTTGGTATATACAAGATCATCACCATCATTATCCAGGAGACACCGACTTTTTATCAAATGCCTCCAAAAGCATGTCCATTTAGTGGATATATTTCATAATTGCCACATTGAGAAAAGGGCTAGTGATCGTAACATTTGATTTTATATACGAAAAGGACGCTGCTACGCTTAGTTCATGTTTACAACACCCATGGAAAAAGATAACCGCGACACCACACGCTTATGTTGGTATATATAATAGCCCAAATATTTAACTTGTTGCGTATCTTATCTTATATCAGACATTTCTGACCCACTGTTGGGTCTCTTCTTGCCATGACTTGCTGAAGGCATGTAACGCATATCGCCAATTTCATCGGAGTCTGTAAAATGTATTTTCATGACAGTAAGTGACTTCGGTGGTGCAATGGTCGAGTGATCGGCTGAGGAGGACGAGAGGACTAATTTAGGAAAAGAACTTTTCTAAACTGGCGCGAGTCTGGTGTATTCTACGATACCCTGTCATTTGCTGTGTGGTGTCCATAACGAAAGCTTACTTTGGGGCTATATATAGGGTCTTTCAATAAGGACGGGTCGATTTCAAAATGGTATGTGATATTAACGATTTTTTTCTGCTATTTGTAAGATCCATTTATGCCATTTTGTTTTGAATATGACATCATTCAACTGTCCGCCGCGTTTTCGAACGGTGGCACAAATCTGGAAGGTTAAAGTTTCAACAGACAGAAAAAATCAACAAGCAGGCCCATTTTAAATATTTAATATAATATCTTCTTTTTGAAGTCTCCAAAGACCAATTGAAATGACAAATAAGCCGCTATAAACTGATACCCTGAAAGTGGACATAACCTAGGCCATCACTCAGTTTCAGTAGAATTAATGCAGCGAAGACCCCGGATCAGGGCGAAACTGCGGCTGACATTTGTAATATGTTATATTCAAAACAAAATGGCATGAATGGGCCTTTCAAATTAAAGAATAATTTCGTTAATATCTCACAAATGGCCTGTTTTATTTCATATTGAAATCGACCCGTCCTTATTGAAAGATCCTTTAGTTGGTGTGTCAATTTGGGTAATTTAATTTAAATATTCATCACTAGACTTCAATGTAGAGTTCTGGGGACCAACCTGACAAAATATAATTGCGATAAATCCAGCCAGGCAGTTAATAGATTTTTAGAATGTTTTCGACGCTGTTGAATACATGAAGCCTACTATAGAATCAAATATTATGTGGATGATAAAAGAGCGAGGGATTAAAATCTTTACAGCTTAAATTTTTACTGTGACTTTGTTAACACCCTGGAATAGCTGTCTCGTGCGCTCTCATGTTAAAATAGTTAAATTTTTTCCTACTTCTGACAAAAGGTCAGAAATGTTTTTTCCGCTGCCCTCTTTTCCGTACTGTCAACTTTTATAGGCACGATTTTTAAAGCCGCAATACTAAGAACTTCTAAGTACATTATCTGTAAATTGTAATCCCACCGCTGCCGTCCTTAAAGGAAGTAGCGAGTCATTCCCACTACGAGTGTCATTCGACTACTCACTGGGAAGTCTCTGTTAATTGTTAGTTATAAGATTACTGGAAATAAAACCTTTTTATTATTATATTTTTGTTTTGAACATATACTCTCGAGTTTTTTTTTTATTTCGTTCTCGGTTTTCATGAATTTCACGGGCTACGCCAAGTGAAAATCATTGTTTGGGTTAAAGGTGGGATCATTATTTTTATTATTATTATATTATTATTATTAAGAACTTCTCGATGTTCAATAAGTGATAAATATATTTGATGAGAAGTTCTTTTTAGCAAAATACCCATATGTAAACTGGACAGCAATAAAATTAACTGATAGCCCTCCGCAGGAGTGCCCTGGTGTGAATGACTGAATAATACTCGTAAATAATCGTGTAGTTAAAGTAACGTTGGTGGTAGGACTCCTGGGTTCACCACTGGGGACTAGAGTGGTCAACCTTTCATTTAAAGTGTGCTGAGGCCTATCAGTGATGGCTATATGATAGGCTATCACCGCTCTCGTTATTATGTGTCCCGGAAATGTTTTATGAAGAATCTTTGCATGAAAATGTTTGACTATAATCCTTTGTGTGCTCACTACTTTCAAGCTAAAATAGAATGAGTTTGTATATTATACGTTGTCTATAAGACACAAAATGTTTGATAACCTATTAAAAATTATAAAATACACAAAAAACTGAAATGCTCAATAAAGGAGTTTCTTAACATAAACTTTCCTTACATATTTTTAAATTGAACTCTCATCAAAGAGCGTACAAAACTTATAAAATGGCAGCTGTCTCAGTATCTTGTCGAGACTTGTGTGGGTGACAAGGAGAGTCGTTGCTAGGCAACTTTGAAAGGGTTTAGACTTTTCTTATGGCGAAAACATCAACAAGACTCTTGCTTGAGTAAAGAAAATACAATATAAAATTTCAATTAATTATCTACCTTCCCACACAGGCTTATTCATCAAAAAGTTTAAGTCTAAAATAATAATGTACTTAGAGAACGATTTTAAGCTTACTTCATAATAACGGTGTTTTCGGCAAAAAATACAAGGGTTTAAGTAATAGTAGTTTCAAAATATACCTATCGGTATTTCGTGAACACAATTAAAACGCAACATGCTCACTAGACTGGCCACTACTAAAACCCTATCCACAGGACTAAACAAAAAGGACTAAATAAAGGGTGATTGGTGACAAAATTTAGATACTGAAGGAGAGCACTCTGTACTCTATTCTGATCATAATTATTTAATGAAAGTAGGTACTTAATTTTTCACTAGAATTCCCTATAAATAAATAGTACTATATAACTATTTACTTTACATACGAATGAGTCGATCGCGGCACGTGACCTTGCACGCGGATCGCTGCCAACGCTTGCGTAACCATGGGTTGCGTAATCAATTCTTTAACTTTCGGTTAAGTTTACTCAGTAAATGATTAATATTTAATTTTTATTATATTTTTTCTCTTCATGTATGATCTCATGTAAACTATCACGTCTTCAAATTTCAAAATCGGCCCACCAGTCATCCTGTATAATAGTTTTACGATCCATTTCATACCTGCGATTTAACAACCCAATCAAAAGGTTAACCGTTTGAAACAATTACTATTTCTTTACCGAATTAAAAGTTTACGGAAATGAATGGGTTTTTAACTTATTATAAAGGTTTTTAGATGAAACGGTAACCGTTTGTTTCGGTGTTTATTTCAGTCGTTTTCCTTACACGCTTTAGCTAGGCAAAGTATGTAAAAGGGATATAACGGTATCGGTAAATACCGAAAATGTTAGAATTTTCAACCTTACCAAAGAGCTAAAAAAAGGGATATAACGGTACCTATCTGCAAATACTGAAACGATAAGGATTTTTAACCTTACAGAAAGGTAACTGTTTGAAAGTAACCTAAGCTTTTAAATATTGCGTTTAATAGAATATCGCTATTTTAGCTATAGAGTAAACGACAATACTTTTATTCTTGTAAACATGAATGAATGGATTAAGCTGAAATTTCGGACTTAGGTCAAAGGGCATGTTTATTCAAAATAATGTTATGTTACTGGATGATTTTACATAAAGGCCTTTACATAATATACTGCGTTAGTGTAACTTTGACCACAGTGTAAGCATAAACGGAGAAACGTCGCATTAAGTGTTGCTTGATATTTGAGATTTGCTGCGATATTTTTCTCCAAAGTACTTTTTTAAACATCCTGTATATTATTATAGCGATTTAAAATAAGGCTTAAAGTATTTATTTATTTATGAATGCTGAAAACTTAAGATATCTTAATTTGATGCACGATGTTTGAAACAAGGACTGCATACCAGTATGAATTTCTGTACATTTTTTTTCTGTATGACGTCATACCGTTAAATTAGGTGTATTTAAAAATAACAGTACAGGAATTCATCCTGAAATAATTCGTGTAACTTTTTTATTATTGTAGCATAACTGATTTTTTTTTCATTTAACTGAAATTTTCCGGTATTAATATTAATATTGATATTAAAATTTTATTTTTAAATAACTGTAGAATGTTCGATAGTTTAGTTGAAGCCTATGAAGCGTAGGGACATATGCTGACCTATACATTTCAGTACAGAGATTAAATAGGTTAAAATATTTCTTTACTAAAAACATCTACAATAATTAATCTGATATACATTATTTGGGTACTGATATAATTAAGTTAGATTTTAATAACTTGTACAGGTATTGTGTTTGATGAAGCAGTACACAAATAAGGGTAAGTACTGAAATTTTACTAGTACTATTTATTAAAAATATAACGATATGTAGTCCCTAGTTTGAAATATCAAGCAATCCTATTATTACGATTTAGTTAGAAATCAGTCAATGCAGGTACTATTGAGGTTTAGGAATTCATAAAAAGCTAGCTTAACCAGCAGTGCTCTTTGTTCGTACTTCCAATAAATGCGCACTTCAAAGTAAATTCAACGGAATGCTACATTCTTGTACACACGGGCTTACGAAATATGCTGTTTCCAAAATACCTAAATATTTAGTTTCAAATAAGTTTTTTTCAAAAAAACAATCTCCCTATATAATTATGTAATTAAATTTAAAACAACTTTAACATTAAGCTATGAAATTAAATTAAATGTTTGACAAATTCCCTGTGACATTTACAAATAGCGGTTGCACAACTCGGAGCTGCGTATCACTGCTAAAATTCAATAGTGTTGTTAATTGAATTGTTCGCCCCAGAACAGTCGTCGTCGAGCCATGACTGGCATGGAAACCGGATTAGAATAGATTTGAAAGATTAGTGAGAAATTTGCCGACTAGGGCCCTGTTTCATATAGCTTACTAATTGTCAGTGATAATTGTCAGTGATAGGTGACAGGCGAAAAGTCGACAATTGATGCAACAATTGTACACTAAACTTTTGGTCTTACCTATTCTTAATCGGAAATGCCGACATAATTGTCAAATCAGGACAATTCGATAATTTAGTCTTTCATGAAAAAAATACAACGACAATGAAAATTCGACATATTATAGAGGGTTTTCTGACAAACGTCTTAAAGGAAACGCATAATTGTCAATGAGGAGTTATAAACTTGTCGAATTGTCGCACATTTTTGACAGGCATCCTTGGCCTGTGTCGGGATTAATGACAAATGTAGAGGCACGGAGAAAATATAACTTAGGTACCTATGTAAAAAAATAAATTCTAGCAAGTGACAGTTGTGGTCGCTGTCCATTTGGACCCTGACGTGATTGGACCCACCAAACGGTGGCCACTTGGATTAGTCACCTTTTAGGACATCCTTATCCGGGGGCGGTAAGGCTATTTGAAGCCGACCCTACACTGGCAAAATAGGACGCCATTTGCAAAATATAACTAAGAGAAATCAAGCTCTTGAACCTGTGCAACAGCTGTAAGTTAAAGTGGAATAGACTATATCACGCCAATAGCCACCCCAACCGGGATTCCAACTATTTATCTCTGGCATAGAAAGTTTTTTTACCACTAAACCATCCGGCCTTCTATTTGAATACTTTGCCGTATTGTGTAAATAGACGTTTAGTGTTCCGAATGACTCTGATAAAATATTGTCGAATGTTTTCACGATTCATAACTTATAAACCACTATATAAACCACTTTTTAACCAAATTTATCGCACATATGTGATCACGAATGATAAAACTTAAGAGTAGCTCATGATCACGGGGTTGAAGGGGAAACATCGAGTTAAAATGTAAAATATAAATTATACGCGATTATTCTGTTTAATCTGTTTGAAAGATCTGAAAGAATCTGATTGGGGTTTAAAAGTGAATGAAAAAGTCGGAATTGCAACAAATGGTCAATGGTCATGTATGAAAAGATTAATGAACGTGGAGGAAGCGAAAGAGGTATGTCTGGATCGAAGCAATTGGTGTTCTCTTGTCTCTGCCTACCCCAAGGGGAGACAGGCGTGAGGTTATGTATGTAGTATTTAGTTATAGGGAATTCTAGTGAAAAAGTAAGTACCTACTTTTATTAGATAATTATGATCAGAATCGAGTACACCTTCAGTATCTAAAATTGGTCATTGGTCTGTATACAACGTGTAACAAAATGGAGAGATAAAACTTAAGGGTTAGCTTCTATACCATACGTAGAATATACAGTAAAAGAATTAGCATGATCAGTGCTGGTATAGACTTTCATACAAATTTCAACAACAAAATATTTTGACAACCCTAGTCAACCTAAGAACCTAAAACAAGACTTGTGCCGCAGTCAGTGACCTTATGAACTTTCCCGCACCGGCTGAACTTTGTAGTATCTGTCTTAGTTACCTTTCACTTTATTTTTACGCCATCTGTTATCGAATAGATTTCATCAAAAGCTAATAGCTATTTTTAGGGTTGACACTTATATAATTTGATCTAAACTTTGAACTTGTTTTTCAGCCGAACCGTAAGGATAACAAATTTATGTTATAAACTACATCTTATAAACTACATCACCAAACATACAATCCCCTGAAGTATTATCTATAAGTATCTCTTCATTATGTTACACGTTGTATAGTCGTGTCACGGCGTTTTACAGTAAGTGTAAAGATACTTATACTTTTTCAAATACACACTTACACAGCATACATACCCTCAGACCCATGCGTGGGGATCAAACCCCAGATTGCATCTGAGGTAGATAGTATTAACCCATCGCCACAGCAGCGGTCGCCGATGCTACGAGTAAGTACAGAGAACAAAAAAAAATACAAATATCCAACATTATGTCTATAAAAGAAAATATTTAATCAACTCTATTTCTAAAATAGTTATCATCCATGACATTTGACATGTGAACCTGGAAATGCCTTACCACAACTATTTACATAGTAGTACATGCAATCCAAATTACAAACTACATTGCAACTGCGCATATAGATAGAGATAGAATTCTGTGTGTGTTCGACATCCGTCAGATTCAAATTAAAATCTGAAACAAAGTATGGCCTCACATCTCTGTTCAGAAATAAGAATTGGGAATTTGGGACAGTATAAAGCCCACTGCGTATTTTATACAAACTTGCAGACTTCATATTGAGCTATTTTACCACTCAATTAAATAAGAAAAGAGGATCTCAAAAAAAACACTACGTTTTAAAATCGGGCAGTAAAAAATTAAATATAGTAAAACGTTTTCAAAATTTTCGATAATTTCGAATTTTTTTTCATGCTATTGACAGCTGACAGCTATTCAATCGTTTAAAGTTCACATCGAGAAGTATAGCCGGGCTTTGAATAAGGTTTAAAATCATGTAACGTCGGCTACAGCACACAAAAATAACGTTAAATTAAATAGCGGCAGGTTTTATCAAGATGCCTGGGCATCTTATAACGTTTAAACCACCATTTTGATATATTTGGTAACTTTAAATTGCTGTTGTTATTTTCCATTGTTAGAAACAGATCAATAATTTAAAAAAAATATACATTTGTGTCATAAATGAGGTTTAGAAACACAATAGAATAATCTCTAGGCAATTTCTTAGTGCTGAGTGTGTGGGCTTTAATATTTATTTAATACGAGCGTTTGCCCGTGATTTCGTACACGCATAAACTCAAAAGTCCTATTTTCCGTTCCCGTGGGAATTCCGGGAATTCCTTCCATTATACAAACAGACACTTATTGAGGAACCTTTATACCAAGTATTACATCCGTGCACTCAAAGAATAAGATTTTATCATACAAACTAAAACATCATATATTTCCCGTTCCGGTGGAAATTTCGGGAATTCCTTTCATAACACAACCAGCCTCTTTTTGAAGAACTTTTATGCCAAGTATCATATCCGTGCACTCAAGGAATAAGATTTTTCATACAAACTAAAAAGTCCAATAATTCCCATCCCCTTGGGAATTTCGGGAATTCCTTCCTTAGTGCACCCCTACATCCCCTGAAAAACGTATGTTCCAAATTTCAGCTCTCTACGCCCAGTAGTTACGGCTGTACGTTGTCTGTCAGTCACTCAGTAATTTCTTTATTCGCGGGTGCGTTGCGTCAATAACTTTACAGTTACACTGCAAACCCAATTTATACCGAGCTACTATTAACCGTCAATTTGAGAAGCGTTCTCCTACACCCTAACCGAATATGTGTCACTTGTCACCATCTCATCTACGATACAAATTAGTCATTTATCACATTTGGCGCCAACTACAGGGTGACTGGTGGGTCACTTTCGAAATTCGAGGATGTGACAGTTTGAGATCGTACATGAAGAGAAAAATACAGTAACAAATAAATATCAATTATTAGCGCGGCGGGAAAAGTGTAGTGAGGTCTCTTTGTTTACCCATTAATTATTAATTACTTATTAATTCGATATGTTTTGAAATCATACTCAACCATTGATGAATATATGTATTATTTATAAAGTTGTATGTTCCCGATAATTTTTTCCTATATTATAAAAAACACATTAGAGCTTACAGTGCTTCAAATATTCGTTAAACCGTTTTTGGAGTTTTAAAAGTTTCTAAAAAGTTTTCTAAAAAGGTTCGAAATTAAAGAAAAAGATAGGTTACCCGTAAACAGACATTATGTGCTTCTTAGTTCGGTCAATTTACCTAAATTACCAGCATGCTGAAAATCAGTAAGATTGTTTAAAAAGGATTAAAAACCAATTAAAAAAATCCCATCCTTATGAAAATATTCTGGGTCAAAAGTAAAACAAATGAGTTTTTGCGATTTCCAGCAAAACGGTAGATATAAAGTTATATATATTTTTTTAAGAAATAAAAATATTCGCTTACGTATTAAGCTAAGCATTGTCTCTCTAAATTCCAAATGAATACCATTAAAATAAATACGACTACGCGCTACTACAGAACATCTTACTGTACTACGTCGTAGTATCACCAATATCGTAGCATCATCAATGTCGTCTCGTAGAAGCTGAGTTTGTTAAATTGATGAAAATATTATATATGATATAGATATACCATAAATGAAATAAGAACAAACATATTTAGTAAGTATATTCAATCTTTATTTCTGGAAATAAGCTACCACCACTTCGGAAAGAACTTCTGTTGAGAAGAAGTAGCAAAAAACTCAACAGGATTCATATCTTTTAAACATTGGTTTTACAAGTTTTCTTATAAGTAACTAATTGAAATTCACTAATAATATAAAACATTTGGAAAATTATAAAATACACGAGGAATCAGCCAGTGTTTTATACATTATTGTTAATCTAATTTAGTATCAAATCACAAATAAAATAATAAATCTTTTACTTTATTTAAGTATGCTCTGTCAGAAGTTTCCAGAATAACCACGGCTGGTAATCTCCATAGTGTATATTAGCATTAGTCTATGGATATTGTCTATGGGTTCACATAATGATATTGACACTTGACAGCTTGAATTGGTTTAAAAGTTTAATTGAATTGAAAGTTTCAATTCAAACTGAAACCGCCATTGTAGTTTTGAAATGATCTAGTGAAGTTTTCAAAGTTTTGCGTTGATTTATTTCGTAACTCATCCTCTCAATATTAAAATCTGTAGTATATTATTGCACCTTGCGATCATGTATAACAAGTGCTGTGTTGTAAGTTGCGGTAGTAGGCGAAAGGACGTCAATTTTTATAGATTCCCTAAATGTGAGACAGGACTCAAAAAATGGTTGCAAAAATATGTTTATTTAACCACACCACATTATCTAGCCCAAATTAAGTCTCATTAAAAACTTGTGCTATGGATACTAGATAACGGATAAATAAACTTAAGAAATATATAAACACATAGATATTTTTTTATTATATATACCTAGTCGGGTCATAAGTTCTGTCAAAAACTTTTTATGTTATTACTGATACACCTTTAGACAATTACTTAAAAATTATATATGAAATGAAAGGTTATTAAATGTAAAATATAATTTTAAGTACATTATTCGAAATGCCCTCCCCCATTTTGGACACATGTCCTTAATCTACGCGGCCAGTCATCGATCGCTGCACGCACCACATTCATATCTATTTCTGCCGCTGCTTTAACCAGAGATGCTCGCAGAGACTCTAAATTTTGGTGAGGTTTAGCACAGACTTTCTCCTCCAAATATTGCCATATCTTGTAGTCCAGTGGGTTTAAGTCTGGACTAGAAGATGGCCAGTCTTCATGCCGGATAAAGTCAATTCCGCGGGCGGTCAACCAGTCTTGCGTGCTTCGTGCCTTATGAGCCGGTGCAGAGTCCTGTTGGAATGTCCAATGTCTGTTCTTGAACATTGTTTGAGAAAGAGGTTCCACTGTGCCACGGCACTGGTTCTCATACCTTTTTCACAGAAAAACACCTCAGTTATGCCTGAATATGAGACTCCAAGCCAAACCATGAATGAGGAAGGGTAATGGCCACGCTGGACCCTCGGAATACGCGCGCTCGCTTCTTCACTACTGTGGGCATACACCTTATCGTTTTGTTTGTTATAGCTTTCTTCAATGTTAAAAATTTTTTCATCCGAAAAAAGAATTTCGCGGTATTTTTTTCCCGCGTACCGTCGTAACAAAGCGCGGGATCTTTCTAGCCTATTTTTTTTTAAACGCTCGTTTAAGAAATGTCCGGTCTTTTTACGATAAGCTCGTAGTCCTAGGTCTTCATTTAGCACTCTTTTGACCGTGGTTCTGCTTAGCCCCATCTGGTGAGCTAGGATTTTCTGTTTACGCACGGGATTTCTTTCGATTCACGCCTTCACTGCTTTGATGACCGCTGGTGTCCTAACTGTGCGAGGTCGGCCGCTTCTTTTACGATCTTCGAAGCTTGATTCTTCAGTGAATCGTTTAATAGTACGATAAACGAACCGTAACGTTATTTTCAATTTTTGTAGAATATTGAAAATCTCTTTTGGCGCGTAACCGCAGCGGTGCAACGCGATAACCGCGATTCTATCTTCTTTACTCGACCACTCCATATTTGAAAATGAATAAAATATAATTTCTTTTTTATTTTCAACAATCGCAACCGTTCTATTTTTAAAATTAGTAAGCGTATTTCTGGCCAGTATTCGAAAATTAAAAATATGAGGTTTTGACAGAACTTATGACCCGACTAGGTATATATATAGAAAAACATCCAGACCCATATTTATTATTTGTTATTTTATTATTTGGCAAAAGGAATTACCTAAAGGCATTACATACTAAGAAAGTTCTTGCCATGTCCGTAGAAAAAAAACTGCTACACCTCATTGTGTAGAATAACATTAAAAAAAAACAAGCTGTCAAAATCAATATGTGAGCCTCGTATAGACCGACATCTATGTGAAGGGAGTTGTCCGCCTGAACTTGTTCTCCTTATTAGTCTGTGAGAAGAACTATCTGTCGTCGGCCCTCACCGAATATTCAAATATCGAAACAAAAGAACAAAGAGAAACCATAGACTGTTGCAAGGAGTTTGCATCATTACCATTTACCATATATCCTCTTCGAGGCTCTAATCATTTTTATGAAAACTATGAACTAAATGGAAATAATGCTTCATATAATAGAAGGTGCTTATTTAACATAATAATGTTACTCTGTTACTTTAAAACATTATTATAACACGGCCATGCTGACAGTGGTTCGTTCTCGAATCACATCATCTCGAAGCATCTTAGACAAAGAACCATAGACTATCCGTCGTCGGATAATTTGCAGGAGTTGGCATTATTACCATATAACCACTTTGAGGTTTTAATCTGACGAGACATTTTTATGAAATAACTAAATGGAAATAACGCTTAATACAATAAAAGGTGCTTAAATTTAATATAATGATGTTACTCTATTACTTTAAAACATTATTATAACAAGTTCATAAACAGCGATTATTTGTAAAAAAGTTTGTGGTGCCATATTGTTGTGAGCGATACTAAAATAAATATGCAGGTAGGTTTATATCGTATCAAACAAAATAACATTTAAATTTAGCTTTTGATTAAAACACAGGCCTGTTTTTTAATCAATCTTGCTGATTTTCTGCTTGGTAGGTATTTCGGTAGCTTTACTGTAATTTTTTGGTCTAATTTTTATTACTCTTTGACTTGAATTCAAACATATAAATCTTACTAATATAATAAATGTGAAAGTGTGGATGTATGGATGTCTGGATGTTTGTTCCTCAATCACGGGAGGAAGGCTTCACGGATTTGGGTGAAATTTGACATAATAGTAGTGTACAGTCTGGAATAGCACATAGGCTACTTTTTATCCCGAAATTCCCGCAAGATTCGAAATTGCGTGGGTAAAACCGCCCGCAACACCTATAGTATATAAAAAAAATCGTATTTAAATTAACTGAGTCTCGCAGGCACCCTGATTCCATCGTTAAACTATCATAGTAACTAAAATTAATTTCATGTAGAAAAAGATGACCATAATGTTGTCGTTTTTACTACTTATTTAAAATTATTTTCATTAAAGTTTGCTTCTAGAGTAAACGTAATAAATTCACCTTGAAATATTTCTATAGAAACAAAAAATCTGTTTCCGCCTTATGTTTCAAAAAGTATTAACGCCGGTGTCGAAGAGCAAGAGTTCTTAAGTGTTGAAGTCTTTTACATGTGAGTAATATATGGTTAATTCGGTTCATTACGCTGACTTCCGCCGCAGCCGACGTACTAACTAGTTTCAATGTTTCGTCCCACTTTTAATGCATTGGGGCTCATATCTCTTCACCATTTTAACAAATTTTCGATGGTACTGACAAGCCCAATCAATATTACATGGTAGGTACATAATATTAGATTAGTAGCCAAGGGCTGTAAGGCATCACTTGCAGCCCTAGATATCGCTGCGCTCGTGCGTCTATAGTTCGAGGGTGCAATTGATGCTTACACCCGAGCTAACTATTCTGCTTTACATCTCGATTGTGAGGTAAGTAGAAAAAACCGGCAGTACAAGAATAAAACATTTTATTTGTTGTAATTTATAGTGAAATGAGAACAATTTTCAAACAGGTGTTTTCTATTCCCGCCTTTTTTCATTAATCAAGTAAAGAACTTTTTTTTTTCAAGATCGAAATTGAGCTTCGCCCTTCGAAATTTAAAATTGATGACTATTATACTCACACGAAGACAAGGCTGAATAGCAAAGCAACCTCTTTGGTCATTGGGCTGGATGCATGATGTCTATTGCCAGTATGATGGTTAGATGTACGCGAACTTTTTGAAAGAAAGAAGTGTTTTTTTTAATTACTTATCGCTGTAGGGCTTTTCTAGCTAGATTATTACCCTAGAGCGCTAATTAGACACCTACAAGCCCCATTTGGAGGTATTAAGAACCTACTTACCGAACATGAGTGATGCAAAGTAATTTAGCATTAGGTACCTACTTCACAGACGCCTGTCATCGTATAAGTCTAAAAGCTCCAACAGCTACAAATACAGGGTTGATTTGTAGTCACCAGCCAAATTTAAATGATAGTTTCTCTGATACGATAGAAACGTATCAGCATATTTATTTTATTATAGCTCAGTACAAAAAAAATAAAGATATGGCACCACAAACTTTTAGGCAAGTAGTCGCTGTTGATGAACAAAGCTACTACGATGCGGCATTTCTTTGATAATACTACGACATAGTACTACAAGATGCTTTTTAGAAGCGCGTAGTTGTCTTTATTTTAATGGTAATTTAGAGTGACCATGGTTTGCTTAATATGTTAGCGGATATATTTATTTCTTTGTCAAAAAAATAAATACTCTTTTTGCAAAAATTGATTCTGTAAATGATACTTATTGTGTAAAAAAAATTTGGCCGGTGACTACCGTTCTATATGCTATGCCAATTATAATAGGTACGCCAATCGCGCTAAGTAGTGATATAACCTTAAGTTTTCACGAATCTTTACATACGATAAAACACTTTTTCGTCGTATATGTATAATTGTAAAATATATTAAATGTTTGGTTCTCTCGTAATAGCCATAAATTAATAATCAAAAAAGTGTTTTTTATCATCAGGCTGACTCACCAACTATTTTATATTCGGCATGAATAATTTTCATCAAATACGTAGGTAGGTACCTATATAATTAAGGATCAAACGAACTTCCCAAGTGAAGTTCGATCACAATTATGTGAACGGCTTCATCGACGCAATTTACCTGTTAACGATATGTAGTAGTATCTCCTGCCTAGGTCTACAGACAGAATTTTTAGAGATTTTAATAAAAAAAATTACATTGGCAACACTCTCTGCCACCCCGACCTATTTGGTCACATCACACAATTTATTCATTTTTGGAGCATAGGTATATTGGAGCATAATACTTTGACCCTTAATTATGTTTCACGGCTTCATCTTTGCCATTTACCTGTTAACTATTTGTAGGATGTTTAGAGTAGGTATTGCATGTGAATTACCTAAAAATAATATAAAATAAATATCTAATAATAAGAAAAAACACAAGATTTCTTATTTACTAATCAACCTTTTTTTTAAATACCATTTAAGGATAAGTAATTTTTACAATTTGTGATTTGAAAGATTTCTTTATTATAAAACTTAGCAAAAGTAAGAGAAGAGTCGCTCCATCCGGCCGTCTTCCTTATTATTTTTAAGAACATCCTTAATCCAATGACTTAATTTTTAATATATATATATATATAAATAAGTAAATTAAATTAGCTCATCTCGTTATCTATATAATCAAATTTATGTATAATTTAAGTTGTCTCTAAATAATTCATAAAGAAAAAAATATGTGTTTTGTCTGTTACCTTAGCATATACTATGTCTCAACTATCACGCTTCTATGCGTGATAGCTATACGCCAATCACGGACGACGATACTATCCTGCCGCAACACAGTTTTACTAGCGCGGAGGGTAGTCTAGTCATTGTTATGATCCTTTTGCTGTGCCAATAAGAAAACTAATTTGCATGTTAAAGCGAAACTTAAGTGTGTAGGTATTGTGTATTATGCTGTTGAACTTTTTGTGCTCTTACCTATAGCTTAAAATAATGTACTTAATTTGTTTTCTTTTCTATTATGTTGTAAAAGTGATTGGATCAGATTGTGAACTTTAAAGTGGAAATAAAGTTAAGTTATTATTAAAAAAAATGATAAGATAGAAAATAAACTACGACGATATAAACAATGCTCTCGCAAATGTTGTTCAGTGGTTCAATATAAATAATCTAGCTTTCAATGATAAAAAAACTATAAAATTCTCTGCACCAAATGTAAAACAAGTTGAGTCTGATCTGTGGTTTAATGGGAACAGGTTGAATCTAGTAGATAACTCTGTTTTTCTTGGAATTACCTTAGATTCTAAATTGCAATGGGGCGCCCATATCTCGCAACTAGCGAGTAGACTTAGTTCTGCAGCGTTCGCGGTAAAGAAAATTCGCTCATTGACTGATGTTAATACAGCGAAGCTGGTATATTTTAGTTATTTTCATAGTATAATGTCCTATGGCATCCTACTTTGGGGCAATGCCGCAGATATTGGCACGATATTTACACTGCAGAAAAGGGCTATTCGTGGAATGTATAAACTTGGAAACAGAGAATATCTTCGAGAAAAGTTTAAAGAGATTGGTATCTTAACCCTTGCATCACAATATATTTATGAAAACATTATGTATAAGAATTTATAAGAATAGTAATAAATTTAAAACTAGGAAAGATAATCATGATACAAATTACTCTGTAAGGACTAGGAACGACCATAAGTTAGCGTTTCCTAAATTAAGGCTGGCTAAAAGCAGCAAATCATTTATTGGCATGTCAATACGTATATACAACAAAATTCCGAAGTCAATTCAATCTCTGCCATTCAATAAATTTAAATCAATCATTAAGAACACTCTATCTCAAAAAGCTTATTATAAAACTAAAGATTACTTACATGATAAAAATGCATGGGATTAAGCACAACAGGATATTTCTAAAAGTTTCTAATTACTTAATAATTTTGTTTATGGCTTGGCTGTGCACTATACATATGACATACTGGTGACTGTCCCACTCACTTATTTTCTTGTCAAGACAACAGCAAGAACGTCATGCTCACTCAGGTGGCATGGCTAGTGGTAGCGTCGGGTATCGGGTCACCCTCTTCCCTAAAATATGGTTGAGGAGGGTGATACTCGTGAACGGGTGCTACTAGCGGTGCCAGGTCGTTTTGCTAATGATACTATGACTATTTTATTCCATTCTTGTTCAAATACTCTGGCCCCAGTTTGTCATGCTCGTATTGTGCATCCATAGCTCATTGCACTTGCTATGTAAGCAATTTGGTTGTGGCATGACATTGGCTCTCACAATTAGCTGTCTTGTGTTTGTTTTTTTTCATATCACGGTCAATTTGTACTGTACCTATTTATATTAATTTGATAATTCTGACTGAAAAAGAGTTCCAAAAGTTTTTTTCCGCCGGCTTTTTATGTCTCTTGGTCTACTGTAATATCTTATTTAACAACTATCAACAACTAGTTAAAGCTGAAGTATGTGATGATTGACTTCATCGAAAGTTGTTTTTGTTAAAAGGCTTATATGGAGTGTTCTTTAATGCTTCTCCTGACTGTTGGATAGCTTTGGCGGCTTTAAGTTTCTCTGGGATGTATCTCCAAATAAAAATTTGTCTCTGCTCGTATTAATGAGGGTATCCTTGAGATTCGTGTTAATGGAGGTAATAATGAGATTTCTTCTCGTTTTTGTCGCATTGTAATGCATGTCACATAATAGGCGGCATGCATCACTCAACGGTTTCAACACAGATTGTTGAGGATTGGAAAGTAATAATGCTTCAGTAGCAGACGACAATGCGGCCAATGTAACGCCAACTTGGTTTTGACGCTGCATGATAGAATAACCCCGCTTAGAAACAGCCTCACCAACAGCTGCCATAGCCGATGGTATCAACAGATCGCAATTGCTCGGCACCAAGTATTCCTTCAAAAGACTTTCTTTAGAATCTGCTGGAAGGCCTTTCATCAGAATCTCCGACCATCTAATGGCAATTTCTTTATGAATAGGTTTCCCTAACTTTGGTGCCGTGCTTGGAGCATCCCCTAGGATTTCCAATATTTCATCATTTAAAATGATATCTTCCTCGTAACCATCGAGAACGTTGGTTTTATAAGTCGACGGAATCGGCTCCGGTGTCAGGATCGGCAAAGTGGTTTCCGCATGAGCTTCAAGGGGTACCTCTGATACCACGATGGCTTCAGTGAGATCTGTAGCCCATTTTGGTGTTTCTTCATCCATAACGTCTGTAAAGACATTCATGTTACTTTTAAACCGTCAAACAAAAATCTTTAAATTCGATTTAACAAGCTATGAAAAGTGTTAAGTTATCGTGAAAAGTAAAGCCCATCAGTTGGCAGTGCCTAATCACATTTTTTTTTTTGAAGGTTTGTAAAACCCTTAATGGTAGTACACATCTTATTGCAACATGAAAATAACAGACACATAATTTGGCATGACAGAAAAGCCCATAATGAGCAGTACCTATCACATATTATTAAGTGTCCAATGCATTAAGTAGACCTACCGTCATCGGTTGACGACGAAATAACTCGGCAGCGGCGTCTTTTCTGTAGTCTATTTTCAAGCTTCTTAATTTTTTTCAAAAATTTTTCGTCGTAAGCCGGACACTTACGTGCGAAGACTTCGGTAGAAAAATACAGAATGAATCAATTGTGTGATGTGACCAAATAGGTCGGGGTGGGTGAGGGTGTTGCCAGTGTAATTTTTTTTATTAAAATCTCTAAAATTCTATGTGAAGACCAAGGCAGGAGATACTACTACAAATCGTTAACAGGTAAATTGCAAAGATGAGGCCGTGAAACATAATATACTTGTCACCCTGGGAACGTGAAATAATTGTATGAGCTACCCACGTCCAGCTATAGGTAGGTACTTTCAAAATGCTATCAAAGAACTACCCGTTACCAAGGTTACCGACATACGCCCGGAATCAGGGCTGGCAAAATATGAAGTTGTGAAATATTTGCAGCAAAATTCAAGCTTTATTTTGTGGAGTTGGATGGAGTTGGATGTTGGATGTAATTATGATGGTTTTGTTTATTTGCGGCTTTATAGTGAATTTTAATTTAGTGCACATTGCAATATGCGAATATTTTCAATATCGATTTTAACGCCCTCTTTGATGTGGGTAAATAGTATTTATATGCGGTTCATATTTCTACATTAATAGTGGTAATATTTATTTTAGTATTGGCGTTGATGTGTTTTATTACAAAAATATATTTATACATTCTATTAATTTACCTAAAACGTTGCACATTTCATCAGATAATATGAAAGATGATCTTATCCGGATTTAAATAAAATATATGATTAATATACAATATTATGATTCTACATAAAAGAAAAATAAAATAAAATAAAATAAAAGGAGAAGTTATAAATATTTTTCGCCGTCTCTGAAGTATTTTCAGAAGCGGTATAGCTATGTTTTGTACTTTTAGCTAAATTCTATTGTAGCCTTAGTTATAAAAATTCAAGAAAAAAGCTCGCAAAGTACATATTTTTTATCTTTACACAATATTGCAGCAGTGCTTATTAAAACTACGCTTTAAAAAGCACGAAACAAGAAAATAGTCTCCGCTGAAATATTTATGTATTTTTATACGTTATACTGGTTGAAGCGCAACATGTGTCGGTGCTGGTTTTTGGCGCGGGATCTGGGTGTATGTTCGTTGCACTCTTTGTTTCTTGGCAGAGGGCGGTGCACCAAAGCATGAATCCTACATCACTTGTGCTGTGGAGTCGCGAAATTAGCAAGGTAACTAAGTTATAGTTATGGAATAATGGTGATGGATTTCCTCAAAGTAACACCTGATTCAATCAAAAAAACTCTTTATTTATTGGTAAATAATGGCTTTAAGTATCAACATCACCGGATGGTAAGTGAAAATTAGCTGAAAGAGTTTTGTTCATCTTATAAAAGTCATTACATTAAGCATATAAAATCAAGTCCTTACGTGGCGTCTGTCTCATCATCACAACTCCTTGTAATAAACTCACTGCAGCGTTATGAGTCTAGTTTCCATATGATAGGCCATCAGAGTTTCCACAGTGCCAAAATGACATCTATCAAAACCTAACGACAACTGTATACAAGTAGGTACCAAAGCGGCAAATGCCGCCTGATCACTTTAAAAAATTGCCGAACTGTTTTACTATCTATTCTATTTTTTAACTGCAATCAAAAACGAACTTAGTGGTGGTACTGGTGGTCATGAGGAAATATCTTCGATAGTAGGTACACAGCGTCCGGGATCGACGGCATAACGTGCCCTACAAAACACGAAAGCTGTCGTGATTAATGAATGGTACTGTGCAAACCGTTAATTAATCTGGTATATTGATCGAATGATATGTAAAGAAGCCACTACGCCACGAAGACTTCAAAAATTGCGTCTGTCTGTCTGCACATAAACGCTAAACTCAAAAAGTTGTAAGTTGATTTAAAAAAAAGTTTACACCAATGTGTTCACCAAAAGTGTTTTGTGTTTGTTTCCAAATGTGTGACGATGGTTGTATTTGAGACGTTGCATAAAATCATGCAAACTTGCTTATGATACCTAAATATAAAGATGCTTGCATGTAGTGGGGTTCCAACTCGCGGTTTTCACGTGTCTGTCGTCTTTTCTGTCCACCGTGTTACGGAAGCCATAATACTAGAATTTCGTCACATCTATTATATCATTTCAGCACCTTTATCAGCACTTTATCTATAGTTTCATTTTATAGTTATAGATTGAATATAAGGGCCCTAGATGCAAATAGAGATATTATAATTACAATCTGTGTTTCTGTATATAACAAGGATATTAATATCCTTTTGTTTGTATAATACAGTCAATATTTTCAGGACAGTGACGTAGTTTTTATAATTTTTATTAATATAATTATTTGATTAAGTCGATGGAAGACTGACAACCCTGTCAGAGGCGGAGTGCTTTAGTGTGACGTAATCGCAGCGGAGCGTGCCGTTCAATGTAATATCGTCGTTTTAAAACGCGTGTAGGATTTGCAAATGAAATGTAAATATGGTTGCCCCGATTGGAGTTTTAGTGTCGTAGGCGTACTCTAGTAATTTATGATGGATTTTTAGGCACTTTTTATTGGGATTAGCGAAAAATGCATGTGTGGGAAAGAGGACAGTCAAGTTATGTTAGTCCAGAGTTGGAAAAGCAGCAGTAGTTCCTTTGGGGTATGAGGTATGCTTGCAGGTATAGTTGCGTAGGTAAGTATACGCAGGATAGGCTGGTTAAGCGTATCGTAAAAGGCGACACGAGTGAACCCTGTTTACTGAGCTCCCTTCTGGCAAGTAGGTTGCAGTGGCATTTTTATATAAAATTTGCCGCTAAATATCACAACTCCGACGGTACTACTCTATGAAGACGACTACTCAAACGCAGGTATAGTCACCCACAACAAACAAATCATACTTTATATATGTATAGCCACTTCCATCACTATGCATACAGGGTGACTCGTTGACAAATTTTAGATACTGAAGGAGAGCATTCTGTACTCGATTCTGATCATAATTATGTAAAAAAAGTAGGTACTTAATTTATAACTAGATTTCCTACTATTTTACTATTACTTTACATATAACTGAGTCGATCGTAGCAAGTAACCATGCGTTGCGTAATCAATTCTTTAACTTTCGGTTAAGTATACTCAGTAAATGATTAATATTTAGTTTTTATTTTTTTTTCTTTTCAAGAATGATCTCAACCTATCACGTCCTTGAATTTCAAAAGTGACTCACCAGTCACCCTGTATATGAAGTATGGTGCTTTGTCAAGCAGAACAAAGATTTATTTCAGATTTATTCTTAATTGACGCTTACTTCTGTCATTTTTGATATGCATGACATCTTTTAACATTAGTTTGGACATTTAATATTATCTACTTTTATGTTTCAATTTGATGTACTTATTTATTTAATTGTGTTGTATATTAATTTAAAATTAATTTATGTCATGATATTTAATTCAATTGATTTGTACACGTCCTATCCTATAATTTTATAATTTTGCACGCTGAACAATCAGCAGTACCTAAATGCTGGACCTAACTTATAAGTATGGACTGACTGTACCATATATTGGAAATAAATATTAATTACTATTATTTATTTGTGTTTTGAACATACACTCTCGAGTTTTTTTCGTTCTCGGTTTTCATGAGTTTCACGGGCTATGCCAAGTGAAAATCATTGTTTGGGTTAAAGGTGGGATCGTCCTGTAGGAATTTTCGTACAATTCGGCACGTATTCAAAATGGCTGCTTTTTGCATTGTGATATATATATTTTGGGGTAAATTTAAAATTTTAATGGAGTTGAATAAACTTTTAGGTATAACACCTGTACTAGAGAGCACCATTGGCACAATATAAACTTGATTCATTTTCCAAATCCGGGTAATTTCCTCTTTTAATTCAGTATATTTGTTGATTTTTTCATTCATTGTTTTCTGCAAATTATGGGTATTTGGTACTGCTATGTCAATTATATAGGCTATTTTGTGTTTATGAGTTTGTCTATGAGTGTTATATCTGGTCGATTATTATGTATAGTTTTATCTGTCAATATAGCTCGATCAAAGTATATTTTGTGGTCGTGACTCTCTAATACAGGTTTCGGGTTGTATTGGTAGTAAGGTTCTGGTTTTCCGGATATCAAAGAGTGTTTAAAAGCTAGTTTTTGGTGTAAATAGTGCGCTATTTGGTTATGCCTATGTGTGTAGTCTGTTTGGGTGAGTGTTGGACAGGCACTTGTAATGTGTTGTATGGTTTCGGGTTGTCGTTGACATTTTCTACACTTGTCACTTACTACATTTGGGTCCTTAAGTATAAACTTTTTATAATTTTTAGTATTTATTACTTGATCCTGGATCGCAATAATAAATCCTAATTAATTACTATTACTATTATTAATATCCTTTTAAAATAGTATCGTACCTGCAGTGTGAGCACAGAAGTTTCTCGACTCGTATGTTTACGAATGTTCGTATAGTATGGAGACGGCTTGTAAGCAATAATTGAAATCAACCATTGCCACCCGGCCAGCTTAAATAAATGTGTGCCTTGTTATTTTGAATGTTTGTTAACATGTTGTACTCTTAAATAAATGTGAAATAAAAAATTACAGTGTTACTAATAATTTGCAACCGAATCCATACTTTACGAACATTCGTAAACACACAAGTCGACAAAGTTCTGTGCTCGCGCCGCTAGGCGCTGTTCTACGATATCGCAATTATAAATAATAGCTACACAATCTGCTAATACATTTAACCGCTCCTAAGAATGGTCCAGAAATTGTTATTTTACTAGTTCACAATTTTTTTTAAACCTTCTGTTGGGTTTAATTTTAAATTACCGCGCATTCATTTTTTAATTTAGTCAAATGTTTGCTTGTATTGAACAAGTTCTACAACGGCATTGTGAAAGTGCATGTTAAAATTATTTATAAAAAAAATCGTGGATCTTCGCGTGGCAGTATAAAACAAGCAGCAGCGCATCCCACCATCATATCCAAGTAAGTCACACCTTTTGTTTACTCTCATACAGCAAGCAAAATTTGTTTCTTAAATTTATTATTAATCAAATCTGTATTGCCGATCAAGGCATTAAGGTTGGCTAGGGTTTAGCTTCAAACCATCTCATTTTTTTAAATACAGTCTACTAAAAAACTCATAAGCGCAACCACCTTCCATGGTCCAGATACTCCCAAACTTCTATTTGTCTTTATAACATGAGCAAATCAGCTTGTGTAGGTACTAAACAAAAAACTCATCTGCTATCAGGTGAAATGCAGATAAAATGCGTAAAATTAGAAATAACTCATATAAAAAAGTTTACTTAATACCTACTTAAGTTTGCAAGAATAATAAAAAGTAAACAACCCGCAACTTTTATGCGTTCAATCTAAACGATAAGCTGAAATGTTAGTACTGGTAGGTAAAAAACACAGTACGAAATACAATACAGCCTTCATCTAATACTGAATCTTTGATTAAAAATGAAAGCAATCCTGAAAACCGTTCAGGATTCAGTAGTTTCAAAATAATTTCAGCTAGGTCCCAAATAAAAGCCTTTTTGAATAGAAATGGCGAACGTGAATATGATCAATTCGTATCAATCCCTTTGATGTGACATATCCAATACACAGGTTGACTAACAGAATCCAGCATACGGTTACGCATATAAGGGTACCTAGAATCCATGTATTAAGCCCCGGGGCTGTTTTGGCTGCACTGTTAATAATCGTACTAAAATTGTTGCCTGAATATTACACGTAGTATTGGTTAGTTTTTGGATGGATATTTTTTGTAACTTTAGATTAAGTTAAAATTTTGTGTCCGCTTTAAAGCCTGAAATTTCTGAAGCAGCTTGTTTCGCGTAAAAGTATTTGTAAGCAAGATATTAATTTAAAAGCTTTTAGTTCGACATCAGTGACAATCTATTTAGCGAGATGCGATAGCCGATATTGTTAACCAATATGTTTTAATGTTTCCATTGCGCATAGCATAAATCCTAAGCACCACAGCTTCAACTAATTTTAAAACTAATTTAGATATCATATTTAACACATGTCCATTAGTAATTTAATTTGTTATTTTAATACTATATTTCGCTTTATTGATAACGCGAAATGTGGCTCTACATAATTAAAATTAACTTCATTGACTCACTTCTGTGTACTTAGTATTTTTTTTTAACAAAAACATTGGCAACTTATTAAAGGACATGATGTTTGCAACAGAAAGCTGAAGTGGCAAGGGGCAGGGCACACAGCTCGCTGGACAGATGGCCGTTAAGGCAGAAAGGTTCTCGAGTGACGGCCACGTTCTGGGAGAAGCAGCGTAGGTAGGCCCCCCGCAACGTGAACCAACGATCTGGTCAAAGTCGCCGGTAAACGCTGGACGAGGGCGGTGCAGGAAGCTCACGGTAGAGTCCAGCAGTGAGCTTCACCAGGCTGATAATAAATGATGATATTCATTTTATTTTATTTATTATTTATTTATAGTTATATAATAGATACAGATAAAGATCAACTTGTTTTGCAGTGTCCAGGGTTTATTATTCGTTATTTCTTAGGATTTGGGTGCTGTTGGTTTCAGATTCCCATTCATTCTCAAATATCAGAGCACACAGGAACTTAATGAAACTAATTGAAGTGACAAAGTTTAAATCATTTATGACATTACTTGAAGAATACAATTTCTGACTGAAAATCTTATCAGTATTCTTGCTCCTGTTACCTAGTTTTGCTTGTAAACTACACATACCTTTATACTGTTATAACTTTTTAGAATCTACACATACATACTAGAATAATTATTAAGATCATGGGCAGCTATAGCGCCATACTTTTTAGTCACAGGAACTATATCAAAAGTTTTAAAATAGACTATAGCCCAGTCATTTTAGATTTCATCTGCGGAAAAAATCGTAGTGTTTTTTGTATACACCTTTATTACAGCGCGGCGTTTCAATGAAGATGTAAAATCGATATTGATATCGTGCCGGCTAAAAAAGGTTACAGAGGTCAAAATATCACGAAAATCAGTTTTTCACAAATATCTCGCGATTTATTGCTCAAAAGTCAAAAACGTCTGTACAAGAATTATTTATCATAAAAATTCCCACAAAAATGTCAAAAATGACTGGGCTATAAAAGCGTCAATTTTATAAAAACACCTTAATTTGTATTAGAATTAAACTGAACAAGTCTTCAAGAAGATAATACAGAAACAATACAAAAAAATACCAAAATTACATGAAATAGCAATGGCATTAATGAAAAATTAGGAAAATTTATAAAAATATAATAAAAGTCTACGCCATTTTCATATAGTTGAACAATATATATTTTTTTAACAGTCTTACCCATTCATTACGATTCACCTTGTATTTACGGCAGTAGAAAATTTTTGATAATACTTCGAATGCTTCACCTATTGCAAATCCGAGTTCCGTTACTCGGCACTAGATGGCTATTGCCTAATCCAATCACGTGATTGAACAAGATTTGACATAAAGCCTCCCGATCCCCGTACCTCGGCTTTATCTGATGCCCTAGAGATAACGAGATGGGACATCTCTCAATATGTATTTCTGTAAGACTGTTCCTGTTAATTTCTATAATACGTAAATCAATGTTTCTCTGTAGGATCTTCTGCGTAGAATGTAATCTTACCACTACACCAGCTGGCCGTTGAAACTATAACTATAATATAGAACCTCAGCACCGCTATATTGGTACTAGCGTCCCATCCATGAGTACCAACTGTAGGCAAAATTAATTCTCATTACAATCGGGCACCCTCGTGGAGAAAAGGTTTTATAGACTTAAACGTATAAGTATAATCTAGGCTTATATTGCAATGTGTTCCTTTTGCCAAAGCGGAACTTTCTATTGATGTTTAGTAGATGACATTTTTTGGATGTAATTTTTTTTTTGTTGCTGGACAAATATGAACCCTGCGTAGTAAAGCTCTAAAAATAAGCTCTTAGGTATTACCTTAGTTTTAGCCACATAGCAATTTTTTATGCACTACAAAAACAAAACACTTTTATCATTATCGTAAAGTAATAATTAGCTTTTATTTTTTTAAGACTAAGCCCGCGATCGACCTCAACCTCACCTGATGGTAGGTGATGATGAGGTCGAAGATATACATGGCCATCTGGGCAAGCCGCAACACATCGCTGCCGCCGGAGCGGTAATATTTGGCGTCAGATTTTATATGAATTGTGGTCGCTAGCCAGACGGACCCTGATGGGATTCTACCACCAAGCGGGGGTCACTCGGATTAGTGGCCTTTTGCGACACGCTCATCCAGGTACGGCTATTCTAAGACAACCCTACACGGACAAAAAATATTTGTTGTTAATGTTTCTCTGTAGGACCTTCTCGCATGGAGGGTAAAGTATGTTGCCACTACACCAGCACGCCCTTGGATCTTTAACTAAAATATAGAAACTCCGCACCGCTATGGAAGTACTAGCGACCCTTTCACAAGTACCAAGTATAGACCAAATTCTCTCTCAATACAATCGGGCACCTTTCTGAACTTTGGCTTTGGATACGTAGGTACAACCTAGACTTTTATTGCAATGATTAGCATAGATAATACACCCAGAAGAATGCTAAGACATTTATGACACAGTCATACTACATCATAGGGACTTGCAATATTGATATTTCCTTTTGATTAGAACGAGATTCATCAAATAACATCCTAATTTTCTTCAGTAAGAAAGCCTTTCCTATGCCTACTCTGTTGTATATCAGAAATCAAAGCATTAAGTTAAAAAGCGGGAAACTTTTTTCCTGGTATTTTTTTATTTTGCAGTTAGGTTTTTATATTTTAAAAAAAAAAATTTCATGTATTTTTTTTATAAACTATATAATCATAGAGATCCATTATTTTTAATTAGTCACATCAATCCCAACAATATTTGTTCTACGACTTTTTACAACTCTTACTAAATAACACAAAAAATAAATAAAAACAAATTTTTGCTCCCTCTGTAATTTATTACTCTGTAGCGACATGATCGACACGCAAAGAAGAAGAAGCATATTTTGTAAAACCTAACTAAAGCGTCTACAGTGGGCGGTCGTGTCCCTCACCCGCTCTGTAACGCTAGTCTTTTATATATTGTATCACACCCGTAATGTTTTAATACAATGAATATTCTATTTAATTGATTTTAATTTCACGCACCCAGTCTACATATTAGCAACCTTCTGATGAACTAGAGTTATACCTATGTGCACGGGCTACATTAGCGGACGAAGATTCGTGTCGCGTTGGCGCGCTAAAAACGTCGTGTACGGGTATACGCGATGTTCTTGTCTACATTAGCGGGCGAAGATTTGTGTCGCGGTGACGCGATACATCGTGTGCTGTGCGGCCGAGACGTTATTCAAAATGGAGGAAGCAGTAGCGTTGCATTGTATGTCGGTTAACTATTATTTATTACAATTGTATGAATATCATTTGCAAAATAATATGAAAAAGAGAAGAAAGAGGAGATGGTGGATGACTAGTATTTTTTTGTACTAGTGTTTTTTTTTGTGGTCAGGGTTGCTGGGGTTCTATATTATATTCTCCGTTTCGTACCATTCCATAAACTCTAATACTTTTTGGTTACTCCACTCCATATTGTAAAAAAACACAAGCACGTCTGTCCCGCATCAAAGTCTGGACAACACTAAATTGACGTAGGTGTAGCCAGCCAAGCAAATATTGTCGCGACAAATCCCTTTGATGCGCGGCAGTTTACCGACAGTGCCCCGATAATACATCGTCTTCGCCCGAATACTTCGCGTTGTGACGATGCTGCCGGCTACACTTATCGCGATAACACGAATATTCGCCGTAGCCCGCTAATGGAGCCCGTGCATGATTGAGTGAATGCATGGCATCAGTGTAAATAGAGTAACACCAGTTTAGAGACAATAAATATTTTTTGTATGGGAACTGACAGCAGAAAACTCATTTTTTTAATAGTTATTTTTAAAAAGTCGTAGAACAAATGTTGTTGGTATTAATGTAGAGAGGCCGGCTGCAAGAGGTGATAACCTAATTAAAATGAACCCTGCATATTGTCTATTATTTCTAGTTACTTACTGTAACTTAAAAAATATATAAATCCAAAAATGGCAGTGATATAATTTATAATTTTATTGTATCATCATAGGAGTCATAGATTTTTTGAAAACAAGTTAATAAATTACGGCCCGATATATTAATCGTCGCATAGAAGCTATCTGTCGAATAAAGTAAGTATTACTCGGCGGAATCAAGATGTCTTACTATTTTTGATAACTGTATAACAGTGTCATAGAATGACAATAATCTTGAGAAAAGCTTGAAGCTGACGAGTAGTAATAATAATAATACATGACGGGAAGTACTTGGACCTTGCACACGAGGTGACCAAAAAGTGGGAAGTTATTGCCACCGAAATCATCCCGGTTATAATATCCGCAAATGGTTCGATCCCAGCCACACTGGTTAGAAACCTTAAAAGGCTGGGCGGTAGTTCGCTTTCAGCACGCATGAAAAGGGCAGTTTTGCTTGACACTGCCCGAATCGTTCGCCGGTTTCTGTCTCTCCTACCCTACTGGTCAGACTGTCGGGTTTATACCGCCTGTAAAAGGCGTGGAGCTCTTAAGATACCAAATGATAATAATATTAGTAGTAATTTATACATAGGATAATTTTTATCTGACCATTGAAAAATCGAGCCTTATTATACAAACAAGTCGCAAATAGATTGGACCGCGCGTGCACGCTGTGTCTGCACTCCGCACCTCACCTGTTGCGCTTCCCTTAGCGTCTCATATTCATTTCAGTAAATTGTTGGTCATGTATTTTTAGGGTTACATAGCCAAATGACAAAATACGGAACCCTTGAATATGCAGAATTATCAGAAATATGCCTTAAATCTGGCTACCTAAGAAAAGATGGTGTTGCTATGGGCTCCCTAGTGTCACATCTAGTTGCTGACATTTTCATGGAAGACTTTGAGGAGCATGCTTTCCACATGTTACCCATTGTGCCGAAAATCTACAAGGGGTACGTTGACGATACATTTATACTGTCTTACCTAAACATAAAGTAACTGTTTTTCTAAACCATTCTTATTCTTAATACCCTCAATACTACATTACAATTCACGCTCAATACTACATTACAATTAATATGGAATTAGAACAGGATAATAAATTAGCTTTTCTTGATGTTTTGATTTAAAAAAATCCAAACGGTACACTCAATCACACAGTGTAAAGGAAACCCACCCATACTAACCGATATTTAAATGGGAAGTTCCACCACTACCCAATCTAATTATTTGCCGCAGGTTTTTTCAGAGAGCACATGGAATCTGCGATCCCCAGGATGATGAACTGAAACATGTTGTCAAGGTGCTTCGTGAAAACGGCCTAAAACTATCTCGTCACCGCCGTAGTTACTACGTGAAGCCACAGACAGTCGAAGGCAGACCTGCATTTTTACTTACCTTTTGTAAAGGGTGTTACAAACAAAATCTTAAACAATCTTAGGTGCGCCTCAATAAAAACAAAGCAAATTCAAAAATAAGTCAAAATATTTGTTCAGTTAAATGCACCATATCTTCAGAAGACCCAGGTGTAGACCAAGATTGTCTGCGGCTGCGGGCTTTCCAACATTGGTTAAACCAAATGAAACGTATTGACACGCTTTAAAGGACTCATAGCTGATATTAAAAATTGAAGAGCTTTAAGGTCTGCAGTTCGTAAGCATTCCATGGACAAGTTCAACCTTTATTTAAGGTTTTACTCTGTGAAATCTAGAAAGAAACATTACATTCCTAGAATGATCAGAGAAGCCATTGAAATTATGAAACACAATTATTTCAATATCATGGCTGCTTATCCTGAAAACATTACATCTAACATCCAGCAAGCTGCATCACCCAAAACTCAAGATACTGTCAGCTCGTTCCGTGTCAATCCAGAACGCTACACTCGAAGACTGAGAAACAGATGGAGGTGATGATGTATAACTTTTTCCATTGTAAAGACGCCTTACACCTCAGTCTCTTGTGACCATGGGGTCTGCAAAGACTCCGAAACGTCGAGTTAAAATTTAAACTGTATATGCGATAAATCTGGTGAACAAGTGTTTTATTTAATACCAATATCAATACCCATTATATTTCGTCGCTTCATTCTTCAGATATTATATAACAGGTAGTCCTTTTTAGGTACTAGGTAACTTCGCATAATTTAAAGTATCATAAAAAAAAACACTGTGGTGGGGCGCCGCGTGGCATGATCCACCCGGTTCGCGCCAAGCCCTCATTCTTTTTTCGTGCGTGGTAACAAGCATACGTCATTTACTTTAATCATTTACTTAAGTTTTTACAAAATGCCTAAACGTACAGCAGAAGAACAGCTTCAACATTATAATATAAAGATAAAAAAGTTGGAACAAAAAATAAATAAAAAACGGAAACAACGAATTATTTCCTCCGATGAAGAAGAAATCTTACAAGGTAAGACCTACTTATTCGGTTTAAAAATGTTATTTAAAACATCAGAGCAGAAAATGCGTGTAATCTATAATAGATATATCACGTTATCCGCTCAATATCGTAATGATGTAAACTTTAATAAATTTTATCTGATCTTATCGATCACCTTTTGTTTTCAATACGATTACAGAAAATGCGGGTAATCTCAAGGAGATTTATCTCGTTGTCTGTAATACGTTATGGGCGTTATATTAATATGAATTAGACATAAACATGTCGCCTCCAAGGTTATTTAAAAAATCAGAGCAGAAAATGCGTGTAATCTATAATAGATATATCACGTTATCCGCTCAATATCGTAATGATGTAAAATTTAATAAATTTTATTTGATCTTATCGATCACCTTTTGTTTTCAATACGATTACAGAAAATGCGGGTAATCTCAAGGAGATTTATCTCGTTGTCTGTAATAACGTTATGGGCGTTTTTTTAATATGAATTAGACATAAACATGTCGCCTCCAAGGTTATTTAAAAAATCAGAGCAGAAAATGCGTGTAATCTATAATAGATATATCACGTTATCCGCTCAATATCGTAATGATGTAAAATTTAATAAATTTTATTTGATCTTATCGATCACCTTTTGTTTTCAATACGATTATAGCTGAATAAATGCTGAAATCTCAGCAGCCATAACTGACATAGCACGAGCACGTGACAAAAAAAAATCCAAAACTTTTAGCAACAGCTGGGGTACGGTATTACCACCATAAATCGAGAGATGGACGTCCTCCCTGAAAAGGAAGAAAACAAAATGAAGGCCTTCCGTCACGTAAGTGATGGATGCTGCCTATTATCAGACCTCCACTTTATGTTCACCAAAGATAGGGTAAAACTGATTTTACCTAATTTGGATACAAACTTTAAACATGTTATACAAGACTCCGAAAGAGACGAAACTTTATTCGGAAGTTCGTTGCCGGAAAAAATAAAGGCAAGTAAAGCCATTGAAAAGTAGGGATCCCTAATTAAAAAAGGCCCAGCCAAAACAGTCTCCTCTCAAATATCAACGGTCAACCGGTCGTCTCAGCAGGGAAACTGGACAGGACCTCCTCGTTACCCGTCGTTCAGGGGGGGGCGGGAAGGTCAGAGGAAACCGATAGCAGCTCAAACACAGCGGCGACCTCAATCGAACTCTGCGTTCAACGCCAAGTTCCAGCCGCAGACTTAGTCCAGGACGCGTGCTCCAACCCAACATTAATCAAGGTACATGCAGGTCGAAGTAATTTATTTTATGATTGTTGGACAAAAGTAACTAAAAATGAAGTTATATTGAAGTGGATAAATTATGGATTTAGAATACCATTTGATACTCAAATTTGTCAGTATTCTATTCCTAAAAATAATTTGTCATCATGTGAAAAAAGAGACATGAAAATAGCTATAAATAAATTATTAGACTTAGGGGCTATAAAGCCTTGTTCTCCTTCAAATGATCAATTTATTTCAAATATATTTTTAGCTCCGAAACCTAACGGAGAAAAAAGGTTTATACTAAATTTAAAATCTTTAAACCAGTTCGTAACAAAAGTACATTTTAAAATGGAATCTTATAAAACAGCCTCGAAATTAATTCCTCGTAATGGATACTTAGCCAACATAGATATGAAAGAATCATATCTACTTATGCCGTTTTTTGTTAGTGACAGAAAGTACCTACGATTCGAATTCCAAGAAAATGATTCGTCTGAGCCGATCACTTACGAGTTCACAGCAATGCCGTATGGATTATCGGTAGCTCCGTGGGTATTTACAAAAAATATGCGTGAAGTAATGAGTCATTTGAGAAAACAAGGTTTTAAGTCTACTACCTATTAAGACGATCTTCTTATTGGAGATACATATGAAGAATGCATGATTAATGTAAGAGAAACTTTGAAGTTATTACATTGTCTAGGTTTTATTGTAAATTTCGATAAAAGTCACATTGTACCAAAAAAGTCAATCAAATTCTTAGGTTTTATGTTCAACACAGAACAGATGTCTATTACGTTACCTGGCGATGAGCGGCATAACATTGCACAGTTAATAAATAGGTACATTAATCTTAAAACTTGTTCATTACGAAATTTCGCTAAACTTATAGGTGTATTGATCGCAGCCTGTCCAACCACAAAATATAGATTCTTATATACAAAAATATTAGAGAGACAAAAGTTTTTAGCCTTAAATAAGTTCGGAGGAAACTATGAGGTGAAAATGAATCTTAATAAGATATTACTAAAAGATTTATGGTAGTGGAAAAATAATATTAATATTATTTCTTGTCCAATCATTACTCAAAATTATAAGTCAGAAATTTACACCGACGCATCTAGGACAGGCTGGGGAGCAGTATGCAAAAATAATAAATATAGTGGTTCATGGACGAACAGTGAAAAAGAAAATCACATGAACTTTTTAGGATTACTCGCGGTTTTATTAGGTCTCAAAAGTATAGCTAGTGAAGGAAAAGATTGCGCAATATTATTACGTATTGACACAATACTACCGCCATTAGCTACATTAATAGGATGGGAGGTATTCAGTTCCCACATTTGAATATTTTAAGTAGAGAAATTTGGCAATGGTGTGAAAAACGCAATTTATGGATATTTGCTTCTTATGTTAACACCAAAGAAAATCGAGCAGATTTCGAGTCCAGAAATGGGCCCTCTCGGATAGCGCTTTCCAACTTATTGTAAATAGTTTCGGGCCCATTAAGATCGACTTGTTCTCAAGTCGAGCCAATGCCAAATGTTAATTATTTGTCACCTGGAAGCCTGAACCTGATGCAGTCGCAGTTGATGCATTTACAATAAACTGGGCTGACTTGGATTTTTATGCATTTCCTCCCTTTTCTCTTGTATTAAAATGTATACGAAAAATCATTGATGATAAAGCCGAAGGGGTACTTGTATTCCCCTTCTGGCCTTCCCAGCCATGGAGTCAGCACCCACTGCACTCCAGCCTTACCCTGGGTGTCGCGAGGCTCTCCGGGCGTCGTTCAGCCGGTGCAGCTGCCCACCAGAGGCTCTCACGTTGATGCTCGCCTCGCTCGCAGACACTACTGTTCGCCAGTACAACGTCTCATTGAAGTTATGGTTTCAAGAAGTGTGGTTATGAATTAATAGTTTCGAAAAATCCATTCCATTATTTCTTTGATTCTTAAACGAGCAATTTAATAAGGGATGTTCTTACGGTTCATTAAATACACATCGATCTGCATTATCTCTTTGATTAGGAGAACAGATAAGTGATAACAGTTGAGTTAAACGCCTCTAAATATTCATTTACTTGGGATCCAAATTTAGTACTAAATCAACTGTCTTCTTGGTATCCAAATATTAATTTATCATTAGAAAATATTACAAAAAAACTCGTTACATTATTAGCTTTATGTACCGGTCAAAGAGTACAGACATTGTCTTTACTTAAATTAGAAAATATTGTTTTTCAATCTGATAAAGTAAATATTATTATAACAGATATAATCAAGACTTCCGCTCCAAATCGTGAACAGCCCTTATTATCTCTCCCAAACTTTCAAAGCAATATCAACATATGCCCAGTATCAACTTTAAAAGAATATATTTTTATTACAAAAAATATCTGAGGTTCAAACTCCGGGAATCTCTTCGTAACATTCAAAGCTCCCCACAGAACTGCATCAAGTCAGACGCTAAGTCGATGGATTAAGCAAACGCTCGCCACGAGCGGCATTGACATGAGCGTTTTAGTGCGCACAGCACATGACACGCGTCGACCTCAGCCGCGCGCGCGGCCGGTATCAGTGTCGATGTCATTCGAAAAACGGCCGGGTGGACACAAAACTCACAGGCGTTCGCAAAGTTTTACCATCGGCCTTTAGATGATCAACAAAATAACTTTGCTTTGTCGATACTTAATCGAGATATGAACAATACTTAACCTAATATTAAAAATAGTTATTGAATATTACGTATTTTGATATTAAGTAAATTACTACATTAAAAATGATGTGTCTATAAATAGACTATCACTAAGTTTCATTAATTTAAGCTGATTATAATTTCTAGCGACTCAAATAAAGTAAGATTATTTGAAGCTCATTATGTAATAATACTAATTATTAAGTACTATAATAATAAAATATGTAATTACATATTTATATCTTTACTTATTTCAATTCCAAGTATATACCTAAACAAAACTTTCTATCTCTGAAAATCTACCTGTTATATAATATCTGAAGAATGAAGCGACGAAATATAATAGATGATTAAACGAACTTCTAAGTGAAGTTCTATCGCTATTATATGAGTCGCTTCATTCGAAGATATGACGTACCCACCCACCCCAGAACCCATTTAAAAGTTTCGTTTAGGGTCTCTAAAGAATGAGGGCTTGGCGCGAACCGGTGGATCATGCCACGCGGCGCCCCACCACAGTGTTTTTTTTATGATACTTTAAATTATGCGAAGTTACCTAGTACCTAAAAAGGACTACCTGTTATATAATATCTTCGAATGAAGCGACTCATATAATAGCGATAGAACTTCACTTAGAAGTTCGTTTAATCATCTATTATCCACTAATATCCATATATTCGTTTTTGGCACATGATTGTAAAGGTTCCGTTGCATTCCTGGCCGCAACCTGTGTCAAATTTTAGGATCGTGGAAATTATTTACAACTGAAACAAAAATACCAAATTTAAAGTTGCATCAGTAATTTACGTGTTCAAATGAAAAAACAAAATGACGGTATTGCCATAAATCTCAACAGTTTTACAAAATGGCCCTAAGTACTTACTGTATTGTAAGTACTCAATCTATCAATAAAATGTGTTCCAAACCTTTAGAGATTTGTATTTTGTTCTTAGAATTTATTAAAAAATAACACAAAAACTAAAAAATATATTATTACTTCGTGCATACGACTTTTTAAACAAAAAGTTATAAACGGTTAATCAAAGATCAACATAATTTACGGAAGTGACATTTCACTACTTCTACTACTACTACTTATCTATCAAAAATATACAATATTTTATGAATTCAGTTTGTTTTTCTAGTTTTTTTTTTGAAATCATATTTTACGTCCAGACATAAATGAAAAATATAGGAATGTCAGTGAAAATATGACTTAAATATGGCGTCATCAGTCACCTGTGTGGTCTTTGTCGATTCAAGTAGTTTTTCTTAATGTACCTACTCGAAAAGTAGCAAACAATTTTATTAATAGTTATTAACAGTGTTATTTAACATCAAAATTGTAGGGAACAACAAGCTTTGTTTTACAAAGCCTTTCTCTCTTTTAAATGTTCAGTAATTCTAAAGAGTATGGAAAAAAACAGGAATATTGAATTGTTGTTTTCCTCAACATTCTTGAGAAATAGATACTTTAACGAGAAAATCCCTCTCATTACCCAATTAAGAATCAAAACAATCTCGTACCTCTTAAATATTTCTTTTTACAATTCGAGGTATCTTTATTTTGTTTTTTCCAATTTTGTCAACAGCTATAAGACTGATTTTACGTCGTTTGTTTTTCCGAAAATTTAATCAAGAGGTCCTTTATTTTAAATTTTAAAGATCAATCTAGTAGTAAATAATTTAATAATTATAATTTTATATTAGTAATTAATTTTTTTTTATTTATTTATTTATTAACAGATGCACAAAACAGGTAACAATTATAATAAATATATGTAAAGTAAGTAATAATAGTTGCATTTCTGAATTATAACCCAATACATGCGCATTCAGCAAGCATTATGAACATAATGAAAAATATGAAAAGAACTTAAGACGGCTTTTGTTAAAAAAAAAAGTTTAAAGGCTTGGGCTGAACAGAATCATTAAAATTAAAAAATGTATATATAAATCAAAATAAAATAAGAAGACAGAAATAAAATAAAATCCCCACTATATGGCCCCAAATAAAGCATAGCTTGTGTTAGGCTGCAAACTGGACGGCAGCGACTGCGCGGCGGGGGCAGCTATTTTCGCGACACGATAGAAAGTATTGAGTTTGTATGAAACCGCGACAAAACGCTCGAGCGCCCGCTGGCGTCGAGAACGGCGCGTCGCTGCCTGCGCCGCTCAAGCGCCGCTGTCGCTGCTGTCCAGTTTGCAACCTTATGGGATCCATGTAGCGAACTAGGGAGGGAACCTAGAATATAAATACATAAATAGATAAACACCAAGGCACGGAACATTTGTTTTTCTTGATTAGTGCGGGAATCTGAGGCAGACAGGTTTACCCCATCGCCGAAGTGGTCGTCAAATTTTAAGGTCTTTTTTTTTTTACTACAGACTAAGCCCGCGTTTGACCTCAACCTCACCTGATGTTAAGTGAAGGTGAGGTCAAAGATGAAAGCACACGGAACATTGCCGGAATACACCGACGCCGGAGCGGCGATATTTGGCGGCAGATTTCATATGAAGGGTGGTTGCTAGCCAGGTTGACCCTGACAGTATGCGTATTTACAAAGGCTTATACCATTAGAGTGAAAGTGCAAACTGAACTGGCTTAGCTTTTGTATGACAAAAACTTGCCAAAACCCTAATCTATTCTAGTACAGAAATTAACCGAAGTCGCATAGACTTTGTAAGATAACTTTAAATTAACATTGCAGCAACAAATGCTATTCCATTTGATATCGACATTTACCAATCGTTAGCTTCAATAATAGGTTGATACTTAAATAGTAATTGTTCTGATTTTCAAAGATAGAAATAAAATGTGCATGCATTATGACCATCGTTATGTCGATGACTTAACGTTTGACTTTTGACCATGTCGGGATTGTCCGGGGTTGACTATAAGAGCTGAGTGCGCTGCACCGCGCGCTTCGCTCGCTCGGCTCGCGCACGTGTATAACTATATGCAACAACCTAACATGCTGTGCTCGGCGTCGCACCTAACCGTGCCACCTCTGCCTTGCGGTGCGGGAGCCCTTCTGGTAGCTTAATGTCTTTCATCGCAATGTATATCAAACAAAGATATACTTTTCATCTTGGCAAAAGGTTATCTATTTGAGTGAATATATGTATAATACAGTACTAGGTTTTGTCCTTGCATTTCTTTGAAAATATCAAGACAAAAAGCTAATCCGTTTGAGACAATTTTTTTACTGAGGTAGATTAAGTATTGTCTAGTTATATGCATAAACAAAAGCTGTTCTATTAGAGTCTGACTCGTGACTCAAATAGTTATAGCCTTTGTAAATACGCCGACGGGATCCCACCACATCGCGGGGCTCTTTACGACACGCTCATCCAGCCTTTTAGGGCTATTCTAAGCCTACCACTTGGACTTCTTTTACTATTAGGTATACAGTAGTCCACAATAGTAATAAAGCCTACAATGATACCAAACTTTATTATTTTCCATTTTACTGTAAATAGAGATAGCAATGAGATTTCTGAAAATCGTACAAATAAAATAAATTCTTTGTTTTTAATTTATAAATAAACAAACATTTTATATATTTAACATTTTATGTGTATACACTAAAAATATTGATAAATATATGATGTTTTGTTGCTTATTTTCAACCGACTTCCAAAAAAGGAGGAGGTTCTCAATTCGTCTGTATGTTTTTTTTTGTGTCTTTGTTACACGATATTTCGGACAATTATGATTCGATTTTTAAAATTCTTGTTTCATATGATAGAAGATACTTCATAATTGGTTTCATATAAATTTCATCGAAATCGGTTAAGTACTTCATAGAAAATTTCTAATTTTTGAAAGAATATGTATGATTTTGGAGAATGTTTACGTTAATGACATTCTAACTCGCCCAAAGTTTTGACGTGAAGTCGGTTTTTTTAATGCTCTGCATTTGTTGATCAGTGTAGATTCAATTTCAACCGAATGTCTAAGTAAGTAACTTTGATCAAGTTGTGTCATTTGGTAGATTATACTTCGAAGGTGGTCCCTTGTTTTGGTAACGACTGAAACTATGCGTGATGTCGGTTTTTAATGTTCTGCATCCGTTGATTATAACAGAAAAATAGATTACTACAATAACAGAAAAATAGCAGTTCATTAAAAGTCTAGAAATATGTTTTAATTTAATTAGCGTATCATAGACGAATAAAATAATAAAGACGGTAATCCCGTTCGCTGTGCGCGCCATCTTGTCTAGTTCAGATGTCGTGTTGGCTCATACCCGTATTCTGTTTTTAATCCTGTAGACTAATTTGACAAATGCAAAATATCCAATAGAAAAAAATCTTTGCGAGAGCTTTTCCGCTGGCTTTTTCCACTCGGCGCACTTTTAATTCGTTTTACAGCCGAGGTCGTATTCTGTACATTCTGTCTGACGGTTACAGTGTTACATGGTACCTACATTGATTTTTTTTGTTTTTCATTTTGATCACATCAATAATCAATGAATGCAGAGTTTTGCAAAACCGACTTCACTATGTGAGCGATGACGCTTATTAAACACGATAGAAATAATCACAAGGCAGTTACTTAGTACCGAGTCTCTTCCGTCTGTTACTTTACAGTTACAATGCTAACTCAATTAATACCGAGCTACTATCGACCGTCAGTCCGAGATACGTCCGCGCACCTAGCCGTCCTAACCGTATCTCTCTCACTTGCCATCATCCTACTTCAAGATACAACCTATGGCGCTGCAATCGAAAGTCAGTCATTCATTGCATTTAGCGTCCTCTTTAACAGTACTACCTACATACTTCCGCTACCATAAAGTCATACAAACATCTTAATATCGCAAACTCATCGTTATCGCCAACACGGCCATCCTGCGATGACACACGTCCTCGTGTGTTAATCTGAAACAATCATACCAAAGTGGCGGCTTGGCCACTCCTGACAATGAATTCAAGCTAATTCTCAAAGAAAAAAAACAGAAGTTTGAATTCTTTACATTATAAATCTTTTAGAATACTCAACAACAAAAATACCGTTTTAGTTAACCAAGTTTCAAGCTCCATTGAGTAACAATTATCTCCAAAACAAACATTGAAATCCATTAATTTTATTATGAACAACAAGGTATATCGTTCGTGGTTAACAGTAATTACATCATTTCCCCACGGGAAACCTGAGTCAACCAATGGCTCCTTCAACACACTACCCAGAATCATTCTGGCGTAGTCACAAAACCAACGAACGAGAACCTGTATCCACAATACATTAAATCTCTTCCAAAACCAGAAATTACATCTTTCTTTACAACTGCAATGGATACTTGTACTTTTGGCAACTTCAAAACTTTAACCGCTACAGATTTTTTTTTTAATTTTATTTCAATTTAATATTTCCATCAAAATTATAAATCCACGATTTAATAATTTACGTAAAGCTACCACTGGTTCGGAAGATCCATCTACTGAGAAGAACCAGCAAGAAACTCAGTAGGAATCGGCTAACGTCAACGCATTGTACGAACCACAATACTTTCGATAAGAAAACCGCACATTAAACAATGAAATTTACTTTGAATGTAACATCAAACAATTTGACAGCGGTCGAACGATAAACAAAGCAAGCATAAGCTGCTAGAATAATCCAATTAATTAGCAAACAATTCGACAGTAAAATCCAGCTCTTTTGTCAATCGCAACAAGTTCAACGCATTTTCAATTTTCAATCTTTTCAATCTCGACGTCATTACCTATCTCCGTGATTCATTAAACACACACTATCGTAATATTGGCAGTAATAGCCTGTCGCTTAGTACCGACGGCTGGTTGCCACTCAACCCTAAAATTGAATTGAATCGTAATATTACGTTTCAATTGCCAAAATAATAACAAGTTTACTGTCACTAAAACATAAGAAAACGTGTCTCCTAAGAATCGCAGCAAAATAATCTAAGATTGGCAAGATACAAAGCGATTTCTACCGAGTCACGGATACACGATAATCAGAAAGAAAATCTACAACTTCAACGTTAAATTTACTTTCATCATCATTAAGTACTTAAAACGCAATATCAAAACTTTTGAATATTATCTTTCGCCTTAAATTGAACTTCATCAACTGAAGTTACGAAAAACCATTTGATACGTCTCGACAAACCGTACGTTATTTCAAAACAATTTTACCTTGTCACATCTGTGCAAGCTATACAAAACCAACAAAAATGATGAACTATCTTAGGCACGTGAATTTACTCTAATCACTGACTCTCTCCCTCTAAAACTGTTTCCATAATTAATCACTTCTTTAGACTTAGACAGGGATTAATTATAGTTCTCTCCATAATCACACAACCACAGATCCTTCCGTCATATAGCTCCTTTAGACTTAGGCAGCATCCGATAAGTTTCAGTTATACACCTTTATTCTTAGGAAATATACTGCCTTATTTCAACAGATCTATGATTGTATGATAATCACACAACCACAGATCCTTCCGTCAGATAGCTCCTTTAGACTTAGGCAGCATCCGATAAGTTTCAGTTATACACCTTTATTCTTAGGAAATATACTGCCTTATTTCAACAGATCTATGATTGTATGTCGGAGGTTACCAAAACTCACTCTAATCACAAACGAAAGTTAAGCGTGGGCAGATCCGAGCAGACTATTCGCAAAAATAAATCGAAACACTAATTATTATTAGGATTTAGGCTTATCCGAGAAAACTATTCGTAAAAATAAATCGAAACACTAATTAATATTTAGGCCTATCCCACTTCTGATGTGAGCGATGACGCTTATTAAACACGATAGAAATAATCACAAGGCAGTTACTTATTAGTACCGAGTCTGTTCCGTCAGTTACTTTACAGTTACAATGCCAACTCAATTAATACCGAGCTACTATCGACCGTCAGTCCGAGATACGTCCGCGCACCTAGCCGTCCTAACCGTATCTCTCTCACTTGCCATCATCCTACTTCAAGATACAACCTATGGCGCTGCAATCGAAAGTCAGTCATTCATTGCATTTAGCGTCCTCTTTAACAGTACTATAGATATTCTATTTCACGAAGTCCGTTCGGCTTTGGTTGTAGTAGTGACGTATCCCGACAAGCGCGCTTGTGTGTGTAAATGTAGGTAACGTTAGCAAAGAAATCATAATAATATAATATTTCAAGTCGAGATTTAATAATCGAAATAAAATTTTGGTTTTAAAAGTATATACTTTTTGTAATAAATTAGATTAGGTTGCAATATATACAAAAATATTAAGAAGATGTAGGCATTTAATGAATCATTGGTGTTACAGAATGGAATCGAAATAAGTAGTACTATTCAGTATTTTCAATCACTATCAGATAAATTTTCGATTTCCGATTCCGTTTTGCTGTCGTCAGAATCATCTTGTACATTGATTATAAATTCAAAATCGAGATCAAAATATTGAGATAAAACAAAATGTAATCAAAATAATTAAGAAACATAAACATCTTATAACACAAAAAAATATTCATTTTATAAATACTTCTATTGCTATATTAAATATCTTTGCATAATTTTTTTTTCGAAAACGTATAAATAAATATTGCCTCACTATGGACAACTCTTCTTCGTTTTGTTGCCATGCTGACCTTACTCCTTGAAACAATTTGGCGCAAACTAAATACACTACTGATCCGGACCGTGTCCCGATCGACACTGAGCGCTCTCGAGGTTACGCACACAAAAACAATGTGCATGTGCACGCTTGACAACATTCATAGCCAAACGGCCTTCGTGACATAGAACATCTATACCTACATACTTCCGCTACCATAAAGTCATACAAACATCTTAATATCGCAAACTCATCGTTATCGCCAACAACTAGCATTTTTGAATCTATGTCAAAACTTTGGTTGAAATATAAGGTCATTACGTAAATATTTTCCGTTTTCATGATCATTTTTTCAAAAATTTTGTTTTTTTCAAATCTTACTTAATCGATTGCGATTAAATTGATATGGGACGCCCTCTAAAGTATTCTACATCATAAAGAAGAATATTCGAAATCAATTCATAATTGTAAAAAAGAATTTATTGAAAACTCCTCCTTTTGTAAGTCGGTTGAATAATAATCTTTTCAACACACTTGCTCGTAAAGTGAGCCTTATTCTATTGAATTTAGAACTATAAACTGGGCTATAAGTCACGCGTGCATAATATATTATACCCTAGTGCATAATATAATGAATCCAACAAAGTTGAATTGTACCTTTGTGCAAATTACATGCGAGTAAACAGAGCATATTTTATTGATCCGGGTTATACATTTAATATTTTCAGAAACAACAAAGAGGTTTTATACCACTTCAAATCCATATACATTTTTAAATGTTTGCGCCTTATATTAGTAAAACAAATATTTATATCAAACAAATTGTTCACAATTTACAATAATTTGTTATATAATATTAAAATATTTGCATTTACCACTCCAAATTTAACATTTTCAAGTAAAATAGGCTGTATATGCTATACAGTCATTGACACATTTGGCAGAAAAAAAACCTACGCGCATGCGCGAGGTTCGGCGCCATTTTTCAATCACAATTCACAGCTTTGTTATCAAGTGTGTTTGTTATTTTATGACCACGTATGTCTGTCTTTTACTCACAAGTGTGTTGAAAAACGTCGTATGTAACTCGTAAGCGTTGCTAATTACAGTCGAGGCTGTGATTTGAGCCCGAGCCGCAGGCGAGGGCTTAATAATGAGCCGAATAATAACTTCGCTCACTTGTTACATAATATACTATTACTAAAGTATTTTTTATTTGATTAATTCTATATTATATAATGAAGTGTTAACCTAAACACAGACGTAAGAACCTAGAAATCAGTAAATGTGCTTTTTTTCTCACTACGTATCGAAAACTCATCAAAAAACTCGGATACTATTAAACCTGGCAACTCTGGAAATGTAAGTTTAGTTAGACCACGAGTTCAAAAAACTGATTTTGGGTATATCTGACGCACAACGGGAGCGGGGTGACGACAGTGCGCATTCCCATTGGACTTTTTGTGATGTAAGTATCTTCCTGGAACCAGAACCTTCTACTAAAATCATATTAGGTGGAAACAAGGCGAATGAACTTTTACAAGCATGTTACGTCATCTCAATTCTGTCCAATCAAGAGCATTTTGTGTCACGTGATAAACGTGAAATGGCTAGCTCTGTAATAAACTAATAGGTACCTACCGTTTGTAACTGGCTCTTTCTATGGGCACTTTTCATTTTCAATACTAGAGTTTTCACGTAGACACGAACAAACTCTTGACTTTTATTGTGTTAATACTTTTCGACGTACATTAATATTTTTCTTTTATTCATCTAACAGTTGATGTACACACAAGTTAGAATTCAATTGAAAAAGCCACGTTGAACAAAATGTAAGAAGGTGACTAGAAAGGTACGGCTTATTTCTAAAGACATTTATTCCAGCAGACCTACTTAGTTATAGTCAGTATATTTAAGTTGATAGCAAGTTTTTTTTATAAATATTAACGTTTGTGTTCGATGGCACCTGAGGGGAAGTGATCATAAACAGTGGTACACACTTCGCAACTTATTCGGTTGCTATAAGCTTCAAATTCCAATGAAAATGTATACTTACATATTATTAGTATGACTGTACACGTCCATCTGAAAGAAAGTTATTCACTCGACGCTTGAAAGTAGGTACCTGGACTATAGAGTTTAAGACAAAATGGAGTCAGGCAGATTATTCCACACCTTGGCGATCCGATAAGTTTTATTTAGTACAATGGTAATGCGCCCCTCTGAGCGCATACGGACAGTGGTCGCCGGCGGCTCAACACCGCCCTCTCGCGTGTAAACATGATCACCACAGGCAGTGCCCCCCTGGAAACCTATACCTATAAAAACCCATAAATAAAATGAACTCACAACTCCATCAAGCTTAAAATTAAGCCCGTTTAATTATGCGACGACCACTTTAGCGATGGGGTAAACCTGTCTGCCTCAGACGCCAGTGGTTGCGGGTTCGATCCCGTAAAAAACAAGAAAAGAAAATGTTCCGTGTCTGGGTGTTTATCTATTTATGTATTTATATTCTAGGTTCCCCCCTAGTTCGCTACATGGTATCCCGTAACACAAGCTATGCTTACTTTGGGGCCATGTAGTTGGTGTGATCGTCTGGGGATTTTATTTTATTTATTTATTTACGTGATGTACATACTGGAGCTAGGCAATGGATAAACGTAGATTATGACTTTGTTCTTAACATACAAATCATGATACGCCTGATATAAAGTTTTCACTATTCATCATAATAAAAAAATACGCAATTTATCTAATTTTGTCACGTATAACATTAATTATGTGTTACTAAGCAACGTTTCGTCCGGTCGGTACGGATGACCATTGCTGATCATTAATATCTCACGCACAACGACTTCCGTCCTTCGGAGGGCATGTAAGGCAGTCGGGCCCGGATCCTGTTTACTTGTATACAACAGTCATTAGGATATGTCAAAAGAAACGTTGATCTGAAAATTCTGATATTCGCGATAGACCGTTAAACTCGCTCACATTTAATGCTTTATGGCGCTCCGTCGCTGAATACCGTATTCTCAAAAGAGCACATTCGTAAAACACCACATTCTGAAAATACCATATTCTTATAAGACCACATTCGAAAAATACAACATTCTCTAAACATTATATTTTCAAAAAAGGTGAAAAAGTATCTTGTATGCTGGACTGGGAGCGAAAGAAAAACAGAATGTGCCAGCTGCTTCTCTTCCCGGGCATTCTGTAAAAGTCAGTAAAGAGACCGAGGTGTTATGGGAGGCTTTTTTGTGGGCGATAGGCTGACCCCCTGTCACTGCAATAGTCTCTCTCCACTATTATAATGCTTCCAAATTTTTCAAACGTGACATCAGATGGTTTTATTACCCCTGGTTTTCTGCCTACCCCATACGGGATACAGGCGTGAAGTTATGTATGTATGTATGTGAAAAAGTACACTGGGCTACTCCTCTAAAAGTTTGCGGCTTTATGCACCAGTACACATAAGAAATCCTCATATGAAACCTCTTCGACTCATACTGGCTACATCATACACATACTGTTCTTTAAAAAGTTTAAAAGTAAAGATTCGTTGATTAATGTTTTTCATTTCATCTATACGTTCTGGTATCTTTCCAGATTTCATTTCACGAATGACGAATTATACGCGATAAAATACGGTTACATAATCATTCAATTTAAGTTACACCTGGTTGTATTGGGGTGTTACTCGCTACCTTTGTCTGATGCAGATAGGGCTGCCCAAGAACTAAAGGTAAGGGTTGTCAACAGTGACGAGATTAACTTCACTTGCAGTTTCTTTGTATAAGTAAATCCACACTTTATTTGTATGATAGTAATTTTCAACCGACTTTCAAAAAAGGAGGAGGTTCTCAATTCATCCGTATGTGTTTTTTTGTCTTTGTTAAACTATATTTCGGACAATTACGAATCGATTTTGAAAATTCTTGTTTCGTATGATAGAAGATACTTCATAATTGGTCCTATATAAATTTCATCGAAATCGTTTGAGCACTTAATTGAATTTTTTTTTTCTTTTTAAATATGTATGATTTCGGAGAATGTTTACGTTGATGATATTATACCTCAGCTAAAGTTGCCGTGATGTCGGTTTTTTTAATGCTCAGCAGCAGCAGCATTCGTTGATTATTTTGTTTTATGTAAAAGCAACTGTTCAATACTGGCCTCAAATAGATTGTGTGGTAGAAATCGTCTCATCATGACAACTCTTTGTAATGAGCTCATGGCAGGGCTTCGATCCCTCCCCTGGATGACAAGAAGATTAATCTTCTTAAGCCTTCGAATCTTCGAAAGCCTTAAGGCCGTCCAAATAAAAACGACCAAATATGTCCACTAGTGGTTTTATCCCATATTTAAGTTTTCCTTAGGAATAATTATGAAGGCACTACCTACACATTATTTGTCCCTGATATTCTAGCTCAATAACCACGTGTAAGTCCGGTTGTTATGAAAGGGCTGTAATGGGCAGTTCAATTACAGGAAGCCTGCGATTCCAATTAAAGCGTAAAGCCAATATCGCTTCACTGATCACTTATAATATGATCGTTCTACTAATACATGTCCAATATCATAATGGATTCAGAGTACTGTAAGGTCTACCGCAATTTCGAAGCGCATCCACTCTGTTCGCTGACGCAAGGGTCGATAACTTTTATGCCATCTTAAGGCGGAACATCGAAATGTTTTTTCTTGAAATCTTCGCACTTTAACACGCCGACATAAGGTCACCATCATCGACACCGCTCAGACACTGAAATCGTTTCAAAAATCGATAAAAAAATAATGTTAAATGCTATGAAAATTTTGAGCAACCAAAGTCCGAACAATAAAGTGAAGATTGTATTTATGTAATTTCTAAGTATATGGATTTCATAACTATCTGGTAATTTAAGAAAAAGTAATTTTTTAGACGTGTTTTCGAAAAATAAAACTATCGAGTCAAAATTATTCAATCATGTTTTTGAGCAGGCAAAGTATAGATAAAAATATGAATTTACACATATCAAAAGTTTGCGATGAAATTCAATGCATTTTTTCAATATGTCGCCTTAAGGAAGAGAATCGCGTCTCTTAAAGTGGACAGTCCTAACAACGATCTGCAAATATTGTACGCAAAGGTGGACAGTACAATATAAAGTTTCTGGAATGCTGTTCATTTAAATAGGAATGTATAATTGTAAAATATTTTAGATTTCAGTAAAAAGCTGTATCCTTTTATTATTAACTTAGTTTATAAGTAATGTATTACTAATGTATTACTAGCATAATATGGATCTATGGTCTGAAATAAACGATTATTATTATATAATTATTAATAATAATTTAATATACAATGTGTCCCCGCGTGTAGTAATAGAATTTTAGGAGCATTAACCATACATATTTTCATCGACGAAAATACCCCATAATTAGTATTAAAGGTTTGTTTGTTTGTTCATTTGAACCCGCCTTTCTCAGAAAATATAAAATGAATTTGAATAGATATTTTTGCGTCTGATAATAATATAATAATAAAAAGATACATTTTAATTTAATATTAGCACAAAGACGGCCTTATCGCTGTAGCTTTCTACCAGGCAACCGAGTCTTGACAGGATAAGGTAGTGGAAATGAGGATGGGCGTTGGGATACAGGCTATATGTATAATAGACTACATAATAATAATTATCTACATAATAATAATACATACATACACATATACAATCAAAATAGTGGACCAACGGAAAACTGGAGATAGAAGGGGTTGTCTGGAATCCGAAACACCAATTTTTTTTTCCTAGGCTAAGTAGTTTTTGAGATGTACCGATTTTAAATATTTTGTAAATTTTCACCTACTGCGTAAACAACATGTGTCCTATTTTTTTTCATGCTTGTTTTTCAACTTTTTATTTCTTAAGATATTAAAGAGAGATCATTTTTTTTATCCAATGTATTAATAAAGAATATTTATCTGTAAACAAAAATCAGCAAAAACGTTTCTTTTATTCAAGAAATTCAAACTTAATATTTAAACTAAGCTGGTGTAAAAAAATGTATGACAATCTAATGGATGTATAAGAGTCTACAAAAATATTTAAAATGTATATTTATCATTACTTAGATATGGATCAGAGACCTAATTTTCGAGGTAAAATAAAATGAAATAAGTAAAGTAATCGAACTTTTCACATTTATTAAGCCTTATTTTATTACATTAAATGTTCGAAGTATCGACCTCTTGCTCGTACACATAACCAGCAATCTCCTTGACAATTTTTTTTTCAGTCTTCTAGGAACCACTCCGTTATTTTTCACCAATTTAGCTATATGATTAAATTTTTCATGTAACGCTCTCTCATTGTCATTTACTGTTTCATACACAGCTTCTTTAAAATAGCCCCACAGAAAATAATCATTTGATTTAAATCCGGCGAGCGAGGTGGCCATGTAATAATAATAATAATAAAATCATTTATTCGACGCAAAATAGACAAACAAATAAAGTTAACAACATTTAGAAAAACAAACTAAATTAAACAAGAACATAAAAAAGACAAAAGGTGAACAAAAACACTAATTTTGACGCCAAAAAGGCTTGAACTCAGCGTTATGCCGCAATTTGTAAATTACAAATTTCAGCGCTGATTTTCAGTTCAAGCCTTTGGAGTTGACGGACGCTTTGCGCATGCAATAAATAAACGTTAAATAATTATTAATAAACGTTAAATAATTAGTAATTGTATCACCGCATCCTATCCATCGGTTCGGGTACGACTCTTTTAAATGATTTCTTATTTTTCAAGAATAGTGAGAGGGTGCAACATCATGCTGTAGCCACAGCCTATTGCGAACTTTTTCTGGTATATCGATTAAGAAATTACCAAGCTCTACTCTTCCAAAATTTAAATAATGAGCTCCATTCAGTCGTTGTGGGAGTTCAAATGGACCGATGATTCGTCAGTTTAGTATCCCAGCCCATAAATAAACTCTAAAGTGGTGCTGAAGCCTATCTTCCCTTACTGCACGGGGGTTTTTGATGGCCCATTCTCTTAAAACATGATTCATCACTCCACAAAATTGAATCAAAAAACCGTGGATCTTGTCTGCACCACAGTAACATCTCCCTACAGAAATCTAAGTGACGTTGATAATCCGCTGGCAGCAATGCTTGTACCCGTTGGACATGATACGGGTGCATGCGGTTTCTTTTCAAGATTCTATGTACCGTACTTGTAGCGATACCTGTGCGTCTAGAAACACTCCGAATGCTACTAGAAGGATTTTGTCTAACTTCCATCATTACCAGATCTTCATCCACCTGTCTAGGTCTCCCTTCACGTCTGGTAACGCCAAGGATTCGACCCTCCAAATACGTGTTACTGACGCGGGGAAAAACTCGATGATCGGGATAACGTCCGCATACGATACCCACGTGCGGCCTACCGAGCATTACTGTCACATGAACCGTAAATAAAATACATTTATGCATATTCAGGAACAGTAAAAACAGCGGGCATTTTCAGAAATTGAATACTCGAATACTACTATTATTTATTATGTGTGATGACTGAACACTATGACCAATTAAGAAAAGTATTTTTTTTTATTTACTTGAATTAATCGAACTGTTGTTTTTTAAGTGCCTGGTTCAAAATAAAGTTTTCCGTTTTCGATCCAGCCAGCATCTTTTCATAGATCTTAAAATAAGAAATATAATCATTAAAGATATATAAGACTAAGTGGGTTTTGGTATAATTTTATACCCACTTAAAAAATATGTAAAATATGTTTCTTTTTTTGTATACTTTATACCTTTTTGAAATCAATATAAATTGTAACTGTTTTTTTTAAACCAGCATCCTTTCAAAAAGAGTTTATAAATTTTAGGATTAAGAATGATTGGTAATCTGTGTAAAAAAATGTTATTTTCACAGATTACCAATAATTCTTCACTAACTACAAATTAATTAGAGAGATTAATCTTTTCTTAACTATCTGCAAAAATAAAAAGTTAAAAAAGTGCATGAAAAAAAAGTTGTGATACATTTTTGCACGCAGTAGTAGAAAATCGTATAAATATAAAAAATTGGTATATCTCAAAAACTACTTAGCCTAGGAAGAAAAAATTTGGTGTTTCGGATTCCAGACAACCCTTTGTATCTCGGGATATCGTATACGGGACACCCTGAATACGATGAAAGCGTTAAGATGAACAATGTAATTGTTTAAGCATTCGTTTAAACGTGGAAGGACTACGAGCTAGGCGGATCTCGAGCTAGCGGTTTTTTTATATATACTATGACATTGACAAACGATTTTTATCACAAGCTCACATTTACGTTCAAAAGTTGTGTTCAGGATTTCTAACAATACGATGCCAATATTTGAAATGCAAATAACTTTTAAATCCCAACTTTTAAAAATCTGAAAACTTTTGTCATGATAAACCATATATAATATTTATAAAATATACATGTTTGACATAAAATTGTGAAGTTCCAGAAAGCGATACAGAATCCTCATACACGCCTGCCATACTTCTTTGCATAAAGGTTGATTTTTATCTATATATTCCAATATTTTATCTTAATATGTTTATAAGGTACTATGAGGATAAAAACATCAAAATTCAGCGGAAAAATTGTGAATAACAGCCAAATTACAAAACATAAAAATCTTACGTTAAAATAAATACCTTAAGTCTGTTTTTCATAATTGATGCCTCATTAGCTAGAGCTTTATCAAAATAGCCTGTTAAGAGGATAAAAGTGGGATGATTTTTTTAGTGGGCTGGTGATCGTCACTTAGAAACGCCCCGCCCTAGCACCGCGCGTGCGCCTGCCGCTCCGATTGTTCTCAGCTTTTTTCGCCGCTTTTTTCCGCCGCTTGCGCCCTATATAACGAGAACGGTCTGCCGCGCGTAGGTATAACCGCGCCAACCCTCGATAAGTACGCGCGAATTTTCTGCAACGCAACCAGAACATTGTTGAAGTTGGCTGAAGGTGCGTTCATCTATTTTTTAAGGTAAGAACTTCTATGAAAATCTTGTTTTTTTTTTTATTTAAATTTAACTCCCCAGAGAATCAGAGTCACTATATGGGCCCAATTTTAGCAAATCTTGTGGTATAGGATACTATGAAGTAATCTGGGGGAAACCTAGAATATTTTATTTTCTTGCTCCAAGCGAGGATCGAACCAACGACTTCACAAATTACGCAGTAGAGTCTTACACCTTTGCGCAACGGAGTTCGTTGAAATTTGTTTCTTTTTTTCTACGAAATATACTTGTTTCTTTTACGGACTTAAATAATATAGTTCGTCCTATAATAAGCTTTAAACGAAAAAAAATATCATAGGATGGTAGTCATTCTCTGTGATACTTTGGATTGCGCCTGCAGGTTCGGAGCACAACCTTTTATCATCAGTCACAAGTTTGTCTGGGTATGTTTGAGAAAATCCCTTACACAGTCTAAGTCACTGGTTGATTTATAGTTTTTATTTTCGATGGATCTTTTTAATTGAAGATTCTTGTTACTTTTTAAAAATATTCTAATTTTGAATCATATCCACGCTATCTAATTGATGTTTTTGAATACAACAAAAGAATGCAGACATACTGTTTTTGATATATTTTATTTGATATTAAATAAAACTTGTTTTGTTATGATTAAATCTGACGTTTAATATGTAGTTTGACATACCTGTTAAAGATGAATTGTCAATCGCGGGACGGAACGTCAGAACTTGACAGACTTTGTTTCAACTCGAGATTCAGATTGGAAAATCACTTTGTCTCACCACGGCACAATTCCATAATGATAATAAGCATTTCTTCAATTCCTTTCTTTAAGTCTTGAAGCTTGATAATTCGGTGCAAAAAGTAAAATTCTATAAAAACTCGTGGTTAACAACTCAATTTCTGGCATGCTCACGTAATATGAGAGAGAGCTTTATTAAGTTTTTCACTGGGTTTCAGTATTGGATTAAGTGATTATATAACACGAGGCAATATAACTAAGTAAGAACTCGTTGATCTACCTCTGAGTGAGTATCACAATCCCTTGCGTGGTCATTTGACGACCGCGTGGTCATTTGACGACCGCGTAGAGTCGGGTAGGGTTGGTCTAGTATTGCCCTACCGCCCTTAGATAAGCGTGTCGTAGGCGACTAATCCATGTGGCCCTCGCTTGGTCGTAGAACTCTGGCTGGCGACCTCCCCATAACATCTGCAAAATATCATCCGGTAATATTTTATAGAGGCCAGGTCCTTCTTAAGCCCACGTCCTGTCATCTTTGACTTTATATTAATTTATCATCAGTTGAAATTGAGGTCAAATGCGCGTTTAGTCACCAATAAAAAAAAGAAAAGGTGCTGGGCAAAGGTCTATCGAGGAGAAGTCTAATTGGATTAAACAATATACAGGGTGACTGGTGACAAATTTTAGACACTGAAGGAGAGCACTCTTAACTCGATTATGATCATAATTATGTCAGTAAAGAAGGCATTAAAATTTTCACCAGAAATTCCTATGAATTAATAAAGAGACCTTACTACAATTTTCCCGACGCGCTGTCTCAATCAACACGCATACAGCAGTGTTCCCACCACCCGCTATGTATCAATTGCATACGCTTATGTAACCATGCTTAATTAATTCTTTAACTTTCGGTTAAGTTTACTCAGTAAATAATTAATTATTTATTTTTATTTAATTTTTCCTCTTCATATATGTTCGGAATAGATCGCAAGCCTAAGTTGAAATCTGCGGGTAGAAAAATATATTAAAAATTATTTTGTGATAATCCTACCGTAACCTAAAATTATTGAGAGCGGCCGAGCCGTCATCGTTCGTGAGTGGAAGATAGGTTGCTTTGAGAGTTTGAGTGGTACGCAAGTGTTAGTCCCTTGCAAAGTTTAAAGTTATAATCGCGCCCGCGGTTTAGTTTATACGCGAAGATTTGGTTGCGCGCATTGTTTATAATAATCGAAGAAACTATTTCGTGGCGTAATTAAGTAACGCCGAGTGCATTATATTGTATAAGTGATATCCGGTTGTGACACGTGGAGTTCAGGTGATACCTTTACAAATATTTCTCTTTCCCTTTTCAATTTTAATGAGCCTTGTAATTATTTAGTTTAGGTTGACTTTAATTTCCTCCCAAGGGGACCCCTTATCCCTATACATACAGACAGACACACCTACCACGTGGCCCGCAATGTGCACCACTCCAGGTTGGTAAGTAGTTCGTAATTACTCATAGAATTAAGCTGTAGGATTTCATGTTTAACTATTATTAAAACAATTGGGTTTGTATCGTCGGTTTACCGATTCCGATCTGTTCGATACAAAATTTGGTAGCAGAGCGTGGTTTTTTCCTCGATAGAATATCGGTTAGAGGTTAATAATAGTTATCGTCCTATAGCTTCATTCTAGATAATTCTACTGGTGCACATTGTTAGTTTGTCTTAATTGTATGAAAATAGTTTTGATAAATTTCTATACGTAAATTAGTTTGTGTCTTTCATATTCGAAATTGAAATTGTGTTTTTTCATAATAGATATTTACGTACCTATTTCTTTGTTCTTAAGTACGTACTAAATACGTTTTAAGATTAGTTTAATTAATGCGTATTAAATATAAAGAAACCTACGGTAAGGTTTATTCGGCTGATCCGATATTTAGGTTACTTTGTAATAGCGTTAAGGCTGTTTTCAGATTAGCATTTTTTTGGTTTAAAATATAATTTTGGAAATTAATATTTTTGTTAAGCGAACGAATTGGTTTATTTTCGTGTGACTTAATTTACATACGTGTACATTAATACGGTTTTGGCTTTTATTTAAGTGCCAAGTTTTATTTAGGGTTTATTCAGTGCGTTCAAATAAATTTATTTAAAGAATTTGAATATGGCTAGTAAATATACAGCTCGTATAGCCGCTGTATTGCGTTGGCTTGGTTCGGCCGTTTTAAATATTTCTCGGAAGGATCGGGATCAAGCTTTATTATCGCGTTATGATTCTTTGGAAAATAAATTATTGGATTTATATGATGCGTATCAGGCCTTACTTGAATTGAGTCTTGAACCGGAGGTTATGGAAAAGATTAGTTTGGACATTGACCAGGCCGAGGATTTAGCTGACCAGATCCGACAGGCTGTAGGTATTCTGAAGATGAGTTCTTTAGGGCAGAATCAGTTAAAGTCGGACTTAGTTACTTCACCTGAATTAATCGGCAGACTGCCTAAGTTAGATTTACCTCATTTTAGTGGTGACTTAGGTCAGTGGGTTGCATATAATAATTTATATGATAGTTTGGTTCACTCGCGGAGAGATTTAGCTCCGGCTCAGAAGCTGGCTTATTTGATGGCATCACTTACAGGTGAAGCGAAGGGACTGGTGCAGCATCTGGATCTTGTTGATAACAATTATGAGATTGCAAGGGACTTACTAATGCGTCGGTACCAGAATATTAGAAGATTAGCGGATAATCATGTGTCGGTAATTTTAGGTCTCCCTCGAAACCCCGCACCTCAGGCACTGCGGACTAGGCTTCTTAACCCGGTTTTGGTTGCAGTTAATGGATTAAAGGGATTAAATTTACCCGTCAATAGTTGGTCTTTTATATTATTGCATATTGTTTTAGCTAAACTGCCTCACGAACTGCGCAATAGGTTCGAGCAGGAGTACGGTGGAGACTCTGCCTCTCATCTTCCGTCATTTGAAAATTTAGTGTCATTTTTAGAGGATGAGTGTCGTCGTGCAGATAATATTCCGCCGCCTGGAGCATGCGACGTCGTCGGTTCTAGAGCAAGGCAGGGGGCCGCGCCGCCGCGCGCGGAGCGCCGCCGCGAGCCGCGCGTGTACCACGTCGCCGCAGTGCAGCAGCCGCGCGGGCGGTGCTCATACTGTAGGGATTTAGGCCACGGGGTAAATTCATGTTTTAAGTTTAAGGAACTACGGTGGCAGGCGCGTCGCAACATAGCTCGCCAGCGTAGGTGGTGCTATAGTTGCCTCGGCGACCATCTTGCATCTCAATGCAATTCTGCTCGACCTTGCAGGCAGTGCGGTGGTAATCATCATCTTCTGCTTTGTGGTAACCGTAACGGTGCGCCTGTGCCAGCTGATCCAAACCAGCAGGCCGTTACGCAGCAGAATCAGGATGAAGCTGACAGTCAGTGGGCTGGTGCCATGCAGGTTGGACCTCAAATTGGTAGTTCTGGTTCTCGTAGTAGTAAGAAGAGAGTATCTGTTCGTAACTCCAATGGTCAACCGCGACCGTTCACGGGCGGGGGTAGCCGTGCACCACCCCGTGTGGGCCTCGATGCTGCTAGGGAACACCATCATGTTTGTGGTATGCCACTTCACTTCACAGATTGGCCTCGGCTAGGTCATCAGTATAACAATGCAAATCGGGTGTATTCGCCCACCGGTGGGCACCCATCAATTCAGCAATGGAATCAGGTTGCCCAGCGAGGTTGTTCCACTGCACAAACACCTAGTTATAACCCTAAACGTAATTGACTCGCACATCCACACCCCCCACCTGCAACTCCCCCTTCTGCGTTAACTGTGTTGTTGCCCACTGCACAGGTCTGCGTCGGTTCCCCATCGGGCGAGCAGGTAACCACGCGTGCGATTTTGGATTCGGGTGCACAGGGGAGTATAGCATCCAGGTGGCTGGTAGAAAGACTGCGGCTAAAGGTAACTTCTGCAGCGGGAGCCATTCGAGGAGTAGGTGGAGTCAAGGTGTCAGGTTTAGTGGGTCAAGTCTCACTCTCCTTCTCTCTGCTTCATGGCTCAAGAACTTGTATTACAATTTCTGCGATTGTTTTGGAAAATGTTATGGGCAGACATCCTCTTATTACATTGCCAGCGGATGTTGTTCGGTTAGCATCTGGGTTTAGATTGGCTGATCCAAACTTTCATGTTCCAGGTCCTGTTAATCTTCTGCTCGGTGCAGATGTTTTAGGAGTGCTGCGATTGGGAAGCAGCACACTTCTGCAACCTGGAGGGTTAGTAGCAGTTTCAACCGACCTTGGTAGTGTCGTTATGGGCCCTGTATTTTCAGCTAAGTCTCTTCACGGCAAGGATGGTGACTTGCAAGTAGGAATCTCCCTCGCTGAAGCTGTTCAGCGCTTTTGGGAAGTGGAAGAGCCCCCTACAGCTTCTCGTGACAACCCAGAGCATCTGGAATGTGAGTCTTTCTTCCAGAATAATACAGGTCGGCTCTGTTCGGGTCAGTTTGTCACGAGGCTACCTTTCCTGCCATCTAGGCCCCCTCTTCGTCATTCCAGAATGCTAGCTGAGAAGAGGTTAGCTTCCGTGGAGAGACGCATGAGACGGGATTCGGTATATCGTGAAAAGTACATTCAGTTTATGCGAGAGTATTTGGAATTGGGACACATGTCCGTTTCCAATTTTGATTGGCGTAGGCAGGAGCACTATTTCATTCCACACCATGCGGTGTTTAAGGCTGGAAAAATTAGAGTAGTTTTTGATGGCTCCGCGCCCACGTCTAACGGAGTTTCTCTCAATCAGTGCTTACATTCGGGTCCAAAACTTCATCGTGACATAGGTGAGATCCTGACAAACTTCCGCCGGCATAAAGTCGTCTTTGTTACAGATATTAAGATGATGTTTCGTTCTACGATAATTCATCCAGCTGATCGCCAATATCAGCTGATCCTCTGGCGTGAGAACGAAAACAGTCAAATTACGGTTTTTGAGTTAAATACTAATACTTATGGACTTAGGTCCAGTCCTTTTATTGCCATGCGTGCTCTATTAGAGTTGGCAGATCGTGAACGAGTGCGATTTCCTAGAGCCGCTGCTGTTTTGAGCACTGACATATTTGTCGATGATATTTGTTCAGGTGCTGCCACTGAGGAAGATGCGCTGGTGCTACGTGATGAGCTGATAGGAATTATGCAGGCAGGTGGCTACGAATTAAGAAAGTGGCTGTCTAACTCAGAAGCTGTTCTTGCTGGTCTGCCTGAGGAGCATCAGCAGGATCCTTATATTTTCGAGAACGTGGACAATCCTGACGCCGTCGCAGTGCTGGGCGTTCAGTATCAACCAATACCTGATGTCTTCACATTTAAGGTTCAAGATTTAGACATAATGCAAACATGGACAAAGCGTTTAGTACTTTCGACTGTGGCAAGGATATTCGATCCCAATGGGTGGTTGACTCCAGTCGTATTTTGGGCAAAGTGCTTTTTGCAAAAGCTTTGGTTGGAAGGATTGTCATGGGACGCACCTTTAATTGGTGACTTGTTGTGTGCTTGGGTTAGGTTTGTAACATCACTTTCTGACATCCAATTCGTTAAAATCAGAAGATCTTTTTTACCAGAGGGTAAATGTAAGGTTGATCTTCATGGATTTTGTGACGCCTCTGAATGCGGTTATGCAGCGGCAGTTTATATTCGCACTGTTGACAGCGCAGGTATTGTGTCAGTCCAGCTTGTTATGGCAAAGAGCAAGGTTGCACCGGTTAGGACGCGTTTGACAATACCAAAATTAGAGTTGTCAGGAGCTGCTCTCTTGACTCGCCTCCTAAATCACTTGGTAGAAACCTTGGGTCAGAAGGTCGACATTAAGAATGTATTTGCGTGGACAGACAGCCAGATTGTTTTGTCTTGGTTACAGACTTCTGTCTATGCCTTGGAAGTATTTGTCGCAAATCGAGTTTCTCAAATCCAGCAGTCAAAAGCAGCGTTAGAATGGAGACATGTGCCGGGAGAAATAAATCCTGCAGACTGTGCGTCACGTGGCTGCGAGGCTCCCGTTTTGTTAAATCATAATTTGTGGTGGGGCCCAGAGTGGCTGTTCCAGTCAGAGGATTGTTGGCCTCAGAAATTAGTTGAAACTGTAGACCCTCTTCCTGGTTTGAAGGTTCTAGCTGTTGAAAGGGATCCTGCTTTAGAACCGGATTGGTTGCTAAATCGATTTAGCTCTCTTGATAAACTGATAGGTGTAACAGGTTGGATCAAGAGATTTGTTCATAATTTAAGGAATAAGTTTAATAGATTGTCTTCTCTTGTGTTGTCTCCCAAGGAAAGAGAGGAATCGCTACTGTTTTGGGTACGGCAGGTTCAGGTCGCTCATTTTGAGTCAGTTTTGAAGGGTCTGACAGAAGGACATAAATTAAAGGGTGCTATTGCACGTTTGAACCCCTTTATTGCTAACGACGGTTTGTTGCGAGTAGGAGGAAGGCTGCGTTATTCTAATTTGCCATATGAAGCTCGACATCCCCTACTTTTACCTAAGGAGAGTCCTTTAGTTACGTTGCTAATAACTGACAGACATAAGAAAAATTGTCATGCCGGATTGAATAGTCTTCTAGCGATTCTTCATCGAGAATATTGGATTTTATCGGCCAGGAGAGCCATTAGGAATGTAATTTTTCGTTGTATTCAGTGTTATAAACTTAGAGCGACTATTGTACAACCTCAAATGGGAGATTTGCCCCCAGATAGAATCGTGCCTGCTAGGCCCTTCTCTGGTGTTGGCACAGATTTTGCAGGTCCATTTTCCATTAAGGTTTCATCGTTGCGGAATGCCAAGGTAGTTAAGGCCTACCTGTGCGTTTTTGTTTGTCTTGTGACTAAGGCAGTACATTTGGAAGTAGTTTCAGCTCTTAGTACTGAAGCCTTTGTTGCTTGTTTGTCTCGATTCGTCAGTCGTCGTGGTTTACCAAGTTTAATTCGGTCCGACTGCGGGACAAACTTTAAGGGATGTGATCGTCACTTCTCAGAAATTTATAAGTTTTTAGATGAGAATCAAGTTTTAATTGAAACTTCTTTGTCGCGTCGGGGTATTAAGTGGCAATTTAGTCCTCCTGCTTACCCTTCATGGGGCGGTATTTTTGAAGCAGTTGTTAAGGTGGCTAAGACCCATCTTCGAAGGGTTATTGGAGAAACAGTTCTTACCTTTGAAGAATTAGCAACGGTTTTTTGTAAAATCGAAGCTGTTCTTAACTCACGGCCGCTTTGCCCTATCTCTTCGGATCCAAATGATTTGGAAGTTTTAACTCCAGGTCATTTTTTGATTGGAGGTCCTTTGGCAGCTCTTCCAGAATATCCATTTGAGGATATTCCAGTTAATCGCCTTTCACGTTTTGAACTGCTGCAACAGCTCTCGCAGAGCTTTTGGAAGAGGTTCAATGTGGAATATCTTCACTTGTTGCAGCAGCGTGTTCGTTGGTCGGATAAGGTTGACCCACCTAAGGTTGGTGACCTCGTCCTAGTTAAGGAGATGAATATGCCCCCACTGTCTTGGAGACGTGGTCGAATTTTGAGGCTATTCCTAGGTGCTGATGGAACTCCGCGTGTCGCAGAGGTTTTAGTGGGAAGCTCTATTCTCAAAAGAGCTGTCGCAAGTTTGTCGCGACTCCCTGTGTCATAAGCTTAGGCTATCTATTCCTGATTCTCTGGTTGTTTAGGCTCAGTCAGGTAACGCCTGCCTGGGGCGGGGGATTGTTCGGAATAGATCGCAAGCCTAAGTTGAAATCTGCGGGTAGAAAAATATATTAAAAATTATTTTGTGATAATCCTACCGTAACCTAAAATTATTGAGAGCGGCCGAGCCGTCATCGTTCGTGAGTGGAAGATAGGTTGCTTTGAGAGTTTGAGTGGTACGCAAGTGTTAGTCCCTTGCAAAGTTTAAAGTTATAATCGCGCCCGCGGTTTAGTTTATACGCGAAGATTTGGTTGCGCGCATTGTTTATAATAATCGAAGAAACTATTTCGTGGCGTAATTAAGTAACGCCGAGTGCATTATATTGTATAAGTGATATCCGGTTGTGACACGTGGAGTTCAGGTGATACCTTTACAAATATTTCTCTTTCCCTTTTCAATTTTAATGAGCCTTGTAATTATTTAGTTTAGGTTGACTTTAATTTCCTCCCAAGGGGACCCCTTATCCCTATACATACAGACAGACACACCTACCACGTGGCCCGCAATGTGCACCACTCCAGGTTGGTAAGTAGTTCGTAATTACTCATAGAATTAAGCTGTAGGATTTCATGTTTAACTATTATTAAAACAATTGGGTTTGTATCGTCGGTTTACCGATTCCGATCTGTTCGATACATATATGATCTCAAACTATTACGTCCTGGAATTTCAAAAATGACCCACCAGTCACCCTGTATAGAGCTAATAGCCTAAGAAATTCTGGTAACAACTAGATAGGCAACCACTAGGTATCTTGTCTTCGCCAGAATACTTGATTACGATTACGTTTTTGCTGTACGCAATAACTTGTATTTAGATGTCGATGCAGTGCCTGAAGCTAAACATCAGTAAGGTCCCAATAAAGTCAGATTTTATACGTTTAAATAGGTCATTATTGATGTTGAAACTCACGATAATTTATAAATAAGGAAAGACTGCTTAACATTCCCAATTGAACGAAATGGCTAAGTAGCTCAAAATTAAACAAAAATATTTTTACGTTAACGTTATAAACAAGGAAATGTTTATTTCTAATTAACACAAAAAATAACAAAGCATAATGTTAAGAAGGATTTAACGATATTTTTATTATGTCTCTTTCGCATCAGACGTACTTGTTATACCACTTTATATACCTACCAAAGGACATGTTTCCATTTTTTTGTATCTGGGGCTAGAATGTGAGCACAAGGGAACTGAGAGCACAAAGGAATGTGTGCATATGGAGAATAATGGTATGATCGTATTAAAAAGGCACAAAACTTGGTGGTAGACTTCGGCCGCGGCTTGTCAACACAAACAAACAAACAAAATATACAGGGCTCTCAAAAAAGTGCTTTAGAGAAAAATATCCCAGATAGCGCTAATCTTCCCCATTCGACTACAAAAAACCGCTTCTTTATCACAGCAATTGTCCAAAGCGGAAAAAAAAATCACACACTAACAAAATAAAATGTGTCCAACTTTACTCAAGTAATTACTATTAACTCATAATTTCGCTCTGGAGCTATGACGTAGTTTTGAAGAAAGGTGAAAGCATTAAAATGCTTCGATTTTTTAAATGGTAAAAGTATAAGTCCAAAAATACGGTTCTTTTGTAGTAAAAGGGAAAACACTAGGCCTATCTGGAATATTTTTCTCCAAAGTACTTTTTTGAACTCCCTATATATAACATTTTAGGTGAAAAGAAATAAAAGAAAAGCAGATTATTGATCTAAATGATGTTTATTAGTTAGTAGTTGTCTTTTTGTTCGGAGAGGACTGGGTAAGTTAGCACTTTCCTACGACGGTAGTCCTTCCTCCCTATTTTAACGCCATAATAAACGCGATTATGCGTAGTTGTGATCCAGGGAAAGGAAAAGAATAGCCAGCGTAATTACTGGAATAAATATCTCAACCATCCTTAACCTAGGCGTTGGGTCAGCAACGAATTGTTAATCATTGCACTTCCGAATATCAATATCTACGGGCTTGGATACCGTATAACATCAGGTGTCTCCGGTGTTCGTTTGGTGGCCTTTAATGTCATATAAAACAACATATTATCTTATTCTTTATGTAATGTAACAATGCTCTTATCCAAACCTTGTGCTGGTAGATGTAGGTATATAGAATCTTCATGAGGTGCGAACGTGACCATTGGAGTATGTCCGTCTTCCTATTGGAGATGAGCATATACAATTTTTTTATAATTATTAATTGCTTTATTTTTACACATACTCTTTGTTACTGGAAACTGTGAAAACGTAAAAGTGTGCCCCGACTTCTATCAAGTAAGAACAACGTTGAAAAATATCGAAGCCCTGTATTTCTATAATCTGTTTGTCTATTTAACCGACTTCGAAAAGGAAGATCTTAGTTTGATCCGTATGTGTTAATGTTTGTTGGCGATATTAGTGCCTCGGGTTTGAAGATGGTTTAAACTTTTGAAAAAACATCACGATTTTATGTCTAATAAATGTATAAAAGAAATCATAATTTTCATTTACCGAAAATCAACCATTCAATAAATAACACAGATTTTAGGTCTACTTATGAAAAAGCTAAAGAGACAAAAAAACGTTTGAATTATTATCCTCAATGAAACTGTTGGAAAATCTGAATTATTGAAAATAGTGAATGGTTTTGTTTATGGGTTAATTTAATGCGGTACCGTCCCCGATTTATATTATAAAACCGTTGGTGTGTGACATTCAAATAAATACTAAAATAAATAAAATCCCCAGACAATCACACCAACTACATGGCACCAAAGTAAGCATAGCTTGTGTTATGGGATTGTGTATGAGAAGAATAAAAGTCGTTTATTTTTTTAATACAATATATTTATTTAATCAAAGTATGATCCATTGCTATCTATGCACTTCTGCCATCTCATAGGTAGTTCATTTATGCCTTTTCTAAAAAAAAATTAGGATGGGAATCAATAAAATCTTTGAAGGCGGTTTGGACGCCCTCATCGGAGTTGAATTTTTTCCCCTGCAAAAAGTTATCCAAATTTCTAAAAAAATGGTAGTCTGTTGGAGCAAGGTCCGGGGAGTACGGTGGATGTCTTAAGCAAACATTCCAATTGAAGCTCCTTTAATTTGGTAGTAGTCTGTTCCGAAGAGTGTGGTCTTGCGTTGTACTGAAGCAGCAGTGGCCTTGTGCGATTGACCAGTCTCGGTTTTTTAGCGGCTAGTATATCCATCATTATTTAGAGCTCACTACAGTAGATATCTGCAGTAATCGTCTGGCCAGATTTAAGGAAACTGTAGTGTACACCACACCGGCTCTAGTCCACCAAACACTGACCAATAACTTTTTTCTAGTAAATTTTCTCTTGGGGCAGAATTTGGATGGTTCACCGGGGTTTCATTGCCATCTGCGCTTCCTATTGTCGTAGAGTATCCACTTTTCATCATTCATTTTAAAATCCCTTCATTATTGTGCCGGTTCAGTAATGTAATGCAGCAGTCGACGCGCGTTTGTCAGTTTGCTTCACTCAATTCATGAGGTACCGACCTTTCGAGCTTTCTTATCTTCCCAATTTGTTTCAAGTGGATTAAAACAGTTTTATCACTAACACCGCAGCCTGCAGCTAACTCGGACGTAGTTTGCGATAGATCCGCTTCCACAATAGCTTTCAATTCTTCATTATCGACTTTGGTCTCCGGCCGTCCACGGGGATTGTTCTGTAGGTTGAAATTTCCAGAACGAAAACGTTGGAACCAAAAACGCACTGTGCTTTCTCTAGCGACACTACTGCCATACACATAATTAATTCTTCGTGACGTTTCTGTAGCACTGGTGTTACGGAGGAACTCGTATTCTTGAATAACGCGAAATTTTAAATTTTCCATTTTGTAAACGCAATTACGCAGAGAAAAAACTAAAAGAAAAAAAAGCAAAAGAAATACGGTTTTCGAGACACAAATTGATGAGTAAATAGCTGTATAGATTTGATTTTGGAATTCTAAACCAAAAAAAAAGATATTTGAGATTAAAGTGGCGACAAAACACCAATTTCATATGTAAGGACTTAATAATCCCATAACTTTTGTTACATATTAACTATTGTTCTGTTCGATTAGCTCTAACGGCACATATAATTTTTTTGTTGTTCACTTGAGAACAGGCTCAAAAAATGAGCTTCTTCATAATGTTGTACAAATTGTATACATAAAAAATAAGGTCCAAGGAGAAAGCCTTGAGGAACCCCCCTAGGGAAAATATTTGTGATCGAATATTGAAGTAAGAAGAATTCACATGATTAAAAGTTTTCAAGTTTTGTAAGCTTTACTTCCTTGGCACTATTGTTGAATAATAAATACCTACCGTGTTATAGATAAATGTTCAGTAATAGATAAATGTGAGTTGTGACTAGATTGCTGATTTACCAAAGTCCTTTAAATTTGATTCATCGACAAGTAGTCAATTTCAATTGAATTAATATTATTACATAATCAAAAACTCCATTTCAAGAGCACACAAGCCCCACACAAAGAGAAAATATTGGAAGTCTGATATATAATTCGGTATCGAGATGTTTATTCGAGCGTTTTGGCTTTATAACTAAAGTGGCAAAAATCCATGGAAAAAACTTATATTTTCTATGGATTATCGGACACTTGAATATGGAAAATATAAACTGCACATATTCAAAGAGTGTGCGCTTGATTGTGTTTTATGCGTGGAAGGGTTTTGATCTATTGAGGAAAAAATTCTTATTAGATTGTCAGTAAAAGTCATGTCCGTAAAATTCCCATTGTTGTGCTACTCGTGCAAAACTAGGGTCGGCTCGAATACCGATAAGATATATATTTATTTCTTTAAACTTTCTTAATTACTAACAAATATAAAAATAATAGAATCAATAAGGCGGTCTTGTCACTTAAAATGATCTCTTCAAAAATTTCAGATAGGTATAGATTTTAAGTATTATTGATATGAGGATGAGTAAGGGCGGGTACACGTTGGTGTAATGGAACTAATAATGTTAACGCTCGATGCCTGCGCTCGCTGTATTTGGACGTGTATTGCGCATGAACTGAGCATTCAATACGGGCATCCTGAGTAAGATTTTTTCCGTATTTCGTCGCGAGCACGGTCAGTTGCCACACACGTTCTTTTCAACCGACTTCCAAAAGGAAGGGGTTGTTAAATCGTGTGTGTGTTTGTTACTTTATTAATTGGTTCATTATGAATCGATTTGGATGATTCTTGTTTCATTTTTATAGATCACAATAAGTCAGAGGTGGTCTATAGAAATTTAATGGAAATCGATTCAGTACCTACTAAAAAAAATGTATGAAAGTGGAGGATATATACCTACTTAGGTGATATTTCACTTCAGCCAAAGTTTTGAAAAGGATTTAAAAATGTTAGTGAAGTTGGTTTTTTAATGCTGCGCATTTCATAATACCTCTCTCCGTGACACTTCACAAAATTAATAGATCACACGAGGTATAGAGTCCGAAGACCTCATTCGTGCTTTAATTTTTATCGGAGCTTCATCAGTATCGTACTTACCTATATTAAAACTCGCCTGAGTGACTGATAGACGTACAGCCATAACTACTACCTGTAGAGAGCTGAAGTTTAAACATACATGCCAAGGGAGATGTAGGGGTGCACCAAGGCAAGTAACCCAAAATTCCTACGGGAACGGAAAACATATGACTTTTAGTTTGTATGAAAAACTTATTCACTAAGTGCACCGAAGTGATACTTGCTAAAAAGGTTCGTCAATGTCTCTGGGTAGGTAAATTAAAAATAAATAAATATTTCCAACATTCACACCACATTATCTAGGCTAAATAAAGTTTGCTTAAGAACTTACGCTTTGGATACTAGATAGAATGTTTATTTGCGTACGGAGTGATGAGCAAAAGCTAAGCGTTGTACTCATAAAAAAAATCTGAAGACCGCGATGTGGATGGCGCACAGAATTTATAAAAGGAGAGATGGCGTTAATTTTGTTAATTGAAAAAATAAAAACTTTAAATGTTCTGATTTTTTACATTTTCACGATACAAATTAATTCTTAAATTATCTCCTAAACGAGTAAACTGATTTACATGATTCAAATGGATAAATTGTTTTTATACCCAGAGCTTTCAATTGACATCAGAATCGTTGCGATATCTTAACATACAAAAAATCACATTTTCAAGTTGCTCTCGTTATTATCCAATTTTCAATCCGAGCCCCTTTGATGTTGTCTAAAAAACCGACAATTCACGGATTGCGTCCAGCAGGCTACGAGAGTCACGCACACAGGAGCAAGTCTCACTCACACAGGCGCAATTCGTGCTCGCGAGCGGTGCTCGTTCAATTAGGACGGGCGCACGTACACCCACCCGTCCAAATTGAGCATCGAGCATTTTTTGATGTTATTTAAAAAACAGAAAATGTACGGATAGCTTAGAGCAGGTCACGAGCGAGCTCTACTGCGGCTCAGTTCGCGCTCGAGATGACGAGAGGTGTCCAAATCCTGGGAACTTTTTTTGAAGGTTACATTACTAGTTGCATTACTAGCAATTTGTACACACCCTAATATGGTGGCAATTCATAAATACAAATACGAGTATAATACTAAATACAAACCTACATAATGGAATCTTAAGTTTTCACGATTCATAATCTTACTTAAAACGTTTCTTTAATATACCTATAGTTCGTGTAGTGGGAGCAGGATATATCATAGATACTGTAGATTGAATCATCCAGCATCCCACATACAGATTTCGTCTTAAGCAGTAAGGTAAGCGGGGCAAATTCATACAAGCGGCAACTTCATACACTAGAGACATTTGTTGTTAGGTGAGCATCATCTACTCTACGGACACCCGGAAAATTCTGATATCCACCAACCAGCAGTAGATTACGGTCTAAATCCTCGTCACCCACAGGAGAGCCTCATAACCAGTGGGCTCATCACACGGATTCATCATCAGCTTTTTTTATTGGTTACTGATTTGTTGATTACCCGGGTTTTTTTTTTAATATATTAAATAAATATTAAATATTTCTGACACTCACACAACATTATCTAGCCCAAATTAAGTTTCTTAAAGAACTTGTGTTATGGATACTAGATAACTGATATACTTAAGAAATATATAAACTTACATATTGAATAAATACATATTTTTTATTAGAATAAACTTAAATAACATATAAACATCCATGACTTGACTGCTAATATCTCTGTTCATCACACAAATATCCGCCGCCGCCGGCGGGATTCGAACCCAGGACCTCTGGCATAGAAGGCAATTTATGTTACCGCTACATCAGCCGGTCGTCATTGGTTTGACCTCGACGTCGAAGATGACAGTACACGGGTTTAAGAGGGCTCTTTATAAGTATTGCCAGATCACAGCACCGCAGGAGCGGAGCTATTTGGTGGCATTTATATTATATGAAAGGTGATAGCTAATATAGACGCTATGGAAACGTGGTGTTGGAGGAGAATGCTGGGAATATCATGGACGGAATTTTGCAATAATGTCTCTATACTGCGAGAACTCAACGTCCAGCAGCGCCTAACAAATTTAGTACAGACTCGCATACTGAAACTGTTTGGACGCGTTTCAACGCGAAACAGTGAGTCCATAGAACGTCTTGTCACTCCACTGTCAATCCCTATGAGATGGACCGACCAAATAAAGTTCATGGTGGGCGGCCCCTTATAAGAGTGCTCGAGAATGTCTGCTAGCAGAGAGAGGTGCGAGAAGTCGTGAGGCGAGCTACATCTGCCACAGAACAGTGACATGTTGACCACGACTACTCTGTCAAGAGTGATATGACTAAAAAGAAGATCGATAGCCAGGCGGATGACCACCAAGCGGGGCCAACTTAAATTAGTTACCTTTTACGACATGCGGTGTGGCTATTCTAAGCCCACCCTACGCAGTGAAATATTCTTTGAAACGAGCAGTGTTAAATTAATGAGGAAGGTAATGAGTAAGGCCGTATACAGACAGAAAGCTGGAAACTTATTCCTGAGGTGCTATTTTCTTTTGTTATAATTAGAGTGTTGTTTTTCCAAGATTGTTCTGAAGCGATAATTTGCCTATGTTTATTAACGCTCTCGTTTACATATTATTTATTTGTAAACTATCTTAAAAATAAAATATAAATTTACTAAATGTCTGTATGCACACAATGAAACACTACAATGCGAAAAAAAAGTTAGAAAAGTAATAGAAATCATTTATATTTTTTTTAAATAAAGCGCCATGTAGTTGCTGCTGTAGGAAACTCGCCCTCACATATATTATGTATGTCTGTTGTATGGCAGTCCCTTCAATATTTATTTTGTTCTGGTTTTTAGTATTTAACTTTTAGTTAAAACACGTCGACGTGACCACAGATAAAAATATTTTAACGTTGTTCGATAATCAGTTAATTAAAAAATACTTTAAGCATATTTTAACTACCATAACTCATAGCATTTGTACTAAATAAAGCCATTCAACCTTGGAGTGACTATAAAGGTGGTGTTTTAGCTATTTAAAATCATTATCAATAAAGAATAATTGTTTGGTTTTAGCCTTAAATGATTGCTATAGAAATAAAAAATATATTTATGTTTCACCCAATATTTAATGATCAAACGAACTTCTCTGACGTGAAGTTCGATCATAATTATATAAGTCGCTTCATATGAAGATATGATATTTACCAGGTAGTCCCTCTTTTTGCTAGGTAGCTTCGCACAATTTAAAAAGACCTAAAACGACTAAATCAATTGATTGAGTTGAGATTTATTGAGATTGAGCACCCCACCTTGCATTTAGGAGTTGCCTATTCGTACGCTCATTCTTTTTAGAGATTTTAACTATTTTAAGCAAAACTTTCTATGAGGGTGCAAGGGTGGGTGGGTGATCATATCTTCATATGAAGCGACTTATATAATTATGATCGAACTTCACGTCAGAGAAGTTCGTTTGATCATTAATTATATTTCTTCGCTTCATTATTCGATATGATATTTACCAGGTAGATGTTAAGAGAAGAAAGTTTTGTTTAATAAATAAAAACATTAAAACACAATTTTAATTTTTTATTAAGGTATAATTACAATAACATGTTACTTTTCATAATTAAATAAATCACACAGATTGAATGACAAAAACCAATACTACAATAATTTACAGCTAGTTTTTAGGCATTAAAACACTACGAGCAAACTCAGCCTCGTTAATAATAGTTCTATTATAGAACCGGGCAAAAGTATTAGAAGTATCGGTCCAACCCGCAGTTTTTCTAATAGTTTCTATACTAACGCCAGCGGAGCTTGCGGAAGAGGTACTGGCATGCCTCGTACTATGTGCCCCGAAAATTTTAATGTCGACACCACTTTCTGACAACACTTGCTTCATCCAACGGCTAATGGATTGAGTTGTAGCCGCTCTATGGGGCTTTCTGAATGTTAGCAACAAATTATTATTATTTGATCTTATATTCTGTGTTTTAGACAAATAATCAGACAATACTGTGGCTGGGCATAAACGTATATTATCCCTGAAGTATGGAAGAAACAACACCGGCTGATCCCTACCTGGAGCGGACGTTTTTATGTTGTCAGTTATGTTTATTTTTATGCCATTATCCGAAAATGAAATATTATTGATTTTTATAAGTGATAAGGTTTGGACTCGGTGGGCAGTACATAATGCAAGTAAAATTACTAGCTTTTTTGTTATTTTTTCTAATGTTAGGTCATTATGAGGAAACCAGGTAGTAATATGGTTAAGGACAACCTGAGGGTCCCACGTACTTGTGTATTTCGGCCGACAGGGTCTTAGCTTAAATGCGCCCTTGAGTAAACGCTTAACAGAGTCATGGGAACCTATATTTCCAGTGATAGCCGATATTGCAGAACGGTGAGAATTTAGAGTGCTATAAGAACAACCATCTGTAAACTGATTTGTGAGAAATGAAAGTAAGTTATTGACTGAGGGTTCGAAAAAATGTATGTTATTATGTATACAAAATTGCCACCACAATTTTAAAGAACAGTTATACTGTTTCAAGGTGCTGTCAGAAAATGATGCTAACATTAAATTGGTTGAGTTTGCACACAAACCTTTCCTGGCGAAAGATTGCCGCAGAGCTTCGCGACACCCAGGGTAAGTTTCTTGTGTAAGGGATGGTGGTCCCTGAAATGAGATTGAAGTAAGTATTTATTAGGATTTAAAAACAATATCAGATTTAATAATTGTTTTCAATAAAGGAAACCATGGTTGTGAAGGCCAATAGGGAAATACTAAGATTCCCGTGGCTTTGTCATCTATGATTTTACGAATACATTTAAGAAGTAAAGAAAAAGGAGGAAAAGCGTAGAAATTATAATTTTGCCAATTTAACGTGAACGCATCGACGGACAATGAATCAGGGTCTTGTTTCCAAGAGACGTATTTCTTACATTTTGCATTATCTCGTGAAGCAAATAAGTCAACTTCAGGTCTACCAAAATGCTCAATAATAGACTGGAAAGCCAGATCTGAAATTGCCCACTCTGTATCTGGATTAATGATACGGGATGCAGCATCAGCGTGATTATCTTTTGTATTTACATATGATGCAAATATAAAAATGCTGCGTTCCTCACACCACTGCCATATTTGACGAGCTAAATCGTTTAAATGAGGGTATTGTATACCTCCCATCCGGTTTACATAACTAATAGCTGTTGTGTTATCGATACGAAGCAAAATAGCAGAGTTTGTTACATTATTTCCAAAAGATTTCAAACCTAAAAATACTGCCATTAATTCTAAGAAATTTATGTGATTATGTTTCTCTGCATCTTTCCAACGACCGTTTATTCTACTAGAATTGCAAACTGCTCCCCAGCCGGTTCTAGACGCGTCCGTATATATTTCCAATACGAAGTTTGGAAGTCTCATAAAGTTTGATGTGGTTTCAATATTTGACAACCACCAAGTTAAGTCTTGTAATAATATATTAGGTAAATTAATTTTAGCTTCATAATTATCTTGAGCACTGATTAAAGAAAGAAATTTATGGCGCTCTAAGATCTTGGTGTATAACCAACCGTATTTTACTGCAGGGCAGGCCGCAACTAGAACACCGACTAACTGAGCAAATTCGCGAATTTTACATGTAGGTAGTTTTGAATATTTTGTTACTAACTCGGCTATCTTGCTTCGCTTATCAGAGGGCAGGCATATGCTTTGTTTTCTAGTATTAAAGTAAAATCCTAAAAATTTACATGTTTGCTGTGGACGCAAATTACTTTTCTCGTAATTAATAACAAAGCCGAGACAATTAAGTAAATGTAACGTTTTGTTGACATTAGCGACGCAATCATCGTATGTATCCCCAATACACAAAATATCGTCTAAATAAAAAACTGATTTTAAGTTTTGAGTTCTTAGAAAAGTTATAACTTCCCGCATTATTTTAGTAAACACGCGGGGAGCAACTGATAAGCCGAACGGCATTCCATTGAACTCATAGGTTATCTTATTCGTTGAGTTGTAAGGTTTAAATTCGAATCTCAGGTATTTACGGTCGTGTTTTCTTATGGGTAATAAAAAAAATGCGTCTTTAATGTCTATTGTTGCTAGAAAACCGTTACTAGGTATTAATTTACAAGCCGTACGGTAATCTTCCATTTTAAAATGCTCTGTCTGTATAAATTTATTTAATTGTTTTAAATTTAAAATGAAACGTTTGCCACCGTTAGGTTTGGGTGTAAGAAAAATTTTAGAAATGAATTGGATTTTTTCGGTTTGACACTCGGATATTGCCCCGATTTCAATTAATTTTTGAATAGCTATAAACATTTCATTGTCTTCTGCAGGTGAAAAAGTATTCGTAGGTACATTAATTTGAGTAACTGGCATTTTAAATGGTAAAGATAAGCCGTTTTTTATCCAATCTAATACTATCTCATTTTTAGTTACATTAAACCAACAATCAATAAAGTAAGTAAGTCTCCCTGCGTGACTGCGTACCTGAGCTAATGATGGGACGCAGGTGCTTGGGCACGATACTTGTCTTGTGGCCCGGCTCGAGAAACCCTCTGGCCGGGTGTCAGAAAAGGGCGTCGGGCACTGGTCGCTGGAGCATGTATCTGCCTGAAGCCTCCTCGCCCCCCCCTGTTGGCTGGGTACCGAGGAGGCGCTGTCCAGTTTCCCTGCTGGGAGGTGGATGGACGAGCGTTGAAATGAGGTGCCGTTGAATTTTGAGGCTTGTATGGCTTCTTTATTTGTAATCCTTGTTTCTCAATTACTTTGGCCGTTTTGATTTTTTCCGACAATTTGGATCCAAATAACGTTTCGTCTCGTTCGCCGTCTGTTATCATGTGTAATAATGATTTATCTAGACTCGGCGTGACAAGCTTAACACGATTTTGTGTAGAAGCATAGTGTGAATCACAAAGTAGTCGACAACCGTTGCTCAGGTGCTTTATGGCGCCGGTTTTGTCATCACCCCTTAGAAGCATATCAATGCCTCTGTTAATGGCAGTGATACCACAACCTAGTTGCCGCTGAAGATTCGTGAGCTTCTTGTCACGATTTCGTACGATGTCTGGTACGGCTGCAGAAATCTCTGCGTTTAGCGTAGGAGCTTGTAAGAGTCTGCAGTTGTCCGGGATCAAGTAATCTTTTAACAGTTTACCCTTGTCATCGTTCGGCATTCCCTTTTTCAATAAAGGCAGCCATAGTTTCGATAACGTATCGTGAATTTTGGGGCCGTAATCTGGAGTTTCTGATATGGATTCCCCCAAAGCATCTAGTAGATCCGGTTCTAAAATAGGATCGTCTGATGGGGTTTCCTCCGGTTCAAGAGCTGGATCAACTCCCGGCTCGGGAGCGACTTCGCTAACAAGTACCTGATCTGTTAGTTGTACTTCTGGAGCGACAAAGCTTTCGCTTACCTCGCCTTCAACATGGCCTTCGCTACCTGAAATGACATTTTCGTTTAGCGAGGGTATATGAAAAAAGTGTATAAAACTTTTATCGAAAACTCACTTGAGTATATCGATTTTAGGATGCAAATTAACGTTAATCTCATTGGACTTAACGTTTTAATTGCTTAAGTCATCGTTGAAGACCCGCAGTCAACCCCGATGCTTTTTGGCCAATTATTATGTTTAGTTTTGAATACGTCAGCGTTATTGACCCGCAGTCAATCCCAATGCATATCAAAACTACATCGATCTTTATTCAAATATAAAATATTGAAATGGCCAAAATTAAAATGCTTACCTTCATCTCCTGACGAAGATTCGAGCAGGGTTGGCCTTGCTCGGAGTCTTTCCTTCTCCTCAATTTTTTTAATTTTTCTTGTATAGTGCTCAATCCGAGCTTGAGCACTTCTTTTAGGCATTTTAGTTTATGAATAGGTATTTAAATAATTTTAAGTAAGTTAACTAATAACAGGAGCGATAGCTACCGCGCACAAAAAAGGAATGAGCGTACGAATAGGCAACTCCTAAATGCAAGGTGGGGTGCTCAATCTCAATAAATCTCAACTCAATCAATTGATTTAGTCGTTTTAGGTCTTTTTAAATTGTGCGAAGCTACCTAGCAAAAAGAGGGACTACCTGGTAAATATCATATCGAATAATGAAGCGAAGAAATATAAATAGTGCTACAAACTTATCGAACCCGGTGGGTTAAATTGGAACTATGATTTATCCTTACAAGAACTAGAGTTGTGGACTCAATAATAAAGATGCTAGCGCCGTAGTTTCTGGGTCAGATAATTTTGTTATGCTATACCAAATCATACAGGGTGACTGGTGACAAATTTTAGATACTGAAGGAGAGCACTCTGTACTCAATTCTGATCATAAAAAGTAGGTACTTAATTTATCACTAGAATTTCCTATTAATTAAAACTACTATGTTACTATTTACTTTACATTCATCTGAGTCGATCGCGGCACGTGACATGGCACGCGGACCGCTGCCAACGCTGGCGTAACCATGCGTTGTGTAATAAAATCTTAAAGTTTCGGTTAAGTTTACTCAGTAAATAATTAATATTATTTTTATTATATTTTCTCTTCATGTATGATCTCAAACTATCACTTCCTTGAATTTCAAAAGTGACCCACGAGAGTCTGTATATACTACATAGGTTGAAAAGTTCGCGGCCTGGCCATTAAAAAAAAAACTTTTGTTATTTTTTCTGCCGTCATTTTGAACTGTCATTATTCAATTGTCAGCCCGCGAATTTTCAATTTGATATCTTGTTTAAATAAAATTTTACGAACAATATAAATACGTGTATAGAACAAATTTTCACTAATGGAGAAATTTGAACAACGTGCTGTGATTAAATATTTGTTTAAAAAAAGATTAACACCAAAGGAGATCCATGATGACATGCAAACAACATTAGGGGAATCTGCCCCGTCTTATATCACTGTGAAAAAATGGGTTGCAGAATTTAAACGTGGACGAGAAAACATCGAAGATGACCCTGCCGGAGGCAGGCCAATGACGTCTACGACCGAAGAAAACATCAATAAAGTGTGTGATCTCATATTGAAAGACCGTAGATTGACTATCAGAGAAATTGCAGACACTATAGGCATCTCATATGAACGAACGCAAAACATTATTGTCCATGAACTCGGCTTTTCTAAGGTTTCGGCTAGGTGGGTCCCCAGATTGCTTTCAGTAGAGCAAAAGCGAATTCGACTCACGATTTCTCGCGACTGTTTGGAGATGTTCGAGGCTGATCCACAAGGTTTTCTTGACAGATTTGTGAGAATGGATGAAACCTGGGTTCACCACTATACCCCAGAATCAAAACAACAATCCAAACAATGGAAAAAATCAGGTGAACCAACTCCGAAAAAAGCAAAGGCAATTCTGTCGGCTGGCAAGGTGATGGCATCGGTTTTTTGGGATGCTAAGGGTGTCATTATGGTGGACTACCTTCCAAAAGGCGAAACAATAAACTCTGCGTACTATAGCACCCTTCTGCGCCTTTTACGTGAAGAAATTAAACAGAAACGCCCAGGATTACTGAGAAAGAAAGTGTTGTTTCACCAGGACAACGCCCGAGTCCACACGTCTGTCGAGTCTATGGCTCAAATTCGTGATTGTGGTTTCGAATTGTTGCCACATCCATCTTATTCTCCTGATTTGGCACCTTCGGACTTTCATCTGTTTCCAAACCTGAAAAAACACCTCGGTGGGCAGAAATTTTTAACGAATGAAGAGGTCGAAGCCGCTGTTAACCTGTATTTTGAAGACCTTGAGGAATCTTTTTTTAAAACAGGTATGGAAGCTCTGGAAAGCAGATGGAAGAAGTGCATAGAGCTAAATGGAGATTACGTCGAAAAATAAAAATATTTTTGTATGTACTTTATTCTGTTTTCTTGACTAGGCCGCGAACTTTTCAATCCACCCTCGTACAGGGTAAAAAGGCTAAAAAAATATTAAAATGGATCTGCCTGCTGATTGTTGTCTGTCTGCTGAAAATCCTCGCAGATTTGTGCCACTCTTTGAAGACGCAGTGGGTAGTTCAATGATCTCGAGTATGAGTTCGATGATCAAAACAAAATGGCAAAAATAAGTCTTTCAAAAAAATTAATAATTTCATTAATTAGTCTTTCGAATCTTTAAATATTAATCTATTATTATTAAAATTAAAGTATTATGGTGTGGATGACAAGGCTCTTCAGTGGTTTGATAGTTACCTCCATAATCGTTCCCAGTACGTCAAGCTGAACCGCGCTGATGGCTCATCATTAACATCGGATAAAGCGCATGTTAATACAGGCATACTTCAAGGGTCAATTTTAGGGCCCATCCTTTTCATTTTGTACACGGCAGATATAACAAATTACATAAAAAACCCAAACTATCACTTTTATGCAGATGACACGCAATTATATATCTCATGTAAGCCAGCAGATATTGATTCTGCGATAGATAAATTAAATGATGATCTTGATTCGTTGGCTACATGATCGTACAAAAACTGTTCGTTGTTAAATCCCTCTAAGATGAAATATCTAATACTCGGCAGTAAAAACCAACTGCTTAATGTACGGCCATTAAATCTTTTAATGCTAAAGGGTGAGCTAATCGAACGTGTTTATGAAGCGCGCAACTTAGGCTTGTACATGGACTGTAACTTATGATTTGAAAAACACATCTCTGAATCGATTAGAAGCTGCTTTTATAAATTAAAGGTACTGTATAGGATGAGACCATACCTAAGTGAAAGTTTACGTGTCCAGTTGGTAGAGTCACTTGTGTTATCCAAACTTAACTATTTGGATACTGTTACTGCTAATTCAGCGAGTACAGAATGCTAGCACGCGATTTTGTTTTGACATCCCATCTAGGGCCCATGTTACACCGTATTTAAATAAACACTCTCTACTTAAAATTAAGCACCGTAGAAAACTGCACATGGCTTGTCTTATCTTTGGTATCATAAAAAACCAGACTCCAAATTATCTTTTAAGCAAATTAACATCTCTACCCAAAAACATAAATCGGCTGCCTTTAGAAGTTTCCGGTATGCGGCTACCAAATGCTGGAATAATATCCCACCGCCATTACGGACGCTTCTCACAGTAGCGAATTTTAGGAAAAAAATAAAACAAATGTTATCTTTACATCAGAATTTTGAGGAAAACCAGCTGCATGACACCAGCGCTATTTAAGAACCAGACTTTATTTTATTATACAACTTTGTTCTTTATTTTTAAGTCTCTTATGTTAAATTTTAGCGAGTCTCATCATATTTTGTTGCATTTAATTTTCTTTTGTTTCTAATAGCTATACCTTTATTTTATTTTTAAGTCATGTTTTATGTATAACTACTCTACAAGGTACAGGATTTCTTTGATTAAGTTTTTGTTCTTGAATACCGCCCGTGATTAAGTGGTTACAATGGAAGACCAGCGCTAGTACTAAGCTAGCATGTTGCTGAATTGTAACCATTTTGTGGCAATATTTTCGTCTATTTTTTAATTTAGTCAACTTTGTCCATTTTATTTTGTCACAAATAAAGATTTTTCTATTTTTATTTTATTTTTAATATTTCGCAGACAGCCTGTTTTATTCCATTTTGAAATCGACCCGTCCATATTATAATACCCTATAGTATCTCCTATCTATGATGTATTGAAAGATTACTCAAAATAGAACTCTAATTTACGTATAGATTTCTGACAGTTTGAACAGAATTCAGAACAGAATTGACTGCGAGTCTGGGCTTGACGCTTCAATCAGCCCTCAGGCTAGCTTTTATAATTCGGACTGCAGTGAGTGAGCTGATTTTGGTAGTGGCATGAATGATGGCAATATTTTTTTGCTTTAGAGTTTTATAATAGAAAGTATCTTTGTTTAAGACAACTTGTAAAATTTTATACATTTTCGAACAACGGATTGCAAAAATAAGATGTTATGTGCCCTTACTTCTTTAAAGCAAAACTTTATTAGAAATGGCTTCATCCAGTAATTTTTCGACATCAGCGATTTTAAAAGTGCTGTTCTTGGTGGCGACTTCATTTTTTACTTCTGCCCATACCAGCTCAATTGGATTATACTGACAGTGGTAGGGCGGCAAGCGTATCACTTTGTGTCCATGTTCTAAAGCCAATTGGTCCAAGTGGTAGATCTTTTCCCGTCGATGTTGATGCACCTGTAAAAATAATAACATATTATAATACTGCTGCATACACTAGAAAATTACTGTTATAAGTACGTGAAAATATTTTTGAATAAGTTAGAAAGTGAAATAAATTTTAAATATACCTTTCGTAGGAGCTCCGGTTTGAAGTCATCTTCTGTAAAAGCCACCCCACGTTCGTTTTCTATTGGCTGATGTCGGTGTTCGGTTTAGTTGCTGTGAGTGGTAGTCACTTGTTTACTTTTTTAGGCAGGCCCTTGCTGACTCACAGGTTTATATCCTACTAACCCTAGCTTGTTTATGATTTATGGCACTCTCTGCAGCGAGATTTGGCGTTTAGTATAATCGCTGTTGATGAACATAGCTACTACGACGCGGCATTTCAATGATATTACTACGACGTAGCACTACAAGATGTTTTGTAGAAGCACGTAGTCGTCTTTGTTTTAATGGTATTTAATCAAAATTTAGAGTGAACATGCTTTGTTAGCGAATATATTAATCTCCTTGTTTAAAAATACACACCTTGCTATGCATAAATCGTTTATACATATAAATGATATTTGGGTATTTCTCCAAAGACAAAATTTTTGATGTCTTTGGGTATATTTCTATAATTAGTGAACATAAATGCATATTTTTTTAAGTACAGTTTAGCTTTATCTCTTACTAGTGCAAATGATATTTTTACAATAATTGCAGCATAAAATAAAAAATAAACAAGTTAGTTCTCTTGATTCTATATATCAATTTATATTTGATGAATGAATATAAATTTTAATTTTATCGAAAGGCAATAAATTGACCCCTAACAAAATATTTTTTTGTGATTAAAACTACATTGGTGTTTTTAAAAATAAGTCAATAACAAGTGTCCGGCGTATAGTACTGACTCATATGGCATAACCACAAAAAATAATAATAAAAAAAACTATTTTATAACCTGATCCAGTTTTCATACAAACAAATGATGATATATTTCGTAAAGCTTACGGATGAAGCTTTAAAAATAGAGTACATGTAATGATAAAATACACATTAAAACAAAAAAACCATCTAATTAGTAAAAATCGCAGAAAGACCGGGCCTGTCATTTTATCCTGTAGCACCGCGCGACAAACTACTGACTTTTTATCGCGGCACCACAGGACCGCGAAGCAAAGAAGTGGCGAAGCTGCGGTTGACCGTACTTGGTTAGATAAATAAATTAGGAATATGGCTACCTGTGCAGGGAGAAGCAAGTCGTGTAACGAACGAGCTAAAAAGATGATGCAGCTAGATGGCTTAGGACCTGGTGTTATGAAGGCAAATACCTGATTCATCTGTATTTGGTTAAGGTGGCACTCTGATTCATATGCCTACTTTATAAAAAAAAATTATTCTATTAAAACTTAAATTTGTTATCGTGTGACGCTTTTAGGTTACAGATTCATGTAAAAAATAACAACAGTGAAGTCTCTGTATATGAAGAGTTACGCATGATTTTAAGTAAATTTCTGATTCATCTGTGCCTGATTCATATGATCAAACCACCATATTGATCAAAACATAAACAGGTTTTTTACCTTTCCATAAAGAAAAGGGTGCTTTTATTGCTTAATTATGCTGCAAGAAAAACATTTTTTTAAAAGAAATTGTCTTGAAACATATTTCACGCGGATTAATACAAATTAAACATTCATAAAAGACAACACAAAAATTTACCTGAAAATAAAAAATACAGCTATTTGTCAACAAATTCTGATTCATCTGGACTTAGAATTTTTAAATATCGATATCTCAAAAACTACCATAGCAAAATGAGTTCCTCATTAAAATATGTGTTGTGTGGTATATATATAAATATAATATAATATATAACATATAAGCATGTAAAACAGAGATAAAATTGAAATATTATTTTGGCCCGAAGAATCAGTCAAAGAATGAAATTTCGGAGAAATACCAATAAACGGGTATGTCAAAAAATATGTAAAAATATACTCTAAAAATGTAAAACCGACTTCAAAATCAAACTAAAAAGTAAAAAATAAAAACCATAACTTCTGTCTAAAATAAACCTGTCGTCAGTCCTAATCTTTACAAAGGATGTTTGCATTTCAAATTAATTACTAAGCAATATAAGTTCTTTGAAAAAAGTATTTTCGTATACTTCTAGTAAACTTTTTTTTAATAGTTTCGTTTGGCACTTATAGTGTAACTTATAGTATATGTAGTTTCATTAATGCCTCTCGCTGTTCAATGTTATATAATCAAATAGCGAATATCGAAAAAAATATATAAATAAAAGTTTTGCTGACTTTGCAGATGCGCGCGTTGCACATAGAGAATATTATGCGTCGACAGTTTATCAAATTTTCGTTGCAAAAGCTTTTACTTAATAGGTAATATCGAAAGCACTAACCAGTTCTTTTGTACGTAACTTAATACTGTCCCTTAGTAACTAATAAGGTTTTATACACATGAAAAGCCATGTACATAAATCATTTTATGATTTTAAATAGGTTTCAGAAAATAATTCAAAGTTAAGAATAAAGCGATTCGAAAAACCACCCGGTACTTTCTGCAATAAAAACTTAAAATATAAATTCCATTATTAGCTTGCTACAACGCCTACAAGAGCTTCAATAAATATAAGTAAGATAAAATCGATGTTATCAAGTATTGAAGAGTGCCTAATTAGAGGAGATTAACTGAGAAACGTGAAGTTAAGGGTAGGCTATTCCAGAACAGTAGGGTATTAACGCTGTTAATGACTGCGTCGTGGGCAAAGTCAACTAAGGCTACAAACTGAAAGGCAGTGAAAGGGGTGATTTGTCGAGGTCCAAAAAAATATGATTTGTCGAGGCCCTCAAAATAGGGCTTTGTTTGCGAGATGACTTCATCATTGGAGTCAAATCTTTTTCCACCAAGCCATTTATTCAGGTTTGGGAACAAGAAGTAGTCACTTGGAGCCAAATCTGGAGAATAGGGTGGATGAGTGAGCAATTCATAGCCCAATTCATGGATTTTTGCCATGGTGTCTGCACATGTGTGGACCCTTGCATTGTCTTGGTGGAAAAGACCTTTTTTTTTGGCCAAATGAGGTCGGATTATCCCGCGTGCATCCCAAAAACAGTCGCCATAACTTTATTGGCTGACAAACCCACCTTGGCCTTCTTTGGCGCCGATTCACAAAAACTCCTCCATATTGCGATTAAACAAGGCCGAACCTTCCTGTGAAGGTGTTACACGATTGCGTTTGTGGTCGACTGTGAGCAAACTCTTCTGGCGGAACCCATCTTGCGGAAAGCTTTCTCATGCCCAAGTGATCCTTCAAAATTGAAACCACTGAGCCATGCGAGATCTCTAAGGCTTCCACAATCTCTCGCACTTTCAATCTTCGGTCGGTCAACACCATTTCGTGAATATTTTCGATTGTTTTGGGTGTAGAGACCTCAACTGGGCGTCCAAGACGTTCAGCATCTTCAGTGCTTGTACGGCCACAACAACACTTTTTTACTATTGAAATCGATGCAAAGTACGAAAAAAAAGTGCAAAGTCCCAATAGTATTTACCAAGCTTAGCTTTGGTCTTGGTAATGTTTTTTTTTTCGCAAAAAATAATGCTTAATATGCACACGAAATTCCCTTTTTTCCATTTTTTCCTCAAATTACTGGGTAGTCTGATAAAGATAGCTGTCAAACACAAACTAACTGACGCAGCTAGTTCAAATTTTGACAGGAGTCAACTGACAGATCTTGTTGACAAGAGTAGGGTTGCTTTTTCAGAAAAGAGGTCAACAATTCAAAAAGTCACGGACTTATTGACCCGCCCACCTACATTGTTCACGCTACAACCTTGCAACGTTACTAACGGGTTCGTAGGCCTTTTCACTTATACTCAAGTTCTGGCTTAGGACCGGCAAAACTACCTCGTTAGGTAGCTAAATAAATTGAGTAATTTGATATTTAGGTAGTGTGTATTTGAAACGAAACTTCATAAAGTGAAGAACTGAATTATTGAATTAAATATCTACCTTGTTATTTTAAGTGTATTTAAAAAAGGGAATCATACTTAAGTAATTCTTCATGGAGTTTGACAGGATATGCCATTCCACCTCGTCCTTGAGCATGCAATGTTGCAGTGAATACATACATACATACATAACTTCACGCCTGTATCCCTAATGGGGTAGGCAGAACAACAGAGGTTATAAAACCATCTGATGTCACGTTTGACAAATTTGGGGATATTATTATGAGAGAGAGAGACTATTACAGTGAAAGGAGGTCAGCCTATCGCCCACAAAAAGCCAATAAAACCTCCGTCCCTTAACTGACTTAGACAGTATGCCCAGGAAGAGAAGCAGCTGGCAAATTCTATGTTTTTCTTTCGCTTCCAGTCCAGCATGGTGTAGTGAACTGTCCAAAATTTCCTAAAATTTGATTAGCGTTAAGAATTACGTACTTCCAATATCTTTTATCTATCAAAAAACACTATCGATGTTTTTAAAGAAATGCATTATAAATTAATATTTAAGGCAAACCACTATACTGGGTTCATTTGTAGTCACCGGCCAAATTTTTTTTACACATTAAGTATCATTTATAGAAACGATTTTTGCAAAAAAAAAGTAAAAATTTTTTTAACAAGGAAATTAATATATCAGCTAACATATTAAGCAAAGCTTGGTCACTCTAAATTACCATTAAAATAAGAATGACTACGCGATACTACAACACATCTTGTAGTACTACGTCGTAGTATAATTAAATAAATACCGCATCGTAGTAGCCATGTCCATCAACAGCGACTATTTTTTTAAAGTTTGTGGTTCCATATTTCTACTTTTTTACAGAGTGACGCTAAACTTAATATGCAGGTATGTTTATATCTTATCAAAGAAAGTAACATTTTTTGACTGGTGACTTAAAATCAACCCTGTATAGATAGTTAAGTATAAAATAAAAACTTTGAAATAGAATGTAAGGAAAGTTATTTATTTATTTACGGAAAACTTACAGCTATTTATTGTATGATTTGAACAATAGAAAAATAAGGCCAATAAGCAGTTTTCACAAACAAATAAACTTACATGGAAAATTAAGAAAAGTACATAAAGATAAAATATTGCAATACACTCTTCACTATTATAATGCCTCCTAATTTGTCAAACGTGACATCAGATGGTTTTATTACCTCTGGTGTTCTGCCTACCCCATACGGAATACAGGCGTGAAGTTGTGTATGTATGTATGTATTGCAATATTTTTATTTTTTGTTTAAAACTAGATACGGAACGAAATTAATGCTTATAATTATTATTACATATACATAGAATCAATTACATAGAATTTTTAACAATACTCATATGGAAATAAATGCGCATGATAAAAAAAAGTACCGAAAATGACTAAGTATTAATGCGGTAAAAAGAAGTCCCTAGAGAGTGCCGCTCTACCACTTGGGACACTAGCAAGAAACACATCCAGGTCATTCAGTCTCAGCAGCGCCTTGTTCACTAGGTTGCACGATGGAATTATGAACGAGTTCCGCCTATAGCTAGTACCTGCGGGGAGGACGTGTAACAATGTAGGATTTCTTAGCGATTTCGTGTGCGCGCAGATACCAACCATAGACAAGAGCTCTGGTACGTCTATAGCATTATTCATAATTTTCACTCCATTACAAATGTCTGCTATCTGCCTTCGCCTGCTCAACGGTAGAAAATGGTATCGCTTACATCGAGATATGTAATCGGTATCATATGTCTTAGCCTTGTATTTTAGAAATCGCAAAAAATTCTTCTGTATACCTTCAATTCGGTCTACATATTCATTGTATTGGGGGTTCCATACAGATGAAGCATATTCAAGCTGACTCCGAACCAATGCGCAGTATAATATTTTTAAGGTTTTTATATTCGACATTTCAATTCAACACCTAATATAATTATGGTTACGCAAGTTATGTATTTATTGATAATAAAGCTGAAGGATACAGATTTATTTTTTGCATTATAAATATGTTGTATATTTTATTTACTCTTTTATAGGTATAACCCTGAAGGTTGTCAGCAAAAAATAGCTAGTGACAAGATCTCCGTTTGCACTTCCGTGTGTACAATCTTGTTATGTTATTTCTTTTTCTTTGATGTGGAAAAAGTAAATAAACATTAAATTTAAATAAAATTTATCACAATACTTAAAACTTAAACCCTGAAATTAATCAAATTTTGCCTGCTTCACGCAACCAATAACTACTTAATTAAATTCAACATTTCATCCTTAATACTACTCTGCTTTTATCCAATTAGTGTAATGGCAAAGGTAACCAAGGTAACATGAATCCAGGTATTCACGTCAAAGCTATCATCGCGTATTGTTGGCGCTACGGCACAACTAGTGCATATAGCAGGGAGAGGGAGCTAGCTCTGCCCGGGCATTCCGGGAAACCTGTGTAAACTGGAACGGAAATCAATAACGGGATGAATTTAATAAGAATTTAGTAAAAGCGTTGTATATTTACCTGGAAATAGTGAGGGGTATTCGTTGCATATATTCACCCAGCTTATGTATTTACTTGCTTTATGTGTTTGCTGCACTTATGTATTATCAAGACTGCGTCATAGCTGAATTGTGTGTTCTGATTTAAACCCTTGTATTTAGTCTCGTTATTTAAAATATGATTTTGTTCTTGTTTCTTTATAAGATTGAATTTTACTTCTTAAATATTTATATTAGGTCGATTCTGGATAATTATAATTTAAATAGCATCCACATAACTGATTCTTTTTGAAAGAAAACTTCATTTTTTGACACTGGTGCAGCGGTAACATACATTGTCTCTATGCCAGAGGTCTTAGGTTTGAAACCTGGTGGAGGTGGATATTTGTATGATGAACACATACAGGGTCGATTTTTTGTTACTGGCCAAACATTTTTTACGTAATAAGTATCTTTTATAGAAACCACTTTTGCAAAAAAAAGGTGCCTATGTATTTTTTTACAAGGAAATTAATATGCTCGCTAAGACATTAAGCAAAGTATGATCACTTTAAATTGCGAATGAATATCATTAAAACAAAGACGACTACGCGCTACTACAAAATTCTTGTAGTACTACGTCGTAGTATTATCAGTAAAATTCCGCGTTGTAGTAGCTATGTGCATCAACAGAGACTATTTATACAGTATATCCGCGCATGTAGTAATAAAACTTTAGGGGCACTCACACACTATTTCATCGACGAAAATACCCCATATGTCAGGTCAATTCGAACAGCCTACCAATCTGTAGCCATTTTTATGTTTACTTTAGCAAAATTCACCTCAGTTTGTAAAACATCGGCGGCTTAAGTTGTATGTATTGTAAAGCTAATTGTTGAATTTGTTTTAAAAGCAAAAGAGTAGAGTATATGACTACATAAAAAAAACTTTAACATAAAAGTTTTTTTGTTGATTGCCGAAGGGACAAAGGCTTATTTTTTCAAAAACTTAGCGCATTTGACCGCTTTATTCTGAAATTGTGTCAAAACCACAATAGAATAAGTAAATGATTTGCAATTAACTATAAGTTTTTTTAATACATTTAATGAGTTGTCAAAAATCAGACAGGTCAACTATGAACTCTTTGTCTCAAATGATAGCAAATGACCTCCCCTATATCACCTTAAAAATTCCGGTCTAATTACCAACAACCCCGTATATTCATACACACAAATATTTTCAAAGAAATGTTCTGTCAATGACAAATGTACTCTCTATGATAATACGTAGCCTGACAAAAGAAAATGAAAACTGTTGATGTAACACTTTTTTTTCTGACACTCACACAACATTATCTAGCCCAAATTAAGTTTCTTAAAGAACTTGTGTTATGGATACTAGATAAGTGATATACTTAAGAAATATATAAACATACATATTGAATAAATACATATTTTTTATTAGAATAAACTTAAATAAACATATAAACATAATGTTTTTAGGTTTTTTGCATTTAAAATGCTCAATTATTCTTAAATAAATGAAAAATGTGATAAATAAAAAATAATCCTGGTCGGGTAATTTTTATTTATCACATTTTTCATTTATTTAAGAATAATTGAGCATTTTAAATGCAAAAAACTTAAAAACATTATTAAAACATTGCAATGCTTCACTTTAACTGGGATTCACAATTTCTGCAAAGAAATTGATCTCGGGTGGTCTTAGCTGCAAAGCTTATACCATAAGATGGAGTTACGTTAGCAGTATAAAGTAAAAAAAAAAAACAAAAGTGTGATAAGTAATTTCGAGGCGTAGCGCCAGGCCCCGGTAGCTCAGTTGGAAGAGCACTCGTCCGGCAAACGAGAGGTCCCAGGTTCGTATCCTGGTCGGGTAATTTTTATTTATCACATTTTTTATTTATTTATTTTTTACTTTAAACATATAAACATCCATGACTTGACGACTAAGATCTGTGTTCATCACACAAATATGCGCCGCCGCCGGGATTCGAACCCAGGACCTCTGGCATAGAAGGCAATGTATGTTACCGCTACACCAGCCGGTCTTCTTGGGTAAATGTACAAGGGTGCTACCACATCAATCGATCTACCGTCGATCGATGGTAGAATGGAATAGTCAACGTCGATCGATTGTTTTTGCTAGGCCAAAAAAACTGGATTCATTGATGTGCTAACATCCTTATACACTTTAGTTATCAAAACAACTTGTAACCACGCAATGTAACGAAAAGGCATCTCAATTTCGTAACAAAATATAAGTTATTTCCCGAACTTTGTCCGAGAGGTAAAGGAAGCCATATACTGTTTTTAAACTAATGAGTTAGTAACTAAAGTTATAATTGATTTTAGAAATATAAGTAAATGAAAGAAATACTGATGGCAACATTTGAAGTAGGGAACGAAGTAGTTTTTTTTTTTACTATTATCAATGTTGTTTTTTATCGCGTACTCTATCTTGTTTTGCTGTCAAAAAAAAAGGTTACTGTATTTACTATAACTGCAACTAAAGTATCTAAAAATGGCTTTTTAGAAATTTCAAAAGTAGTGCGAGCCATGAATCTCATTACGACATCCTAAACAAAATTAACCATTTAAAAATAACATTATTAAAAGATATTTCATCCAAGGACTGCATACCGGTATGAATTTCTGTACGTTTTTTTCGGTATGACGTCATACCGTTAAATTATTTGTATTTAAAAATAACAGTACTGGAATTCACACTGAAATAATTCGTGTACCTTTTTTATTATTGTAGCATAACTGTTTTTTTTTCAGTTAATTGAAATTTTCCGGTACCAATGTTAATATTGATATTAAAATTTTATTTTTAAATAACTGTAGAATGTTCGATCGTTTAGTTGCAAGCCTATGAAGCGTAGGGACATATGCTGACCTATACATTTCGGTACAGAAATTAAATAGGTTAAATATTTCTGTACTAAAAACATCTACAGAAAATTATCCGGTACTGGTATAACTAAGTTAGATTTTAATAACTTGTACAGGTATTGTGTTTGATGAAGCAGTACACTAATAACTAATTTTCCTAGTACAATAAAAAAAAATATACTGATATGCAGTCCCTGCTTTAAACCTGCAGCACGTTGATCTCCTATCAATTACACTTTACACGTGGTTATTAACCAAATACAGTGGGTATAACAGGTACAGTTTAAAATAAAACCACTACTAAATTGAACTTAAGGTAAACGGCTGAATTTTATAGTGTCTTAGTTACCCATCACTTTAATTTTATGCCATCAACAGCTGTTTGTAGGGTTGACACTTAGATATTTTGATCTAAACTTTGAACTTGTTTTTCGGCCGCGAAGGATAACAAATTTATGTTACTGTTACTTATAAACTACACCACCAAACATACCATTCCCCTAAGTATTATCTCTTCATTATGTTACACGTTGTAGATAAACGCCCAGCCCAGGAACATTTTTTTTTCTTGTTCTGTGCGGGATTCGAACCCGCAACCGCTGACGTCTGAGGCAGATAGTGTACCCCATCGCCAAAGTGGTCGTCAAATCTATGTAAAAGTTGTCATTGTTTTGAGAAGCCGGGTTCGTAAAGTTCACGAAAAAAAACATAAACGAAAAAAAAGCACAAAAACAGACCGAAAGTTTCATGAACGTTTTTGAATTTTGACGTTTCAATTTGTGTTTGGAATATCGCACAAAACACCTCAAAATAAGGTGTTTTTGCGATCAAGGTGCATTTTGCAATATGACTGGTGATATTCACAATACACTTCTTATGATATGGTATATTCTTTTAATATACACCGTTATTTTTTGTTTAAGCAAAACCCGATACACGGTCAAATATTTTCATTCCGAGAATCAGCAAATTTTGGCAAATCGTCAAAATGCTAGTAGGTCTAAATTTGCTTGAAGATAGGTTTCCTTGGTGACGAACTTGGTATCATTTCATTCGACACTGACATTTAATGAGTACAGAATTCGTGCAGTGTGTAAAAAGTCATAGGTTTATAATTATAAGTGCAATACGCGATAGACCTTACAAGTTTGACAATTTCAAACGAATTTTCGGCAAAATGGGTCATTATTCAGTTGGCGGGATGGTACCTACTTACTTAAATAACTGAAAAATATGCTAAATAAAATCACCCGACCAAGTCTCGAACCTGGGACCTCCCGCTTGCGTCCGGCCGCTCTTCCAACTGAGCTATATAGGAAGAGCACTGTAAAAAGCAAACAAAGCTACTACAACACAGCATTCCATTGAAAATACTACGACGTAGTACATGTTTTGTAGTAGCGCGTAGTCGTCTTTATTTTAATGGTATTCACTCAGAATTTAGAGTTGCCATGCTTTGCTTAATATGTTAAACTGTTTAGAAAAATACATACCTACATTTTTTTGCAAAATTTGTTTCTATAAATGATACTTGTAAAAAAAATTTGGCCAGTGACTTAAAAGCAACCCTTTATAAAGTTCTGCGTAGGTTTCTGCTCTGAATTGCCAAGCGAATTGCAAGCGTTAAAATATAACATATCATATTTTTCTTTGCATGTAACTTTTTTTTTATTTACTATTACCATGAGGAGTAAACAAATTAAAATACAAATATATATATTCACAAGCTTTTTTCTAGTTTGTCTGAAATGTTAATTAAATAGTTAAAAATTTGTACACATTTTGTTGATTTTTGTTATTAACCTTTTTAACGTGTCACTGTATTACTTATTCTTTGTTGTTTTAAATTGTATTTGTGTTTAAGCATATTTTTGTTCTTTCAACCTAAGACTTTCCACTACTAAACACCTCACTATCTGTTTAATGCTATTTCAGTGAAAATGTTAAGTAATTTACAATTAACAATAGATTATTATGTATTTACATTAAACTTCATTGTAAATAAGTATCTGTCTTTCTCTTTTAAATAAAGAAATAAAATTTTAGCCTCAAATTAAAAGTGAGAGTGGTATAATTTAAGTTATTTCATACCTACCTTTTAGATATTCTGTGGCTGCCTATGTCCTTATTCGTGCGATTATATGTTCAACTCGCCTGCACAACTTAAGATGAAATTTTATCTTGAATTGAAAACGCAAGTTGAAGAAGAAAGCTCACAAGTGTGCCCATATCTAATTTATGTAGATGAAAGTCATTACGCTATGCGTGTAAGCGAATTTCTTGTTTATTTGCGAATGTGTATATAAATAAATAAAATAAAATCTCCAGACAATCACACCAACTACATGACCCCAAAGTATCCGTAGCTTGTGTTATGGGATACCATGAAGCGCACTAGAGGGGAACCTAGAATGTAAATATATAAATAGATAAACACCCAGACAAGGAACATTTTTTTTCTAGTTCCGTGCGGGACTCGAACCCGCAACCACTGGTTCAATACATTACAATATGTACCTATTAGAATACAATATGTATATTTGACGACCACTTTGGCGATGGGTAAACATTGTCTGCCTCAGACGCCAGTGATTCCGTGTGGGAATCGAACCTGCGACCGCTGGATCTGGGCGTTTACCTATACATGTATTTATATTCTAGGTTACCCCTAGTTCGCTATATGGTACCTATCCCATTTCACAAGCTCTGCTTAGTTTGGGTTTGGCCATGTAGTTAGATTGTTTGGGTATTTGATTATTATTTATTTATTTAATTCAATTTCAAATGTATAAAGTTACTTAGAGCAGACTAGTTAAACTATGTTTCAACTATCCGACTTATTCGATACGTATTTTGTCGTATTGGCCTTTAAGAAACATATTTATTTATAAGTCAAGTGGAACTGCGAATGGAGTATTTCTTGGCAGATTTATCTGCGTTGTTGCTATGGCTATAACTTTAGGCTGAGCCAAGACCTTTTTGATTAGATTTTTATAATGTATATTTTGTGAATTGATAGATAGTAATATTAAAATAAATTATAAGTATATACCTATATCAGTTGTCTAGTTCCTATAACACAAGGATAATAAACCTTACTCTAGGACAAGATGGCTGGCGCTGTGTGAACGATAATACCATGTTATATTGTAACACAATAATATCTCTACTGAATTGCATCCATGCTGGACTGGGAGCGAAAGAAAAACATAGAATGTACCAGCTGCTTCGATCCCGGGCATACTGTAAAAGTCTGTTAAGGGGCAGAGGTTTTATTGGCAGCTGTGTAGTAGCTGTGTTCACGAACGGCGACTATTTGTAAAACAGTTTGTAGTACCATATCTTTATTTTTTTGTACTGAGCGTTACAAAAATAAATATGCCGGTACGTTTATATCATATCAAAGAAAATTAAATTTAAATTTGGCTGGTGACTAAAAAACTGGCCTATATAGTCATCCACCTTATATCTCCGCTCCTTCGGAGATGTGTTCCAATCATTTCCCAGGTTTTATGAAGAGCCAGTCCCACTTTTAACCCATATATTGTCTTTGACGTCGTCTTCACTTACCCTCAAGTGATAATGAGGTGGAACGTGGGTTTGGTCACCGATAAACTCTACAGGTAGTTGCAGGGCACACGACTCTTGTGTCACAAAGAGTAATGTTCACGGTCCTTACAGTCTCTGACCTGTTAAGCTACTATTTGTTAGGTATGTGAATGTATAAAGATGATATTACCATTGAAATGCTGCCTGTTTATATCTAAACTATTGGTGCAGACTTGATTTAATTTCTTAAAAACGATATCGGGATTTTCATTTCAAGTGGATGATACTAGTAGTCTATTGAGTAACTTGAGAGGGTGAAATACTAAAATCCTTGCTGCGGTTTCTAATATAAGTAAATGATTTTTATGAACATTTTTCTTTAGACTGTCACTTAGACAGATGACATCTGCAAAAAGTTACTACGTTCCAAAATAATAGGTATATTACAAACTCAAAGCAACTTCTTATATTCGATGCAGGATTTATCAATAGGGAAGTATTGGGAACCGTCCTATTTAATGACCATATTTACATACATTTTTAGTGAAACCGGACCTGCCTTACTTACTTGGTGAGAAAAAAGGCTTTTTAAAGAAATATCCAGAAAATCCCTTATTTGCAGAATTAACTAGAACCTATGCTTGAACCCAATTTCAAAACGATTGCCAGGATTTGATTCGGGGATCTCTAATACCAAAACAAGACATCACTTATTACTTCAAAGCAAATAAAGCCGCCAAGCTTCTACTGTTCAATTCAATTCAATTCTTTATTGCAAAAAAATATGGTAGGTAAAAAAATTGTGGTAATTGAATAGTAAGTAGGTATCACACATTTCTCTGTTTAACAGCATGCAATGTTATGTCATTATATCATAACTATAATTAGATTTATAATTAAAGTAAAATTAAATAAAAAATTACATTAAATATTAGACTGTCATATTAATTTCACAATCTTTTTTGTTCATATATTCCGTTACTGAATAAATACATTCTTGAATTAACATTTTTTTAAATTGACTTAAATCTGTTCAATGGTTGGCATTTTAATTTATAAGGCAATTTATTGAATATTTTAATTGTCACTGCACGGCTGTTTCTATCACAAATTTCAGATCTAATTGTTGGGCCTAATTGTTGATATATGTAATATAACCTATATACCTACCCTATATAACCTAGCCCAAATACAGCAATCAATCAATAATACTAACATTTTTAAAGCGAAGTAGGCTCGTTACGTTCCTAACAAATTAATAATCTACGGCCCCGATCGGCCCCAAGGTATGTATTAAAAAAAAACAATTAGAAAGAAAACAAGTTACCATCAATAATATTTCCAACCCATTATTACTTGCTTGTAAGGGACACGACATGTCTGAAATTGCTCTATATCTGTATCTATATATACACATTCAAAGATACGTGCTGCATTTCTATTGGTCCACGGACGTTAAATATTCTTAGTACAGTCTGTCAGTCGGTCATTCGATTTCGATTTTTAAATTTAAAATAACCAGGTAACCTAGACTAGCCTTTGTTCTAGAACGCAAGATTTAAATATTTATTTGCGCTTAATTGCGTTGTAGAATTGTAGTAAGTTTTCCTATTTATTTCTTGTAATTATACACTATAGCGATCTTTTTGCTTCCATGCTGGAATGGGAGCGAAAGAAAAACATAGAATGTGCCAGCTGCTTCTCTTCCCGGGCATACTGTAAAAGTCAGTTTAGGAACCGAGGTGTTGTGGGTGGTGTAATTGGCTTTTTTGTGGGCGATAGGTTGACCCCCTGTCACTTCAACAGTCTCTCTTCATTATTGTAATGCCTCCAAATTTGTCAAACGTGACATCAGATGGTTTTATTACCTCTGGTGTTCTGCCTACCCCAGACGGGATACGGGCGTGAAGTTATGTATGTATGTATGTAACGATCATTACTGTATCGTGAAATTCGCTTTAAGTATCAACTTGAGCAATGACATACCTACTAGGTTCTTTTTAGTGTCGATTACTATTCTCTTTCAAAGAAATATAAAAGTAAAACATAATTACTGACAACAGAACAAACGAAAGTTCTGTTGTCAGTAAATATGTTATGTTACCATCTCATTAGCTTACCAATTTGATGTACAAAAAACACAAAGCAATAACTAACACTAAATATCTAACTAAAGACTGAAAAATATCAATATACTTACTTAAACGAAAACCACCTAAAACTTTTACATGACATAAAAAGCCTTGTACCTAAAAAGCAAATAGCGAAGGACAACACTTGCTGGAAAATTTCAGGTGTTGTCCTTCGCCCAACAATATGGCGGAATACATGGAGGTTATATAATTAAGCTCAAATCCCGGGAAATTTAAAAAAAGAATCTAGCTCGCTGGTCCCGGAGACCTGAGTGACATGCGCATTGCACCTGCACCCAGGAAGTTATTAAGCTCGGTCGTGCTTCTAGCACCGCACTGTTGCCTCGGCCGATGCACCGAACGAACGCATACGTGCAATTCAAAGTTAGCAATACTCCATAGTCCAAAATTGAACGATAGGTAATATTTTAATACCTTAAAAGAGTTCCCATTAAACGAAATGTTTAACGGTTCTTCATTTTAAATTTCAACGATTTTGTAAAGTTTGTAAAACTTCTCTTTTCTAAATTGCTTTGTCGATTTAAAAAAGTTATTCATGTTAAATTATTTAATGAATTCCGTAAATATAAAAACTTAAATTAAATTCATTTAAACTTTGTTTCGTAGACTAACTTTTGGATGGCTGACGAGGAACAGTCAAGTTCGCGCGGCTCGAGCCAGTTCCCGCCAAAACAGTTCGCGGTTGCGCCAGAGAAAAGACCCCAACTTCGCGTGTCACTGCCTCTGACTCGGTAAGTGGTAAATTAGGTGAATATAATTGAGCTAAATAAATAAATTTGGCATCCATCACTTAAAATAAAACACGTTTTTACTCGGATATAATATAAATTGTATATAAATTTTACACCTTAACTCGACGGCATTTTGCAGACCCCGTCAATAGCGACTAATATTTTATTATTTCGGTCAAAAATGAATTATTTTAAGTGCTTATTTTCGAATTAATAGTCAGTTGCGGCTCAAATGTCGGTTTTTTGATTCGCGTGTAAAAACGCGTTATAATTCAAATATCGAATTCGCGCGTAAAAGCTCGATGTTTGAAAGTTTATGGATTATAGACTTTAAAGTGCACTGTAAAAGGGTAAAAAACTTAATGACATTTAAAATATCCAGTTTTTAAAGTCAGCTGGGGTTAGCATAGTTTTTGTAACTCACAATTTTTGTCTTTACAGTGACAAAATGTGAGCGTTGTATTTTTGTGGGAATAAGAAGTTACTAAAATTCCGATTTTTTAAAAGTGGGATTATTTTGACAACATATTTTATTCATGCTCAAATTGTTCATATTCAATGAAAAGAGCTATTTTTATTAAATTTAGTAGGTAATAAAAGTGTTCTTAGTTAACTAATTTTTTGGTAATAAATCCAGAATACGGCTCTAACATTTTAGTTAAATATTATTAGTTACTACGGGTTGTAATTTTATTCATATAAAAATTTCTAAGTCATTGCAGGAAATAAATTCTGAATAACAATTAATATTGATATACCTAAGTGCTTTAAAGTCTGGAATCCAATAAAATAATTAGTTACGGGCACTCTTCCAGCTGAGCTGGGGCCTGGTCGTTGAACATCGAAATTATTTGGCAAATTAGTTTTTTTTCTTTATATGCTAATGTTGCTTTGCCCGCCCGGAATGTGGGAGATCTGGGTTCGAGTCCCAGCGGGGACCGATTTTATTTATCATTTTATCTATAAAATTATATTTCAGCATTATAAAATGCAATATAAATAATTTCAATTATTAATGACGTAATTATTTGTTTAACCGAACTCTAAATTAAATAATTCAGTGTTTTCGGAGAAAAAAGTAGTTCTGGACTAATTAATAGTATGTATTTAGACAACGCCACTAAGTCAAACTATAGAAAATGGAAATGTTCTCACATTATAATTGTTTTTTATTTTCATATTATAGGTACAATCTTATGACGTTAAATTTAAGAAAGACTTACAATCTTATGACGAAAAAAATTTAATTTAATTTATTATGGGTCATATAAAAAAAATACAAACAGTAGGCGTCAAACTCGCAACTTCTCGCACATTAGATGACTATTTGAGCACTGCACCAAGGAGACAGCAACAGGATGATATAAAAATATTGACAATTGTAATAATTTATTTATATATCACTATGCCAAACATCTCAATCCATTGAGCCGTTCTGCCGTGATTGAGGAACAAACTTCCATACATCCATCCATCCAAATTCTCACATTTATAATATTATTGAGATTACTTATAAGTAGGATAATTTAAAACAATAAAATACTTTTAAAAAGTTCGTTCAGAACAAAGAAAAATACAAAGAAACTGTGCAAGCTAGATTTTAAATTGCGCGCCATCTAGCGTCACGTAGTAATACTTTTAGCACCAACGCTACGTTAGGCGGGCGCAGAGTCGGTTTTGTACACAAGATCTCCGTAAAGTGGCTCCGCGCGGCCATTTTTGTATGGAATCCAGGGTCCCTTGTCTTTGTATGCAGAGTGTTTGCCATTGCACACATGCACAGACTTTGAAAGTGTGCGTGATAAATGTTGCCTGTGTTGCAAACCAGCGCAAAAAAAATAAACTACAACATTATGCTGAAAATAAATACAGTTTAACACAAGTATCTTTAGTTTTATTTTCTTTTATAAGTTTTGTTAAATTATTTCAATTAATTTGATATTGCTTGAATTTTCATACAAAATTGGTTACACTGGCTATAATATTGATAGATAGATTGAAATTGATTGAATGGCCGTCAGAGATTTCTTCCATGATATCGGTCATTCATTTTGTTTCGACGCGTTATGTTTTTCGTTGTGCTTAGAAATTAATTAATACTTCCAGACACTCCGTATTTGAGTGCATTGTGTGTGTGTTCATGATTAACCAATTATTACGACAGGACGTTTTACATATTTTGTGAGGTGTACTATGGTTTTTGTGTTGTGTGCAATTGTGTAAATACCTTTGCCGTGTCTACTAAAAAAATAAATAAAAAATCTACATGTATGTTTTATTTACCCATTTTTTACTACTTGTCTTATTTGGCAAACAATTTGATTACTTATATCAAATGTTGAAACAAACGAATATCTAGAGGATATTGTTACTTTTGTAGAAAAGTAATAGTAGATTTATGTATTTTTTCTTATCAGTAAATTATTTTTAAGATTTACTTATTTGGTTTCACACATGAAAAGTTGTTTGCCAAATTTTAAAAAGTCATTTAGGAAAATTGGAAATAACTTTAATAGTAGGAAGGAATATAAATATACTACTTTGAATATTCCCGCCACCAATAGTTTACACCCATATAATGCAGTGGCGCTAGTGATGTATATGCTAGTGATCTTGCTTGGTGGTAGGATCCCTTCTGGGTCCGCCTGGCTAGCGACCACCCTTTATATAAAGTCTGCCGCCAAATGTTACCGCTCCGGCGGTAATGTGTTCCGGCAATATTGTATAAAGAGCCAGTTCCTTCCTAAACCCGTGTGCTTTTATCTTCGACCTCATCATCACTTACCATCAGGTGAGATTGAGGTCAAACGCGGGTTTAGTCACTTATAAAAAAAAAAAAAAAATATGAGTATAAGCTATGGTCGCATTTATTTACTATTGACTTACCATTCTTCTCTTTAGAGTATAATGTTCCTTGATGGAATCGCGCCCGTGTCCGCGTCCGCTCTCGCGTATCTTTGCTTTTGCCTTTCGGTTATGGGAATTAATGATGGAACTACTAATGGATGGATTTACTAAACATTTATAAAAAAATTACAGACCCATATTAAAGTAAATAATTATAGGTACACATTTTAAATAACACAAAAAATATCATAGGGTTTTAGTAAATAATTTTTATTTAGCTCTGAAATAATTGTTCTTAGAAAATAATTAAATAAGGGCCGGTTTTTCCATGGTCAGATAAAAGTTATACTATATAGCTAGACAACATACAGTATCAATAACATCATTGGTCGTTGAAACGTACATTTTCGAACATTTACGAACCTGAAAGTGTCGACATAGTGGACGATTTATCTAAAAGAGAGTAATTAACAAGCGGCTGGAGTAGTGGTAACATAGATTGCCTTCAAGGCTATAACTGGGTTTGAATCCCGGTGGTGGTAGATATTTTTGAGGTGAACACAGATATTAGCCGTCAAGTCAAGGATTTTTATATGTCTACTAGCTTTATCCCGCAACTTCGTATGCGCTTAACTACACTTCTCGTGGAAATTTCAGAAACTATACAACCAGACACCCACTGAAAGAACCTTTATACCAAGTATCACACCCATGCACTCAAGGAATAAGTTTTTTTCATACTAACTAAAAATCATATATTTCCCGTGCCCGTGGGAATTTTGGGAATTTTTTTCGTAGCACAACCAGTCACTCTTTGAAGAACCTTCATGCCTAGTATCACATCCATATACTCAGGGAATAAGATTTTTCATACAAACTAAAAAGTCCAACACCTTCCCGTGGGAATTTCGGGAATTCCTTTCATAATACAAACAGACACTTATTGAAGAACCTTTATATCAAGTATCACATCCGTGCACTCAAGGGATGGGATTTTTTCATACAAACTAAAACATCGTATATTTCCTGTTCCCGTGGGAATTTCGGGAATTCCTTTCATAACACAACCAGACACACATTGAAAAACCTTTACACCAAGTTTCACAACGGTGCACTCAAGGAATAAGATTTTTCATACAAACTAAAAAGTCCTATATTTCCCGTTCCCGTGGGAATTTCGGGAATTCCTTCCTTAGTGCACCCCTACATCCCCTAAAGAATGTATGTTCCAAATTTCAGCTCTCTATGTCCAGTGGTTACGGTTGTACGTTGTCTGTCAGTCACTCAGTCACTCAGTCACCCAGTCACTCAGTACCTCAGTCACTCAGTCAGTAACGGAACAGTTTTATATATATTGATTTCAGTATATTATTTTGTACTAAAAATATGTGTGATGATAATACACAGGTAGGTATAGGTGTTTATTATCCAAAACACAAATTCCTCAAGGAAATTAATTTTGGCTGCGTAATGTAATGAATTTCAGCAATATTAACATTTTTCTTTTTATTATTTATCAATTCATTAATTTATTATAATTCTAAAATCTATAAAATGATGCCAAATTAAGTCTTGGCTAAAGATTTTACGGTTATTCGTCTATCTTCCGAAACCATTTTCTCAACTTTTTTTGACATTTTCATCCGTAACGGTAGTTATAGGCTTCCTTGTGCGCGGATTGTCTTCATAGGTCGATTTACTTTTTTTAATTTAAATTCAGCATCCCAGTAAGCGAACATTGATAAGGATAAAGCATGATCCCTTAAGGTCTAAAAAAATCGTACACATTTTTTTCAGGCAGAGGTACATAATCACCGTACGTTGTTCGTTTTTGTCCATATTTTATTGTTTTTTTTTTCTATTGTAAGCAATAAAAAGTATCTTGCAAATAAAACGACTAAATTAAGTGAAACTTTACAGGAATAGGTACTGTCAGATGATATACTTAAGAAAATTGAAATAGATAACATCCAAAAAGGTACTACAAAGGTCTTAGACACGCATATACACTGTATATACATTTTTTCAAGAAAACAATATGATTTGTGATATTAGGTTCTTTATTTGACCTACGTTACTTACCGTATATGGGTCAAGTTATATTGTAAAATAGGATGAAAATTTTAGTTCACAAGTACTTAAATTTTTGTAAATAAATTAAAAAAAATTTGTGGATGTAACTTTTTATTACATTGCACAGGTAGTTAAAAATAAGCCTTTGTTTTAATTTTGCAAACAAACCGCACAAATGTGTTTGACTTTAAATAATAAACATTCGAAAATTTACTTAGTTCATCGGGCATTACACCATCCCCGTAGAAATAGCTGTCCCAAGTTTTACTTATAAAATATTAAATTTGATAGTTTACGGGTCTACACGTTATAACTTAATTTTGCATTTTATTATACAGGTACGATCAATTTATAAAACATTTTATACTGCGAATGGGCTTTGTTATTGAAATTGTTTATATTTTTGCAATTGACAAGTACGGTCCATGCATGGTCAATGACATATGCTTCCAACTACGAACTAAACACGAAAACATAAATTTCATTGAGCCATTTTCGAGCACTAGTTACTCTTCCATGCGTTTTTCGATCACTGAGAATTACGGATTTTTGAAATCCAAATATTTGTTTAACTATCGAAACCTATAAGAAAATATCAATTATTTTTCATAAAATTATTTTTATACATAATTTTTGTTTTATTGATAATTATTTGATTCACTTCATCATCACTTCATTTCAAAATACATAGGTAGTCCATCGTTTTTATTATTTTATTTTATTATAGTTGCCTTGAAATGTAGGATGGCAAAGAGTTGGGTTTTATACATCTTAATTATTTATTTATTTATTTTCACTTCAGTTTACGGTGTGACACATGATTACGAAAAGTGTAAACCCGAATTTCACGTCGCCGCGCCGTAAGTTTACTAATACAAATCACGTATCAACGAATACACGCCAACAGACAGTAAATGAAAAATTACACTGGTGATGGGATGTGCCAGCCTAACATTATTGTTCCAGCTTTTTAGATGATGTTCTCGTAGAGTTATGAGTAGAGTATGAGTTAGGGTAGAGCAATAAATGATAAAAAATAATTATGTTATTTTATTTTCCTCTTCAGTTCGAGCAATTGACTAACTACTCGTACATTAACTTAATGTATCTTTAAATTGTATTCAAACTTATGTGTACAAAAATTGTAAAATAAATTTAAAAATAATAGTAGGTATGGTATAGCAGAAATTTTTTGTTGATTTTTCGATTTTTTTACGTGTCTCACGTGGTGGCTAGTCCTATCACCTTATTAGAGAAGATTTGACATAATGCCTCCCGCAAGCTGGACCTTTGGCTTCACCTGATTCCCAAGAGAAAACGAAAACTTTTCAATATACAAGGCAAGTTTTTAATCACCGGCCATTTTTTTTACAAAATATGTATAATTTACATAAACAATTTTTGAAGAAAAAAAAAGTATGGGTTTTTTTTTTCAAGGAAATAATATATCCGCTAACGTATTACACAAAGCATCATCATCATCATCATCATCATCTCAGCCCGCGCTAGTCCACTGCTGGACGTAGGCCTCTCCCAACGCGCGCCACCGAATTCGGTCTCTAGCGCTGCGCATGGTCATTCTAAATTATAAATTAATACCATTAAGGATGTGTCCAAACATTAAGCGGTAAGCGTGCGTGGCTATTTGATGGTTGCCGCGCGCGGACTAGAGCGCGGAAGAATTGCGTCTCGCAATTAAATAAAATTGCATTCAACGGGTTCAATTGAATAAATCAAATGTAACTTATACTTTCGCTTATACTGTTGAATCAGTGAATTCAATTATTGACTTCAAAGTAAGAATCCAATATAATTAACTCAATTCATTCAAATAATTTTAATTTTAATGTGATTAATTTAAGTTTTCACATTCAAATTTAGTCAGAAACTATTCAGTCATAAAGTGATCTAGATTAATAAATAAATAAATATTGCTGACAATCACACAACATTATCTAGCCCAAATTAAGTTTCTTAAAGAACTTGTGTTATGGATACTAGATAACTGATATACTTAAGAAATATATACACATATATATTGAATAAATACATATTTTTATTAGAATAAACTTAAATAAACATATAAACATCCATGACTTGACGACTAATATCTGTGTTCATCACACAAATATCCGCCGCCGCCGGGATTCGAACCCAGGACCTCTGGCATAAAAGGCAATGTATGTTACCGCTATTCCAGCCGGTCGTCAAAAATTTATGCATATTAGATTCAGTTTTATTTAGACGTTAATATTGTTTGATCACATAATAACTCAATGGTTGATCATAAACATATTTCCGAAATAATCTAATGGGAATAATATGCTACCAACATAGCCTTATGTTCAATATACGCGAATTAAAACTAGGATTCGGATTCCCATTCGGGTTCGAGTTCGAGTTCAGGTGCGGGTGATGATGCGGGTGTGGGCGTGGATACGTATGAGGGTGCGGGTGTGGGTTCGTATGAGGCAGCGGGTGTGGGTTCGTGTGAGGGTGCGAGTGTGGGTTCGTATGAGGGTGTGAGTTCGGGTGCGGGAGCTCATTTGGCTACAAATAACTTGAGATTGCGAATTTGGGTGCGGATTCACGCATGGGCGTGGTTGTAGATTGAGGTTTGGGTACGTCTATTATGATTGATTGATTTCTTTAGCGTTCCTAACCAAATTTACGCCTCCTGCCAGATTCCTACTTTCAAGCTACTTACTACTTTTATGAGCGCTGCGGCGCTGTAGTCTAATGTCACTCAGTTATTCATTGCATTCAAGTTATCGAAATTCTAATGATTGTATGACTGGATGTCGGAAATAACAATGTTATAGAGGACACATAATGCAATTAATGCCTTGAATGACATTCGATGGTAAAACAACGGTTAATACTTTAAAGCAGAAATTAGGTAGGTAAGTGACATAGTTTCATTTAGAGTAGCTAGGCGCACGGACGTATCTCTAACTGACAGTTAGATAAGTAGTTTAAGCTCGATTTATTTTGATTTATTTATTTTATTTATTTACACTTCAGTTTTTACAGGTAAAGTAAAAGAAAAAAGAACACTTACACTAAAAATAAAAACTTGGCGGTCTTATCGCTGAGGAGCGATTTCTACCAGACAACCATGCACCATTTAGCATTGTAACTGTAAATTAATTGATGCAAAAATGTGAAAATATAGGTATGTATGTTCCTCAATCACGGTTGAATGGTTGAACGGATTTTGACAAAATATATCATGAGGAGATAATTTAAAGCCAGTAATAGCACTTAGGCTTTTATTTAAAAAAATAGTTCTTACGAGATAGATTTGTTCCAAGATTCATTGCATTTCATTGCACACTTTGACACTAGGTGGCGCACATATTATTTTGAATCGCGCACTCAACGTTTTCGTTCAATGAATGAGATTTAAAGCAATTGTTAAGGAGACCGTACTTATCAAAACTTTCACAAATGTCGAAATCAATTGAGCGTTTCTTGAAAATTTTCAAACTAAAATAATGTTTGATTACCGAGAATATCTACATTGACGACCTTACAGTTCAGCCAAAGTTTTGACGTGAATTCGGTTTTTTAATGCTCATCATTGGTTGATTATTCAAGAACGCGTTTGTTTTCACGCTTTCTTGAATCAAACTTTCATCAGTGACACTAGATGGCACAGTTGGAATTTTAAATCGCGCAATAAAGTTCTTAATTTGAAGAGTGACGTACATTCATTGAACGAAAAAAGCATGGAAGAGTAACTTCAAACAAAATCTCTTAGAAAAGCGGCACACGACCTTTGTTTTCTTTTAAAACCTAGTTGTTTTCTTTGAAAATGTGATTGGTTTTATTTGTTGACGCACCTACCTAATTGACTAGGCAACGCACAGAAACTATAACATCATTGGCCGTTGAACATTTACAAACTTGAAAGAGTCTTCGTAGTAGACGATTCATGTAGAAGGTAGCAATGAAAGATATGAATATTTTTACTCTGCATATTTCTATATTATTTTTCATATTTCTGCATATAACTCGTCAAGTCAAGGATGATTACACAGGGTGTTTGGTAACAGGATGCAAAGCGGGAAGGAGGTGATCGTCTAGACCATTATGAACATTTTGACATTTGACCTTATTGCGATCGCCAACTCGACAGGCCTCAGAACCTAGTCCCTTTCGCGGCGGTCCCACTAGTCTTGACCATGGTAGCAGTCGAGGAAACGTTGAGACTGGGGGTGCTAAGAACCAGCAAGTTCGACCAGGATACCAAAAACAATCTTTGACCCTGGCAACATACGTATACATCGTTCGGACATTGCGGATCGACGACAATATTGTTTAACTGTAGGCAGTGTTGAGCAGAATGCGCTGGGATATCCTAGGGTCATGTCGATGCCTCCAATTTACAATCCTCTAACTCCAAATTCATGCATTCCAAGTTTGTGCTGGAAAACAGAATGAGCAACTCCCTAATCCACTCTGACACACTAAATTGCCTTCAGGCTCTCAAAAGTAATACTTTCCACTTAGGATCCAAATTCTCATACACACTTCGAATAAAGCATCTCCTGTTTCTCTGCAATCTACACAATATTAATATTACATTCAGGAATTACTGGCGACTCTACGGTTAACTGCTTTGCCAAGGCTTCCATTGAGACGGATTATCTCAGCCATGATCACGATTCTCTGATTCTATCGTAAAGAATGGGAGAAGACTCTTAGAGTTGTAGGCAAACATTATGGAGATATCCAGCCCACAATACCATGTAAGGCGTGGTTCTGTACCTACAAGAAAATCTGCAAAGAATCACCTCAATCATAAGCAGACCACGGTTGGGTCACTGCTGCGTTCCTGCTTTTTTTATAAAAGATCGGTCCGTAATTCCCAATATGTGTTTGTGGGTTGGAGCCTGGATCGGCCAACCACATATTTTTTAACTGCCCTCCTGACTTTACTTGCTACCTCATAAGACCCTCTTTCTGCAATCTGTTCATGCCACATATTTATATACAGCAAAATTTTATACGTTTAGTATTCGCTTATAATAATAAATACTCATGATTTCGTGCTTTCAAGTCTTTTTTCTTTTGTCTTTTTGCTTTCAAATTTTTTGTTGGAGGCATATATCTCGCGGCCCGACACCGGGCCCGCGTGTTTCAAGAGGCGCAAATCGTGTAGTTAACACACCTCTATCAATGAGATAGAGGTATGTTAACTACACGATTTGCGAAAGTATTTACATGTACTTAGCGTTATGTAATCCTGTTTTGTTTTATTTCTCATGATATTTTTATAAAATTTTGGGGCCTTATAGCTTATTAAATAGAAAAATTGACAATTTTGAGTTAGAGGAGTGTAAATTGGAGGCATCGATCTGAAGTCTATAGAAAGGAAGAGGAATCGATAATCCTAAACTCTGGCAGTCTTCTCTACTTTCGGGAGGGCGGAGAAATATCCCAAGTTGGTGTCGGGTTTCTCGCCCAAGAAACCCTTATGAATGCGGAATTTCAAAGCTAACTTAGTACTATGAGACGGCGATGAGCAGAAATCACTTTGGAGCTAGAGTCCGAGGAAATATGCTGGCCAAGTTTTTGGTGAAAGCGGAACTCTTTATGAACTATCATCATGTACTCTTTATGAACTCGTCGTCTCAGTACTTGTTTGGCCAACAGACCATTTGGACAATTTCACAGGAGCAACGTTTTTATGTGTTTCTATGTTACGGCCCAAAAATGCAGTAATGTTAAGATAGTTTTCGAACAAAAGCTACATCTGAACTTGTAATCTATAATAAAATAAAAAACTATGAAATTAACATGTAAAAAACCATAGATATTGGACTAAGAAACGAAATTCTAGGTACATAAATCTGTAGCTCTTGGCATATCAGCCAAATAGAAACCAAAAGTATTGCGTGCTTGTTTGCCCAAGAGCCTCGCTTCACAATACAGGGTTTCAAATTGAATATACCTGTGTATTATTTTTGTATGTGATATTAATATTATCAATACGTGATATTTTTTGAGGCTTAAATAAAAATACGAATTTTAAATTTATAAAACACTAGCTGTTACCCGCGGTTTCCTGCGCGGAAACTTTGCGATTAAGCGTGCTTTACCGATTGAGGTTTTAGTTTACAAAAAAATAACAAAAAGCTATTCTACAATGTATAGGCCATAAGTGGACGGTTCGATTACTAAATTAAAGAATTATTACTGTATTATTAATTAGCTTTAATGCTCAGTTCAATCGGTATATACTATTTACAGTATATAAAGCAAGAGAGAAATGACTGTAGTCTCGAGCTACGCGAAGCGGTGTGTGTTGAGTGCGCGGGCGCTCGCCAGCGCTCGTGGATGCCGAACAGGTTTGTTCGGCTGAGTTCGGGTCCCGCCGCCGTCGCTGGCGCGTCGAGGCGCGAACAACAACATTCAATGAGTATAGTCGGTTGAAAGGCCTATATCCATACTTTGGTTAAGGTCTATCTCTGAACCAAATTTTATACAAATCGGATTAGTACTTTAAACGTGAAAGCGTGAGACACAATTTCAATTATATCTTTTATTTAAAAATAAAACGAGGTAGGTACTTAACGTTGTTTACCTGTTAAGTGTATATTGCATTCCTATTAATATTAAACTTTCATTATTAAAAAAGACTTTCCTACAAAGAAAAAGCCGTAGTTCAGATTAACAAGCATTATTGGTACCTTTCTATAACATACATGACAAAAATATGATTCTGAACCATCCTGTATAATCAACACAATATTATCTATAATGACATAACTGCCGATTAAAAGTCAACTTAAATTTCCTAGTGGGCAGTGCTGTGGTCATACCATTTATCACATCTGGTCCAGGACATTATATCCTAATTTTATTGATACTTTTTTTTTATGTGTTTCAATTTTTTGTATTTTTTGTAAGGCATACAATAAAGTGTAAATAAATAGTTTCTCACCCCGTATCACTTAACAATATGGTAGAACAACGACGTGTGACGTCACGATTCAGGACATCTGTGATTGGGTTATTTGATGATATACGGCAAACAAACACGCGCTGAGAAGTTTGGAGCTGGATATTAGTTAATTTTTGGTTGTTATTTTACAGTGGATATTGATTTTTTACTCGACTTTTGCTGGTTTATTAGTATAAATACGCGACTCATACTTGAATTAGACTGTGTAAAATTTGATTTTTAAATATACTGCATTAAAAAGTCATTTTTGCCTGAATTGGTCTGTTGAGCAAACAAGCAGTGGAACGACGAACTATTATCATGTACTCTGTGTTACTGTTTACATCAAGTGTAAGTAATTTAATTGATGAAATATATAAAAAGTGATTAATATCGTGCAAATAAAAGTAAAAACATCTAGTGTCAAGTGATTACATGTTGCCAAAAATAAATTTTTTCGAAAAATATGTTTATTGTGGCGAAAATAACAAAATAAAAACAATATACAAGAATCCTTAAAGTCAGTGATAAAAGTGAAAAGCAGCGTTGTTGTTAATTAAATAGTTTATCTCAAGTTTCAATTTCACAAACCTAATTTACTTAAAAGTGAATTAAACAAACATTGTTTATTCTTCCAAATTCAAAATTGCCATAATATCATCCCGAACAAACTTTTAGCTATTTATTGCAAACACCGCCATCTATTGTGTAGTACTTTTATTTCGTCAATAACGATTACTCACTTTCGCCAGCACCAAATAGTTCCTAGGTTCGCCGTTATGTGAAGATTCACCAGTGAAGCGAAAATATTAAAACATCACTTCGTTCCTACAAAAGACCTAAGTTCGATTCCCGATCTATTATTTATTTTTTAAATATATTTGAATAACTAAATGCATCCTAAAATAGCAATGTTTTGTATTACGTGTAACGAAGCTGTTACGGATTTTGTAACATGCCAAGGTTCTTTTAGCGAAAAATTGGATGCGCAGGAACCCCTGAAACAAATTACCGAAGGATGTCGTAAGACAAAAAAGCAGCATGGCACTGCTCCTCCTGTGGGACTATGCTGCCGGAAGCTGGCGGAGCAACCTTGATGGCTGTTATGAAGGAATTTAAGGAATTTAGAATTGAATTTCAATCAATGAAGGATGATGTTAGTAGTATAAAATGTGAGATTTATAACACGTCATTTAATATTCAAGAATTGTAATATTCAATTATTGAGGAACGCCTAGTACTAGTAGAAAATAAAAGTCATTCTTATGGCAACTTTCAAAATAAGTTATGGGAAGTTCGGAAGAACACACAATTGCACAGCTATGGAATAAAAATATGCAGCAGGATCTATTTCTGCGCCTTAACAACTTGGAGATTATTTGTGTAACTCAGCGGAGCAGTGAAAATCTAACAACTATTTTGAGAGACATAATTTCCAAGATACTATCCACCGAGTTCACCTTTTTTACCTCGAATCACAATAAACGTGGAGTATCGGCCCGCCATCCGTCGATTGTGTTTTACGCAATGTCACCGCAAGAATGAGCTGTTAACGGCGGTGCGTGCTCGCCGCGGCCTCACCACCACCACCGACATCGGCTCCGACGGCGCCGCCACTCCGCCCTACGTCAACGAACACCTCACCCCTAACAAACTTACAAGCCAGACTAGACAAGCCCATTTGCGTAAAATTGAGCTGAATTACACATACCTCTGGATTAAGGACTGCAAAATATTACTCGGAAAAAGTGATAAATTCAAATAGTATGCACAAACACTGCGGCTGATCTTCTAATTTTAAAACGACTTTTCGTGAATATGATACTCAAAGTGCTCTTCAGTTTTTTAAGTGTGAGTGTCGACAGTAATTCTCTAAAATTTAATTAGCTATTTAAAGTAATCCTTGTAATTTCAAACCTAAATTTATATTGTATTATATTATTATAACTATATAATATTTATACTTAATTTTATTTGTATTGTATAATGCCACACACTGTTGCGAACTTAGCCGACCTTTCGGTCAATAGTGTTCGGGCTTTTAATGCTTCGGCATTTAAAGCTTTCGGGCTTATGAACGATCGGGAGTTGAAGCTATCGGTCTTTTGATGCTTCGATTAATTGAATCATCGGGAATGCGTGTTCGGGCATCTGTTATTCGGGCATTCGTCAGTCGGCCAAAAGTAGGGAACCCCGACCTGGGGCGCCGCGCTGGGGGCGACCCGCTCCTTGATTTTAACACGCGCTTACTTTCCACAGGCTAAATGCACTTCAAAATATCTTTGATTCTGTGTCGGACTCTATGTTTCAAAACAATGACTCCTCCTTTTTATTAGGCGATTTTAATATTTCACACATATTTTGGAATCGTAATTCCGACAGCTCACATTTAGCAGTTGATAATGACAGTGACAATGCGGTCACAATACCTACTTTCAGACTCTTTAAATTTGACCAGGAAAGGGTTGATAGAGCAAGACACAGTTACGAGTTGATAGACAAATTTATTATATATTCCAATACAATGGTTTGAAATCGGCAGAAGCACAAAAGTAACTCCTAAAAGTCGTGTTTTTGGTATTTATATAATTTCACACGAATGTACTATTCTGTGTTTTTTGATACAAGTTGACTTATATCTCAATTTAAATTCGTGTTATATAATACAAGAATCAGTTAAAAGAAAAAAAATGAATCTAGGTCTTTAAAAATACCTATAAATCTCGGAAACTAACAATGCTAGGCAAATGAAATAAATTTTGTTTAGTACACAATTAAAAATTCCTTAAATTAAGTGATTTTAGTTAATGTCATAAAAAATCAATTTTTGAAAAATTTCCTTTTGTTTCTAAACTTCCATTTAAGTTAATATTTAATAAATTATAACCATAATGACAGTGTTCAATATTTATAATTCAATGTTGCTTACAACTAAAGAAATCACCAGAATCCTCACAGTTCTGGAAACCGGCCGCAGTCAGCGCGTTACAGCCAGAATTGTTGGTGTGTCGCTGTTAACAGTACAAAGAGTTCTCCAACTTTATGAGGAAATTGGCTCTAGCCTACGTAGACGAAGAACAGGCAGAAAGTAACCCAAGAACATGAATAGTAAGACCACAACTAGATGAAGCTAACTTGAATAATTATAAATAAAATTTTATTAATAATTATAATAAATTATTAATAAAATTTAAAAAAAAACATATCTTTGTACGAAAATGTTGTTTTAAGGTCAAAGATCAGCAGTTTTTGTCTTTATGTAGTTTTTGATAAATGGAATATAGCGACTTATAAATTGTATTACGTTAATTTAAGAGGTGAAACAACGTGTAACAAAATGGAGAGATAAAACGTTAGCTTATATACCATGTAGAATATACTGTAAAAGAATCAGCATTCTCAGTACTGTTATAGGCTTCCATACAAATTTATTTGACTATTTCACATCAAACTATTTAGACAACCCTAGTCAAACTTATAAACTACAACATTACTCTGGCAAATAATTCAATCTGTAGGCATGCGTTAAATTTGTAAAAGATAAACATAGGTATTTTTACGATACTTCATTGCTTAACTACTTAATATGTTACAGAGCATGCCAGTTTGTCTTTCATACAAAGTAAAGAAATTCGATAAACTAGTGTATTTAATTATTAAAAGACATACATTATACTTCGACTGTTATGTTTTATGATAATCACAAGAAGATTCTTAAGATTTTAAATCACATCCCTGTATGTTAGTTCTAACTTTGATACTGTAATAACACAATATTTTAATGAAAATCTTATACGATACTGGATTGATCCAAAATATCGTATCAAATTAACAAGATCGATACATTACGACCCATTGCGATTCGAAATATTGATACAAATCATCTGGATCGAACATCCCCAAGCGGCGACGCCACCGCCGCGAGATGTCGACGAGCGAGACCCGGGAGACAAAGGGCGGACTTGTTATTTCGTAGACTATAAAGATTACGCGGAAATTCAGATCACTTAAAATTTATTTAAGCTTTGTTGTATGGTGGTAATGATAGTTGTAAGTATGTGAGTATAAATAAACAAGAAGTTAAATATCCTTGTAAATCATCCATCATAGTAGTTTAAGGTATAGAAAATCGTACTCAAAATGTTTCCTATTAGAATTCTTAGAAAGTGTGAGTTCTTAGAAAGGTCAAAGGAGAGAGGAGGTAAGTTTGATTGTCCGTTTGAATCTCTCTTTAGTAGGTATAAGTGGGATTTTACGCAATGCGAAAGAATTACCGATTTACGTAGGCACGTAGTACCGATAGAAAATAATTTCATGTTAATTTTCATCGCATAGTGTATTTCTAAAGGAATGTGATAGTTTGTAAGACAAGTTTGATACCATGGTTTATATGGTTTATCGTAGGCTCGGACGTACGGCACGCGAGTGGACACGCGTGTAGCGTTTTCTCCTAATTTGTCTCAAGACATATTCTTACGGATCATGAAAATTAATTCATTTCGAACGTGCGAATCTATTATTTCAGTAAGTTGTCAATTGTGATTAATGCATATACTTATTGGTGAAAAATATTCTGCACTTAGATACTATGGAAAAAAACTTTCCCGAGAATTTAGTAGGTATAAAATTACACTTTGTAGTATCTGTGTTCGTTACCTATCACTTTATTTAAACGCTATATGTTATCGAATAGATTTCATCAAAAGCAAACAGCTGTTTTGGGTTGACATTTAGATATTTTGATCTAAACTTTGAACTTGTTTTTCGGCCGAACCGTAAGGATTACAAATTTATGTTACTGTTATTTATAAACTACATCACCAAACATACAATCCCCTAAAGTATTATCTCTTCATTATGTTACATTGTATAAAAATTATATTGTCTATTAAATTCAGTCTATTTTATTAAGCCAGCGTTTCCAAGATTTATAGGTTTCTTTAGGTAACTTGCATTCATTACCTACTGTTGATTATATTATAACTTTCTGATTATAAAAATCACAATTTCGTGTATTTTCATTTAACTGGGCTAATTATTTTGTTCAAATTGATACTGGTGTTTGTTATTAAATAAATACGTTTTTTTTTTACATACATACATAACTTCACACCTGTATCCCTAATGGGGTAGGCAGAACACCAGAGGCTATAAAACCATGTGATGTTACGTTTGACAAATTTGGAGGTAATAGTAATAGTGGTAATAGTGATGGAGAGAGACTATTGCAGTGACAGGGGGTCAGCCCATCGCCCGCAAAAACGCCAAAAAAACCTCCGTCTCTTAACTGACTCTTACAGTTTGCCCGGGAAGAGAAGCAGCTGGCACATTATATGTTTTTCTTTCGCTCCCAGTCCAGCATAGAACAAAGTTAAAAAATTAGCTATGCGATTAGTAATATTCATTGCAACGTCCATAATACTTGTTTTTGTACTCTCATTACGTACAACACAAACCCGCGCTTGTCGGCTTGTACGCGAATTACTTGGATCCTGAACCGCTTTGGCACAGATGAAACAAAAGTTCGCAAAATCGAAGTCTGGCTCTGGAGCTTCTTAAACTGGCGATAAACTACTGGAGCTGCTGCTGCGACGACGAACAACATTATCGGTTCGATTGTCCACGTAATAACAATAACACGCAATATGTACAGTAACTTCCGAAACAGTTCTTAAAAATTGTAAAGCGCTGTAAAACCTCAACCATTGACCCAACGAAAAAAATGTTGCTTACAAAAGCTGTTCCTCAAAAAACTATCCACAAAAACGGTCTGATATCATTCTTTCGTAAAATGATAAAAAAAGCTGTATCAAAAAATATAAATTACTTTCTCGAATATCTAAACACTCTCACCTATAACTTTTCCATTTGTAGTTCTACGACAAAAAGTTACTGAACCAAAGTTGTAGAGGATTTAATTTGCAACAAAAAATGTGCTGACATTCTTTTTATCAGACAAATAGTTTAAGAGATATATCGTAAAAACCACCTCAACCCCCATTTTCAAGATGGCGGCAGTAGGACAAGGGTGGCACATCAAAAAAACAAAATTGCGTCCTCTGAAAAACGCAACCCCAAATGTAACTTTTCAATGGACTACATTGAGTCCTAAAGTTCCTACATAATTTGTAGATTTTTGGTAATTATTTCAATTTACTTACTTATTTTTAACTTATTTAATAATTAAATATGAATTGCAATGAATTTATTATATACGCAGTTTATATTGCAAATTCATATTTAATTTTTTTTTACTTTCTTTTTTTTACTTTCTTGTTAATTGATACATCTAATACGTTCGTTGTGAACCATACTGGATTGCTGTGACAGCGCGCATAAGATCTACCAATAATCCGTGCGTCACTTGAACACGCGCGGGCGGTGGTATATCTAATATATAAAATTCTCGTGTCACAGTTTTCGTTGCCATACTCCACCGAAACGGCTTGACCGATTTTGATGAAATTTTTTGTGCTTATCCGGTATCTATGAGAATCGGCCAACATCTATTTTTTTTTATTTATATGGCAAAACAACGCTTGCCGGGTCAGCTAGTCCGTATTATAGTTCCCGACGCCCCGCGCACGTCCCGCGATCCGAGTCACTTTGTACATATTTTTAATGAAAACGGTTCTACTTTTTTTCCCGTATCTTTTGATATGACTCGTCATGAATCACTTTACATAGGAACTAATAGTTTTCTATGTTCGTGAGAAATAATACAAATTTAGATATAGGTACCTATACTTTGTACGAATTTACTTTGTGTCAATTGATATCACTAAACATGTATCAGATGACACCTTCTTAGATGGTAATAAATATGTATGTATAATTAGTGATATAACCATACATACCTACATTTCAAAATTAATTCCTTAAAATGTTAATTAGATAGAAAAATTTTTGGTTGAAGTTGTAACAGTAATATCAAATTCGATATAAGTCGACTTATATCACTTTTCACAGGACGCACTGATTTGAAATTTAGTTGTTTATAAAACAAATATATTTCGCAAAATGATTAGTGCTAATATAGCTAATATATCTTACTCCTTATATTTTTATAATCCTTAGTCCTTACCAATAGAGATTTGATAAGAGTAAGTTATTATTATAAAAAATATTTATAAAATTTCATATTGTTTCAGCAGCGAACTAAAGGAAAAAATCAACAATATAAATAGAAAATTAGAAAAAAGCCTTGATGGAAAAAAAAAGTAAACAAAATTTAACCATCTCGTTAAATGGTTCTCTTAGTGAACCATTTAACATAAAATTTGAGAATAATGTAAAAATAAAAAAATCAATAAATGAGTCCCCAGAAAGAGACGACAGTGGCGGCAGTGCTATTTCAATTGAATGGGACGAGAAAAATATCTGTAATAAAGCTACGCAAACAAATTGTGTGCACATAGTATCCGAAGAGGTACATGAAATATTAGAAAAACTCGGCGACTATAAAGTAACAAAAATTCTGAATAATAAGCTAAGGCCCCTTTTGAATTTAAGTCGCCAAGCAAAAAAGAACATCATCGAAATCACAGACTCTGACAGCAGCTCAGAAAATGAATTGGAAAATGAAAAAAGTATTGACGAGGCTCTTATGAATGCAATTGTTGAATGCAGCAATAAAAATAAAAAACTTTTAACTGACATGTATAGTACTGCTTACCAAGAGGCCCATACAAAATATTCCGATGATGGCTGGTCTATTATATGGAAAATTATGGTAAATGCCGTTCGTATGTCGAAAATAAAAGAAAAACCGAATATTGATACCGCTAACAGTAGCATAGATGGCGAAGGAAATGAGAAAAATGATCCGACCATCATGCAAGTGGCCACCATGCAAGAAGAGGCTGAAATATTAGAAAATTATTCGAGCATGCTTACGAGAGCTCCGCAGCTGTTGCTTCCCCCACCACCTCCTCCGCCACCTATACCCACAATACAATCTTCAATGGTGCTGGTGCAGCCGCCACTACCGCCACCAGTACCCACTGCAGCCATAACGTGTATGGCTAAAAACCTGCCTACGGTGGCGGTTACACCGGCGATTAAGCCTACAGGTGTGCCTATACCTGAACCAACATATTCGCATATGTATATGCATAAGCAGAAATATACGCCTAATACATACATAACCACGGCTACATATACGCCTTCAGCCGCGGCCCATCCACAAGATCCATCCATATTACAAGCAACACATCATCTCGGACTACAAACGGATAAAAACCTGATGCAATACAATAGGATGGTCCACCATCACAACTTGATGAATGCAAATACAATACAGGTATATATTTATGGTTTTCTCTACAAAAAAAGTAGGGAATACGTATAAAATTTATTTTTTATTTTTTAAGATTTTTTTCATGTAGTTATTAGTCATAAAACATTATACCTAGTGTGAAAACATTAGAGTGAAAAATATGAATTTCAAATTTATAAAACGCATCACTATTGATCGATATAAAATGTGATATCTGATTATCACAAAACAGATTGAAACAGACATTTATACCTATATAAAACGTCTGTATCTGTCCGTTTTTCCTGTTTCATTCTCAACAATAAAACAAAAGTCTAAGAAATGATTGAATATTAACAAGCACATTTATAGTTTCGTGTTTATTACTAAGATATAAATGATTAATTTAAGACATAAATAAAAATTATGCATATTCCCTATTATCTAGTTCAGAACCTACAACTAATTATCTTAGAATAAGTACAGAGGCAGTCGCATAGCTACAAAGTGATTTCTTCCAGGACAAAATAAATTCACAAAAATACTTTTTATTTAAGAATCTTCATACAATAATAACAAATTAAAATAGTGTTATGCCCGGTCAATCACTGTTCAGCTGTATCTGGAAGCCACTACTTTGTTAATGTGTGTAAGCTTGTATTTGAAACTTAAGACTTGTTCTTAGGACCCTCTCAGGGTTTGTCTGGATATCGACCACCGAGAAACAGTCTGTCACATGTCTGTCGCCTAATTTCTTCGCTCCGAAGACGATGTGTTCTAGCAATATTTTATGAAGAGTTCTTTCCTAAAGGACTTTGCTTTTGCTTCATACATTATCCGCCCCGATGGTAGGAGTGGAAAAATACTTTTTTTATTATAAATTACTATTGCTTTCGCTCCATGTATCATTCATGCTACATCTTGTTTTTACACAATTTCAGATTTTGAGGTTATAATCACCTAAACAATAAATATTATTGTGTGTTAGTTATTAGTGATGTGCTAATCTTGACTCACCAGCAGATGAAATTTAGGTGTGATACTAAATACTAACTATAAAAAATTAGGTAAGATTAGATACCAAGTTCAAAATTCAGATACGAGACTTTATTTTAGGACATTTATTAAGGCGCCTTCAAGTTAGCCGCACTACTGCAGCGTGACAGACGCACTGCTGTGTTAATCCATAACAAATCTGTCACGCCTTTAGAAACATTTCCCCAAGAAGCAAGTCCTCAGTGGACCCTAAGCTAAACTAATCGAAAAAATCTTTTACAGTCTACACATCGCGACCACGGATATGCGCCATATCAAAGACCAGTTGTTCCACACAAGTTGGAGCGCTTGAAGCGTATCGAAAGTGTACAGACAGCTCGGCAGCATATGGATGGTCAGTGGTCACGCCACTTGATGCAAAACACGAATCTTCCATACAATCAAATGGGCCAATACATGTACCCGCCGACGCCACCGCAGCCGCCGCAGCCGTTGCAGCCGCCGCAGCCACTGCAGCCGCCGCAGCCGTTGCAGCCGCCGCAGCCACTGCAGCCGCCGCATCCACTGCAGCCGCCGCAGCCATCGCAGCCCGGAGATCAAACGGTATCATATCATAAGTTCAAAAATATGTTATACAGGGTACCTGGTGATAAATTTTAGATGTGAATTCTTAGAATGAATTTCATTTTCAAGTGCAATTTCTGAGTCGCTGTCAGAAACTGTGATTTCGATGATGTTCTTTTTTGCCTGGCGACTTATATTCAAAAGAGGCCTTAGCTTATTATTCAGAATTTTAGTAACTTAGTGGTCGCTGAGTTTTTGTAATTAAAAATAATAATAAAAAATGTTAATCTTAAACAAATTAAAGAAATATAATATTAAAAAAATGAGAATAAAATAAATACCGATACGAAAATAGACACTAATTATAGACAGTAACTATTTATAGGTAGTTCTTATTTTATTTGAATTGATATTTTTCAATTGTTTCCCACAATGTAGTGCTCGACTGGTGGTAGGGAATATGCGCTAGTGAAGCGTTCCCGCCTGCGTGGGTACCACCATCCTGCTGATTTCTTCCGCCAAACAGCTGAGCTGTGTTCCGGACAGAAGGGCAGGACAGGCAGCGTCATTACTGGCACCGGGACTCACTATCTAATGTCCCTCGGTCGGCAAAATCTAAAAAAGATAAAGCCCATAAAAAATATATTCAAAATAATGTAAAATTAGTGACAAGGCTAGAAATTATTAGCCATAATAATGAATTAAGTATTCTTATAATAAATTACGCGTATAGTAAATAAATTATAATAATTGTATGAGTTTTCATTCGGTTCATAAAAAAAAAGATGTCATTACGTAATTAGGTACTATTGATAATTGAAAATAATAATAAATTCAGCTTTAATAAAAACTGAATAAGATTTAAGATATATAATTTATTTATTTATACAGAAGACAAACAGTCAGAAATTTATACAAGTTATTAACAACAATAAATATTTACAGAGACCAGTGAAGTCTTCATTAATTGAACAATTATATATATATAAGAAGTGCTTAAGCTAACAGATCTGTATATAAGTATTTAATTATAAATGAAGTATATCCTAAAATAACAAAACATATTTTAAAAGAAACAGTAATACAGAATATAAAATTATAGGTAAAAAACTATATTTAACGATGATTATGGTCATTTAAGGGTGATTAAGCATAAAATATTTAAAGATAAAATAAATAAAAAAATATATAAAATTTTAAAAAGTACAAAAAAAAATACATTTTTTTAAATATAAATAATAAATTTCCACTTTTATAATTTTTTTATAGTTATGATAAAACAAAAAACCTTGTAATGTAAAAAAAATACAAAAAGCTCGAAAAAAAAACAAAAGCAAAAAAATAGATAGCTAATTTTTAGTTTATTTAAATTGAGAGCATTCAATGTAGTGCTCGACTGGTGGTAGGGAATATGCACCAGTGAAGCGTTCCCGCCTGCGTGGGTACCACCATCCTGCTTGTTTCTTCCGCCAAACAGCTGAGCTGTGTTCCGGACAGAAGGGCAGGACAGGCAGCGTCATTACTGGCACCGGGACTTACTATCTAATGTCCTAACCTCGGAAGATGGGATCCGTGCTTCCGCTGGATGTACATGTTATGTGTACATATGTATATAACCTCCTCACATATATCTTTGTTTTCAACTAGACATAAATGAATTATGCAGATGTATAAATGTAGTTAATAATTAGTATAATATCATATAAATATAACAAAGTTATATAAAGGATAACAAATTTTATAAAAAAATAAAAATAAATAAAAAAGAACTGAAAAAAAAATATATAAACCAAAAAATATAAAAGTAGTGATACTATTAGAAGTTTTAATAAATAAAATTTATTAAAATTATTGCCATAAGCCATTGTAATAAATAAAATATATAGTTTCGCGTATAGAACAGTAAGTATATGCCACAACAGAGTATGCTGTACCCTAAATAATTGTGCCCATAAAAAATATATTCAAAATAATGTAAAACTAGTGACAAGGCTAGAAATCATTAGCCATAATAATGAATTAAGTATTCTTATAATAAATTACGCGTATAGTAAATAAATTGTAATAATTTTATGAGTTTTCATTCGGTTCATAAAAAAAAAGATGTCATTACGTAATTAGGTACTATTAATAATTGAAAATAATAATAAATTAATAAAAATAATAAATTAGAACTGAATTAGAAGGTCAGCTTTAATAAAAACTGAATAAGATTTAAGATATATGATTTATTTATTTATACAGAAGACAAACAGTCAGAAATTTATACAAGTTATTAACAACAATAAATATTTACAGAGACCAGTGAAGTCTTCATTAATTGAACAATTATATATATATATATATATATATAAGAAGTGCTTAAGCTAACAGATCTGTATATAAGTATTTAATTATAAATGAAGTATATATCCTAAAATAACAAAACATTTTTTGAAAGAAACAATAATACAGAATATAAAATTATAGTTATAAACAGAACAAACAAAACAAAAAAAAAAATCAACCTTTACAAAAAACACCTTTAAAAAATACCTATAACTTGACTGTGAAATTCCATTTTCTAATATTTTTTTGAGCTTAGGAAGAGAGAGATGAAAGCTATTGAATGATTTCTTGTATTCGGAACAAGATCGATTGATAAAAGAGTTAGCAGAATAGTTAGTGCGGGGGGGAGACGCGTGAAAAGTGGGTTTATATCGAGCGTTCAGTCGTGGGCAGGCAAAATTAATTTTACTGAGCAAATAAGGGGAGTCTAATAAATTATGTGTAATTTTGAAGATAAATTGAATGTCCCTTTTGATGCGTCTATTCAATAGTGACGATTGAGATGTGGGATATTTAGGGCCATTGTCATGAAATCTAAAATTTAAACAATTTTTTTTTCTATTCTATATATTTTATTGATGTATATTTGATAGCATGGATTCCATACTACAGAAGCATATTCCAAAATAGACCTAACAAAAGCATTGTATAATAATATCAATGTAGATTTATTTTTGAACTCCTTACTAACCCTCAATACAAATCCTAACATCCTGTATGCTTTTTCGGTCATAAATTTGATGTGAAAATTACTTTTTCGTCCAAGTAAAATTATGTATATGAATTGAGAGCGTTCAATTGTTTCATACAATGTAGTGCTCGACTGGTGGTAGGGAATATGCGCCAGTGAAGCGTTCCCGCCTGCGTGGGTACCACCATCCTGCTTGTTTCTTCCGCCAAACAGCCGAGCTGTGTTCCGGACAGAAGGGCAGGACAGGCAGCGTCATTACTGGCACCGGGACTTACTTTCTAATGTCCCATGGTCGGCAACATTTTTGCTAAAGCGTAAGGATAAGCGGGCATTATTATTCATACCATCAACAAATTAATAATGTATATGGATCGTTTTTCAATTACTGTCAATTGGGGATCCCTTAATCACCTGCCGACGTAGAATATAGGATACGCAAAAAGTGTATGTATATAAAGACTTTAGGATGTCCAATTTAGTTTTCAATAAAGTTAGTAAATAAATATTTAATATCATTTAACAAAAAAAGAAGAATATTGTACAAAAACATTCAAAAAGATAAAGACAAAAAAATATATTTAAAAAAATATGAAATTGGTGATAGTTATAGAATGTATCAGCCGTAGAATTTATTAAGTTTTCTTATATTAAGTTACGCGTACGGTTAATAAATTTTGATAATTGTATGAGTTTTCATTGAAATCATAAAAAAATATGTCATTACGTAGGTAGGTATTATTAATAATTGTAAATTATTATAATGTATATTTTGATTAGAACTGAATTAGAGTGCTAGATTTAGTAATAACTGACAAAGATTCAAGAAGTTTTTAAATTTATTAAAAATCACAATCAAAACAAAAAAATAATATATAAGTAGTTCTTAGTGAATTTGAATTGAGAGCATTATTTATAACAATTTCATGCTCGACTAGTGGTAGTGAATATGCTGAGCTGTGTTCCGGACAGAAGGGCAGGACAGGCAGCGTTATTACTGGCACCGGGACTTACCATCTTTTGTATCACAATCTATTCTTAGCACTAAAACTGTATTTAACGATGATTATGGTCATTTAAGGGTGATTGAGCATAAAATATTTGAAGATAAAATAAATAAAAAAAAAATATATAAAATTTTAAAAAGTCCAAAAAAAAACATTTTTTTTTAATATAAATAATAAATTTCCACTTTTATATTTTTTTTATAGTTATGATAAAACAAAAAAACCTTGCAATGTAAAAAAAATACAAAAAGCTCGAAAAAAAAACAAAAGCAAAAAAATAGATAGCTAATTTTTAGTTTATTTGAATTGAGAGCATTCAATGTAGTGCTCGACTGGTGGTAGGGAATATGCGCTAGTGAAGCGTTCCCGCCTGCGTGGGTACCACCATCCTGCTTGTTTCTTCCGCCAAACAGCTGAGCTGTGTTCCGGACAGAAGGGCAGGACAGGCAGCGTCATTACTGGCACCGGGACTTACTATCTAATGTCCTAACCTCGGAAGATGGGATCCGTGCTTCCGCTGGATGTACATGTTATGTGTACATATGTATATAACCTCCTCACATATATCTTTGTTTTCAACTAGACATAAATTAATTATGCAGATGTATAAATGTAGTCAATAATTACTTTAATATCATATAAATATAACAATGTTATATAAAGGATAGCAAATTTTATAAAAAAAATTATAAAAAATAAAAAAAAAATATAAAAAATATAAAAACCAAAAAATATAAAAGTTTAAGTTAGAAGTTTATTAAAATTATTGCCATAAGCCATTGTAATTAATAAAATATATAGTTTCGCGTATAGAACAGTAAGTATTTGCCACAACAGAGTATGTTGTACCTACCCTAAATAATTGTGAATAATTTTCAAAAAAGGAGGAGATTCTCAATTCATCTGTATGTTTTTTTTGTGTCTTTGTTACACGATATTTCAAACAATTATGAATTGTTGTTTCATATCATAGAGGATACTTCATAGTTGATCCCATTTAAATTTCATCGAAATCAGTTGAGCACTTAATTGAAAATGTCAAACTTTTGAAAAATAAGTATGATTTCGAAGAATGTTTACGTTCATGACATTCTCAACTCAGCCAAAGTTTTGAATTGAAGTCGTTTTTTTTAAATGAATTTGTTGATTAAAAGCTCAGGTTTCATGAAAACTTAATAATAATTTAAAATAAAAATTATAGAAACAAAAAAATATCCACAAATAAACAGCAGTCGATTTAGATTTTATAATAACTTATTATTAGAATAATATCAAAGTATAGGTTAGAGAGAGATTCATTTTATAAGAACAATTGTATAAAAAAGCGTAAAACCTAAAAAAAATATAAAAATCCAAAAAAATACAAAATCAAAAAGTACACAAAAACGTTAACTGTTTTTTACATTTTTGTGTACTTTTAAAATAACTTAGATAGATAGATTAGATAGGTAGATAGATAGATAATGAATAAAATTAGTCATATATTACAATAATAAAAATAGAATGTCAATTAATATGTTTTTTAATACAGTTGCTCAAAAAGTGGCGTATTGCAGGGACGTTTAGCGTTCGGGATGTGGGCTTTTACACACTTGTGCTTTTTTTTTACCTTTTCCGCACTCGTGCGTTCTCTTTCCCAAATGTCAAAATAATGTCTATTAAAAAGAAAAAATCAACCACGAAGTTTTTACTAAAAAAAAATTCATAGAAGTTTTTACGATTCATGCAAATATTTCTGAAAAGAAGCTACTAATTTGTTTCAATATCAGATATAACGATTTGATGCAATGAGTTAGGTTAGGTTTCATTTCATTTTATCTCATTAAATTCATTTTCATTTCATGTCAATACAAAAAATCTACTAAAGACTTGGCTGTATGGGCATAGTTCCCTTTGCCTACCCAGAACGGGTAAACAAAAAAAAAATCTCTGTTTATAATCTTTCACGGCTGGCGCCATTTTGTATATTTTATAAAATTGCTTAATTTTTTCGCAACTGTATTAAAAATAGTCGTTCAGTACACGTGCGGAACCGTCATTGCAACTCGTTCCGACTGTCAACCCTCGCCTTCGGCTGCGCCTCGGCTCGTGTAGACATTTGTCGGAACTCTTTGCAATGACAGGCTTTCCGCACTTGTAATGAAATATACTATTCTTTTACGTAAGACAGTTCGTCCTCTTTGTTGTCTCCGGTAATTAAACAAAAACTTCTAAATAAATTGAAATATCGAAATTTTATGACAACCTCTATGTCAAGCCAAGAATTTATCAGTGGGTAGCCGTCCTTAAATCCTGAAAATTTTATAAATTACTTTTAAGTATCACGAAGTACTCAATTCTATTTGCTTTGTCTATGGATTGCTTATTTCCTTTACTTTTCGATTCTAGACACATATCTCTAAGTGATACTAGCTTTTAAGTTTCTACAGGACAATATATATAACATATCTATTTAATACTTAATTGAGCACATGTAGGTAGTCTTTAAGAAATTTCATAAAATCAATAAATTTTAGGCTAGTAGGAATTTCGTTTTGTAAATAAATTTAGTCGGAGCTGGCATTGTGATAATAAGTAGAAGATTTTCAAAGTTCTTTAAAGAACATGCTACTATTTCTAACTTCCTATGTTTATGGTCTAGATTTTAATACCAAGGCTGGAATTTGTTAATTCTGACGAATATGTGAAACCTACATACATACATACATAACTTCACGCCTGTATCCCGTATGGGGTAGGTAGAACACCTGAGGTAATAAAACCACCTGATGTCACGTTTGACAAATTTGGAGGCATTATAATAGTGGAGAGAGACTATTGCAGTGACAGCTTGTCGCCCACAAAAAAGCCTTCCATAACACCTCGGTCCCTTAACTGACTTTTACAGTATGCCCGGGAAGAGAAGCAGCTGGCACATCCTAGGTTTTTCTTTCGCTCCCAGTTTGACACTTCCAAGATAACTTTGCTTTTGCATTTTAAGAAAATCTTCAGATTGCGTTAACTTAAATTCATTTGCATAGTGAATTGTAAAATAAATCGGCTGTGGTGACGTATAAATCCTTTAGTCAATGTATTTGAGGAAAATACTATTAATGGCAAAAGATCTCTATTAGGTATAAGTATTTAGAATAGGTATTATAAGGTAAAGCTATGTAAGAAAAATGGATGCCACTTTATGCTTTATTAGGTAGTTATTAAATAGACCATAATATATTGAATTTTATTTGTGTTTCTAAGTAAGAATAAGCTAAGTCTTAAGGAATAGACCAAACCCTTAATAAATATATATTTTAATAACTTATTTTATATGCGTGTCCAGTGTGCCTGTACAACTATTGGAACTACACACAAATTCCATGCGTTTCGATTTTTTTTTTTTCAACTTTGCCTTGTTTACCAAATATTCATCAACTGTTTTGAAGTACACCAACAAAACTTATCCTTGCACCGTAAGTTGTTATACATTGAGAACAGATGAGAACTTAGTTTCAATTGGTACAGTTGCTGTCCAAATAGTATTTTAAAAGGTATAAACCCATAAATCATTGTAATAATTCTTTACAATTTCAATCATTTTTGTATATATTTCGACAATGGAACACAAATGGTAAATATGTCTAAGCTCGTTACGGCTGTGACCAGATTATAAAAAATCTTAATGAAGTCTTAACGTCAATTATAAGAAGTTATAAATAGTGAATTAAAGTACATAATCGCCACATTTGAGAGTTTCCGGAATCAACAAGCAATTATATGAAGAAATTAAAATTTGTTTTTTTTTTTATCAATTTAAGTTAACACTCCGTTGATGATTGCTATAAACATATCCTTAAAATGATTTACTTCATCGATAATAATAATGATTATAAGAGTAACAACATCTCATCTTGCAATTTGTCCGTGGGGTCGGGTTAGTATAGCCCTACCGCCCCTGTGGCCCCAGCCTGGTGGTAGGTTCCCTTCTGGAGCCGACTGGCTAGCGACCACCCTTCATCAAAAATCTGCCGCCAAATATCATCGCTGCGGCGGTGATGTGTTCCGGCAACACTTGATGAAGAGCCAGTTCTTTTACAGTTTTTTTTTTTTCATTTATTTATCCTTAAACAATTTTTATTTAACTCTTAATTAACTAGCGAATAAAGGCCAATTACAACAAAGGCTGGACTGAAGCCTGGAGTCAAAAATACATTGATCACCTACACCTTAGATTGATGATGTTCATAAGTTGGGTGGCACCGAGCTAAAGTACCAAGTGCTTATTATAGACTCGTATGAATTGTATGTTTTTGTAATGTTCTTTTTTTTTAACTCAATTTCACCTAATGTCAAAGAGAGCCGACAACCCTCTGTGGGCCAATAGTATAATTAAGACCGGAACAGCAATCATTGACCGGAAATTTATTTAAATTAATTAATATCTTTAAGTTGTTTCATGTTCTCGAAATAAAACTATCATTCTGTTATTAACGAAAATATTAAAAAATCCCTCGTCGTCAATTTTTACCATTAAATTTAAGACTTCAAATATACGTAAAAACGCTTTAAAAAGTAGTTAGTAAATATTAGTATAATTAAAGTATAATGTGGCAACCATCTACAGGGAACTGCTTAGTCCATTAATGGTTCATAAATTGTAAAAAAATGTCAAAATAGGTGTAGGTACTCGTATCATATAAGAATTGTTAACATTATAATGCTGGGCCTGCAATCATTAAAATAGTAATTTAATTCTAAGCATTGTGTTGAGAAGAGCTTCGGGCACCGATCGCTAAGGTGCTTGCGTACATAATTGCATTCGAATTTAAGTAGGTAGGTTCGTTAGGTAAATTATAATACAAAAAAAAAAAAAAAAAAATCAAAAAAAAAAACATATAAAAATGATAAAAAATATAAAAACCATAAAAGCTCCAAAAAAATCTCAAAAAAATAATAAAATCAACAAAAAAAAGACGTGTGGCACTCGGAGACTGCCGCGGTAAAGCTATTGCATAGCATTTTTTATCAACTTATGCAATTATAATTATTTATTTTATTAATGCAGTAATGTTTGATCTAATATGAAGTTCCACAAGTTCCTAGTAGATGGCGCTGATTGATTATTAAAGCCCGCATGTAAAGTTATGAAATCAAAGTATCACCGCTGTGCCGGTTGGAGTGGGGGGTGTTAGGTTTTTTCGTTACGGAATTTCTGGATTCGGTCCCCACGCTCAAGGCCCGCGATAGAAGCTATGCAATAGCTTAAAACAACAAGAAAAAAATTGACAATATAGGTGTAGGTACTCGTATAATAAAAGAATTGTTAACATTATAATCATTAAAATAGTAATTTAATTCTAAGCATTGTGTTGAGAAGAGCTTCGGGCGCCGATTGCTAAGGTGCTTGCGTACACAATTGCATTCGAATTTAAGTAGGTAGGTTCGTTAGGTCAATTATAATACAAAAAAAAAAGAATAAAATCAAAAAAAAATTAAAAAACATATATTAAAATGATAAAAAATATAAAAACCATAAAAGCTCCAAAAAAATCTCAAAAAAAATAATAAAATAATAAAAACAAAAAAAACAACAAGAACAAAAATCATAATAGAGAATGATAAAAGAGAAAACGTAACGAACACAAAGAAAATATATAGAAGAGGTGATGTAATCAAAGTTGCACAGCTCCCATCACGGTTGTCGTGACGCCGCAGCCTCGTGCCACAGCCGCAGGCACTACTGGAGTCATTTCAACGCGTGCTTCTGTGACGGACACACCGTACGTAGATATTTTTTTAAATCAAAACCTTATTTTTGATGTAAAATTAAGTTTTCTCTTTTTTTATAAAGGATATCTCTTTTTTATTGATTATTGGATAATCAAAATAAAATCAACAGAAAACGAAGATATTTTCATTCATTATTATGTTTTACAAAATAATTTGCTTTTGAAATATTTATATTCCAGATTGTTTTTGTTGCCTAGATGATTTTCTACCTATCTAGCGTTATTTAAAAATACTTTTATTTCGCGGTTGTATCTGACAGATTTGGGACGTATTCAAAATGAGAGAAATATTCATAAGAAATATGTTATACACTTATTTAAATTTTAATATTCGTATATTACGCTTTTTAACAAAAACATAAATTATTGATAAGGAACCGTTTTGCTTAAACAATTTTTTTTCAGTTTTTATTAAATATATAATATATAACTTAAGTACGTTTATTTTAGGTCTGTATTTCATGTTCACGGAAGCATTTGTGTTTAAATGTATGATGGAATATCATTTATTAGATTAAAATAAAAAAAAAAAACTTTAATATTAATAATGAAATAAAGGGAGAATTTTAGTTCACGCCTCCTGCAACCCGCGAGTCGACTTCACTTGATTTCTTAGGAGACGATGAAGTAGGGCACCTCTTCTTTATATTTCCTCTGTGACATATAAATACAAGGTGTTCTTTTTGATATTCCATAACTTTGAGGTTTTGTTCCTTCCTAAAAAGTAATACTTTTTGCCATAGAATATGTGCTTCAAAAGTGCATTATTTTATTTTCAAGATATCATCAATCTTAATATAATGAGTTCATAAATTATCGACCTTGTAAAATCTCCTTGAACATTCATTCAATATACCCGTGTCACTGAAGCCTTACAATAAACAACAAAAACATTTTAAACGTTGAGGAACTTTGCATACAATGTACAACGCAAAACGTTGCGAACTGCACCTGTGTATATCGATAAAAAAAGAGATAGAAAATGCCACGTTGTCATACTTCACATAAAGGTGTTTTAACTAAATTGTTAAGTTTAATTTAATTATTATGTATGAAAAACAAAAAAAATAATATTCACATCTAATTTGATTCTATTACATGGTCTCATTGCCCTAGAGTTATGGGACATCAAGCGGAACACCTTGTTTTGTTAAAATTAGCATTAGTCAATTTCAAACTCGATAAGAATGCCTCATTGAGAGCCATTTTTTATAAATTAGTTTCTAACGAATTTGTGAATAAATTTATAAATAGCGTAAAACGCTTATTAGTTTTTATGTTCAAGTTACGAAAAGAGCAAAAAATATAGTTACTATTTAATCGAAATATCAAAATATTGGCAGTTAATAAAAAAAGAAGATGTAGATATGTGGTGCTTAGGAATATAAAAAGTAGAACAGATTTAGTGGTAGAAGGGTCCATGAAAAAGACACGCCTGGAGCGGTACTACAGTTCTTTCAAATTTACCCACCATATTAACTACGCGAAAGCGTGATTGCGTTCCGCTTAAAGGGGAAGAACTGCCAGTAAAATTACAGGAACGAAAGGCTTTGACAGCTGAAAGCTTGGGTCGGCGCAACGCATTATTATTCTTACCATCTTTGATTAATGATATCCATGGGCCTGGATACTACTTACCAAAAGGTGGTTCAATTGCCCACTTGCCAGCTATCATAGAGCTTTAAAAAAACTTAGGAATTTTTATGAATTAGAGACGAGGATGTTTAAGGTGCCGTCCAAAGCACGTTAGTAGTATATAAATTGAATTCAAATAATTGAATTAAAAAGCATGTATTTAAACTGTGATCTTAAATTGTAGCAGTACCAACTTATTGTGATTCATGTACCTACCTATTGTTCGATCGATAGGTATAGTAAATCAAAAATACTGTGATAAAAAGATATTGCTCTATAATTGCGTAAATAATGATAAGTAGTAAATTATAACAGTATAAAATAGTTAATTATAAGATATTACTAATATTTAATGTAAATAGTGTACATAAAAACTATACCACTGTGATTATTTTTCTTATACTAAGTTGACTTATTTTTCATGTTTTATATTATACTATTTTGACTTGGAGGTCGTCGTGGTGCCGTGGATAGTGTGTGAATCATACGATATCGCAGGTTAAGCGCGCTCGGCGCGGTCGGTAAAAGGATGGGTGAACGCCGACCATTCATTTCTCACGACGACTTCCGTGCTTCGGAGGGCACGTTAAGCAGTCGGTCCCGGGTGCTGTATACTTGCATACAGTAGTCGTTAGGGTTTGTTAGAAGTCATTACGACTCCCTGAAAGTTCTGACATCCACCAACCAGCACTGGGTCAGCTTGATGGATTGTGGCCTAAACCTTCTCGTCACCCAGGGGAGAGACTCATGCCCTGCAGTGAGCTCATTACAAAGAGTTGTGATGATGATGATTTTGATTAATTTTTCATAATATTTTGAGTTGTTTTTCTTATTTTTCCTCAATGTTATAAAAATTTTAAATTGTAAATTGAGTATATTAAATATATCTGTAGAAGTACCTGATTAATAAATAAATAAGTGTTCGCTATATTAAAGCTCAAGTACTGATAAGTAGGATTCAAGTTGACTTTAAGATGTAGTTACATTGTCGACGCACGCCATGCAAATACAGGGAAATTGTAATTATTAAATTATCGTATAACTAGTTTCATTATAATCTTTCCTGTAAATAATTCACATAAAAACTACTCTGTATATTTTTTCTTATATTCATCTGTCTTATTTTTCTCATATATTTCTTTTTAGTTTATAATTCACTCAGAAGTATGCTTTACAGAGAGTTTGTAATTATTAAATTATCGTATAACTAGTTTAATTATAATCTTTTCTGTAAATAATTCACATAAAAACTGCTCTGTTTATTTTTCCTTATATTCATCTATCTTATTTTTCTCATATATTTCTTTTTAGTTTATAATTCACTCAGAAGTATGCTTTACAGGGAGATTGTAATTATTAAATTATCGTATAACTAGTTTAATTATAATCTTTTATGTAAATAATTCACATAAAAACTACTCTGTATATTTTTTCTTATATTCATCTATCTTATTTTTCTCATATATTTCTTTTTAGTCTATAATTCACTCAGAAGTTTGCTTTATTAGAGCTTAGGTACCGTTAAATAGGGTTTAAGTTAACGTTTAAAGATGCTAAGTGTAAATTTTTGACGCGCGCTACAGAGACTTTGTATATACCTAATACCTTTATAATTATAAGATATTTCTATTTTAATTAAGATTATATCTATGATGTAAATAATGTATATAAAAAGTACACAGCACATTTTTGTCATAATTAGGCTTTTGAGACATGGCAAAGTCATGTATTTGTCAAAAGGAATATTACTATCTTGTAATGTTCTTTTTGATGAAATTGTATGTAATAAGGGATCGGTAACTTCACTAATGCTTAGTCATATTTGTAATATCATAACATCTAGCCGCCACAAACACTATCACCAAGCTAGTGTTAACTTTCACTACCTTAGCCCATTTTGTTATTTGGGGCTACACCGATATTTCTAGTAAAATATCTGGGGCTTAAAAATATATACACACTTGCCAAGAAATATCGGTTACCGACAGGTCAATTAATGTTTGATTAAAATGGTGAATAAAATAAAATGAACTTAAAACGTTCTGACAGCGTGTACCAATAAGGCGGACATGTTATCTGAATAGCTGTTACTGTGTAGGGTCGGCCGAGAATAGCCCTACTGCCTCTGGATAGGCGTGTCGTAAAAGGCGACTAAATATCCACTGGCTAGCGAAAGCCCTTTATATAAAGGGTGCTCCCAAATATCAAGGGTCCCGCGGTTTTTTTTTTGGACTAGGTATGGCTCATAAAGCCATTCCTTCGTAAACTTGTTTGATTTCACCTTAGACCTCATTATTTATTGCCGTAGATACTTAATATGTATATTTTTAAATACATACTGTCGAATGAGATTGATCAACCGCGGGATTGGTGATCGATCATAGAACATCGTTTTAAAAATAAAATAAGGGAATTTTTGGAGATCTTGCAAATCGTTGTTTGGAGTTTATAATTTTATTCCTAATTTGAATCGGGGGAAAGTTAATTAAAGAATTAAATGTTACTTTAAAGCTCACTTTTACCGAGAGGAAGGTTGTGTTGTTCAGCATACGAAATAGTTTATTATTGGGGATAAAGTTTATATTTTTAAGTTAGATGCGAAGATTTGGGGTTTCATTCGCTATAAAATATAGTGCTCACAAAACGCGGTATAATAAGATTCATGTTGTTAAGTATTATGTTCATTAATCTCACACAAAAAACACAGATTTTTGTGGTTTCATTATGTGTGCTGGTTTTGCTATTAAAATAATTACAAATGGCAGTACAGGCTCATTTCATATATTACTAGTCTTGAACAAGACTTAATTCAATGAAAATGTGACGCTACATAATTCAACGTTCATATCGAATGAGGCTCCTGTCTTGTTGAGGTAGTAAAAAGCTATTTATTTGTATCTTACATAAGTTTTTTTTATCTTAAGTATTATCTTTTCATTCTGGGGATCAACCCTCAAATTAATTACCAGATTACAGTTAAGGAGCAGTAAAACCTCTTTTTATAACGATTAAAGCCTCGTCATATACTTATCCCACGATTGTAAATTTAGCAACTCTGTAAGCCAGTCCGTTTCCAGACGGAGAACAACTACAAACGGCTTTAAAAATACATCGTGACAAGTCTCATAAAATATCTCAAGACGTTTTACTGTTCTAAGTCTGTCCTGTTATTTGTTCGAAATTAGATTTATGTTACACTGTATTTGTCTTCATTTTGTTTACTTTAATCTAGAATAAGCAATTTATTTACTGTAGTGTCTAAATGAATGTATGTCTACTCGTTGTCAATGTTAATCGATGTTAATTTAAGTGAAAAAGTAAAGAGTATCGTAACATATCACCAACTTAGGCGATTTCAATTCAACGCTATTGTACTACTTTTGACCATAGTCCTTTGTCATAACAGTATAAGCGTCACCGGAGACACCCATTACACTAAACTATAACTAAAATGAATTGTTGTATGCAATGCAATAATCGCGTGCTAAAATAGTAACTAAATTAAGTCTGGCTAGATGATTCAAATAATAAAAATAAAGATCTATATGAAACTGTCAGTTTCCAATCCAATTAAATCCTGACTTGCTGATGACAACTGAGAATTAATACAGAAATGCAAAGATGAACGAACTTATCTGCAAAAAGACAACTTTATAAAGGAATGTTCCAGGCTCTAGAAAGTAGCGAAGAAAAAGTGCCGCAGATCAGAAATATCTTTCTGTCCAACCTCTGCTCTGAAATTCCAGACCTGTCCTAAGACTTGTTTAAAAAAGTACACCTCTGGTCAAAGTAGTTCAAACCCTATCATGGATTATTAAAAACGAAGAGTCTGTTGACGACCTAGAAGTCAATGCTGGGAGATGACGTTATTAAATGACGAAGAATAAACGAATATTAAAGATCTAGAAGCTATTTCTGAGAGATGAAGATAATAAGTGACAAATAGGGCACGGCTTTTGACGAACTAGAAGGCTTTGCGCATATATTGTGAAAAACTATACGATCATAAGTCAGGTGTGTCAAGTCAACAAACTTACGCTCAAAGTCACCGAAGCCATTGCAGCGTCAAAAAGTAAAAAAGCTCCTGAACCTGACCAAATCACAGTGGAAATGCTTAAAGCCTTGAATATTTACATCAAATTTGCAACTGAACCTGGCAAACTGGCAAATGGCCAAGAGACTGATCAAACACCATATTCATACCACTGCATATGAAAGGCTCCACTAGCAATTGCGACAATTACAGCCTCCTCGCACCAATTTCACATAATAGCAAAATTGTTCTACGTTAAATACATCCTCGAGTGGGTAATTCCCCAAGAACAAAAAAGCTGCTGAAAGAAAATAAGCTTGAAACAAAAGAAGGGGCTCACGGGAACAAATGCTCAATATAAGACATATGATTGAAAAGTCATACGAATTTTATACTTTTGACTTTCGCAAAGTTTTTGACTGCATTAACTGGCCAAATTTATGGAATTTCCTCTCGAAATTTGGAGCACTGAGAAGAACCGCCGAAACTGAAAAATCAGCACCCTCAGTTTTAAAGAGAAGGATGAAGGATTAGATCGTTTGAATACCTTTTATGGACATCTAACTAGATTTAACTAAGTTACTATTCCAACTATAAGCAATGGAGTTAAAAGTGACGTTCAACTGCACATAAATCCATAATCTATGTAATAGTACAAAATATCTGGGACTTAAACTAAATAACAATAACTTTTGGACCATACTAAAAATTTAACTTTGATCGAATTTCTTGAATACATAGAACTAAATTAAAAAGAAATAACTACAATCATAGACATAATTTGTGTCATAAATGTTAAAATAATGAACGTAAAAAATGCAAGTAATATAGATTAAATCACAAGAAATACCTTCACTATGAGTGGATCTTATCAATCCGATAAGTATATCTATTTTATAACCGAAGAGTTCAATATATTGAATCACGTCACTAACTCAACAATCTTGAAAAAGTTTAAAAATAAACTTGAAGAGGAAATAATTACAACTCAGATCTCTTTGTTATTTGCATTTTTTATGAGAAGTTATGGTATAACGCGTTTAATGTTGGGCCTCAAGCAACTGATTTTCGATAAAATCAGTTGCAGTTACCAAAGTCCAGTATAAAACCTATCAGCAAACATGATAGAGAAAATCAAAAAGAAGAATTTGTCGCTTCAAACGGTCAGCTATATCAAGAGGTAGAACAAATTATTATTAAGAATAATATTTATTCCACATAGAAACCAGAGTCAACATAAACAAATAGTAACTGTCATAATTGAGAACGAAATCTCAAAAGGAAGAGGTTGCTGGAAAACTTAAAATTCCATTAAACAAAATCTCAAATATCTCTATACCTATAGCTGAGCCATTTAAATGAAGGCCTAAACCCAGTAAACGCATTCGACCAAACTTATAGCAATTAAGTAATGTTGTGTATACGTGATTAAATGTACTTAATTTTAAATGTATCTAAAATCTATTTTCGATAGATCTATTTTCTGATAAGTAACTTTGTAAGTATTAAGGATTGCAAGGCCAAGTTGAGATTGAAAATGATAGCAAATACGTGATCTGAGACACCACAACCTACCACCGCTACCACCTTTTAAAAATCCAACGCTTCTGCTTTAAGAGCATTTCGAAGCATGATAACTGATTTTGGATCTCAGAGAACTGTTTGCATTCATTAGGTTAGGATTTCATTGTTGTGCAAAACTAACTTGATATGCCATGCGAATAAAGAAATCTTTAAGGCCATTGTTACTCCAGACTTGCATTTAACATACTTTAATTAGTGATGATCCGGAATAAACACAATTTAAAGTTCAATTAGTAACAACTTACCAACGCATTACTAACTAAAGAGTGTTAATTTGTAAGAACACATGTTTTAAAAGCCGGTGTATCAAATTTTGTTAAAAGAAACATCAGATTTTTGTTGTATACCTAAGGCCTTGCGATCTTTCCTCATTATATTTTGCTACAAACTTTTCAATGTACTAAAAATAGTCATAAAAATACCAAAACAGTGCGTCTGCGTCTTTTACAATTATAAATTGGCAACATGTTTACATGTAACGTAAGATATCGTTTGATAGTAATAATCAGCGGTAGTAAATTTGCCGATAGATACAACAACAACGGTTGAGCCTGATTGAATATTACAAATATTCTCTAGAGTATTATTCTTTAACAAAATTCGAATACCTAATGTATACTTTGTTGCCAATCAAGAATATTTGAGGTGCATTTCTTTATTCAATTTTCACAATTCTAGAACCAAAACCAAGTATGGTTTTTTCGATAAGTTGTCATCTCCTCACACCTTATATGAGTAATCTCGATTATCATAAATCTGAACGAAGGATTGAATATTGAAATGAGCCTTATTTATATATGGCGGTTTTAGAAATTATAATTGTAAATAACCAAGGTACTGTTTGGTATTCAGTATTAAAGAAAAAAGAAACAATATAATGGATATTTTGTTTCTCTTATTTGTAATTTTTTACTCTGATGTAAATCATGATATGGCTATATTATGATGCTGTTATTGTTCAACTGTGTACAAAGAAAGTAAATTAACTAATGTAAATGACCAATTACAGGCTAGTCACAGTTTTGTATGTGAAACTCTACTATTGTAACACCTTTATTGTACCATACAAAGCGAATATGGAGCACAGGTCATAATTCCTAGCCGTAACCTAAATTTTCGAATTGCCCGAATTGTCCAGAATTATTGTGTAACTTCTCCTATTTGTGTTCCTAACTCTGTGTCTTAAATGTTATCTGATGTTGTGAATACGTGTTGTGCTAATATAAATGTAACTAAAAACATTTTTGTGTTTTATTCTCCGCAATCCATAGTCATGCTAGGGTATATTAGTCCTATAAATTTTAAGGTATTTTGAAACCCAATCTATGGAAAAATTCCTAGTGAGCTGAATTTCTATATTTTTGCTTTACTCCAAAAACAGTAAAAAAAAGCATTTTTGTAGATTATCACCATAACAATTTCTGTTTCCTGTTTCTGTTATCTCTATTACTATTACAGCGCCGTAGCTATTCAGCTCAACAGGACTTTTTCCACAGGCAAACCCAAAATAACTGGACTATTACTCTGTGACTAAAGATGACAGTCCACTTCAGCATTTTACTGTAGGTACACCGCGGCAGGACAAGCTGCGCGGCCGTTTTAGGTGGACTTAGAAGAGGGAGATAGGTGGTTCATACAGGGCTCCTCATCCGAGTGGTGATGTGTTCCGGCAATATTTTATGAAGAGCCAGTTCCTCCCTAAGCCTGTGTGCGGGTTCATCATTATCATCATCATGATGAACTCGCACACGGATTCATTGAACTAAATAAATTATTTTTACCTTAATCTTCACTTGAGATTGAGATGTACGATGATATTATACAGTAAACCGCTATATAAAGGAAGATAGCTAGCCAGAAAAACTCAAAGTGAGTCCTGACATTAAGTATATTAATCACCACTTGTTGATTGTAAGCTGATCCTACGCTCAATAAATCACCTTACGAATTAATGCCACATCAACTAAGTGACCCTAAAAATAAAAAGGCCCATTCCCAAGTCTGTTTAAACAAATCTTCCCTAAACTTACCTGGCCTCGAACCCTCGACCTCTCCCCATGCAGACGAGCAATCGATCATCTGTGAAGCTCTTAAGTAAGTTGGGCTTCATCCTATTATGTAGTCATATATGAGCTACTTTTGACACGTTAGTTTTTCAAGCTTATGGAGATTCATAGCAGCTTTTGCATAGCTAATGGAGACCGGAACCTCTGCAATTGCTGTTGAATACTGAACCCGCTGTCATCACCGTCGGATATGAAATCAAGAGAAAATTTTGTTATGTAAACTATACATGACACACTAAGTAAGTAAAAAAGGTAAACACGACTGGTGCAAAATTCATCCCTAGCTTCTGCAGAGCTAGCTACTAGTTAGGTACGTCAAGTCACAATTCCTCTGAACTAAAATCAGCTCTTAGCTATTAATTGTCTTCATTGTAACAATTCTTAATTTTTTGGATAAAAATGGATGAGTTTTTTTTTTTCTTATATTGTAAGGATAGCACTTTTGTCTACCATGCCACCTGATGGTAAGTGCGCATGAAGACTATGGTGTTACACGTCCATCCACGAGAAACCTACTCACTCGACACTTAAAAGTTCCAGGACTGCAGTGGTCAGGAAAAACAGACGCAGGCAGATTGTTTCACACTTTGGCAATCCGTACCAGAAAGGAACTATCGAAGCGTTTTGTTCGATTTCTTGAATCCACTATATAGGGATGGAAGTTCTATCTGCGTCTGGTAGTCCGGTTGTAAAAAGGAAAAGGTAAAAAGGGATGAGATATTTGTATTACTGTTTCACGGCGTACGGCACGCTATGCACGGCGCACGGCGCGCCGCCGTAACTTTCCACGGCGTCGTGCACGGCACACCAGTCAGCGCTTCATTTTAGCTCTTTAAATTATCTCCATCATGGTTTATTATAGAAAAGCATTGATTTGCACCGTATGGCACTGCGCCGCGCCGTTATACGGCATACTTTTCTATAATGACCCATGATGGAGATAATTTTAAGAACTAGTATGAAGAGCTAAACGGCGCGCCGTGCACATCGCCGTGGAAAGTTGCGGCGGCGCGCAATGCCATGGCACGCCGTAGAGGTGGATCCACGCCCTCTCCCAGGCAATATAAGGCGTCAGTTACTAAAATACAACGAACTTTCAGACTTTCCTGTACTGAACACAGACATACATAGATAACGCAAAAGTCACGATTTGTATTGAAAGCAAGCGTGCCGACTTTTTAACACCTACTATAACGTCACAGCTGATATTTAGTGATGGGAAATACAAACTGATTCAAAGACACCGATGCCGCCGATGAAATCGATTGATAAGAATGATAGCGATTTTCAAGCTTTTTTCGATTTTTTTATACTTTTTTTAGTGTTATCTTATTGCCAACTTTTTAATCTGTCAGTTTTATGTCTGTAGGACCTTTACATCAGTATATATTGAGATTAAATAAACTCATCCGAACTCAGTAAAAAAGAAATTAAAATGGCCGCCGTTTCTAAACAGTAGGCGCAAAATGCCTTTTTACTGTGGTGTTGTCGATAAAATTTATCATATTACTTCGCCTTAAAGGGTCCGACACCGGTGACCAGACACACTGTATATTAATTAAATATTCACATCTTCAATTGAAGCTGTGTGTAGAAAATCCTTTTAACTCAATTAAAAACTTATCGTTCATTATAAATAATATCAACATCGAAAAAATATTGTTAATCAAGGCCTGGTGCGTAAAATAATATTATTTTTGAATTGAACTGCTCGAAAATATTTTCGTGCAATCCAATCACAGAAACACCTAACACTGATCACAGTTTTACATTGAACGAGTTTCTAGTAGACAAATTCACAAAGCCACACCAGGTCCAATTTACAGACCCAATCTGTATCTGTATAGATGAACCCTTTCCCTTTGACTTTTTGAAACCAATAATACAAAGTCAGAAATATGTAGCGAAAACTAAAATATTTTTTTGTAATTTTTTTTCACAAACTGTGAAATCACAGAGTATTGCCGGTTTTCTATATTACACGTACTGTTGAAACTATAAAAAGCGAGGATTCAGGCGACTGGGACCACTCCAAACTGGAACCGCAGTGTCAGTCGGTTGACTGGGACCACAAACTGACTTACTTAAAGTACTGTTAACAGAAAAATCAAGTCAATATTGTAATTTTTCTGTGATTGTTAATTGCTTTTTTGATTTCTTAATAAAGACAGTATTTAATTTATTGAGTATGTTTGTAATTCCGACGTAGAAACTTAAGAGATACCTAACTCGTCGTAAAGACTACTTTTAAAATTCCTATTACAATTATTCATTATATTTCTTTTGTTTTTGGTTGATTTTTAATTGTAGAAGTATTAGCGTTACTCTGTGATTTTTTTTGATTTAATATTTCTTGATTTTCAATTGTTAAATTATTAGTGTTTCTTGTATAAAGCTAAGAACACTCATAACTTAGGTTTATTTCAATACTGTGATATTCTTGTAATTTCTAGATTTTTGTTTTTGTGTGTTAATTTAAAATAGTGACGGTATTTAATGAATAGAGTATGTGTTCATAACGTAGAAATTTAGAAGATACCTAATCGATGTGCAGACTGATTTTAAAATTCTTATTACGGGTGGTACTAGAAATCTATATTATTTGTTTTTTTTTTTGCACAATAAGACAATTATATCTTCGGCTAACAATAATGCTGTGATTTTCTAATGATTTTTGTATAATTAATATTGTTTAAAACTCTCTCATTATAATTATAATTAATCGTGGTATACTTTTTCATCAGTACAATAACGTAAATTAAAAACTTTAAATAATGAATAACTTTGTTTTATTTGTGACACCTTTTCAGCTGACTGTACTAGATCTGGTTCATAAAAAATGGATTTGTGCTTAAAATTACGGGCAGTCCCAGTTGCCTGATAAAATAAGTTAATAAAAAATAATCAGCCGACTGACCCCGTGGTCCCAGTTATGGAGTGGTCCCAGTCGCCTGAATCCTCATAAAAGCTACGAACAACGAGTAATAGACAGAAAAATATTATGGTTGAAATTTCCAAATACGACTAACCGTAAATAATTACGTGTAGTTTACCAATGTCTTTTATTATATTTCTATTTCTGACACTCACACAACATTATCTAGCCCCAATTAAGTTTCTTAAAGAACTTGTGTTATGGATACTAGATAACTGATATACTTAAGAAATATATAAACATACATATTAAATAAATACATATTTTTTATTAGAATAAACTTAAATAAACATATAAACATCCATGACTTGACGACGAATATCTGTGTTTATCACACAAATATCCGCCGCCGCCGGAATTCGAACCCAGGACCTCTGGCATAGAAGGCAATGTATGTTACCGCTACACCAGCCGGTCGTCTTATTACATTTCATTCAAACTTAAACTTACCACGTACTACGAAGTAACTACGGAAATTACTACGCCTTGTAGCTAATTCTACTGTTCGTAGGTGTAACGTACGGATTAGTTGATATTTATCATCGTCATCATCAACAGCCAGTAGACGTCCACTGCTGGACATAGCCTTTGATATTGGATCTGGGCATATATGTAACTACATAAATGTTGGCTTCTGTTTTACATGACCATGAAATAACTAGTTCTTTTCAGTGTAGAGCGAATATATGAATATAGCAAATTTTCATTAAAAAATTTTATGTTCATTAAAATTTTTAAATTTTCATAAAAAATTGCTAGCTGTCATAACAAACTATTTTTCTCCAGAAAACTATTTCATTAATTGTGAATTTTGTTTTTATAAGTGTAAGTGTTAAATACAATTTTGTTTGTTAATTTTTTTTTATGTGTACTGAGAAAATAAATATTAGAAATTTACTCAAGTAAAAATATAACACGACTTGGCGGCTACTAAATAAAATCCCCGGACAATCACACCAACTAAGTAACCATAAGCCCAAAGTAAGCATAGCTTGTGTTATGGGATGCCATGTTGCGAATTAGGGGGAACCTAGAATATATGTAAATGCATAAATAGATAAACACCCAGGCACGGATTTTTTTTATCTTGTTCCGTGCGGGTATTAAACCCGCAACCACATGCGTCTGAGGCAGACAGGTTTACCCCATCGCCAAAGTGGTCGCTAATATATATTTTTATCACACAAATATCCATTCCAACAGAGACTCGAAGACATGTGGTATAAAAGACCATTAATATTTTAACGTTACAACCGGCCATTATTATATGCGTATACTTAAGACCTGATAACTTTGAATATGATCTCATTGAAAACATGGTGCTTTAGTTTGTTCGACACAAAGGGTGTTAGTTAGAGCGCGGTAAAACTTTCACTAGAGCTTACAAGCTTTGTGAAACGCGTGTCTGCCATGGTTTGAAACGTGATGTTTACGAGTATTTAATACGCCAAACAAAGGAGAATACGAAATGTGGGCCCCTGGACTCTGTGAACAGGAATATAAATTATAAAAAAGGTAGAAAAAATAAAATCTGTAAATTAAAATGTGAAACGTTTGTGTTATAAAATTTTTGTATGATTTATCTCTTTGGAAATATTGTATTCTATAGTACTTCTACCTTATAAAGCATTTTGTATAATAGACGATAAATGGTTTTTGCTTTTTGTATTGAAAGGGTAATGAATGAAGCAATTTCAAGCCCTAAATAAAGCATGTAATATCCTAGGGTATGAAACCCATCCTCTGGCTATGGGCGGTGGTGATCTCTTTATTTTAGGTAAATACAGAGGTGGTGTTTGTTTTTTAAAACATATAAAAAAAGTTCGCTACCCATTTTTTTTATTGTAATTTTTAATCATTATTCTCATCAAGAATTCATAAAAACACAATTTTTGAATCGAGCTTGTTTTGTTAATAAACAAAACTTATTTCTAAAATAACATTAATGTTGCAACTATAATTCAAGTAGGTGTTGCGAGAAATCGAGTTCGCTGAAGGCTTCGTCCTCCAACCCGCCTCCCAACCTGTTGAACACCCAAACCGTAACAATATTTCCACCAAATCCAGAGCTTACAGTGTGAATGGGGCTTTAGCGGAACGCGGAGCTGCGCGTAGTGGAGCGAAGTAGAGCTGAAAAAACATGTGTGAATGTTTCCACTGAGGCGGCGCGAAGCAGCGAGTCGCATTTATCTTCGCGTTCGCGATGCAAGTCTCCTTTCCCCGCTTGTAACCGCAAATCACATCAAACAAACAATGTATATAAAACTGTGTCGTTGCTGATTGAGATACTGAGTGACTGACAGACAACGTAAAGCCATAACCACTGGACGTAGAAAGCTGAAATTTGCAACATATATTCCTTAGGGACTGTAAAGGAACGAATAATTATAATAGGAAGGAATTCCCGTACTTCCCATGGGAACGGGAAATATTTGACTTTTTAGTTCGTCTAATCTTTTTCCTCGAGTGCACGGATGTGACACTTGGTATAAATGTTTTTCAATGAGTGACTGGTAGTATAATGAAAGGAATTTCCGAAATTTCCACGGGAACGGAAAATAAATGACTTTTTAATTTGTATGAAAATTATTCCTTGAGTGCACAGTTGTGGAACTTGGTATAGAGGTTCTTCAAAGGGTGTCTGGTTGGAATTCTCATAATTCCTGCGGGAACGGGAAATATAGCAGGTTTTAGTTTATGCGAGTACGACGTCGCGGGCAAAGCTCGTCAATCAATATACTGGGTGACTGGTGGGTCACTTTCAAAATTCCAGGACGTGATACTTTAAGATCGTTCATGAAGAGAAAAAAAAAACTAAAAAATAAATTTTAATTAAAACTGAGTAAACTTCTCCAAAAGTTTAAGAATTCATTACGCAACGCATGGTTACATTAGCGTAATACAATAAATAGTTAGCGGGTGGTGGTGTGTGCGGCGGGAACACTGCTGTGTGCGTGTTGACTGAGGCAGCGCGTCCGGAAAATTGTAGTAAGGTCTCTATATTTATTCATAGAGATTTCTGGTGAAAAATCAAGTACCTACTTTTATTACTTCATTATGATCAGAATCGAGTACAGAGTATTTATTAATTTGTCACCAGTCACCCTGTATACAAAATTGTGCCATTGCTGATTCAGGAACTGAGTGACTGACAGACATCATACAGCCATAACTACTAGGCGTAGAGAGCTTAAAGTTGGAACATAAATTCCTTAGAATTTGTAGAGATGCATTAAGGAAGGGATTCCCGAAATTCTCTCGAGAACGGGAAATATAAGACTTTTAAATTTGTATGAAAAATCTTAATCCTTGAGTGCACCGATGTGAAACTTGGTAATAAGGTTCTTCAATGGGTGCCTGGTAATATATAATTCAAGAAATTTTAACAGGATTAAAAGCAGCTTCTTGTATTTTCCATAAAGTAGCGCGTAGCTCAATTCCACTCCGCCCAGCTCTGCGTCAGTATAAACGTACCCTTGGTCTGGTTTATCAGGGACAGAGTATTTTCATGAAATTATTTTCATTCGAATCAAAAACTAGAAAAAGCTTTGTATGTCAGACTCAACTTATAGGTTCGCTAAAAATACACAGTATATATTTCTGGTTGTGTTAAGATACTTTAATATGCAAAGAGGCTTATGAAATTAAGCTAGAGTAAAGTCGTTAAAAATTCACTACATAAAAGTGCAAGCGTACAGATTTAAATGCATTAACGGATTCGTAAAAATATTACTGTTTTCAAACAGGAAATTTATTTCTGCTTCAAAAGATGTGAACAAAAACTGCACTGTACGAACTTTGGTGACAAAAAAAATAATAGTGTCAGTAAAAAACTAGAACCTATCTTGCTAGTTTTAAAGCAGGCTTCCGCCGGTGATTGTCACCAGCTGCTAGACAAAGATATTCCAACAAGTGACCTGTTGCGTTCCGTTCTGTTGCTTTAACATTCAGCCAATGTAGCCTCTGAGGACTATAGATTTGACAAATCGCTGCACTAGAGAACTGTCTTCAAATCTGTTATTAGCTCACAGTGTCATTTGTTCTGGAGTTTAGTTGGATCTGAAACACCACGGTGCATTGCTGGCCGATCGCAGACAGATGGCAATCATCATAATGGTTTATTTGAGTGGTACAAAATGGTGTGTAAAATTTAAATAGCTTTGTCGGTACATGTACTGGGAACATCGTGCAGATAGTGTTTCAATGCATCTTGCGTAAAATTACGGTTTAATTGATTTAATTAATGATATGTTAACATTTAAAACAAATCGTTTTCAGTTATGGTGATGACTGTCATCAATCAGAAAGAGAAGGCCATATGCGGTTGCCAAGTAGCATGCCAGACAAATGCAAAAGGCTGCCCGCCATCTTACGAAAAATCAACCGTGACCACCAAATCAAATCGTGCCGGCTGGCGACCGATTGGAGCGGTACCGACGATGATTTTCAAGATGCTTGGAAGAAAAAGCTTAAAGCGATAAGGCCTCCAAATTAATTTAAATACTTATTAATAATTCATAACTCAATCTATGTTCTGATTTATAATGATTAAGCAAAAGCCAAAGAGCTATCAAATCGTAAATAGAAAAATACATTTTCAAATAGTAAACAAAATTCTACACGCTGATATGGCGGTTTGGTTGAAACGAATTTCAAAACCATAATAAACAATGATGAAATTTTAGGAACAAAGGATATTATAACTGTTTACTGCGAGTTGCTAGTTAGTTTATGGCGAGATTTTAAAATGTTTGATGAGATAAATTTATACTCAATGTTTTCAGAATCTCCACTGAAATCATACAGAAATATACCATAAACAAAAAGTGAACTTTCAAATACGAATAGCATAAACCTGCATTTAACACAACATGTAACATATACCTGCATTCAACTCAAAAATTTAATGAACTTGTACAGTCAGTCACTCACAAAGGCAGTAAAGCATATCCAATTTCCTGTTTATCCTTTGTAGTGCCAGATTTTCCCGAACAGCTTCATAAAGACAGGTACTGTCAGCAAAACAAGTAAAAAATAATAAAAGGAGAAAATTTTGTGTCTAAATTAACGATGATAAGTTGCCTGTGCGTATCTTTCGATGACTGTAGCGTTTGTTGAAGGACACAGCAGCAGTCAATCTCGGTGCAGTAAACAGAAGTCGAAAGGGTTTGCCAGAAGCAATTTGGCTCGTTCTGTTCACAAGTGCCTGAGTAGATCCATAATATTTTCAGTCCCACAGTGCAGTGTTTGAGACCGTGTATCAAACAGTTTTTTCTATATTTTTCACCATTTTACACACTTTATGCTGGACCTGTATTCCAAAAGTTATACTGTAACAATAGATATATTAGATGTTTGGGAGAGTAAGTAGAGTATATATATCTCTACACAAGAATAATATTCCTCATCATCATCATCATCCACAGCCTGTAGACGTCCACTGCTGGATAAAGTTCTCCCCCAAGGTCTTCCACGTCGCTCGGTCCCGCGCCGCCCTCGTCCAGCGTTTACCTGCGACTTTGACCAGGTCGTCAGTCCATCGTGCGGGGGGCCTGCCTACGCTGCGTCTCCCAGTACGTGGCCGCCACTCGAGAACTTTTCTGCCCCACCGGCCATCTGTTCTGCCCTGCCCATTGCCACTTCAGCTCTGCAATCCTTCTGGCTATGTCGGTGACTTTGGTATGCCTGCGAATCTCCTCATTCCTGATCCGATCCCGCAGGGAAACTCCGAGCATAGCCCTTTCCATTGCCCGCTGAGCGACTCTAAGCTTGTTTATAAGGCCCATAGTTAGCGACCACGTCTCAGTGCCGTATGTTATCACTGGCAACACACACTGGTATAATATTCCTATTATAAGAAAAAAAGGACGCAGTCGATTGACGTGCTTTTTTTTGTTTTACCGCCAAGGAAAGTCTTTGGCATCCACTAAAGCAAGCTTTAGCAGGAGGAGGATGAATCCTGTTACGGACGAATGGGCATTCTATATGCTTCTAACCGCAGTGGCTAGCAGATATAGAGTGCCCAGACAGTGTGGGGACCGCAAGTTCGGCCACGAGACTCACTCAGCCGGCTGAGCATACCCTCTAAACATCCCCCTTTACTGACCCGCCTTGATTAAGGCCCCTGATCATCGTCGGAGCGACAGCCAATTGATGAAAGAGGCTGCGCAGTGAGCGGCATCCGGACGGCTGCCACCAAAAGGAACTGAAAGCGAAAATTTACGAAGCTAAGACTAGCAGGAGTGACAAAGCTTAAACTAAGAAATTATTTAGAGTGACGAGACTCACTCTTAGATGGAACGCTGAAAGAAGGACTACGTTTAGAAACGTTGAGCTTGCTGGAGTTTGCTGATGAGGGGAGTGAACTTGGTTAGAACCGGAAGAGCACCGTTGAGACCCTCAGGGCTGGCATCGAGAGCGGCGTCGAAAGCTAGGATCTCGTCGATGGGAGCGAGCTGGATCCAGAACGCCATGCGGTCAAGAGATCCATTTGCGTTCTGGGACTGGGAAGCCGGTTTAGCAGCCAAAGGAGGGCCGGAAGGGGCGCGGTGGAGGCCTGACTGGCCGGGAGGACGCGAGACGTGCCTGGATAGCAGTTGCAATTGTCGGGGACGATGCAGATACGATTGAAATGAGGAGACTTACCATTTCCCAAAGTTCTTGGACCTCATTGGAAGTAACCCAGGATTCGACGGAGGACTCCATCGAACCCGAGGAACCTAACCTGCTCTGAAAGGAATCCCATTCCTAACCGAGAACCTACGTGCCGGTGAACGGCGAAGGGGCTACGCAGACTGCGCTGAAAAAAAAAGAGCAACCTAAAACGGACCTATTACCGATGAACGGCGGACGATCAGGCTTAGTCATCACGGTTACGTATCCACCTGATCAGTGATGCTTTGGCCGACAGCAGTCGGGTCCGCCCCGAAAAGGGCAGATGAATTAGCCCCGACACCGGAAGCGGTTTTCTCGATTGACATGCTCTCTGCTGTGATAAGTTATACAAATACTGTCATGCGCATGTGGCGCAGCAGCCGCGCTGCGGGGTGAAACTACTCTAAGCGGTTCGCGCAAATCTAAATACACTATTTAACATTTAATTTTCAAATCAATCAATCAATATCAATCAATATTCTTTATTGTTTCCACAAAAATGACATAATAATATTTATTACAAACCCTCTTCTATACAATGTTACAATGGGCCTTGTGTTTTTTGACTGGAGGAAAACGTGCAATCACGTCCCCGACCGCCCAAGGGGGAGCGGCGGGGTATGTGGGGATGATCCGGCAGAAGGCCGGACCCACCCACTAAAAACCTCCAGGTGTACCTCATCCGCCATAAGTGGAGCTCACGGTACCGCCATTGGCATAACCCGTGAGCCCTCCGACGACGGAAATGGTCCAGTTTTAGTTTTAGTTTTTTAACTTTATGGGCCTAGTATAGCTAACAAAATGTTAATAATAATTGATTTAGCATTTTTGTGAAAATATTATCTTTAGTTTCATTTTTAATGTAATTTGGTAAATGGTTGCATATTTTAATAGACATGGCTATTGGGCCAATTAGTCAAGTAAATAAAAATGTTCGTAATTGTTACTGTCTTTATGACTAACTACAACGTGACCAACAGATCTGTCACGTCCTCATATTATGGTATCAGCTTGTAGTTGTTCATAAAAACAGTAAAAATTATGTACCTTAATGTTTAACTTACTTGGTAACATTAGTATTAGATTTGAGAGATCAGCTTAGAAAGCTAGCTGGTGAAAAGAACCGAAAGAACCCACTACCCCGAATGACCCCGCATGAGGATTGCTAGTAATCTGAATACTCTTATTCCAACTTCAATCGAAACATAACTCACAATTTGTTGTAGAATGATATCAAATGCAAGCTAAGTATAAGAAAGATTAAATAATTCCATAACTGTTCTAGTCTGAGACTTCCATATTTTCAACCGACTTCCAAAAAAGGAGGAGGTTCTCAATTCGTCTGTATGTTTTTTTTTGTGTCTTTGTTACACGATATTTCGGACAATTATGAATCGATTTAAATAATTCTTAATTCATATGACAGAAGATACTTCATAGTTGGCCCATATAAATTTCATCGAAACCGGTTGGGTACTTCATTGAAAATTACAAATTTTTGAAACAATATTTCGGAGAATGTTTACCTGGATGACATAATTAGTCGGCCAAAGAGTTGACGTGAAGTCGGTTTTTTTAATGCTCTGCAATCGTTGATTATTTGAGATCAGCGTCAACAACGTTAAAATTAGATAAATTTAATGAAGGGTTAGTTAGTTATCAAAAATCAATGCATTTATCATCATTATCACAACTCCGTATAATATTATTGACTATTATAAGGCGACCCTATATAACAGAAAATGTGCATACTTTTTTCCCTGACCATACCTTCCTCTCATCATTCGGTGGAACTAGTATGTTTAATACCAACAAACATTTTAGTAAACCTTTTACATCGCTCTCAACATACATAGTCGAATGAAACATAATATTTCAATTTCACCGGAATTATTCATTTCATTTGAGGGCTATTTAATCCGATTAATTTCCAGGTATTGAAGTCTGCTGCAGTGAACGCTTACAGAGTATTATTAAAGCAAATATTTGGTTTCCACGTATCATATTAGTTCATATTAAAGCTCTTTGATACACAAAGGAGGTATAATAACTCTAAATTAGTCTATGAGTATTTCTGTATATAACTCCTCATAATAAAGGACAAACCAGCTCATTCGCTAAATAGTTAGTAATAGACTGTACACGTACACGTTTACCTACAAAATAGAAGAATAGAATTGTAGAACAGTTACAAAAGTTGTGAAATATATATTTTATAGACGAGTTCTTTTGATTTTAGTTTTCTAATATACAGAATACTTTATGCCAATAATAATACTCGTAATAGATAATGATATTCTCATGTAATCACAACATCAGTATGGCCCAAAACTAAACTAAGCTTGTGATATGGCAAACTTTGTAGCGAACTACGAAAAAACCTGGAACATAAAGTTGTGGTACTACGCGAACACAGTATTTTTTGGGCATGTATTTAACACGGCGACAAACAAATCTGATTTAGGGTTTTAAAAATAATTAAAACGGCTAGGAAAAATAATAAGTTGGCAGCTACAGTGAAGGAACATTTTAATTATAAAGTAGCAGCTTTATATTGAGTTCTTAGATTTGCTTAAATTTAAATTGGCCGTGATTTTTGGGTTTGTTGACTATGATAGCCAACCTGGCTTATGGCGCTTCGCCGGCCGCTGCCGCGGCACCGCTCGCTTCGCTCACTCGGCTTGCACACGTACATAACTATACATATACAAATACATAACTATACGCACCTAACCGTACCGACAACGTCTTCCTGTTAATATTAGCTGCCAAGTCATTATTTTTAACCATCTATTATTTTTGTCACCAAGTAGTTAGTCGCCTAATAAGTTGTTGGTCGCCTCAAAAATAATAATCCTATTTTTTTCTTGTTTCGTTCGGGCATCTAACCCGCTACGACGACGTGCGCCATGGTCGTCACTTTAATATCACTATACCCTGGAAAATTCAATGCAGTAAAATGACAGGTCCAATTATGGGAGAAAAAATTGTAATTGCGAATTTAATGAATGGAATAAGAAAAAAAACGGACTCACAAAATATTTTTATACATTGCTTTAAAATTTTATGGAAAACGAATGACAAAGACTTGATTTTTTTTCAATTATTCCCATTCAGGGAAAATTCACACTTACTACACTACGAAGTTTCTAACTGGTATCATTATTTTTCGATTTGACATTTCGAACTGTCAGTTTACTGCATTGAATTATTTTCCAGGGTATAAGTAAGAGTCCGGTAAATTTTTACCGAATTTCATAAGAGTCAGCTGAGGACTTATTTATTGATCTACAGATGCATTTTAAGGGTTTCGTGCAAATTAGTATTACTAAACGGAAAACATATCTTTGGTGCAATCAGGCTTTTTAAATGTATATTTGCTACTTTTTTATTAAAAAATTTTAAATTATACAACTATACGTGCTAGAGATTCGACTTTTGACATTTTACTTACGTCAAAACGACATTAAATTACATCGACAATAATATCAAAACGAGGCGCGACCCTCTCCCCTCGAGAGGGGATGATTCGAAATTTTTATTTTCTATGGATTGCCTTATCTTCGTAGACTTCCACTTTCATCATATGTCTTTGTGCTGCATTACATTTAATTTTAAAGCTTATAAAATGTAATAACTTTAAATACCATATAATACTTCAAAACAAAAGAAGCAATAAATTACAATGACTAAGAAATGTATTTTGGTTTATTCTTGTATTTTTATAAACATTTTCGCTTTAAAAGAAAAGGTAGGTCAGAAAAAATATTTGTTCTTTTTTAGAATCTTTTGAGAGACTGTTATCAACACAACAAATTAACCTACGAAATAAAGATTTTTGTACTTTGACTTTATAAGATTTCACTTTTCCACTGAAAATAGCCGCTGGCTTTATTGATAGACGGAGATGTTTTGTCAACATCAAAATAATTATCCTCGTAAGCCTCTTAGAAAGAATTCACGTTTATACTGTATTAGGTATATAAAAGTGAATTAACTAACTAACTTTTATACAGTACTAGCTGACCCGGCAAACTTTGTTTTGCCATATAAATAAAAAAAAAATAGATGTTGGCCGATTCTCATAGACACCGGATAAGCACAAAAAATTTCATCAAAATCGGTCAAGCCGTTTCGGAGGAGTATGGCAACGAAAACTGTGACACGAGAATTTTATATATTAGACTTACCTTTAACATCAACTAATACACCTTGCCAGCAAAATACCTCTGCTTTGCAGGCGTGTAATATTATTAATAAATAAACAAGGAAGTCCGATTTCGATTTGTTAGCAAAACGTTATACTTTTAAAGTTTTATATTTTTTTTCTACTGAATCATTGTAAGGATTTATAAAATAAAAGTATGTGATAAAGGAGCAAATAGTACTGTTGTATGTGTTATAATATATGTGTAGCAGAAGATATTGTTTAAAGCATTTTGTTTTTATTATTTAGGACTTACAATCCTGTTTAATCCTGTAAAATTTACAAGATTAAACATTTTAACATTTACATAACAGTATCTCGTCTAATTTAAATTATACTCAGAACATGTATTATGGAAAATAGAAACGGAAAAAAACATTTAAGCTACTGTAAAAACACTAAGAGCAATCGCACTGACTGTAACCAATACTCAATTAAATATCGGCAGATTGTACCCACAAAATACAGTTCCATATTACACGGTCATCCCTTTGTACTGTCTGTCCCAATCTAAATGCAATAAGCGTATATTCAGTAATATTTATTCCGGTTATTCAAACCCCCACTCGACAGCCAATTAAAAGCAGCTACAGCTGGTTTTATGCCCTGGCTCAATTTGTTTGAAGTCTGTACAGGGTTGATTTGTAGTCATCGGCCAATTTTTTTTTACACAATAAGTATCATGTAAAGAAACGATTTTTGCAAAAAAAAGTATTTATATTTTTTTTACAAAGAAATAAATATATCCGCTAACATGTTAAGCAAACCATGGTAACTCTAAATTACCATTAAAATAAAGACAACTACGCGCTACTACAAAACATCTTGTAGTACTACGTCGCAGTATTATCAAAGAAATGCCGCGTCGTAGTAGCTATGTTCATGAACAGCTACTATTTGCATAAAAGTTTGTGGTCTCATATCTTTATTTTTTGTACCGAGCTATACTATAATAAATACGCAGGTACGTTTATATTGTGTCAAAGAAACTAACATTTAAATTTGGCTGGTGACTACAAATCAACCCTGTATACATGCATTGTTTATACATTATGCAAATATTCTTTCATGGAAGAAAGGTAGACGATACAAGAGTGAAGTACTGAAGAATTTAAAAACAAGCCTATATTCCTTTGTTAACAAGTATTGTTAGATATTCCTAAATGTTTAAGTTATTAAGGAAGCTTGTCTGTAATGGAAACTTAATATTGAAAGGCTTTACGGTAGTTTGACAGCTGACGTTATATTAACCTGTCTTGTGTTGAACAAAACACAATACATATAGTAACATCAAAGCCTTGTATTGTCTGAACACGTCAGTACGTCTCTAATATACCTATAGGGTGACTGGTGACAAATTTTAGATACTGATGGAGAGTAGGTACTCTGGACTCGATTCTGGTCATAATTATGTAATAAAAGTGGGTACTTAATTTTTCACTAGAATTGCCTTTAAATAAATAAAGTTTTGTTACTATTGACTTTACTTACGCCTGAGTCAATTGCGGCACGTGACCTGGCACGCGGATCGCTGCCAACGCTAGCTGGGTATGCGTTGCGTAATCAATGCTTTAACTTTCGGTTAAGTTTACTCAGTAAATAATTAATATTTATTTTTTAATTATATTTTTTTCTCTTCGTGTATGATCTCAAACTATCACGTCCTTGAATTTCAAAAGTGACCCACCAGTCACCCTGTATATTTAGAACTAAAACCTTTCAAGGGTTATTGTATTTTTTCCAGTATTACTCCCTCAATCATCAATTGTAAAAACAGCTATCAGTCCGATTTCCATTCTCTTTTCTGTTCCTTTTTCTCCAAAAAGAGCGTTCAGATTCAGATTCGATTCAGATTCCCGACTTAATGTTTACCTATAGCAGTACGGCTCTAGGATATCGATATTTAAAGTCTAAAATCACTAACTATACTATAGTATTAACTATACTTTAGTACTATACTATTTCAACTTCATACAAACGGACGAAATGCGATATATACCTACGTAGATCTCGGCATGCAGCTAGTCGCGAGTGTCTGCATGCCGAAACAGTTTTTGATTGAGCTTTACATTAAAATTATATTTATATTTTAAAATTTAATAATTCTCAGTCGAGGCGCAAGTATTTTCGGTCGCTAAGTTGTTATTCAAACGTAAATATGTTATTTTGTCAGGAAACGCATTTTTGTTGAATACTTCCTATTCAATTCACAAAGTAATTTATTTGTATATATAAAAAAAGTTTATTTACACACAAAACTAAATAGAAGTAAACACAAAGTAAGAAAATGTAATTAAAACTCTGAAGGCGGACAGCCCTATCGCATGTGAACGTACCGCGGCGCTGCAGCTGTAGGCATTTATTTCAAAGATGCGACCGAGTTGAAATACTTTTAGATAATATTACCGTGGCCCAGTGTAGGCATGTTGTCATGGTGACGTATCCAAGTGACCCCCGCTTTTGGCACCGCTTTAGAATTCGGTCTACTAGCGACCACCCTTCAAATAAAATCTACCCACAGATGTAAATTTTTTAACTATGAATAGCCAGTTCATTCCATAGCCTATATGCTGCCATCTTGAACCTCATAATATTAACTTATCATTGGGTAAGTGGGTTCAAACGAGGTTTTACTCATCAACAAAAAATTCATGTCACGAAATCATTTCACAGAAGTATTTAAAGATATCTTCGAACTTTTGAAGTGAAGTTTTACAGCACGTATAGATTTTTGACATTTCTCTATGGAAAAATTTACAGCAAATCTTTGCTTTCATAATACGGACAAAATGTTGAATGTGTTTTAAACGAAAACCGGTAAACAGTCATATTGAATTGACTCGAGCTTGTTATTTACGTCTTTTGAGATGGAAATAAAATATTTATATCAGGCTTATCAGAAAATAAAAGTAAAAAACCTAAAGATCGGGAAAACGTGATGCATTTTATCCTCCCGATCATACAGTATATTAGATCAGAAAGATTGTGGACTTTTTTTATTTAATTATATAAAAAATGGTTCTCTAAAATTCATTGTACAAGTAAGTTTAGTTTAGTTTTATACTCGCTACTGGAGATGGTGTAAAAGTATTTATACCACGTCATATCATATCATCACACTTCAGTTGGTGGCACAGAGTAAGTTATTTTAGAACTCGTATTATAGCTAGATAAAGTATAAATAAACTTAACACAATAAAAATAATCAATAATCAACGAATGCAGAGCATTAAAAAAACCGACTTCACGTCAAAACTTTGGCTGAGTTGAGAATGTAACACGTAAACATTCTCCGAAATCAAACATATTTTTTCAAAAGTTTGAAATTTTCAATGAAGTACTGAACCGATTTCGATGAAATTTAAATGCGACCAACAATACAGTATTTTCCATCATATGAAACAATTTTCAAAATCAATTCATAATTGTCTGAAATAACGTGTAACAAAGACACAAAAAAAATATACAGACGAATTGAGAACCTCCTCCTTTTTTGGAAGTCGGTTGAAAATATTTTTCCAAACTGAACCCAGAATCCCTGGCATATGAGGCAAAGGTTTAACCGCCGTGCTAGTAGGCTAGTTTTGATAAAATAATATTAATAATTTCATCACATCACTTACCACCTTAACAGTTATGTAACACCAATTCCGTTACAGTTATGTACACCCTGTCAAAATTAAAACATTGAATATTCTCAATCGGAGTATTGATTTTGATAGTTATTTATAGATGCGTTGTAGTAGGAAAATTATGATTCTCATTCGCTTAAAGTCAGGAAATGGACGGATGGATAAATATCTTATGCAAGCATTGTTGATCAGTAACTGGGCAATTCTATTTATAATTTCTAGCAAGCTAAGGTTGGAATTGGTTTGATAGCTTCTATTGGAATTTTGCTCATTCCACTATCAGTAGTTTAAATTTACTATTGATACCAATATCTTTAAATCATCTTATGCTGCAATATTACTTTATAATCATTGATTTACGAACAAAACGGCTCGAACGCAATTATCTCATTTAAAACGAGTTTCATAGTCCTTAGAAAAAAATATAAAAAAATATTATCAATCAACTCTTGTCCCATTTCACCAATAACAATGTACTTCATAATAAACGATCTGGATTTACAAAGGGCCGTTCAACAACTGATGCTGATGTTGAACTATTTGAAGTAATTGCCGATGCCTAGGAGAGGTCACAGGATGCTATAGGTGTATTTTGTGCCCTATCTAAGACACTCTCATCAGGAAACTCCACTACAGCACTGACCTCAAACTTTTGAATTCATATTTAAGTGATAGAATTCAGGAGGTTGAAGTTAATCAGAAAAGGTCGGCTGGGTTGGTGGTAAGAATGGGAGTGCCTCAAGGTTCAATTCTGGGCCCATTTTTGTTTTTAGTCTATATAAATAATCTGATCTATATGGTTGGTAATAATCACGGGAATATATTGTTTGCTGATAAGACAGAAATTCAATTACGACGATGTAAACACTGCTTTTTCAAATGTTCTGCAGTGGTTTATTGTAAATATTCTAGCTTTCAATGATAAAAAAACTAAATGTTTAAAATTCTCTGCGCCAAATATAAAACAAGTCGAGTCAAACTTGTACCTTAACGGCAACAGGTTGAATCTAGTATTTAGATTCTAAATTGCAATGGGGCGCCCATATCTCGCAGCTAGCGAGTGGATTTAGTTCTGCAGCGTTTGCAGTTAAAAAAAATCGCATGTTCATACAGCAAAGATGGTTTATTTTAGTTATTTTTACAGTCTGATATCCTACGGCATCCTACTATGGGGCAATGCCGCAGATATTTATACAATATTCATACTGCAGAAAAGGGCTATTCGTGGAATTTATAAATTTCGAAATAGAAAGTCTCTAAGAGAAATTTTTTAAAATATTGGTATCTTGACCCTTGCATCAAAATATATTTATGAAACATTATTTATTTTTATAAGCTTCGCTTACTTTAAGGCCATGTAGTTGGTGTGATTACATAGGGATTTAATTTAATTTACATAACTAATTTAATACTAATTTAATGAAGTTTAAGAGTTTGTTAATTCGTATGAATACTCCTATATCTACTACTGCAAGTTGGATTAAAAAATCATTTACTAGCCTAATTATAGATCCTATATTTTTTTATATAACTAGCTTAACGCGCTTTTTGCCGCCTAGGCACATCATCCGTAGGAATATCTTGATCATCACAACTCTTTTCAGTGATCCCACTGCACGGCTTTGAGTGATAATCTTCCATAGATGGCGAGAAGCTTAAGGCCATTTACCACCAAGGTAATGGCCTAAAGCTTGTCATAGTGACAAAATGGCTACCAAATTAAATGGTACAAGTATACCCAGGACCGACTGCTTAACGTGCTCTGCGAAGCACGGAAGACGTCGAGATGAATTATTGATAGGTGTTTCCATTCTTGTACCGACCGGGCCAAACGTTGGTTAACCTGCTGTATCGAATGATATGTACGTAACGCACACTTATACGAACTCCTGATAAAATATAGTAACTTCTAAAAAAATCTGAAGGCTTTAAAATTATATTTGCACAGAATATATGTATATAGGCCGCGACAGTCGTAGCTTAAACAACTTCTTTTTCTAAGAAAATCGAGTTTTCCCGTTCCTTACAAAGGGAACTTTCATAAAGTTAACTCAAAGGGACTATAGTGTTGAAAGATGTTAAGCATGAGAGCATAATTGTATGGTGTGAGGTGTTTCAGCGAACTCTATTTTTATTCTATATGGAAATGACAAAGAGCGTGGCTTTAGTTTCTAAGATTCCAATTTGTATCCTTCAAGTCTGCAGAAACGCAAGACAAAGATGTGTTATAAACATATTTATTTTTATTCAGTTGGACGTGCTACCTGTTAAATTTTATATTATGGTATGGTTATGGTATTAAACTCAACAATGGTAACTCAACAAGAAAAATAACTACATGGTGACTGGTGACAAAATTTAGATACTGAAGGAGAGCACTCTGTACTCAATTCTGATCATAATTATGTAATAAAAGTAGGTTCTTAATTTTTCACTACAATTCCCTATAAATAAATACTACTATGTTACTATTTACTTTACACACAACTGAGTTGACCGCGGCACGTGACCTGGCACGCGGATCGCTGCCAACACTAGTGTAACGATGCGTTGCGTAATCAATCCTTTAACTTTCGGTTAAGTTTACTCAGTAAATAATCAATATATTTTTCTTTTATATTTTTTCTTATCATGTATGATCTCAAACTATCACGTCCTTGAATTTCAAAAGTGACCCACCAGTCACCCTGTTAAGACTCATTAAGTAACAAATAAATACATTTTATCAGGAGAGGTTACCGTCTAGCTCAGGCACGATCAATTAGCACGTTCAAACATACAAGCCGTTACCTCATTCTAGCAAATTAGTATTTTGAAATTCAATGAGAATGAGAATGCAAAAAAACAAGTAAACTATAAAGACAAAAGTCCAAAGATTATTTCAGACATACAGACATACGTTCCCTTTTATAATATCTTATAAATAAATTTTACTTAGAATGGTTTTCAAATTTCTGTTCGTGAAACCTTTAGTAAGTTAAAAGGATCCGCTCTTTTACTGTCGGTTTATATAATATCCGGTGCATATTGAGTATCAGAAAATATAACTTCATTTTCGGTCGAGCAGAGCTAAGGGCACATTCAAATAAAGCAACTGCAGCGCGGCTGTCGCGCGACAATCGCGTAACAAACCCAGTTGGGCGACTGCCGTGCGACAGCCACGCTTTAAATCAAATCAAAAAGTAAAATCCACGAAATTGTTTGTAAGGGCCTCTTCTCTTTTTAACACTGGTGAGGTTCGATATTTAAATTAGCGGTAGTGTGTATTTTTATTTGACCACAGCGTACATCATACATCCACATTCAGCAGAAAACCAAAAAGCCTCGTACTGGTGATTTGTTACTAGTGAAATTGTTGTCAATATTTTTATTTTCACGTTATGTTTTCAAAGCTGTTGAGGTTAAAAATTCTCAAAAAACTATTAAAATAAAAATGGGACCTATTATTTATTATTTTGAATCGTAGTAACCTATGTTTATTACAAAAAGTAAAAGTAGTCCTGAATCTACACCCAAAACCAACCATAGATCGGATCTCATCGGATAAAATCATTACAAAATATATCGTATGTTCTCCTCCTCAATAATGTAGCTTTCTAATGGTGGAAGAATTGGTGCAGAAGTTTTTGAGTTTATTAATTCGAAACAAGCAAATAAACAATAAAAGTAATACTCGTGACCACCAAGGGTCGGCTTAGAATGCCTTCTCTAGAAAAGCGTCACGTAAAAGTCACTTAATCCGCACAAGCCCTGGTTAAGGGTTGCCAACAAGCGACCACCCTTTATACGATTTCTGTTGCCAAATATCAAACCGTAACCATGATTAGTTTGACCACTTTGGCGATGGGGTAAACCTATCTGCCTCAGACGCCAGTGGACGCGGGTTCGATTCCCACACGGAACAAGAAAATAAAATGTTCCTGGTCTGCGCGTTTGTATACAGGGTGACTGGTGATAAATTTTGGATACTGAAGGAGAGCACTCTGTGTTCGATTCTGATCATAACTATGTAATAAAATTAAGTACTTAAATTTTCACTAGAATTCCCTATAAACAAATACTACTATGTTACTATTAACTTTACATACAACTGAGTCGATCGCGGCACGTAACCTGGCACGCGGATCGCTGCCAACGCTAGTATAACCATGCTTTGCGTAATCAATTCTTTAACTTGTGGTTAAGTTTACTCAGTAAATAATTCATATTTAGTTTTTAATATATTTTTTCTCTTTATGTATGATCTCAAACTATCACGTCCTTGAATTTCAAAAGTGATGCACTGGTCACCCTGTTAATGTATTTTATATTCTAGGTTCCCTCCTAGGTCTACTTTCACAAATATATTTCCCTCCTAGTTCGCTACATGGTATCTCATAACGCAAGCTTTGCTTACTTTGAGGTCGTGTAGTTGCTGTGATTATCTGGGGATTTAAAAAAATATCCAGCCTAAGCCCGTGTGCTGTCATCTTCGACCTCATCTCCAGTTACATTCAGGTGAGGTTATTGTCAAACGCAGTTATCTCTGAATGAAATTGGAAATATATTTGTGAAAGTAGACTTTTTTAAAACAATGAACTATCAAAAAATCTAAATGTGCCAGCTGCTTCTCTTGGGCATACTGTAAAAGTCGGTTAAGGGACGGAGGTTTTATTGGAGGTTTTTTGTGGGCAATAGGCTCTCACCATCATTACAATACCTCTATTTTTTTCAAACGTAACATCAGGTGGTTTTAAAGCCTCTGTTGTTCTGCCTACCCCTTAACAGATAAAGGCGTGAAGATGTATGAACTATCACTTCAACTTGTTGTAACTTTTCCATAACAAAAAAAAATATTTTTTTTTATAGATTTAAGTTTTTACACTATCATGATAGTTTAAATTTTAATGAAATTAAGTAACGTTTACATATCGTATAAGGATATTGATGAAAGCATAGTAAATATCCCGTTTTTAAAGTTAATTCAAATTCACTAGTTCGACTGATGGGGTAGCAACTCCATTTGGATTGCGCCAATAGAGGATTAAACTTACAACCCTGTTGTGGATTAACACCAGGGATGTTACGTAGCTCCCTTACTGTAACCAAAATAATCGGATATCCGCAATCACAAACTATCCGCAACCGTAACCAAATCTGATGAGAAAGTTTCGAACAGTTTCGAAAACAATTTCAACAGTTTCAAACAACTAAGTAACCTAAATGAAAAACATTTTCATTTTTGTTTGGAAACACTAGCCGAGCGTAAGCAAAAGCAATAATATTGCTTTTGCTTAATAAGTGGTGGACTACATTTACAATTTTGCATTTATTTTTAAGTAAAATACGTTATGCTCATTGTTTTATTTTAGGAAAAAATGCAACACAAACTTAATTAGCATGAAGAAGTCCTAGATGAAACAAAAATGAGAAGATATCACTGTTAGTTATTATTAAAGCCTAAAATATATAACGTCAAACCTTTGTTAAATTTTATTAAAGGTAACTCTAAAGTTTCTTAAAAAACTTGTAGGTAGGTACTTGAAACTGAAATGATCCTAAACCAATGAATAATCCATAAAAAAATATCCACAACCATATCTGTAACCGGCATATATGCATATCCGCTTTCAGATCCGAAATTCTATTACATCCCTAGTTACAACCCTTTTAGTCACCCTATAATCAAAACTGATCGACCCCGGACGTTTTTGACTATTGTATATGTATACGAGTATTATCTATGCTTATACACTTATAGGTACTAATTGTAGTATTTGGCTCCATTCGAGTACAGCTTAGCTTTTAGCTATTCATCATCATCACGACTCTTTGTAATGAGCCGACTGCAGGGGTATGAGTCCTCTGGGTGACGAGGAGGTTTAGGCCATAATCCACCGAGCTGGCCCAGCGCTGGGTGGTGGATGTCAGAATTTTCAGGGCGCCGAAAATGGCTTCTAGCAAACCCTTACGACTACTGTATACAAGTATACAGCACCCGGGACTGACTGCTTAACGTGCCCTCCGAAGCACGGAAATCGCCGTGAGAAAGGAATGGTCGGCGGTCACCCATCCAAATACCGGCCGCGCCGAACGTTGCTTAACCTGTGATATCGTTTGATACACACAGTAACTGCGGCGCCACGACGACTTCAATTTTTTAGCTATTGCTGTCGTAGTACTATCGATCCAACTGAATAATGACCCACTTTGCTGATAATTAGTTTTAAACTGTCGGACTTGTAAGTTCTATCGCGTATAATGCACTAATGACATTTTAGATACTGTACGTATTCTGTACTCAGTAAAAGTCAGTGTCGAATGAAATAATAACAAGTCCGCCACCAAGGAAACTTATCATCAAGAAAATTTCGACCTAGGTACTAGGAAAATGACCTTATGGTGGGCCATGATTCAATTGGTTCGATAGTAGGTACTTTAGTCCGTTGGATGGACGGATGGATATGGACGTGTACCATGTATGATGTACCACCTTAGTCTTCATGTTCACTTAACATCAGGGGTCATGGAAGACAAACGTCCCATCAATCTAATATATAAAATTCTCGTGTCACAGTTCTCGTTGCCATACTCCTCCGAAACGGCTTGACCGATTTTGATGAAATTTTTTGGGCTTATCCGGTATCTATGAGAATCGGCCAACATCTATTTTTTTTTATTTATATGGCAAAACAACGTTTGCCGGGTCAGCTAGAATTTTATAAAAAAAAATGATATTGTCACCGAACAAGTTGTCAGAAAGCGTAACAACTCGGCTCATAGCTGGGCATTGTATCGTGATTTATTATAGTTGTAAAAGACCAACAGTGCCCAAACATAATAATAAAAGGTGAGTTCGAAGTACTATACCTATGTTAATTTGTCAAACGTGACAACAGATGGTTTTATAGATAACCTCTGGTGTTCTGCCTACCCCATAAGGGATACAGGCGTGAAGTTATGTATGTAGGTACAGAAGGCTGCATATCAGGTGTTTCAAACCTGTCAAAAAAATGTAATTGAATCTAAGCTCTATGCCCTGGACATTAAGTCAGAAATTGTGACTAGCACCGAATGATAGTCGATGTATTTCCAGCCCTGTTCTTTGAAGAACCAGTCCTTTCCTTAACCCGTGTGCTGTCGTATTAGAGGCTATAATATCATGAAAGTCTTGCGGAATCAAACATTTCGCTATACAAGTTTTACCGCTAGTAAAGAACAAGTTTGCTGGCCGACATTGCAACTTAAACCGGCAACATCAACATCCGTGACTACAGATTTCTTCCGATCCGTGACCTCTTGATTTTAAATGATTCCTTACTGTTAATTTTTTGTATCAAGAACTCGACTACTGCAGCTGTGGCATGTGAGCTCACAAATATTTCCTCCGTGTGTGAGCTTGACTGAACATAAAAATAAAAAGGAAAGAGTTGACGGGTTAAAACTGCCAACCTCAAGGGAATCAGCGCTGCCAACCGTTGGACGCGAGGGTTGAACAATATTAATACCAACATGTTGAATCGAATCCGTTTTAGGTTTTGTAAATTACCAACATCAAACGATGTATTTAAATTACACTCAAACCAATCATCACAGAGCAATCATAGGTATGTATTTTTTGTACGGTCGGCAGTATTTATAATGTATATATATATATATATATATATATATATATATATATATATATAAAAAAATATCCTAAAAAGATATTATACAATTGTTACACAATTGGCGATCTTATTGCCAGTATGTGATTTCTTCCAGACAACCAGTAAGTAATGGCTTCTGGCCGAAATTTGTCCTCCGAAGCACGGAAGTCATCGCTGGCGGTGGCCCATCGTTGTTCTGACTGGGCCAATCATTGCTTGGCGTATTGAATTATATAATACGCCACGAGTAACTTGAAGTGAAACTAGAGAGCGTTTCATTAAGACAAGCCATGCTGTAATATACATGCGAGCTGGTTGCTTGTACAAACATCCTATAGAATAGAGTCTGTCTGTCTTTTAATCTGGGGTAATATTCGAAACTGAATACTCAATAGATTTTGATCTGGTTTGCACCAGTCTTTTTATATGTTCAATTACATGTTCCAATTAGATTATTTTTATATCTTTTTTTTTTTTTTTATAAATTATGGATGGGACGTTTGTCTTCCATGCCGCCTGATGTTAAGTGAACATGAAGACTAAGGTGTTACACGTCCATCCACGAGAAACCTATTCACTCGACGCTTAAAAGTACTAGGACTATACTGGTCAGGGAAAATAGACGCAGGCAGTTCATTCCAAACCTTGGCGACCCGTATCAAAAAGGAACTGTCAAAGCGCTTAGTTCGACTTTTCGGAATATCTACCACATACGGATGGAAGTTCTGTCTGCGTCTAGTAGTCCGATGGTAAAAGGGTGAGGGTTCAATTTGTTCAAAGCTAGATCTATAACCATTATTCATGCAATGAAGTTTAAACCAATAAACAAAGTAATTCATTGGGAAGGATTGAATGTATAATTTATTAGAAATTGTGTACATTTGCTAAAATATGATGATTGTTGAAATGTCGGAAAAACTTATAATTAGGTCCGTGTTAATGAGGTATGATCTTATAACCTCTGGTGCCTTCCCCATATGCGGTATACAGGCGTGAAGTTATGAATCTAGGTATGTACTCTCAACTCCGAAGATGACCTTTTTTAAGTGTAATTTTAGGGCAGCCCTTAATGATGAGCTCACTTCAGGCCGAGATTATTTTCCCAGGGCTGGTTAGAGGACAGGCAAGAAAATAAACAAAATAATAAATAAATCAAAATAGTTTATTTGCTTTAACAGATATTTCAATATACATTCAGAGGGCAGGACCTACCTAGTAAGCATGTGAAATGTCCTGCTCTTTCTATGTCATTATCAATAGTGACAAAAGTAAAATATTCCAACTACACGGTTTCTAAGTTTTCAAACTAACTAAATAGAAAAATTATAAAAATTAAACATTAAAACCATCTATGATTGAGCAGGTATAATATGTGACTTCAAGATCTTTAAGGAAAGGGTATGTCTGAGAATGAGAGTAGGGTGTAATGGTACGTGTGTGTGTGTACATGTAGATCAGACTAGAGTTTTTTTTATTATTTATTATATTAAATTATTCTATAGTGTGTATTTAAAAAGTAAGTCCTCTGTTTCACAGTTACCAAGTTTCTCTAGCTCTTTGACCAATGTTTTTTTACAAGAAGGTTGTATATTTTGTATTTATAGTTCAGATTATTATACAGCTAAGTGGAATGGGCTTGCAATTGACGTCTGGCAAAAAGGGTTCTGCAGGGAATTTTTGGAGTAACTTGGCGTTGTCTTCTACTTATTTGCGGAATTTGTTTGTAGGGTTAGATATTATATTATGCATATTATGTATTATTATGTAAGATTTTTTGAGTTCTAAATTTAGTTCATATAAAATGACTAACTAACTAAACTAATTTGTCCACTGCTTGGTGGATTACGGGTCAAAAAACTCTTCTCTTCAGAGGCGGGACTCATTAGACTGCTGTGAATCATGTTGAGATGATAGTGATGAATTGGTTTTCGTATTTTTACCTTAAATGGCCATATTTAATTCAAATATTCTCTAACACTTATAATTTTCACGTTCGCAACAGTAAAACAAAAAGTATATCGTCACCCCTAAAGAATCATTCCGTTTGTAGAGTTTATGCTCACGAGGACACTCCATGAATTAAATGTTTGTATCAATGTATGAAGCAAAGTTTGCGAGAAATAGGCAGGTTAGATATAATTAAAACTTCAAATAGTTAACAAGCGTCTTCATCTATTATTCATTGCTCTACAGTTAGGGTTTAACTCACCAATCTACGTCGATCGATTAGTGTAGTAACGCCCTTATCAGAAGTCAAGAACTGATAATAATAAGCCATATTCGAATATCAGACAGATTGGTGTCATTGTAAACTGAAATAGATCAATGAATATTTTACCAGCCAGGGTAGGAATTTGAATTGGTAAAACAAAAATAGCTTTTCATTTCTATTGATTTCTTTGAACTAGATAAGGATATTTACCAAGAGTATTAAACCAGAGAATCTACAATATCAATTTCTCCAGTGGTTTTCTTAACATAAACATGTTTTAAGTCGTATAGGGCCGGCTTAGGGTAACTTTACCACCCGTGTCTTAAAAGGCGACAAATTCGAGTGGATTACGACCCCTTCAGGGATTGTCTAGCTAGCAACCCTTCATATAAAATCTGCCGCCAAATATCAACACTCTGGCAGTTATGTGTTCCGGTATATATTTATAAAGGGTGTTGTCATAGCGTATAATATATTCGACCTAACCTACACTAACCATCAGGATTGAATAGGTACGAGTTTATGTGGCCGTTAAATAAATGTGGATCTAAAACATCTGCATTTGTATACTAAGCATAAACTTCTAACTTTTACCCTCAACCACAGGAGCTACTCGGAGAAAAAGTTTCTTCTCAAATTTGATTTTGTTTTACTCCATTCGTAGCTTCTTTTGATATCATTTTAAGACATCGCATTTCTGAACGAGCTATTCACTCGAGAAAATATTAACAATAGAACCTTTCAGTCACTTCTTTCGTATTGGATAGCCTAACTCTTGAGTTAGTTCAAATTTTATAAATAATTTCTAACGCGGTCAAAAGTGACGAGGGTAACACGTCGTAATAAAACAAAATAAGGAAAAACCTTTACCTTATTTTACTCTCATATTCCTTGGAATTTCAGATACAGCATATTCATTTATAATATTTAAATTTAGCTTCTATATTGAGATTTGCATGATAAATATGTGCAAGTTTCATAAACAACGATTTATGAACGATCAGACTTTATCCACTAAGGAGCTGTACAAACTACTATCTGTAGTTTGTACATCTGTACAATGTACTATCGGTACGGCAATCGCACATCCTAGGTACTGTCTTACTGAAGCACAAAATCGTTGGTTTTGATAAAGATAACCCTAGTCTGTCCCAAAGGAGACACCAAGATATCTGCTACATTCCCATGACGCAAACATTTTTTGCACGTAAATTCTCTAACTACAGTGGAGTAAAATTGTATAACACAGTAAACAGAAAACTTAAAATACTCGTATATCCTCTACACAAAACCGAAACAAAATTCAAATCAACCAACTGGCTTAAATCAATAGATTACTTAGAAACTGAAAATATTTTTGAACGACTACAATAGTTAGAAACATCACACTCAATTCCTACCCACACACACACACCCATCCAGCCACACTTCATCACATACACTAACCCCATACACATACAGACATCTCTCACATACATACTCATATACACACTCCAAATAAATAGCAACTCCTGTCAACGTTATGTAAAATAAACTTAATGTAGCATAATAGTTAGTCATTGTTTAGTCTTAGTTTAAGAACTATTGTATCGAGAACTTGGCACGAGGGAAGAGCCTGGTGATCCCTAGTACAGGGAAACCTAAATGGGGCACCAGTCTCCCACTTCAAAACCTAAATTGGATTACATCTTATAATATAGTTAGTTTGTAATTATAGTATTGTGTAAGTAAATTATTATTGTGGGAGAAAGAAATAAATAAATAAATAATTATTATTATTAAATTATGATTTATACTTACAAATATGAAGTGGTAGCTAATTTAAACGCTTTTGTCTTTTTGTTATTTAACTCCTAGCGAATTTTAGCGACCAAACTCTGGTGAAACGAAATGTGTGGGGCCGGGCTTTGTTTGCAATTTGAAGATATATGCAATTTATATGTGTATGTGTGTGTGTTATAATTCCCAGCTTGGTCATATGTTTTTCGGTTTTTCATCCAGCCACCATTCGCTCGCCTGAGAAGGAAAACTTCGTGAGGAAACCTGCATACCGATAAAGGCTCTTGACTTTGGAGGTGTATGAAGTATGCCAACCCGCAATGGGCCCGCGTGGTGGATTATGGCCTATACACTGTCATACTGAGAGTAGACCCATGCCCCTCAGTGGGGACGTATAGGGGTTGCCATGGCGGTCATAATAAGTATAAAATTATGCACGCGACGTGTTTCCAGCTTGCGTGACGAGTTACTTTGAGTGCGAATAGGGAAGGATGCAGCCGATGCAGGGATGACTTACGCAGCGAAAGCAACGAACATTCTTTTAAAAAAGTAGGAATGATTATATGGCATTATTTTAATTATAAGAATCAATAGCTTGTGTGCTTATTAATTAAAAAATAATGATTAGGTTTCTAATTATAAGATTTGGCACAATTTAACACAAACAACTTCACAAAACGAACGTATTAATATACGTATAAAACTAAATATATAGTATTATAGAAATATTCTAAAACAAATTACGTACATAGAAACAAAATGAGAAGTCGTTTTAAAAAAAAACTAAAAACTCGACTGCGGAATTATGCCCCCATTTTTTTATTTAAATACGAATCTGAAATAAGCTTTGTTACTCGCGCAGTAGTTTGTTATCCGTTCAGTAGTCATAAGAGAACAAAAAACGGGCATACATACGTACCTACATACATACATACGCGTTAAACAGGTAACGCAGTCGGTTCTTGGCGTGACGCGGTCAGTTAATGAGTTTAGAGTGCAGGGAATACGAATTTATTTATTTAGATGAAGTAAAAAAATATTTTTTGAAAAACTTCCAGAATTGGAAACTTTCGAGGTGATTTTCAACACTAGATGCAACCACACTAATACTGAGATAGTAAAAGGCTTAATATTCAAGGCAATGTTCAATTATGTTGCTAGGGCAATAGCAAGGAAGGTTCTATTCAAAACTATTTTTAGCATCAAAATCGATACCATGATTTCTTGGTGTGATATGGAATTATGAAAGACAGCGAAGTTGACAGTAAAAAGGTTGAATCAAACATATGATTACTGAATTGTATCGCGTCAAATGTGACTCAATATTGAAACCAAAAAGAAATCAAAACCGAATAAATAAATAAATAAATATTTCTGACACTCACACATCGTTATCTAGCCCAAATTAAGTTTCTTAAAGAACTTGTGTTATGGATACTAGATAACTGATATACTTAAGAAATATATAAATATAAATATTGAATAAATACATATTTTTATTTGAATAAACTTAAATAAACATATAAACATCCATGACTTGACGGCTAATATCTATGTTCATCACACAAATATCCGCCGCCGCCGGGATTCGAACCCAGGACCTCTGGCATAGAAGGCAATGTATGTTACCACTACACCAGCCGGTCGTCAAATAGAATATATAACACTCTTAAATGCGATAAAATCCGGTAGTCAAATTCTTTAATTTAATCAAAGGAGTCGTAAAAAGTGAAGTCGAATGACGTCAAGAAGAACGGCTAAATTGACAGTTCCATTAAGCAGGTCTTGTTTATCGAATAAGGTAGTGCTAGATCGTGTTGTCATCCGACGTGACAATCGGACTTACGATAACGCTTCTAGATAAGCGTCCTATGGACGGTATATCCATGGACGGTATACATAGTAGAGAGGGCGAATATTCGGCTCAAAATTACAACGTAATGGAGAATCTATTCTAGCTATTATTATAATTGAGCCATCCTCATATGTACAGCAAAGTTTTAAGATAAATTTCAGAGCTCATTTGGGCACGCCTCAACCTTGAGGGCACTATTTTATACACTATTGTGTGGAAACATTTTCTAATTGCTTTTTCACGGTGCAATTTGTTTTGTCGCTCAGCAAAACTGACGTAGCCCCAACTTTTAGGTCGGTTCCTTTTTTCAGCACCGCTGTTCTGGTTAATTCCTTGAAACTGTACGAGGTATCTATTTGTTTTTCTATTTGTTCTGAATTTTGTTTTTGATTTTCAGTACACAGAATAGGAGGGCATTAGAAGTACCCACGGTATACAGAAATAAAACTGTATACTTTAATACTTATAATCACTTTTGTTTTTCACTAATCTTAAAGTGTACAGTTGGGAGCCGGCAAATGTATAAAATATGGCGGAAAGTCTTTAAGTATCTAATAACTTTGCACAAATAGGATTAGTGAAATACAAAAGTGATTATACGTATTACCTTAGCCACACCACTGAAAATTAAGTTATTGTTATAATGAAATAATATTATAACCAGCCTATAACATGCTTTTGTACAAAAATAAGTTATGTTGCATGAAAAAGAACACCTGCCTACCATACCACCAAGTAATACCTTATACAACATTTTTGAATAGGAGCTTTCTTAGAGGACTTTCTTAATACGTAATACTTACTAGGTAATTAATAGGTTTATTTTATACTTAAGATCAAAATTCAAGGGATAGACCGCGCAAGGTGACACCCAGTGAACGAAAAACGCAGAAGAGTGACTAGTGCTCGAAAATGGCTCAGCGAAAATTATGTTTTATGTTGTTGATTCGTGTGTTTCCGTGTTTAGTTAATAGTTGGCAGCATAAGTATGTCATGGACCGTATGTATCAATTGTAAAAATACAAACAAAGCCCATTTGCGGTATAAAATGTTTTATAAATTGATCGCACTTGCATAACAAAAATGCAAGATTTAGTTATCACGTCTAAATAGACCCGTAAACTACCAAATTAAATTTTTTATAAGTAAAACTTGGGACAGCTATTTCTACGAGGATGGTGTTATGCCCGATGAACTAAGTTAATTTCCGAATGTTTATAATTTGAAGTCAAACACATTTGTGCGTTCAGTTTGCAAAATTAAAGAAGAATTATGATTAACTGCCTGTCAAAGATAGTAAAAGTTACGTGCACAAAAATGCTTAAATTTATTTACTAAAAATTAGTACTTGTAAACCAAAATTTGTCATCCTATTTTACAATATAACGTGACCCATATACGGTATGCAACGTAGGTCAAATAAAGAACCAAATATTACAAATCATATTGTTTTCACGAAAAAAATGCATATCAGGGTTGATCAAAAAGATCTTAGACACGCATATACAATGTATAAGTAGTTTTTGGGATGTTGTCTATTTTAATTTTATTAAATATATCAATCTGACAGTACCTATTCATGCAAAGTGGCACCAACTTCAAAAACTATGCAAATACCCACCCAGGTAAATATTAGGTAATGTTCTTATTACTTTAATTAGTATTCATTCATTTTTGGCAGAAATTTACTATATTGGGTAGTAATATGCGTCTGTCCCTTTTAATGCACCGATGATGTATGGTATCACGGACAGCGAACCTTATGGGGTAGGCATAACACCAGAGGCCATCAAATCATCTGATGTCACGTTTGACAAATTTCGAGGTATCATAATGATGGAGAGAGACTATTGCAGTGACAGGGAGTTAGCCTATCGCCCGCAAAAAACGCCAATAAAACCTCTGTCTTTTAACTAACTTTTACAGTATGCCTGGGAAGAGAAGCAGCTGGCACATTCTGTTTTTCTTTCGCTCCCACTCAAGCATGGAAGCAGTCAGTGTTAGTTATTTTTATATTAAAGGTATTTCTATTTAACATATACGGGTGGTCGCTTGCCAGTCAAATTCTAATGGGGTCACACCACCAGGGCACGGTACAGATGTCTAGAGTAATTCAACTAGGCCGCATCTTTGAAATAAATGCCTACAGCGCCGCGTTCTGTTCACATGTGATAGGGCTGCCCGCCTGTGGCATTTAAATTACATTTGCCTACTTTGTGTTTACTTTCATTTAATTTTGTGACTGCAAAAATGTACTTTTTTCATATAAACAAATAAAATACTGTGAATTGAATAGGAAGTGTTCAACAAAAATACGTATTGTGTCAAAAAACCATGTTTACGTTTGAATAATAAATCGGTCCTATAAATTAGCGACCGAAAAATACTTTCGCCTCGACTGAGACATACGAAAAGATGTTTTATTAAATTTTAAAGTATAAACAACCCTAATATTAACGAAAACATCAATCAACAATTGTTTCGGCATGCTGACACTCGCGACTGGCCGCATGCCGAGCGCATGTCGAGATCGAGCTGCGTAGGTATAGCTCGTGTTTCGTCCGTTTGTATGAAGTTGAATTGCTGTAGATATCTGTACTGTGACCAGGGGAGGCACTCAGATAAGTCACCTTTTACAACAAGCTTACCCTTTGTTCGTTGAAAATTTTCTTCATCAGACATATTGTGGAAGTAAAACATTATTACCCATCGTAATTCATTAGTTAAAATAGCCACGACACTCGCCTCCTTTGTTCTAAAAAATACTGTAATTTTCATTTTCACCATTTACTTGCTTGTATACTAGAATTATTATTTTTGAAATACTGTCACTTTAGAGACTTAAGTAGTTCAATGGAAAAGCTGTACGATTTAAAATCTTATTAAGTCGCAATAAAGGGGAACATTACTCGTCAAATTCTGAAAATAATTAATCGCATCAAAAGGATAGAAGCAAGGAGTTTAAAGAGTACCCTTTTCACTTTACAGTGAATATACGTTGTAGTGCTTCTGGGTAATATTCTGTTCAGTGACTTTGAAGGTTCTGACGGAAAACTTATTACACTCGCAATAAAATTTGTAAAAATAATGGCGAAGTCCGCATATATTGCTACTTTTAATTTTAATATCCAAAGAAGTTGCTTTGATACATCTTGGGTTCTGTATATATCACCAAATTCCACAAAAGCAGGTGCTAGGAATCGCAGCTAGAGTTGTATAGGTTAAGATATACAGTGACTGGTGACAAATTATAGATATTGAAGGAGAGCACTCTGTACTCGATTCTGATCATAATTATGTAAAAAAGTGGGTTCTTAATTTTTCACCAGATTCCCTATGAAAAAATAAAGAGACCTTACTACACACGGGTCCAAAGAATGATTGGATTTTAGTGACAAATAAAAAATAGAAACATTATAAAAATAGGTTTATTGGAAACAGAGGTAAAGCCACTGTAGAACCGGAAAGTAAATTTAAAGCCGTCGAATCTTTTATATACATCCATATTTGCAATGTGGTCAAGGGCCTGACAAATTGTAGTATAATATAATAGTAAAAAAAATACAAACCTTTTTTTGCAGTTTTTCTTTCTATAAATGATACTTATTGCGTATAAAAAATGGCTGGTGGGTGACTAAAATACAACCCTGTATTTAAATACTAAAAAACCCATGATGACAGCAGAATTCATATAAAAAATCGCGTGTTATATTACATTATATTATAATTACCTATATTGGGCAGTATTCAAGGTTGCCTGGTGGAAATCGCTCTTCGCTAATCTGTTTTTAATGTCATCTTTTCTATTTTAATTGTGTTCTGTTTCATTTTTTTGTTAGCAACTATTGAGTTTGAAGTAAAATTTGACTTACATAAAATTTGTATTACATAAGTAGTACCTAATATCAAATAAAGCCTAATAAAAAATCCTTTAAAAAACACGCTACGATACTATCTAAAGGAAAAGAGTACTTGTTTATTTTTGAGTTACGAAGCCCGGTAAACTTTACCAAGTAATAAATGAAAAGCGTATTGAAAAGAAAAGTCAAGCACATTCAACAGTTTGTAACCGTCGTCTTATGACATTTTCTATCTTGATACGCAGGAAATAAGGTTCAGGTTACAAAGAGCAACTGTTGTTCCAAGGTTTGTCGGGCACCTGACAAAATTCCCAGCAAAGTTTGAATTTTCCTTGTATTATGTAACCTGTTGCGTCATAAATATAAAGAATATATTACATAAAATACTTACTTATTTATAAAAATAAAACGGATTTTTTATTCAGGGATGTATAAAAAAAACGCGATCTTAAATTATTTCTTATTAATTTAAGTTCCAAAAAATAGTATCTGAATTTGCAAATTAAACGTTCTGACATGAATACCTCTATCCGTTATTTTATCGCTCCAGAAAATAATATATTACATTTTAATTTCCATTGGTATTTAAAAACTATTAGAACTGCGTTTTCATTGTAATTTATATTAACAAAATACGAGTGTCGCATAAAAAGCACCATTTTACGTTTGGAAAATAAATGTTTCCTTTGTCTATCTATAAGTATAATTTCTCTATTTTAAACAAAGAAACTCTAATTCCATTCCACACAAAAACTAATTACACAGCTTTTAAACTTCTAAATATAACTCATTAAAACCTAATACCCATCATATTTAGCAAACACAGTACACTCGAGTTCAGAAAGCGATGTAAAGCGAGAGCGTATGTATTTACGAGTATAATTGGAGGAAAGCGGGAGCTGCATCGATTATTCATCTAGGGCTCTGGCTGGTGCCTAGCAACTGCCCGGGACGTAGCTCGTAATAAAATGAACAAAATCAATACAGCCCTGCACCACAGTACAGTCGAGAACAGTAATAAATTGCGTGTTACATAGTGGGTTGGATTCGATATTACATTTAGTGATTTGAATTTTTTTAAGGCTTATTTGAGGTTATTAAGACTCGTAATAAGATAGCTTACTAAATAGAGTTCAGATTTGATCTCTTCCCAAGGATAGATTTTTTTACAGTTCTCTGCGGAGAATTAACAGGGTATATATTCTTGAAAGAGCTTTCTTAATACCTAAGTTCAATTATTATTATCATTTTAGGTAATTATGAACCAACTAAAACAAGTGCCTTACTATTTTATTTTTAGGTACTTATACAGGGTTGATTTGTGGTCATCGGCCAAATTGTTTTTACACAATAAGTATAATTTATAGAAATGATTTTTCTAAAAATAAAGTATTTATTTTTTTACAAGGAAATTAATATATCCGCTAACATGTTAAGCTAAGCATGGTCACTCTAAATTACCATGAAAATAAAGCCGACTACGCGCTACTACAAAACATCTCGTAGTACTACGTCGTACTATTAACAATGAAATGCCGCGTCGTAGTAGCTATGTTCATCAACGGCGACTATTTTCAAAAACGTTTGTGGTTCCATATTTCTACTTTTTTGTACTGAGCGACGCTAAAATAAATATGCAGGTACGTTTATATTGTATCAAAGAAACTAACATTTAAATTTGGCTGGTGACCAAAAAACAACCCTGTATAAAATAACAAAACATAAGCTTTACAGAAAATATACGCCCTGTATTTTATAGTTACCAGACATTTTTTTACACAATAAGTATCATTATAAAAACGATATTTGCAAATCCATGGTAAAAAAAAACAGAAAACAAATATTTTTTACAAGGAAATTAATATATTCGCAAAGCATGTTCACTCAAAATTATGAATGAATACCATTAAAAAAAAGACTACTACGCGCTACTACAAAACATTTTGTAGTACTACGTCGTAGTATTATCAAACGTAATCAATGAAATGCCGAGTCCTAGTATCGTACCGTGCCTACAATTTTTAAAATAGTTTGTGGTGCAATATCTTTATTTTTTTCTACTGAACTATACTAAAATTAATATGCAGGTCTGTACGTTTATATTGTATCAAAGAAAATAATATTAAAATTAGGCCAGGGACTGAACAAAACCTCTGTATAACATCTCTTTGTTTTAAGATTATACTTGTTGACTGTAATTTAAACGCCAAAAACTTTTCTTTGGTAATTACATCTTCATCATTATGGTGTAAAAATAAACTGATGCATCGTATAAATATTCTTTAAAAAGAACACGTAAGATATATAAATAACTTGTTATTATTATTACGTTTTATTATTTATTATGTTCAGAAGGCATAAATATCTTAATATTAGATATTAACAAAATTAAATATTTCCAGAGATCCAGTGAAGTCTTCCTTATTAACAGTTATAAATACAGGGTGTTTGGTCCATCTCCGGCCAAATTGATATGGCCTGTAGAGTAAGTTATCTGCTATTTCCTAGTGGCAATTAAAATTTCAAAAGCCATGTAGTTTTTTTGTAATAAATTTTTAAAACATTTTTTTTTTTTTTTCGATTCCGAATCTTCGAAGAAAATGAATCAAAAACTAATGATATGTTTTTTGATGTCAAAAGAAGCTGAGTAAACTGAATACTTTTTTATTTTTATGTAGATTTCGGGGTAATAAACAAAAAAAGTTTTAAAATCTTATTAAAATAAAACCACATGGCTTTTGAAATTTTAATGGCCACTAGGGAATAGCAGTTAAATTATTCTACAGGCCATATTAATTTAACCGGCGATGCACCAAACATCCTGTATATTATTATGTTAGGTATTTCACGAATTACTTCTTTTGCCTATAGGTACTACTAGAAGCAATTATAACAGTCTCCCAGTTACGTCGTATGGCACGAATGTGATAAAACTCTAAAAAGATAAACACTCCCATCTTTTAAACCCATTAAAAATTAAACTCGTTATACTGTTATTATTCCACTACCACTGTTGCTAGCCTTATCATTTTTGTGGGATGCCTGAAGTCTGATTTTAAGTACGATAATTTTGATTCACTTTAATTGATCTTGTAAAAGACTTTGACTTCATGAAATTCAACCGTCTGGTTTTTATCTTTGTTGTTCAAAATTCATTAGGTATTATATTAATTATGTTACAAAAAATCCCATAATAATAAAATAAATGTCGTGAATTTTCGTTACTAAAGATCTAGAAGCTGTTATATGGGATTCAACAGCTAGGTTACCGATAAATCTTGATTCATCAAACCAAATATGATCATAAAAAATATTATTTTCTCTGCATTATAAACGGAGTATAGGTGTTGCGTCAAAGGTTTAAAGATTGTATGAAAAGTAAAAGAACATCGAAAGATATTCCTTTCATCATACTCCACGATTAACCCATTTGCAAGGGTGAATGAACAAGCAAGTCACGCGCAACAGGTAAATGTTGCCATACTTTGTAAGTTCTATTTTCCGCTGCAAGTTTAATTTGCTTTGTATGAAATACGATTGTATAGTTTATCGTTCTCATTGCAGTAAGTAAATATAACAGGGGTTTCATAACTGTTGTAAGTTTAGTGCGAAAAGTGAAGGAAATCCGCAGAGATCTTTTTGACTTACGATAATTTAGAGACAATGAAGAAAATAATGCTGTTTGTTACCCTTGTATGCAACTTGTATATAAGTGCATTTAAAAAACTTCAGTCAGTCTTACCAAATAAGACATGGTCTGCTCCTGCATTTTTCCTGGACAGGTAGCCATATTCCAGCCCCATGAAAAATCGAGTAGTGGCCCCGCGTTGCTCTCACCGCCATGACCCGCTGAAATCTTCTCGCCCGTCTCTAAGGATGGACACTCCGTAGAGGGTCGTCATGCTCCTCAAGATGCCGAGCTAAAGCCTGTGGCAGGGATGATTGCTGCACTGATGAGCCTATCGGCCAGACCCTTGAAATAATATATATATTTTTATAATAATATTTATTTTTAACATTATTTAACATACAACAACATGCTTACAAACATTCAAAATTGACAAAACACTCATTTATTTACATTTATCGTGCGGTAGTAGTTGGATTTAGATTTACCCAGACCAATGTTGCTTACAACTTGCAGCGGACTTCACGCTAGGCGAACCTGTATCGTGGAGTCCAAGCGAAAGCGATTAGCGGAAAGATGCGATAGCTGTTTGTGTATTACATGATGTGTTATGTGTGTGATATGTAAAAGTATGATAAAAAAAATGTATATGTAAGTATATATTGTATTTTGTGAATTCGTGTTATTGTAATACTTTGTATGTACGTTTATAATGTAAGTTTTATTTAATTTAATATTAATATTATATTTGATATATTTTTATGGGCATATTGTTTTGCGTCATCAAAACATAATTTCGCAGGTTTATAAATATTAATTCCATATTTTAATTGTTGGTGTATTATTTTGCTTGATATGTATATAAATATTGTATATAATTATATATACTTAAATAAATATCTTTTCATCTAGTTATTCGTGCTGACAATAAATTCTACATCATTATAATTTAAATTATGTAAGTAAATTTGCACTTTATTTCTTACCTCCTTGAGTGAGACACCTTTTAAGTCACATCGCCTGCATATTTTATTAATTTTAGGTACTTCTTTGTTTTTGTTTTTGGGCAAATTTTGTCTTTACTTTATTGATGGGGGCTTTGTATACCCGTTTATTTATATAATCAGGATTTTTATTTATATAATCAGGAAATGCTGATCGCAAATCCAGTGCCCATGTAGAATGACTCATCCACCATCAGGGTTTCACCGTCAGGTCGCACCCCCATCCTGCTAAGGCCTGTGGAAAAAATAGCTAGGTGCGTCTGAGTCGCTGACTCGGCTATCGTCCTCCCCTGGACAACTATTAGGATGAACCTAAGCAAACCCCTAGTTCCATTACATACATACATACACAACTTCATTCCTGTATCCCTTCAGAACACCAGAGGTTATAAAACCACCTGATGTCACCCGTGACAAATTTGGAGTCATTATAATGATGTCTCTATCATTATAATGACTCCAAATTTGTCTCTCTTCTCCTTCTCTTTCTTCTCCTATTTCAGACTATTGCAGTGACAGTGGGTCAGCCTATCGGCCGCAAAAAAAAGCTCTAATAAAAACTTACTTTGGGGCTACCTAGTAGGTGTCTCAATTTTGTTAATATATTCATCCATAAAAAAACCCTGCAATCAGGGAAATTTTACGGAATGGCAATCCTAACTCCGCATCCACTCCCCCGGACAATGCCAGTCAAGCTCCAAACGACCCCTGTCGCACTATTACATTAATCTGAAATAGGATATAGGCAAGTGGCTTAGATTCAGTTATTAAGTCTAAGCGCGTGGACACATTTGAAACTTGCGCATAATTGCTTTTGCGTTGTAATTGTCACTGTGAAGTAATTGATATTATGTTAGAATAGAGTTTGTGCTAAAAATAAATATTGGGTTATGCCTGCGTCTGTTTTTCCTGACGCGTTTATTCCTTGCACTTTTAAGCGTCGAATGATTAGATTTATCGTCTATGGAAGTGTAACACCTTACTCTTGATGATCACTCACCACCAAGTAGGGTTGCCAACTTTTTTTCTCGAAATAAAGTATATTTGTGTTTGAAAAGAATATCAAACAGTATTTTTGAAAAATAAACAGTAGTTATCCAATTTATTTAAGTTTTTTAACTCATATTTTTAGAGCTTCTTGCACTAATCATTAATTAAAGTTTATCATAAAGCTTTTTATGCTGAAAACAGTATGGTTGGCAACCCTACCACCAACAAAATAAAAATATATAGTTTGTAAATAATAAACATCTGGAAAAGTTCAAAGATACTAACAGGAAGAGACCTATAATTCGAGGAAATCATTAAGACTATTATTTAGCGAGCAGCGCGTAGGAAGGATGTGTACATATCTGTTTCATCCCCATCTACCATACAACATTGCGACTTTCTATTTATAGAGTAATTTTTCGTTAATTGAAGTTTCTTTATGGATTCATTCCATGTCTTTTCTTTTATAAGCCTGTTGCCTGGATGACAAGGAGGCTGGCCCTGTGCTGGTTAGCGAATGTCATAATTTGGCATACAAATATACAGTACGCGGGACCGACTGCTTAACGTGCCCTTAGAATTTTGGAAATCGTCGCGATAAATGAATGGTCAGATAAATTCGACTCTCACCCATCCTTAATTATTTACCTTGATATACCGAAACCACTTGATGGCCCGAAACCATAATTAATTATTTATTGTTGTAAGACTTAAATTAGCATGTAGGTTTCCTGGGCTGAAAAGTTTGCTTTGTTATTCAAAGTTTCTTTATTGTTGCACCTAGCATGTATACTTCCTAATCAGTAAATGCTTCCACCTATGGACAATGTGTGATCCAGACTCTTGTCAGTCTTGGTGCCAGCATTTACAATGCGTATTCTGCCTTTTCATCTAGAACACAGCAAATAATATCAAGTATGCACATACACAAAAAGCACGTAAAAAATATGTATGCTGTTTTTAAATCGTATGATAAGTAAACTATCTCTCTATAATTTCTTCTTTCTGGCAGGCCACAAAATACACACTCTCTATATACCTACATAAGTCTTTAAGTAATGGTTCCCCCCTATTTCGCTACATGGTATCTCGTATCACAAGTTTTGCTTACTTTGAGGCCATGTAGTTGATGTGATTGCCTGTGGATTTTAATATGCTTATTTATATTTTTTTATGTTATTAAAAAAATATCAGGCTCGCATGAAAAATTGTTAACATTATTACGTCGCAAAGTCGATTCAAAAATCGCAAAATTACCTGTCCTACCGATAGGTGGTGAAAGCTTTGTAATTTTATTATCGTTGCTAGGTGACAGAAGAATCTAGGGTTTATTGAAAGGGATACGCAGAAGAGGGGAAAATAATTCTAGAAAATTGTTATTGGAAGGCTCCAACTAATCCAGATTTAAGGGTGGGGATTACAGAGGGGGATGCTATTGTTGTAGGTAGATTTTACATGGATGTATGCCTGCATCACATTGAATGCTATTTTGCTAGTACTGTTTGTTAAGTAATTGATATTTGATCCTGATTGTTATGAAATGAAATGGCGTTATTGGTGATTTCAGTATACCTATCTATTTTATGAAGCGTTGAAGCTGGAACTAGACGTCAAAGGCAGGATTATAATAACTTATTCAGGTTACTTTGAAGGTAGATTTTTAAAATTCTCTTGCAGTAAATTCTTCTGAGAATCTTTGCTCGCTAATGGTTAATAAGCTTCTATATTGAGGGTCTTAGAACTTCATCATCATCATCATCATCACAACTCTTTGTAATGAGCCCACTGCAGGGCATGAGTCTCTCCCCTGCGTGACGAGGATGTATAGGCCATAATCCACCAAGCTGGCCCAGTGCTGGGTGGTGGATGTCAGAATTTTCAGGGCGCCAAAGTGGATTCTGACAAACCCTAACGACTACTGTATACAAGTATACAGCACCCGGGACCGACTGCCCTCCGAAGCAGGGAAGGCGCGTGAGAAATGAATGGTCGGCGGTCACCCATCGAAGCACCGACCGCACCAAACGTTGCTTAATCTGTGATATCGTTTGATACACACAGTAACCACGGCGCCACGACGACTTCTTAGAACTTATTTCAAACGAATACTTGGAATTTGTAATAAAAACCTACAAGCATATCAACTTTTTTACATGAACTTCAGCTTTTAAAGAGGAATTTCTTAACGATCTCCGTGGCATAGTGGTACATAAATACATAATTTGGGGAATTTTTCCTTTATGGGGTATGCACAACAACAGAGACTTTAAACCGTTTGATGTCACGCTTGACAATTTTCTTGGTATTCTTTTGACTGAAAGAGACTATTGCAGTGTCAGGGGATCAGTGTATCGCCCATAAAAACGCCATAAAACCTCTGTCCCTTAACTGACTTTTACAGTATGCCCGGGCAGAGAAGCAGCTGGTACATTCTATGCTTTTCTTTTGCTCCCGATCCAGTATAGAAGTAGTGATATTAGACTCTGTTACGTACTTCTTGAGGGTTCGAACTTCGCACGAAGCAAGACAAAAGAATTTTCCGAGCCTGGGTGTTTATTTATACAGGGTGACTGGTGACCATTTTTGACTTGAAGGAGTGCACTCTGTACTCGATTCTGCAGTGCGAGCACAGAACTTTATCGAATCGTATGTTCACGAATGTTCGTATAGTATGGAGTCGGTTGCATGTTTTTACGAACATTATAATTTTTTATTTAAAACTTATTTAGGAGTACAACATGTTTACAAACATTGAACATTAACTAGGCACACACATTTATTTAATTTGGCCGTGCGGCAATGGATAGATTTCAATTATAACTTACAAACCGTCTCCATACTATGCGAACATTTGTAAACATACGAGTCGACAAAGTTCTGTGCTCGCACAGCTGATCATAACTATGTTGTAAAAGTAGGTATTTTATTTTTCATCAGAATTCCCTATAAATAAATAAAGAGACATTAATACTAAATAGGACTTTTTATCAATTGTAAAAGGAACTTCACGAAAGCAACATTTATATAATGTAGCCACTTCTTTGACAAAAGGTTTTTAACATCAGTGTTGGCGACGCGAAGGGTAGGTAGTTTGAAGAACGGTCCGCCTGACGTAGAATATCATGAAAATTAATGTACCTACATTAATTTTCATGATACTCCGGCTTTAACAAGGTGTTGACAGTTATTGAATAAGATATTTATTTTATTAATTTATTAACACTTTATTGCACACATTACAAAAGAAGAAGAAAAGTACAATTATAAGACAAACTTAAGAATAGTACAATGGGCGGCCTTATCGCTTCAGAGCCTTATCGCTATCAATTGTAAAAGGAACTTCACGAAAGCAACATTTATATAATGTAGCCACTTCTTTGACAAAAGGTTTTTAACATCAGTGTTGGCGACGCGAAGGGTAGGTAGTTTGAAGAACGGTCCGCCTGACGTAGAATATCCGATACTCCGGCTTTAACAAGGTGTTGACAGTTATTGAATAAGATATTTATTTTATTTATTTATTAACACTTTATTGCACACATTACAAAAGAAGAAGAAAAGTACAATAATAAGACAAACTTAAGAATAGTACAATGGGCGGCCTTATCGCTTCAGAGCGATCTCTACCAGACAACCCCAATTACAAGATATTACAGTAGGTAGACCAAGAGACAAAAAAAAGCCGGCGGAAAAAAACTCTTGGCACTCTTTTTCAGTCAGGATTATACGAATTAATACAAATAGGTACAGTACATATTGATCATGACAAAAAAACACACACAAGACAGCTTATTGTGAGAACCAATGTCATGTCACAACCAAATTACTTACATAGTAGGTGAATAAAGAGTTTATAAGCGCAAACCAACCTTACGGCAGATGTAAGAATTACATTTGAAAGATTTTAATTTAAAAAATGACGCGGATTGTCCATCAGAATAGTATATTTCATTACGAGTGCGGAAAGCCTGTCATTGCAAAGAGTTCCGACAAATGTCTACACGAGCCGAGGTGCAGCCGAAGGCGAGGGTTGACAGTCGGAACATGTTGCAATGACGGTTCCGCACGTGTACTGAACGACTATTTTTAATACAGTTGCGAAAAAATTAAGCAATTTAATAAAATAATAAAAACACAACAAACTCAACAATAAACAAAATGGCGCCAACCGTAAAAGAATATAAGCAAAGATTTTTTTGTTTTCTTCACACATCCTGTCTGGGTAGGCAAGGGAACTATGCCCATACAGCCAAGTCTTTAGTAGATTTTTTTTATTAATATGTAATGAAAATTAAATGTAATGAGATGAAACCTAACCTAACACATTGAATCAAATCGTTAAATCTGATATTGAAACAAATTAGTAGCTTCTTTTCAGAAATATTTGCATGAATCTTTAAAACTTCTATGAATTTTTTTTAGTAAAAACTTCGTGGTTGGTTTTTTTCTTTTTAATAGACATTATTTTGACACTTGGGAAAGAAAAAGCACGAGTGCGTAAAAGCCCACTTTCCGAACGCTACACGTCCCTGCAATACGCCACTTTTTGAGCAACTGTATTAAAATAGTATATTTCATTACGAGTGCGGAAAGCCTGTCATTGCAAAGAGTTCCGACAAATGTCTACACGAGCCGAGGCGCAGCCGAAGGCGAGAGTTGACAGTCGGAACAAGTTGCAATGACGGTTCCGCACGTGTACTGAACGACTATTTTTAATACAGTTGCGAAAAAATGAAGCAATTTAATAAAATAATAAAAACACAACAAACTCAACAATAAACAAAATGGCGCCAACCGTAAAAGAATATAAGCAAAGATTTTTTTTGTTTTCTTCACACATCCTGTCTGGGTAGGCAAGGGAACTATGCCCATACAGCCAAGTCTTTAGTAGATTTTTTTTATTAATATGTAATGAAAATCAAATGTAATGAGATGAAACCTAACCTAACACATTGAATCAAATCGTTAAATCTGATATTGAAACAAATTAGTAGCTTCTTTTCAGAAATATTTGCATGAATCTTTAAAACTTCTATGAATTTTTTTTAGTAAAAACTTCGTGGTTGGTTTTTTTCTTTTTAATAGACATTATTTTGACACTTGGGAAAGAAAAAGCACGAGTGCGTAAAAGCCCACTTTCCGAACGCTACACGTCCCTGCAATACGCCACTTTTTGAGCAACTGTATTAAAAAATATATTTACAAATTGTTTTCCTCTACAACGTGTTAGGGTCCCGTGACCTTGCCCTGCCTCCTCGCTACCTCTTAAATAACCGAATTGTATTAGCGAAGGTCAAAGTGATCCATTAAGTGAATATAATAAAATAATTGTTCCAATATATAATTTTTGATTTAATTGCTAAGTTGCTTCGCTTCGGTACCTACACTTGCATTTTCCTTTATATCTTAGCTGATAGCAATAAAGACATAGGTTTAGGTACCACAAATGTGCAACCTTCTCGCTTTCATCGCCAAAAAGCTTTAACGTCACACAGATTACCGTCACCATGATCTGTCGACATTCATTGTCCATCCATTGGTCGGTGTACTAAGTCATCGATGATTAATTTACATCGGATAACCATATTTGCTCCTGTCTATACTAATAAAATAAAGCTAAACGGTCTGTTTGTTTGATGTTTGTAGAGCTATTCTGAGCCCTTTGTGGCTAACAGACTGTATAGGGAATTAAAACCGTACCTAGAGCTCTAACACAGGGCCCGCTTGTGGGAGGTCTTGGGAGGGAATTCGAGATACTATGAATATCCATAATTGTTTTTAAACTTTTACGATTTGGACACAAATTGATTGTAGTCGGGACTTTATCACGGTAATCATAGTTGTTTAATTTATTATACAGGGTGACTGGAGGGTCATTTTATTCCAATTCCAGAATGTGATAGTTTGAGATCATACAAGAAGAGAAAAAATAAAATAAAAAAAGACGTGGGGCACTCAGAGACAGCCGTGGTAAAGCTTTTGCATAGCATTTTTTATCAACTTATGCAATTATAATTATTTATTTATTTTATTGATGCAGTAATGTTTGATCTACTATGAAGTTCCACAAGATCCTAGTAGACGGCGCTGATCGTTTATTAAAGCCCGCATGTAAAGTTATTAATTCAAAGTATCACCGCTGTGCCGGTCGGAGTGGGGGGTGTTAGGTTTTTTTCGTTACGGAATTTCTGGATTCGGTCCCCACGCTCAAGGCCCGCGATAGAAGCTATGCAATAGCTTAAAAATAAATATTAATTATTTATTGAGTAAAATTAACCGAAAGTTTAAGAATTCATTACGCAACGCATGGTTCTATTGTATTACATAAGCGTACAATAGGTACTTAGCGGGTGGTGGTGTGCTTGTGGCGGAAAACTGCTATGTGCGTGTTGACTGAGACAGCGCGTCGGGAAAAGTGTAGTAAGGTCTCTATTTATTTATAGGGAATCCTGGTGAAAAATTAAATACCTACTTTTATTACATAATTATGATCAGAATCGAGTACATACACAATGCTCTCCTTCAGCATCTAAAATTTGTCCCCAGTCACCTTGTATATTTAGATAAGGTACTAATATAGAAACATATATTAGTAATAAGTTAACTTTTCATGATTCTAAATAAACACTTTTTAAACCTTTTAAATGTCAAGTTAAAATATAAAATTTTACAAGATGGATTCATAAAACCGCTTTATTTAATATATAAAATTCTAGGAGCTCAATGGTGCAACAGTTGGGACGTCAGTTTAAATATCCCAGGTAACTTTGAAAAATGGTCATAACTATATTCTATGGGTATAAGCAGACTCTCTACAAGTCGTCTCTATAATATGAACTCATTAAATTTCGAATTCAGTGTAGGTAAAAAAGGATACTACATGCCAAACTGTCCATATCTACTTAAACATTCCTACATAAAGTTGCAATTGCATTGCAGTCTATCATGATAGCTTAAATACAACCCCTGTAATAAACTTTCTGCAGCTCAAATAACCGGTATTTAATTAGTACTCGCTAGTGCCTCCACAAAGTGAATAAAATACCTACATACAGATACATATTTCAAAATAATTAATTATAAAGCTTACTTTCTTATATTGCAATGTACAGACGAGAGACGTGTTCACTAACTATGGACCTTATACATACTCGTGCATGTATAAACAGAAGCTCCAAATCACTTAGTAGGATCGAATCAGAAATGAACAGATACTTAGGAAAAAGAAAGTCAAACATACAGGGTGACTGGAGACAAATTTTAGATACTGAAGGAGTGCACTCTGCACTCGATTCTGATCATAATTATGTAATAAAAGTAAGTTCTTAATTTTTCACTTGAATTCGCTATCAATAAATACTACCATGTTATTATTTACTTTACAATGACTTCCCGTTTGCGCTCGCTCCCGAACGGTCGTGTCTGCGGCCGCTCCCGAGTGTTCGTATTGCGCTGCCCTTGTTCCCTCCCCCTCGTGCGGGTAAGGTGCCAAGTTAAGCTCTTTCGGAAAGTTTTCTCTTGTGGAGGCTGTGTGGTGTCGGGGCTAATTCATCTGCCCTTTTCAGGGCGCACCCGACTGCTGCCGGCCGAAGCATCGCTGGTCAGGTGGATACGTAACCGTGCCAACGAAGCCTGATCGTCCACCGTTCACCGGCAATAGGTCCGTACTAGGTCGTTTTCTCTTACAGCGCAGTTTTTGCAGCCATTTCGCCGTTCACCGGCACGTAGGTTCGTTTAGGATAGGGATTTTCAGGTAGTACGATGGATGCTGAAAATCATATCGCCCACCTCAAGGCCCAACTCTCGGCCGAGTTCGAAGCCGAAAAATCTAGGATCGTCCGTCATTATAAGTCTCGTATCAAGTCTCTTGAGCAAATATTGGTTGATAAAGATCAAACAATTGCTGCTAAAGAAAAGGAATTAGTTGAGTTAGACCAGGAAAATGATGTCCAACATCAAAAACTGGAAGCTAAACGTCAGGATATTTCCGCTAAACGTCAGGTTATAGCGGAACAGTCTCAGAAATTAGATGCTAGTCTTAAAGAACTAGAGGTATTACGCACTCGTCTTTCTCAAGCTCCAGCCGTTCCGGCTGTCTTGAATTTTCAGATACCTCCGGCAACCGCTCCGATCCCGATCGCTCAGGCCGCCACGAGGGCCGCCCAAGCCCTCTTGTCATTTCCTTCTCTTCCAGCTTCTCAGCCCGCTGCGTCTAGTAGCACCTCTTCGTTGCTAGTCCCCCCGGGTTTCTTGTCCATGTCCCCAGCGTCTCCAGTTCCCGAACCTATGTCGGTATGCGAGCCAGCCAGCCAGTCCTCTGCGTCTAAGCGGAAAACAACACCGCCTGATAGTGGGTCTGATTCTAACGTGAAAGATTCGGTAGATTCGGAGTTCACTCTCGTCGAGAAAAAATCTAAGTCCAAGTCGAAAAAGAAGAAGCAGTCAGCAACTTCTACTTCGCTTCCTTCCCTTCCAGATAGCCAGGCCTCGAGTGATGTAGCAACGCCGTTGTCCCCAGCGATACCGGCCTCTGTGCCTACACTCGCGCCCTTATCCGTTTCAGCGATCCCAGCAACACAGCCTGCGTCGCAATCAGTTTCGGCTCCGCCGAAAGTCAAGTCTCCGCCCCCCGTCTTTCTACGGGACAAGAGCCGCTGGACCGAGGTCTAAGCACTCTGCGGTAGGCACAATCCCAAGATCCAGTATAGTAAGGCATCCAACGTGGGTGACTCTATTAAGGTCGTTGTCAATTCCATTTCCGATTTCCGGAATCTTACTCGGCTTCTTGCTGATCACAAGCTCGAGTACCACACTTACGCCCTCCCTGAGGAGCGTAAGATTCGTGCCGTCCTCAGGAACGTGCCGTTCGAGCTCTCGAACGAGCAAATCCAAGAGGACTTGTCTTCTCAAGGCTTCCCCGTCGAATCTGTGCACAAAATGCACAGCCGCCGAGGCAAGTAGTTCCCACTTGCGCTAGTAATCCTAGCGAAGAGCCCGCAAGGGCAGTCCATTTTCAGAGGCAAGCCCACCGTGTGCGGTCTGTCCAACATCCGCGTCGAAGTTCCACACAAGCGTGGTTTCCCAGGCCAGTGCCACCGCTGCCAATTGTATGGTCATGCGGCGGCAAACTGTTTTGCTTCCCCTAGGTGCGTCAAGTGCCTAGATCCGCATGGGACTAAGGAGTGCTCTCGCACTCCCGAATCGCCCACCGCTCCGTCCTGCGTCTTGTGCGGCCAGTCAGGCCACACAGCAAACTTTCGCGGCTGCCCCAAGGCACCGCGTGCTGCCAGGGCTACCGTGAAGCCCATCGAGAACTGGAGAGAGCGACCGCAGCCTAGCTCGGACGCCCCTCCAGTCAGTTCAAAGGCCCCTAAGGCCTTGACTTCTATCGTTCCAGGTCAGCGCAGCCGGGTCGCGACTCAATCGCAACCGGCCCCCAAATCGGCTTCCCAGTGCCAGAACGCAAAAGAGTCTCAAGACCGCATGGCGTTCTGGATCCAGCTCGCTCCCATCGACGAGATCCTGGCTTTCGGCGCCGCTCTCGACGCCAGCCCAGAGGGTTTCAACGGTGCTCTTCCGGTCCTAACCAAGTTCGTTCCACTTATCAGGAAACTCCAGCAAGCTCAACGTTTCTAAACGTAGTCCTTCTTTCCAGCATTCCTATCTCAGAGTGAGTCTGATCACTCTAGATAATCTCTTAGTTTCAGCTTTGTCCTTTCTGCTAGTCTTAGCTTCTGAATTTCTCGCTTTCAGTTCCTTTTGGTGGCAGCCGTCCGGATGCCGCTCACTGCGCAGCCTCTCTCTCCAATTGGCTGTCGCTCCGATGAAGACTAATGGCCTCAATCAAGGTGAGTCAGTAAAGGGGGATGTTTAGTGGGTATGCTCGGCTTCACTGAGTGAGTCTCCACACTGTCTGGGCATTCTATTTTCCGTTAGCCACTGGGGTTAACAGCTCATAGAATGCCCATTCGTCCGTAACAGGATTCATGGATTTCCACATATAGAAAATGTCACTAAAAGGGCATACAAAATGTTGGGATTTGTAATGCGAAACATCAAGGTTTTTAAAAATAATCAACTTAAGATCCTTCAAAGTCAAAGTCAAAGTCAAAGTCAAAAGAATCTTTATTTCGTAAGTATTTAAATACATTTGAAATAAGTCACAATTTACAAATTGAACTGAATCTACCACCACTTCGGAAAGTCGATCTGTTGAGAAGAAGTGGCAAGAAACTCAACAGCAATCATCTTTTAAAAATACACATTAACAATAACAACAACAACAATTTACAATCTTCTTGCATCCGGATATCTTATAATAAAACTTTATGCTTATCCTTAAATCTATCGAAGGGTTAATCTTAAATATTTTGGAGTTTTATTATAAAAGCGTACACATTGACCCATGAACGAGTTGGTGATCTTCTGGAGTCTACTATTATATTTATACATTAGGCAATCAAGTACTAGACAGAAACGTAGACATAGATATAGAGGTAAAGATAGAAGTAGATAGATGTAGCGATAGAGGTGAGAGATATTACAGATAATGTGGATGGAGATGAGGATAGTCGTGGACAGAGACTGGACACTAACACGGACGTGAACATGGGGGAATGGGATGGAGATGGGGAAGTCAGAGTCAAATTCAAAAAAGTAACAAAGTCATAAAGTCTTCAGCAAAACGACCTGGCACCGCTAGCAGCACCCGTTCACGAGTATAACGCAAGCACCAGCCATCACTCTCCTCAACCATATTTTAGGGAAGAGGGTGACCCGACACCCGACGCTACCGCTAGCCATGCCGCCTGAGGGAGCATGACGTTCTTGCTGTTGTATGGATAAGAAGGAGATGGAGATGGCGTTGGATGAGAAGGAAATGGAGATGGTGTTGGAGATGGAGTTGGAGATTGAGAATATTTGAAAAACAATTTACAACCAAGGACTTTTATCGTCCATATATTCAGAAATTGTATAAAAGCCTTTACTACACAATTTTTGTTTAATAGTTTCTTTAAATTTATCAAGTGGTAAGTCTTGAATATTTGTGGGAACCTTATTATAAAAACGTATGCATTGACCCATAAATGAGTTGGTGACTTTATGAAGTCTACTATCATAGCCGGCTAGCTTGTACTTATTTCTAGTATTAACATTATGCAAGTCACATTTTCTATGGAACATGTTTAAGTTCTTTTTTACGAACATAAGATTTTCAAAAATATATTGTGAGGCAAAGGTAAGAATATTAATTTCTTTAAACTTATTTCTAAGTGTCGCCCTGGAATTAAGTTTGTAAATTGAGCGAATAGCCCGTTTCTGCAGCACAAAGATGGTTTTAATATCGGCAGAATTTCCCCACAGGAGAATGCCGTATGTCATTAAGCTATGAAAATAACCAAAATAAACCAACCGCGCAGTAGCTTCATTAGAGATATTTCGCATCTTTTTGACGGCATATGCTGCAGAACTAAGTCTCTTCGCCAACCTTTCTATATGTGGTCCCCATTGTAGTTGTGCATCTAGGGTTATGCCAAGGAACACTGTTGAATTTACAGGGCTCAATTCTTGTCCTTTTACAATTAAGTTAGTATTTACATGCCGGACATTAGGCAAAGAGAATTTTAAAAATTTAGTTTTATTTTCATTGAGAAGTAGGTTATTGGCTGAAAACCATTTCTCCACAGTTTCAATACAACAGTTTATTTCAAAGCAATGCTTCAATTGCCTACTCACTTTAAATAGAAAAGAGGTATCATCAGCAAATAATATGACCTCACACTTGTCTTTCACTAAAAATGGCAAATCATTTATATAAACTAAGAATAAGAAAGGCCCAAGAATCGAGCCCTGGGGCACTCCCATATGAACTGCTGATCCCGATGATCTCTTTCCATTAATATCAACTCTTTGAATTCTATTGCATAAATAGGATTTCATAAAATCAAGTGCCCTATCATTGATTCCATAGTGGTGTAGCTTCATGAGGAGTGTATCGTAGTGAACACAGTCAAAAGCCTTGGACAGATCACAAAAGACACCGAAGGCATCACGTGACTCCTCCCAGGCATCAAATATATGTTTGATAAGCTCAACACTGGCATCAGTTGTTGAGCGACCCCGTGTGAAACCAAATTGATTTGAATTCATTAAATTATTGCTAAAGAAGTGTACCACTAGTTGGTTTAAAATAAGCTTTTCAAAAATTTTACTAAGTGTTGGTAATATAGAGATTGGTCTAAAGTTACTGGGGTCGGTTATGCTTCCTGCTTTAAATACGGGAATAATTTTACTAAGTTTCATTAAGTCCGGAAACACACCATTATCAACACAATTATTAAATATACTGGCTAAATAAGGTGCAATACCGTCAATGATGGATTGGATGATTTTAACAGAAATACCATCCAGATCAGCAGTGTTCTTAATTGTTATACTTTTAAAAGCTTTCAATACCTCACTTTCAGTAACATGCCTGAAAGTAAAGTTAGTTTTACACTTATTTACATTATTTTCAAGAAAAGATTGTGCAGCTTTAACTGATGAATTTAATGTCTTCGTAGTCGAAACTGGAATGTCTGCAAAGAATTTTTCAAAAGCTTCAGCAACTTCTGTATCTGATGTCAACAGTCGATCACCAATTTTCAGTTTATGTTCCGCGTTTCTAATGTTTGACTTTCCAGTTTCGCTGTTTATAATTTGCCAAGTAGTTTTAGGTATATTTACACTATTTTGAATTTTATTATTAATAAAATTTGATTTCGCAATACTACACACATTTTTGAACATTTTGGAGTATTTTTTAACATATTCCTTAAAGGTTTCGCTATGATTATATGATTTTTCATCATATAATTCATATAATCTGTCTCTGCTTTTGAATATTCCTACTGTTGCCCAGTCACTAAACTTAAATGAGTTATCATCTATTTTAATTGTTTTTGATTTAAATACTGTATCATACTCACATTTAATTAAATTAAAAATACAATTATACTCCTTAACAGGATCATCATAACATTTAAGTTCCCACAACTTATCCAAGACATTACTTCTGAATCTCTCCAGCCGACCCTCGTTCATGGGTACAAACTTAATCTCTCTTCTTAATGCCTTGTTTGTGTTAATGTTAAAAGATGCTAATTGTCCACTGTGATCCGATTTTAACTTATTAAATATGTATTGACTGTTGGGTGATGCATCAGTGAAAATGTTATCAATACATGTTGCTGAAGTGGCTGTAACACGTGTAGGCTCTAAAAAGAGATTTTTAAGTCCATAACAAAGAAACAAATTAGTTAACCTTTGGCTAAGGGATGATTGGATTAATAAATCAATATTAAAATCACCACAGACAATGATATTTTTTTTAGTATCACTAAGTTTAAGTAAAGCTTCCTCCATTATTTTTTCAAACAAATCAAAGGATGAAGCTGGCCGCCTGTATACGCTTATTATAATAACTTTCCCTAGTTCTATACATGCCATTTCAATGGTTTGCTCAACAGAAAGACTAATAATATCCTTTCGTTCTTTAAATTTCATTCCTTTGTGTGTAATAATCAAGGAGCCGCCACAATTAGCCTGGATTCTGCTGTATGAACTGGCTATTTGATGATTATTGAATGAAAATATCATTTGATGGTCTTTTAGCCAGTGCTCCGTTACACACAAAATATCTAAATTTTCTTGATTCATAAAAAGTTCAATTTGTAAATCCTTACCCAGCATGCCTTCAATATTTTGGTGGGCTACATTTAATACATTTTTACTACATTTTAATTTTGTAGCTGGGGCATATGTGCTAATAACATTTTGATTATAGCTAGAAGTCTTATTATCTATTGTCGTCGCCTCTAGTTTAAATTAACTAGAGTAGTCCTAATACTATTACTTGGAATGTTATATTCCACCGGTTTAATAAATATAAGTGGCTGCTCAATAGAAGCAGAGGTTTCAGTCAAGATGACTGGTAAATCATTACTAATAATATAAGATAGCGAAATTGCTATTTGTCGTATAGAATAATCGTACAAATTGTACTTATCATACTTAAAATATAAAGGTTTACTAACTATAATGTTAGTATCAATCATATGGAATTTATCACTATGCCTACATGTCATAGTGTGTAATATTTTATTCAGATGGTGCCTTATATTGTTTTCTTGCTCTGAGAAAGAGTGGCTAAAAGGTAATGCAAATAATATTATTCTACATATATTTTTCTTTTCATGTAATTTGGAAAAACTGTGAATCATGTCTTTTTTATTTGCATGGTCCCGTCTGCCAACTAAAATAATCAAGACAGTTTTGACTTTAAAGTCAGTCACAAAAACTTTATTTAATATATCACAATATGAAGCACCAGGGAAACAATTATTTATTATTGGCTGCCTTACATATTTACTTACTTGGAAGCCCATTTTTTTCCCAAGTTCATCGCTGTACATAACTACTTCTGGCTGACTTAGCTTATTATTACATAAATAAGATGGCTTTGGTTTTATAAGCAGTACATTATCCTCTATAACACAAGGCATCTGGGACTGGGACTGGCATAGCTCGGGCTGTGGACAACTTAATACACTTTGTTCACAATTATTTTGGGAAGTCAAATACTCAAATTGATCCAGATTATATTTAGATAGTTGAAGTAAGCTGTCCATGGCCAAAGTGTGTTCTTTTATCTCTTTCTGAGCAACTTCATATTTATTAGTTAAACTATTAAGTTGCTCATAAAGCCTGTTTATTTCCAGCTCAAGGTGCCTTGTGTCACTTTCATAAGTTAACCTATTCTGCTCCAATTCAGAACTACATGATTTTAACTTACTTAGTAAATTTAAACGTTCTTTTCTGTAATGGCTATTTTTACATGAGAAAATTTTATTCTTACTAATATTTTTATTTATATTATTGGTCTTTATACATTGCTTACTTTTGTTTGATTTAGTCCTACTTTTATTACAGTTAAGTTTATTGTTAGTGCTTGTAGTAGGACTAACCGGCAACTCTGCATTAATCGAGCAATCACTGGTAAGGTCAATAGTGGTGGAAGTATTTTTACATATAGATACCATTGAGGGGGCAGCGTCAACCAACTCCTCAAATAGAGATTGAGATTGTGCTGACCTGGATTCATTAATTTTAGATTCTAAGGAAGTTATTTGTGAAAAGGAATCACATAATTGGACTTTCAAATGTTTGTTATGCCTAATAACATCTTCTAATATATTACTTTTACCATCAAACTCATTTATTATCGTTTGCAGTTGGTCTCTTTGCTCAACAACTTCTAGAAATTGAATATGAATTTTTGATAGTTCCAGTTTTAACTGTTTATTTGAGTTGAGTACACTGATAAACTCTTTTTCGGCATCATTTCTCTCATCCAGCAACTGCTCACACATAGACTTTGATAATTTAAGCTCCTGTAGGGTCAGATGAAGTTTGTCTTCCAGCTGACGAACAGCAGCCTGGCGAGTCATCATTTTTGATACCGAGTTAGGTCTTGAATAGAAAATACAACGATTGTTTTTTCCGAATGAATCAAGTGAGCAGTTACTTGAAGTTGAGGTTATGGAATTGGAACAAAAAAGGTTTACACAGTAATTTTACTATTGCTAACTACAGCCAAATCAATTTCAATATATTCTATAGTAATTTAAATACTCACAAATTACTTTTCTTTGTTATCTAAGTCCAAAAAGTGTAACGGTCGGGTTCAAATCACTATTTAGAAACAGTTATGTTTTTCACAATATGTTCAAACAATTGAGAATATGTTAAATGTACACAATATTTCAGCGATTTACTTAGTTTTATACAAAAAAAAAAAACTTTGATTGGTAGGTATACAATTCTTAAAAAACTGCTTTTGTTGCTGTTTTCAAAAACAGCTGTAGAAGACAAAGAGAAAACTGATTTCACTTTTTTACTTATTTGTGCACTTATAAACTCTGGAAATGATATCACTGAATAATTATCACTTAACTTATGTTTATTTTCACAAATTTCGATATTATGGACGCTTAAAACTTATTTATAAAAATATTATTTACGGAGCAAATGTTTTCTATTTTTATTAGCGACCAGGCCCGCGAGTGACTAGCAATTCTGTACAATAGTCTCGTGCGAAGCATAACCGAATATTGTAGCGTTGTATGGAGACCTCATTACGCAACACACTCATTAAGATTGGAACGGCTACAAAAAAGGTTTGTGTCTAACTTAGCTTACACAAATAGAATCCACAAAGAAATTCGATCATACGAAAAACGATTATGCCATTTTAAAATGATCTCACTAGAAAATCGGAGAGATTTGTTAGACTTAGGTTTTTTATCCAAACTCTTTAATAACAAGATTAATTGCCCATCTCTTCTTCAAAAATTTAGTCTACGCGTTCCCTATAGACATCCTCGTGCTCCTATTACCCCTCTACTCCTTCCTTTTCGTAAGACTGTTTTAGGTACAAATTCCCCTGTCCCTAGGTTATGCAAGTTGCTAAATAGATATAGTGATTTAACAGATATCCACGCCGATTCATTCACCAAACTCAAAACAACCCTGTGTCGTGCCTGGCTTCAGGTTGCAAAATAAAGAAGATTTTTATTAGAACCTATTAGAACTGTTACTTCTATTTCGTTCTGCCGAAGTTTTATATAGTTTAGTAAGTAGATATTTTAGTTTTTTCTTTTATACTTTTTTGCATGTTGTGTTCGCCTTAAAAGATTGTTACATTTAGTTTAATAGCCTAATTAGTTATAAATTATAATGTTGATTTAATGTAAACAAACGCTGGTGAACCTTAATAAATAAATAAATAGGATTCATCCTCCTCCCGCTAAAGCTTGCTTTACTGGTTAAAGCTTGTTTTAGGGGGTGCCAAATGCCAAAACTAGCGTATTCATGAGTTACGTAATCAATTCTTTAAATTTCGGTTAAGTTTACTCAGTAAATAATTAATATTTATTTTTTATTCTATTTTTTCTCTTCATGCATGATCTCAAACTATCATGTCCTTGAATTTCAAAAGTGGCCCACCAGTCACCCTGTATATATTCAGAAGGTTCGCGAAGTTGAAGTGGCAATGGACAGGCAGGGCGCAGAGCTCCCAGAACGAATGGTTGTGAAGTAGTAAAGTTCTCGAGTAGCGACCACGTACTGGGAAACGGATCTTGTCAATGTCGTCGGGTAGCGCGTTATGTGACTACACGCTTTATGCGAACTTTAATAATAAATTAATAAAATCCCCAGGCAATCACACCAACTGCATGGCCCCAAAGTAAGCATAGCTTGTGTTATGGGATACCATGTAGCGAACTAGTGGAGAACCTAGAATATCAATACATTAATAGATAAACTCCCAGACACGGAACATTTTTTTTTTCTTGTTCTGTGCGGGAATTGAACCTCTGGCGTCTCTTGCAGACAGGTTTACCCCATCGCCAAAGTGGTCGTCATTTTCACTTTGAAGACTACATTATCATCATCATCACAATACTTTGCAATGAACTCACTGCAGGGCTCATTGATGGAGCTACGTTAGCAATATAACGTAAAATCAAAAATGTGCTTAGTAATTTCGAGGCCTTCCGCCAGGCCCCGGTAGCTCAGTGGAAGAGCACTCGTCCGGCAAACGAGAGGTCCCAGGTTCGAGTCCTGGTCGGGTAATTTTTATTTATCATATTTTTCCAGTTATTAGAGGGCTTTTTTTAGTCACCGGCCAAATTTTTTTACACAATAAGTATCATTTATAGAAACGATTTTTGATAAAAAAAGGTTTGTATTTTTTTACAATGAAATAATATATTCGCTAACATATAAAGCAAAGCATGCTCACTCTAAATTATGAATGAATACCATTAAAATAAAGACGACTACGCGCTCATACAAAACATCTTGTAGTACTACGTCGTAGTACTATCAATGAAATGCCGCGTCGTAGTAGCTTAGTTCATGAACAGCGACTATTTGTAAAAAAAAATGTGGTGCCATATTTTTTTTTGTACTGAGCGATATTAAAATAAATATGCAGGTACCTTTATATAGTATCAAAGAAAATAATATTTAAATTTGCCTGGTGACTAAAAATCAACCCTGTATATTCGTAACTATGTTCAAAAGGCAGTGTTAAATTCTATTTTATAAGATAAAAGATTTTAATTATAGCTTCCCTTTGTCAATTACTATACAAAGGTTTGCTGGTACAGAATGTGTAAATCCCTGTGCAATAAAATATATGCAAGCTTGATTAATACCGTGCAGACCTTTCCATTGAACTATAAATAGAGGAACGAATATTAACACTGATTCCATCAAAGCTCGGAGGCTAAATTAATATAGGCATTCAGCGTATGTTCATGTAAAGGCATTGTGGCTCCCGGTTGCAAACATATATTGGATATGTCGTGCGGATGAATTTCCGGGAATAGTTGGCTTCTATCTCCCAGTTTGTCAATACTAATGCATCGTACCGGCTTTGTATTGTCAGTAGTACTGGGTAGTACGTAGCACTAATGAAAGGTGACATTGGATTAGAGAAATTCTACATTATAATTATTAGTTTACGCAGTTTTGGTAGAAATATTTTTTTAACGTTCACAGCTCATTATTTAGCCTAAGAAAAATTTATTTGTGTGATTATTATCTATACTAATCTAATATATAAAATTCTCGTGTCACAGTTTTCATTGCCATACTCCTCCGAAACGGCTTGACCGATTTTGATGAATTTTTTTTATCTTATCTGGTATCTATGAGAATCGGCCATCAATTTTTTTTTTATTTATATGGCAAAACAACGTTTGCCGGGTCAGCTAGCACTAATATATAAAGCTTTAAAGAAGAGTTTGTTTTTTGTTTGTTTGTTTGTTTGTTTGAACGCGCTAATCTCAGAAACTACTAGTGGGGTATGAAAGATTTGATAGCCCAACTCTTGAGAAAGATTACAAGCTTTATTTTATCCCAAAATTCCTACGGGATCAAAAGTTACGCGGGTAAAACCGCGCGCGGTGGCTAGTTATTAAATAAAGCTGTAGGATTTGTTTGTTTTTTGAAAGCGGTATTATCGTAAACTATAAGTCGGTAGCTCTAGGCTAAGGGACGGCCATATTTCTCAAGTTTTTCTTGCGGGAACAAAAGTTACAAGCATGAAATAACCCACTCATGCAAGTGGCTAAATAAGCTTTTGAAATAAAAATATGCATTTCTTTACATTATACATTAATTTCAATCAGTGTACAAACAAACCATCCGTGATGACTCTAACCGGGATTCGAACTCAAAGGCGCAATACCGAGGCGGTCAAAGGAAAATTTAAATGCTTACTTCCTTTTAAGCTTTTTTAGACAAGTTGTTAAAAAGGTCAAAGAAATTTATCGCATATAATTGTTTAACATTTCAACAATAGTCAATATGTTGAACATTTTAACTCGCAATCTCGGTGTCTTTACAGACCCTGTGGTCACGAGTTATTCAGCCGTATTTATTTAAGATAATGATTTATGAAAAAAACCTTAATGGACGATTTTATCTAATGGAAGTTTTTAATTTTATGAATAACTCGTAACAACAAATTTATATGATGAAATTTTCTTCCAGGTCAAACCGTCGTGTCGCTCAGGGGAGCGGGCTCTTACAGCCAGATGTTCCTCCATACACCTCTTGCTATGCGCGGATCCTTCCAATGTAAAAGGCATGGCAGGAACGCCTGCCATGCCGCTACCTCAGCAAAATCATTGGAATAATTACCTATTATTTATTTATTATTGTATACAGAGTGACTGGTGAAAAATTTTAGATATTGAAGGAAAGCACTCTGTACTCGATTTTGATCAAAATTATGTAATAAAAGTAGGTAATTAAATTTCCAGCAGAATTCCCCATAAAAAAAATAATATTTTTTACTAGGTCGACGACCGTTCGTGAAGCCGTCTATACCTACCTATTATGTGTTGATAGCGCCGTGCGTTCGTCCGTACCAGTGTAACCCCATGCGTTGCGTAATGATTTCTTAAACTTTTAGTTAAGTTTACTAAGTAAATAATCCTGAATCCTCCTCCTCGAAGTTCGAAATTGACCCACCAGCCACCCTGTATACCTAGCAGTAAGTTTGCCTTAATGCTGGCGGCAAAAACCTTGATTCCATTACCCAAGCATTTCACTTTGGCCGAATATGGCAGAGTCGACAGAGCCCCAATTGCTTCCGACCACAGCCATCATCTGCGAGATCGAGAGTTTGAACACAATCACGAGAATCCGGCGTCCGCCTGCAAATTGGAATTGCATGATCTTCTTACGGCATCCAGTCCGCTACCTCCCAGGCCGCGAGATGAAAACGAGTGGGTTCTCCCCCAAACATTCATCCCCTGGCTGAAGCGTGCACAACAGCGTAGAATTAATGCTATTTCTTTCTGGAAAAGTTTTCTTCTTCGCGAAGCCAGACCAATCTAAAAATCGTGCTTCTCTAGAGCATCTGTTAAATTGTTAAATCGATACTAGAGCTCATACCCTCTGTGTCCGGTAATCTCGTGTGCATGATTTCCGAGAACTCAGACTCCGCCATGCTAGTTTTAGTCCGGGCCGTATAAATTTTACCTCCCAGGAGGCGTTACCATGTCCGCCCGGGGATGAGGTGGGAGACCAGAACTCCACACGGGCGCCAACGCCACCCTTTAATATTCCAACCTGACCTAGTATACAAAATAAGTTTTTCAAACCCGCGTTTCTTTTTCATCCAGTCCGATGATAAGTGAAGATGAGATCTAAAATGACAGCACATGCACTAAGAAAGGAACTATCTCCTTATAAATCATATCGCCGCTGACGGTGATATTTGGCAACAGAATTTACTCTAATTTACTTTAGATATGAAGGGTTTTCAAAAGGCAGGCGCGTACTAATGCTTTTGAAAACACTGTTGGAGACGTAGGATGCCGGTGAAATTATAGAAACTGTTTCGTGCACATATCCCAACTTTTACTTTAAAACTTTTAAATAATTTACAAATGTCTGAGTTGAGTTTACATGGTGTTATACAAAACAAACTAGGAGCACAGACAGCGGCGTGTTCAAGCGAGTGCTCTAGTGCGTAGCGGCCATATCACGGGCAAGACTCAAGACGCGCCGGCGGTGAAGTTGTGACGCGAAGTGGTGATCCCAAACTGGTTGATCGAAATCGGCGTAAACAGACACCCTTATCCAGAACCTAAAAGGCTATTCAAAGCTGAACCCACGCGACTTTATTATTATTATTCCGCTCACTATACCACAACGTAGTACATCTATTATGTGAGTACATACACTTGGATCGAGTCTGGAAATTCTATGAGTCTCCTTAGGGCGGTACTTCTTCAATTTAACATACAAAACTTGATCCTAAAACTACGATTTTACCTGCATATTATGTCATTAATTTCAAACGGAAACATCGAAACGTCGAGTCAAGACGTAAAATATACTATAATATAATTTACACAAGTTCAAAAAGTTTCAATATTTATTTATCCATTATTATTTATCGTATGAAACTAAACCTCTCTCACAAGACGTGCAAAGCCTCTTCGGGGCTCATCTGTACAAATCCAACAAACAAATGTGAGTCAATTATTAACATACTTGGATAAGTTACAGGCCCTTAAGGTGAAAAAAAAACTTTTGTTTACATTTCCTTACATAATGGTTGCCGCCAGAGAAAATAGAGTAAGATATAAATTGAATTTTATGTACGAGATAGGGCGTCTAATAACAAATTATTAACTGAAACCTCAAGCATGTTCATTAACGTCATCGACATTAACTCGATTTGTAATTTTAAATTTTATTTGACAAAAGATATAAATATATCTACTTATATACAAGTGTTACTTATATAAAACTTTTTATACACCACCTTTGTTTAAAATTCGCATTATGTATGAGATAAACTCCACCTAAAACAAGATATTAATCCCTTAAGATTAAAAAAGGTATCTTACAGGGTATAAAAATACTTTAATCCTAAGGGTTATAATGTCATTTGATTTTGGAATGTCAATTGGAGCGAAATTTAATAATACCTACATGGACATGGCTGTATGACTAGTTGCTTTACCTAATTAAAGAATATATGGACTTTAAATTTGGCTGTATAAGTTTGTGTACCTTTGCATTTGGAACGATTACCAAGAAAAAATTAAAAACCCTCGTAAAAAACCTGTACGCGACGGTTTCTTTTGCCTTTTGAAAAAGTCAAATAAAAAGTAAAATTGCGCCGTTTTTGAAAAGAAAATTTTTTCAGAGTTTTTATTAACTTTCCGAAAGAGCTTAACTTGGGACCTTACCCGCACTAGTGCGGGGGAGGGAACAAGGGCAGCGCAATACGAACACTCGGGAGCGGCCGCAGACACGACCGTTCGGGAGCGAACGCAAACGGGAAGTGCGACCTCATATTTTCTTACCATCAGGTAAGATGCGGTCAAACGCGGGCTTAGACAATTTAACAAATATGTCCTGCACCTCTTTGAATTTGTTTATAAAAAAAAGTGATTTTCCTACGCAGATCCTGACACTTTGCTCACGGGCTGTTTAACAAATAAGTCATTTTTCAGCTCATTGATTTCCGGTGCATCTAGCAGAACATATTTTTCAAGTTATTTTAGAATAGCTTCTGAGATATAAACTTTTGTATAACAAGATCATTGATTTCCGGTGCAACGAGCAGAACATATTTTTCAAGTTATTTTAGAATAGCTACTGAGATATAAACTCGAACGGGAAGCCACTGTAGGAAAATTTCCTGTCACTAGAACATGACGAGCACTTTATTATATTGTAAATGCAATATAAAATTGTATGAGTTTCATCCGGGTCGTCTATCTGCAGAGGCGTTTTCATTGCATGCTTTAAAGCTTTACGTAATATGTTTTTTTAGTAAATATGTTCCGAGACTTATCAGGCTGAAGTATGGTCCCAAAGTACGTTGATAATAGGGGCAGATACATTTTGGAAAGTGGTTTCATCATCACGACTCTTTGTAATGAGCCCACAGCAGGGCTATGAGTCTCTCCCCTAGGTGACGAGGAGCTATAGGCCGTAATCCACCAAGCTGGCCCAGTGCTGGGTGGTGGATGTCAGAATTTTCAGAGCGCCGAAATGGCATCTGACAAACCCTAACGACTACCTGTATACTAGTATACAGCACTCGGGACCGACTGCCTTCGAAGCACGGTTTATTTAAGAAATAATTAATTCTTAGGGTGTTACCAGACTAATCGTGTTGAAGTCATCGATCGGTTTTTTCTGTTCGGATCTGATCGGACTGGTCTAGTAAAAAACTATTGACGGACGTGGACTAATCCATTCTACCACTCGATCCATCGTCGATCATGGGTGTCCTTGATGGATACATAAAACCCTTACACAACCTACGTTGCGTACCTTTCCACTGATTATCCTAATATGCATCTCAATTATTAGAACTGTTCTAGGATCCTCAGGATCTCGTACGTATTATATTTCGTCGCTTCATTCTTCAGATATTATATAACAGCTAGTCCTTTTTAGGTACTAGGTAACTTCGCATAATTTAAAGTATCATAAAAAAAAACACTGTGGTGGGGCGCCGCGTGGCCTGATCCACCCGGTTCGCGCCAAGCCCTCATTCTTTTTTCGTGCGTGGTAACAAGCATACGTCATTTACTTTAATCATTTACTTAAGTTTTTACAAAATGCCTAAACGTACAGCAGAAGAACAGCTTCAACATTATAATATAAAGATAAAAAAGTTGGAACAAAAAATAAATAAAAAACGGAAACAGCGAATTATTTCTTCCGATGAAGAAGAAATCTTACAAGGTAAGACCTACTTATTCGGTTTAAAAATGTTATTTAAAAAATCAGAGCAGAAAATGCGTGTAATCTATAATAGATATATCACGTTATCCGCTCAATATCTTAATGATGTAAACTTTAATAAATTTTATCTGATCTTATCGATCACCTTTTGTTTTCAATACGATTACAGAAAATGCGGGTAATCTCAAGGAGATTTATCTCGTTGTCTGTAATACGTTATGGGCGTTATATTAATATGAATTAGACATAAACATGTCGCCTCCAAGGTTATTTAAAAAATCAGAGCAGAAAATGCGTGTAATCTATAATAGATATATCACGTTATCCGCTCAATATCGTAATGATGTAAAATTTAATACATTTTATTTGATCTTATCGATCACCTTTTGTTTTCAAAACGATTACAGAAAATGCGGGTAATCTCAAGGAGATTTATCTCGTTGTCTGTAATACGTTATGGGCGTTATATTAATATGAATTAGACATAAACATGTCGCCTCCAAGGTTATTTAAAAAATCAGAGCAGAAAATGCGTGTAATCTATAATAGATATATCACGTTATCCGCTCAATATCGTAATGATGTAAAATTTAATAAATTTTTTTTGATCTTATCGATCACCTTTTGTTTTCAATACAACTACAGCTGAAATAAATGCTGAAATCTCAGCAGCCATAACTGACATAGCACGAGCACGTGACAAAAAAAAAATACAAAACTTTCAGCAACAGCTGGGGTACGGTATTACCACCATAAATCGAGAGATGGACGTCCTCCCTGAGAAGGAAGAAAACAAAATGAAGGCCTTCCGTCACGTAAGTGATGGATGCTGCCTATTATCAGACCTCCACTTTATGTTCACCAAAGATAGGGTAAAACTGATTTTACCTAATTTGGATACAAACTTTAAACATGTTATACAAGACTCCGAAAGAGACGAAACTTTATTCGGAAGTTCGTTGCCGGAAAAAATAAAGGCAAGTAAAGCCATTGAAAAGTAGGGAGCCCTAATTAAAAAAGGCCCAGCCAAAACAGTCTCCTCTCAAATATCAACGGTCAACCGGTCCTCCTCGTTACCCGTCGTTCAGGGGGGGGCGGGGAGGTCAGAGGAAACCGATAGCAGCTCAAACACAGCGGCGCCCTCCATCGAACTCTGCGTTCAACGCCAAGTTCCAGCCGCAGACTTAGTCCAGGACGCGTGCTCCGACCCAACATTAATCAAGGTACATGCAGGTCGAAGTAATTTATTTTATGATTGTTGGACAAAAGTAACTAAAAACGAAGTTATATTGAAGTGGATAAATTATGGATTTAGAATACCATTTGATACTCAAATTTGTCAGTATTCTATTCCTAAAAATAATTTGTCATCATGTGAAAAAAGAGACATGAAAATAGCTATAAATAAATTATTAGACTTAGGGGCTATAAAACCTTGTTCTCCTTCAAATGATCAATTTATTTCAAATATATTTTTAGCTCCGAAACCTAACGGAGAAAAAAGGTTTATACTAAATTTAAAATCTTTAAACAAGTTCGTAACAAAAGTACATTTTAAAATGGAATCTTATAAAACAGCCTCGAAATTAATTCCTCGTAATGGATACTTAGCCAACATAGATATGAAAGAATCATATCTACTTATGCCGTTTTTTGTTAGTGACAGAAAGTACCTACGATTCGAATTCCAAAAAAATTATTCGTCTGAGCCGATCACTTACGAGTTCACAGCAATGCCGTATGGATTATCGGTAGCTCCGTGGGTATTTACAAAAATTATGCGTGAAGTAATGAGTCATTTGAGAAAACAAGGTTTTAAGTCTACTACCTATTAAGACGATCTTCTTATTGGAGATACATATGAAGAATGCATGAGTAATGTAAGAGAAACTTTGAAGTTATTACATTGTCTAGGTTTTATTGTAAATTTCGATAAAAGTCACATTGTACCAAAAAAGTCAATCAAATTCTTAGGTTTTATGTTCAACACAGAACAGATGTCTATTACGTTACCTGGCGATAAGCGGCATAACATTGCACAGTTAATAAATAGGTACATTAATCTTAAAACTTGTTCATTACGAAATTTCGCTAAACTTATAGGTGTATTGATCGCAGCCTGTCCAGCCACAAAATATAGATTCTTATATACAAAAATATTAGAGAGACAAAAGTTTTTAGCCTTAAATAAGTTCGGAGGAAACTATGAGGTGAAAATGAATCTTAATAAGATATTACTAAAAGATTTATGGTAGTGGAAAAATAATATTAATATTATTTCTTGTCCAATCACTACTCAAAATTATAAGTCAGAAATTTACACCGACGCATCTAGGACAGGCTGGGGAGCAGTATGCAAAAATAATAAATATAGTGGTTCAGGGACGAACAGTGAAAAAGAAAATCACATGAACTTTTTAGAATTACTCGCGGTTTTGTTAGGTCTCAAAAGTACCTATAGCTAGTGAAGGAAAAGATTGTGCAATATTATTACGTATTGACAATACTACCGCCATTAGCTACATTAATAGGATGGGAGGTATTCAGTTCCCACATTTGAATATTTTAAGTAGAGAAATTTGGCAATGGTGTGAAAAACGCAATTTATGGATATTTGCTTCTTATGTTAACACCAAAGAAAATCGAGCAGATTTCGAGTCCAGAAATGGGCCCTCTCGGATAGCGCTTTCCAACTTATTGTAAATAGTTTCGGGCCCATTAAGATCGACTTGTTCTCAAGTCGAGCCAATGCCAAATGTTAATTATTTGTCACCTGGAAGCCTGAACCTGATGCAGTCGCAGTTGATGCATTTCAATAAGCTGGGCTGACTTGGATTTTTATGCATTTCCTCCCTTTTCTATTGTATTAAAATGTATACGAAAAATCATTGATGATAAAGCCGAAGGGGTACTTGTATTCCCCTTCTGGCCTTCCCAGCCATGGAGTCAGCACCAGCTGCACTCCAGCCTTACCCTGGGTGCCGCGAGGCTCTCCGGGCGTCGTTCAGCCGGCGCAGCTGCCCACCAGAGGCTCTCACGTTGATGCTCGCCTCGCTCGCAGACACTACTGTTCGCCAGTACAACGTCTCATTGAAGTTATGGTTTCAAGAAGTGTGGTTATGAATTAATAGTTTCGAAAAATCCATTCCATTATTTCTTTGATTCTTAAACGAGCAATTTAATAAGGGATGTTCTTACGGTTCATTAAATACACATCGATCTGCATTATCTCTTTTATTAGGAGAAGAGATAAGTGATAATAGTTGTGTTAAACGCCTCTTAATAGGAGCCTATAAAACTAAACATATTAAGCCTAAATATTCATTTACTTGGGATCCAAATTTAGTACTAAATCAACTGTCTTCTTGGTATCCAAATATTAATTTATCATTAGAAAATATTACAAAAAAAACTCGTTACATTATTAGCTTTATGTACCGGTCAAAGAGTACAGACATTGTCTTTACTTAAATTAGAAAATATTGTTTTTCAATCTGATAAAGTAAATATTATTATAACAGATATAATCAAGACTTCCGCTCCAAATCGTGAACAGCCCTTATTATCTCTCCCAAACTTTCAAAGCAATATCAACATATGCCCAGTATCAACTTTAAAAGAATATATTTTTAATACAAAAATATCTGAGGTTCAAACTCCGGGAATCTCTTCGTAACATTCAAAGCTCCCCACAGAACTGCATCAAGTCAGACGCTAAGTCGATGGATTAAGCAAACGCTCGCCACGAGCGGCATTGACATGAGCGTTTTAGTGCGCACAGCACACGACACGCGTCGACCTCAGCCGCGCGCGCGGCCGGTATCAGTGTCGATGTCATTCGAAAAACGGCCGGGTGGACACAAAACTCACAGGTGTTCGCAAAGTTTTACCATCGGCCTTTAGATGATCAACAAAATAACTTTGCTTTGTCGATACTTAATCGAGACATGAACAATACTTAACCTAATATTAAAAATAGTTATTGAATATTATGTATTTTGATATTAAGTAAATTACTACATTAAAAATTATGTGTCTATAAATAGACTATCACTAAGTTTCATTAATTTAAGCTGATTATAATTTCTAGCGACTCAAATAAAGTAAGATTATTTGAAGCTCATTATGTAATAATACTAATTATTAAGTACTATAATAATAAAATATGTAATTACATATTTATATCTTTACTTATTTCAATTCCAAGTATATACCTAAACAAAACTTTCTATCTCTGAAAATCTACCTGTTATATAATATCTGAAGAATGAAGCGACGAAATATAATAGATGATTAAACGAACTTCTAAGTGAAGTTCTATCGCTATTATATGAGTCGCTTCATTCGAAGATATGACGTACCCACCCACCCCAGAACCCATTTAAAAGTTTCGTTTAGGGTCTCTAAAGAATGAGGGCTTGGCGCGAACCGGGTGGATCAGGCCACGCGGCGCCTTACCACAGTGTTTTTTTTTATGATACTTTAAATTATGCGAAGTTACCTAGTACCTAAAAAGGACTACCTGTTATATAATATCTTCGAATGAAGCGACTCATATAATAGCAATAGAACTTCACTTAGAAGTTCGTTTAATCATCTATTATATCCTTAAATTAGTTTGCTATCTTTAAAATAACACTTGAGAAGCTTTTTTATTATCTATATAACTTGTAACATAATGAAGAAGTAATTTTTGGTGATGATAAGAAGTTTGGTGATGAGTTTATAAGTAACAGTAACATAAAGTTGTTATCTTACGGTTCGGCCGATCAAAATATCTAAGTGTCAACCCTAAAAACAGCTGTTAGCTTTTGATGAAATCTATTCGATAACAGATGATGTAAAAATAAGGTGATGGATAACTAAGCCAGATAGTACAATGTTCAGCCAGTATGGGATAGGTCATAAGCACAGTGACTGCGGCACAAGTCTTGTTTTAGCTTATTAGGTTGACTAGGGTTGTCAAAATAGGGATTTTGTTGTAAAATAGTTAAATAAATTTGTATGAAAGTTCATACCAGCACTGATCATGCTAATTCTTTTACTGTATATTCTACGTATGGTATAGAAGCTAACCCTTAAGTTTTATGCCTCCATTTTGTTACACGTTGTATATGTATTTACATTCTAGGTTCCCCCCTAGTTCACTACATGGTATCCCATATCACAAGCTCTGTTTTGTTTGGGGCCATGTAGTTGGTGTGATTGTCAGGGGATTTTATTTTATTTATTATTTATTATTAGTTATCTGCCCTCAATCCTTTGTCACCTAAGTGATTCTAAATGGATACATTGTCCGTGTAGGGTTTGCAAACTATTACCTTACAACCCTTTGATAAGGGTGCAGTAAAGGGGAGGAACCCGAGCTATTAGCCGGATTACCTAATGCACAGCTTATGTAATCGATTTCCTTGTGACTGAAGCCGCCACGAAGCCGCGATTGATTTCAATGGAAGAGACGTCGAGCTGATAAGGATTCAGGCAAAGCAACAGGCATACTAATCTATAGATAAGGACTCAATCTAATATATATAATAGGTACTCAGGTAATGAAACGGAGTAGTTCTATCCGTATTTGTAGTTGCTACAACTTGTTTATTAAGAAAGCTAATGACCCGAAACCTGACATTTTTCATGACTCTCTGGCTTTTTTGTTAGAAATTTGATAATTGTTAACGGAATTTGCTATCGGAATTTTATTGTATGTTATTTGTTTTTTTTTCTTGTAAGTAGTTAACTTTTTTTATTTGTAATTGACTTTTTTTATCTTAAATTGTAACATTGTATTATCTCTATGATTTTGATTTTTTATTGTATAAATTAATTATTTTCAATTTATTCACTTTTCTATGAAGTATCAGATCTGACTTTTATGAAATTCTATAAATATCTAAATCTAGACATATCAGATATCAGACGGTCTTATAACCTCTGGTGGTATAACCTTCTGTGTACCCTATATGGAATACAGACGTGGTGTTATGTTAAAAAATTATAAACGTACATATTGCATAAACACATATTTTTTTAATTAGAATATAAACATCCATGACTTGGCTACTAATATTTGTGGTCATCACACAAATATCCGCCGCCGCAAGGATTCGAACCCAGGACCACTGGCATAGAAGGCAAAGTATGTTACCACTACAGCAGCCGGTCGTCGTACATATAAAATTTGACTAAAGCCATACAAGCAATGCCGCTCAAACCATCAGACTTATTACGAACGGAAAGAGTTTATTTTGCGGTTTTATATGAAATAATAGTTAGCAAGGTTTATTCGAGAAGTTCCAAGAACCGGAATCCTTAGGGTGCTACCACACTAATCTAACACTAATGGAACAATCGACGTCGATCGATAGTTTTTACTAGGCCACTACGCCGTGGTAACACCCTTATAGGACCAATTTAATTATCAGTAAGTCAAGAGCATTTGCTTAGGAAAACATGAGGGTTTAAGCTGAAATTGATATAAATACTCAGGACTGCAATTTCTAGGAGTACAAAAAAGTAGAAGTTTATACAGCATACTTATATCATATTTCATTTCATAGTCCAGCTCTTGATCAAGGTTATGATTTTAACTAAAAAAAATCTACAGAATGAAAGTTACACAGTTTATACCACACACGACAATATATATTATAATAAAATATACAACACAGAGGTATACATGTGTAATATACAATACAGAGGTAACCTATGATCTTTCAGAGCAAATATCATGTTATATAACTCCAAAAAATGAGTGAAACATGAATTTTCCTTTTTTTATGTGTAAAGCTACGTAGTTTATTAAAAAACTCAAAGCAGTTATTCAAACAATATTTTATACAATCCAGGAATTTCAGAACTCATTCTGCCTCGAGCGCTTTGCTCGATATATAGCAGCATACTGATGTTTGTAAAAACGCGTTTGTACATTCAAAGAATTAATATTTATTTACATTCCGTAATGGAAAATGAATGCTGTTTCTGATTTTCACAAAGTAAGGACAACTAGTGGAAAAGGAATTTTTTAAATAAAGAGCAGTTTTTATTAAATAATCTCAGTATTACCAGAAGGTTTTGAAAGGTAAATGGGAATCTATACATAAATATGAAATCCAACAAGTAGAGCTAACACTAAATATTTATTTGCATCTCGAACGCTACGCTCGTAGACCATAGTACCATGGTGTCCCTGAGTGAAGCCACCGAAACGTGAAGTAAATATTATTTTCAACCAACTTCCAAAAAATGAGGAGGTTCTCAATTCGTCTGTATGTTTTTTTGTGTCTTTTTACACGATATTTAGGACAATTAAATGAATCGATTTTGAAAATTTCATATGATAGAGGATACTTCATAGTTGGTCCCATATAAAATTCATCGAAATCGGTTGAGTATTTCATAGAATATTTCAAGTTAAAAAAAATATATGTATGATTTCGGAGTATGTTTACGTTGATGACATTATAACTCAGCCAAAATTTTGAAGTGAAGTCGCTTTTTTTAATGCTCTGCTTTCGTTGATTATTAAGTATTTTATGTGATACACACCGATATTTTAAGAAGAGGGTATAAAAAATCACAATGAGAAAAAAAAAATTTTGAACGTTAAGAACGCTTATTAATGGGACTATATAGCTGGCACCTTAAAATTATTTAATATGCGTGAAACCTTTATTTACAAAACACACACTTCCCGTTTGCGTTCGCTCCCGAACGGTCGTGTCTGCGGCCGCTCCCGAGTGTTCGTATTGCGCTGCCCTTGTTCCCTCCCCCGCACTCGTGCGGGTCAGGTGCCAAGTTAAGCTCTTTCGGAAAGTTTTCTCTTGTGGAGGCTGTGTGGTGTCGGGGCTAATTCATCTGCCCTTTTCAGGGCGGACCCGACTGCTGCCGGCCGAAGCATCGCTGGTCAGGTGGATACGTAACCGTGCCAACGAAGCCTGATCGTCCGCCGTTCATCGGCAATAGGTCCGTACTAGGTCGTTCTCTTTTTCAGCGCAGTTTGTGCAGCCCTCTCGCCGTTCACCGGCTTGCAGGATCGTCTAGGATAAACATTCTTTCAGCCCAGCATCATGAGTAGTCGTGGTAGGTGCGATGAAACCAACTGCGACAGAATCCAGTTCTATCAAATGGCCAGCGACATCATGGCGCAAAAGCATGAAGAAGCTCGTGTCAAACTTCTAGAGAGTTTTGAAGTCGAGAAAGCTAGCTTTCAGACTCAAATCAAGTCCTTACAAGATCAACTATCTCAGTTACAGGCCGCTCGTCCCCCTTCCCAATCGTCTAAAATCAGACAGTTGGCAGCACGACATGCATCTGAGAAGGAAGCCCTTCTCACCCAAATCGGTTCCTTGCAGGAGCAATTATCTGCTCGCCCCTCGTCTTCAGAATTCAGCCAGTTGTCTTCTGATTTCAGTCAGTTGTCCAGCATTAAACACTCACTGGAAGCCCAACATGCCGCCGAGAAGGAAGCCCTTCTCTCCGAGAAGGACGCCCTCCTCGCTCAAATCGAGTCCTTGCGAGAGCAATGGTCCGCTCGTCCTCAGGTCGCCTCCTCTTCACAGGGGTTCCCAACCGATTCTCCGGCGTCTCCAGATCCAACTGCGTTCGTCGATCCTTTTTCAGATCGCATGTCGGTAGATTCCACCGCATGCAAACGGAAAACTACCCCGCCAGGTAGCGATTCCGACTCCGCTCCTTTAGTTCCAGAATCTCCTGCTCCGTTCACCGAGGTTCGCAAAAAGTCCAAGTCTAAGAAGAAGAAGCAAGATGCCTCTTCAGTCTTACTTCCATCCGTTTCAGCTGCTCCAGCCGCTGTTCCTGCTCCGCAAAATGTCGCACCGGCGTCTGCTCCTGCGCCTTTTGTTTCAGCGATCCCGGCGTCACAGCCTGCGTCGCAATCAGATTCGGCTCCGCCGAAAGTCAAGTCTCCGCCCCCCGTCTTTCTACGGGACAAGAGCCGCTGGACCGAGGTCTCAGCTCTCTGCGGTAGACACAATCCCAAGATCCAGTATAGTAAGGCATCCAACGTTGGTGACTCTATTAAGGTCGTTGTCAACTCCATTTCCGATTTCAGGAATCTTACTCGGCTTCTTGCTGATCAAAAGCTCGAGTACCACACTTACGCCCTCCCTGAAGAGCGTAAGATTCGGGCCGTCCTCAGGAACGTGCCGTTTGAGCTCTCGAACGAGCAAATCCAAGAGGACTTGTCTTCTCAAGGCTTCCCCGTCGAATCTGTGCACAAAATGCACAGCCGCCGAGGCAAGCAGTTCCCACTTGCGCTAGTAATCCTAGCGAAGAGCCCGCAAGGGCAGTCCGTTTTCAGAGGCAAGCCCACCGTGTGCGGTCTCTCCAACATCCGAGTCGAAGTTCCACACAAGCGTGGTTTTCCAGGTCAGTGCCACCGCTGCCAACTATATGGTCATGCGGCGGCAAATTGTTTTGCTTCCCCTAGGTGCGTCAAGTGCCTAGATCCGCATGGGACTAAGGAGTGCTCTCGCACTCCCGAATCGCCCACCGCTCCGTCCTGCGTCTTGTGCGGCCAGTCAGGCCACACAGCAAACTTTCGCGGCTGCCCCAAGGCACCGCGTGCTGCCAGGGCTACCGTGAAGCCCATCGAGAACTGGAGAGAGCGACCGCAGCCTAGCTCGGACGCCCCTCCAGTCAGTTCAAAGGCCCCTAAGGCCTTTACTTCTATCGTTCCAGGTCAGCGCAGCCGGATCGCGACTCAATCGCAACCGGCTGCCAAATCGGCTTCCCAGTGCCAGAACGCAAATGGTTCTCAAGACCGCATGGCGTTCTGGATCCAGCTCGCTCCCATCGACGAGATCCTGGCTTTCGGCGCCGCTCTCGACGCCAGCCCAGAGGGTTTCAACGGTGCTCTTCCGGTCCTAACCAAGTTCGCTCCCCTTATCAGGAAACTCCAGCAAGCTCAACGTTTCTAAACGTAGTCCTTCTTTCCAGCATTCCTATCTCAGAGTGAGTCTGATCACTCTAGATAATATCTTAGTTTCAGCTTTGTCATTTCTGCTAATCTTAGCTTTGTTTTTTCTCACTTTCAGTTCCTTTTGGTGGCAGCCGTCTGGATGCCGCTCACTGCGCAGCCTCTCTCTCCAATTGGCTGTCGCTCCGATAAATGATCAAGAACCTGGATTAAGGTAGGTCGTAAAGGGGGATGTTTAGTGGGTATGCTCGGCTTCACTGAGTGAGTCTCCACACTGTCTGGGCATTCTATTTTCCGTTAGCCACTGGGGTTAACAGCTTATAGAATGCCCATTCGTCCGTAATAGGATTCATCCTCCTCCCGCTAAAGCTTGCTTTACTGGTTAAAGCTTGTTTTAGGGGGTGCCAAAAATTTTCTGTGGCGGAAAAAAAAAAAAAAAAAAAAAAAAAATTTACAAAACCTAATCTCTGACCTGCTTATCTAATACCAATTAACTGGATTACCAAAGTGATTGACATTTTGGAAATTATGTACCTTACGCAATCAAACGACATCTCTCGCAAACAATGATCGTCACTGATCAATGATCTAGATAGATGACGAGATCAATCAAGGTGCAAAAGGTTTTGTAGATTATGGAAAGATTTAATTAAAAATATTAAGTCTAAATACTTAAATCTCTTATACATTTCGTTATTGAATTTCAGACTGATAAAAGAAGTGATACGCTGGTAGACTACAAAAAGAATAGAAAAGATCTCATCAACAATCTAAAGTTTAAAAAAAAACTTTTGTCGTCCTTTTCCTACTTTCCTAATCTTTCACAGCTGCGGTCCTGGGTTCGAGACCTAGCTGGGCAGCTTAAGAAATGAACTTTTCTAAACAATAACACAAGCTTATACAGGGTTATTGGTAATTAGACCGGATTCTTAAAAGCTGATATAGGGGAGGTCATTTGATATTATTTGAGCCCAAAACGTGCCATCCCAAAATGTGCCATTATTTAAATTTTTCGGTATTTCCGTTTTTTTCCAGTATCCAGTTTTATTCCTTCAAACATGATTGTAAAAAACAAATCGTCCTATTTCAGTTTCCTTCCCCAGTTCCCTTTTCAGTTTTGGATAGGTGTTTACTTTTTCATTTATAAATAAGATACATCTATACTAATATGTCATGTCATATGTAATATGTAATAAGTCTTCCATGTTGCTTCTCTGCTTCTCTTCCCGGGCATCCTGTAAAAGTTAATTATGGGACGGAGGTTTTATTGGCGTTTTTGCGGGCAATAAGCTGACCCCCTGTCACTGCAAAAGTCGCTCTCCATCATAATAATACCTCCAAATTTGTCAAACGCGACATCAGATGGTTTTATAGCCTCTGGTGTTCTGCCTACCCCATTAGGGATACGGGCGTGAAGTTATGTATGTATGTACTATAAATAAATCTAAAAATGTCTGTCTGTCTGGTACGTTTTCACGCCTAAACCGCTATACGATTTTTGGCACTCGCATAGAAATGATCTCGAGAAAGGACATAGGCTAATTTATTTTGCATAAGTGTCTGTCGGTCTAGTATAATATAAACTGAAAACGTTACTACAAATAAAAAAAGACGTGTGGCACTCGGAGACTGCCGCGGTAAAGCTATTGCATAGCATTCTTTATCAATTTATGCAATTATAATCTGTGCCGGTCGGAGTGGGGGGTGTTAGGTTTTTTCGTTACGGAATTTCTGGATTCGGTCCCCACGCTCAAGGCTCGCGATAGAAGCTATGCAATAGCTTAAAACATCAACAGATTTTGTAACACATCCTGACTGTACTTACAATATGTAGTCAAAAATTATTGTTAACTTTTATCCGACGATTGAAAAATTAAGCCTAAATATAAGAAGGTGTTTCATTATTCCAAATAGTTATTATTTCGAAAATAACAATTACTTGGTTTATGACTGGAAAAACACATGACCAAAGGACTGACTCAATTATATTTTCACACACTCTGACTCACTTTTTGTTTAATGAGGCCAATAATTGCCAAAGTTATTTTAACAGTTTTAATTGGCAACGTATTCAGGATAAATATTTTTACCTTAATTTGCAATCGCAACCGACTGATATTATGTATTTTCACAAGTAATGTATAGAAGTATATCTAAGAAATAGGTGCCCAAAAGATTCAGGGCCACAGTCAAGAAAAACAGATCCTTTCAGTGTGAAGATGTTCACGGTCCATACAGTCGATCTGTTAATAATTTTTGTTAGGTATGTGAATGTATAAAGATCTTATTGTCATTGAAATGCTGCCTGCTTATATCTAAACTATTGGTGCAGACTTGATTTAATTTCTTAGGAACGATATTGGGATATTCCATTCAAGTGGATGATACTTGTACGTGTAGTCTATTGAGTAACTTGAGAGGGTGAAATATTAAAATCCTTGCTGGGGTTTTTAATATAAGTAAATGATTTGGAATAAACCGATCATGAGCTATTATTTGCTCTTTATGTAGTTTTAATACATTTCATGAGTTGTCAAAAATCTGACAGGTGAGCTATAAACATTACTCTTTGGGTAGTTTGTGTCTAAAACGCTGTATCGACTCGAGGATGTTATTATTTGTTATAGAGTTGCTTGGCTGTGGGCGCAGGTGTAAGGTGCGATGCGGGTGCGGGCTGCGGGGGCAGCACCAACACTCTCTTGTAGGTAATAGCGGCAAGGACGGACAGCCCATTAACTGACATTCGATGAACATTCCTTAACTAAACATTAATTTCATTGATTTCAGTCCAACTAACCAGAGCCCTTCGTGTTTAATTCTAAGGATTCCAAAATTGTACTTATTAAAATTGCCTGGTACAATTCGCTTCGCGAAAAGGCCGCCTAAGTTATCTTTTTATTTTTAAATTTTGTAAAATTATAACATTTTAAAAAATATATAGACAATAAAGATTAAATAATAATAGTAATTATTTTACCTGGACAATAGTTGTCAATATGCCATACAACTATAGTTCAATATTTATTAAATAAAAAAAATCAAAATATGATTCAAAATACATTTGACTACATACGTAATAAATGACTACGCTTTACTTAATATAAAACGGCAACAGATATTATATTTGTAAATTATTTCTAATATAAAAAGAAAGTAAACAAAAAACGTATAAAATCTGGACCATAGTTGTGTAGTTTTACGGTATGTAAATATATCACAAACCTTTTAGGCAGCAAAGTGATGTGTTACCTACTTGCAGTTTTTCCCTTTATTGTATCGGAGTCTACAAACGCGACCTTTCCCTCCCTTGGCCCTCGAGGGCTTGCATCCAGGGAGACCGGGAACCATGACGTAATACTAACTGAACAATTTTTCATTTGGTCACTGTTGTAAAATACCTAATCAAAAGTGGATTTTGTAAACTTTGTTTATTTCATACAATGAGTAGCGCTTAGAGAAGTATTGTTTTGGTACACACAATAAAAGTCTTAATCTTATTATTAAAAATGTTATTAAATTAGATGGCAAAACTAAAAGATATTCTAACCTATTTTTACTATGTTAATTTCGAAAAGCATTTGATGCTTCATGAAGTAAGACATTATAATAATAATAATAAAATCATTTATTCGACGCAAAATAGACAAACAAATAAGGTTAACAACACTTAGAAAAACAAACTAAGATTAAACAAGGTCTTTAGAAAAAAACACTAATTTGACGCCGAAAAGGCTAGAACTCAGCGCTATGCCGAAATTTATTAGTTACGAATTTCAGTTCAAGCCCAACGTTAGATGCTTTCTGAAGTTTGTTAGTGTGGAGGAAGATGGGATGTATTAAAAACTTTGTAGGACTTATACAACTACATCAAGATTTCATGTCCATTATGCAGTGATGGTGAACTCAATTATTACTTTTGAAAAATTTATAAAATTTCTCATTCGTCCGTCACCCATGCGTATACAAGAGTATGTAACGTTCTTATTCTGTTATTCTTGTACTTTGCAATGGTGGTTAGAAATCAAAAGACACAGATTCTTGTGTCTTATGCAGTCATCACCGCAATCATGTAGGCTGATGGCTTTTGCTTTTTTATCGGTTAGGTACTATACCCGCGTCTGACCTTCATCTCACCTGATGGTAAGTGCAGATGAAGTCGAGTTAAGTTTGGTGGTCTTTGGTGGTGGACTCTATATGAAGGGGGTTTGTGTTGCTCGGATTTGTTGTCTTCTGAGACGATTTTATTGCAAAATCAAACGAAGGCTTGCATCAACTAGTATCAATATTACTGTTTCACAAATAAGTTTTAAGAATGTGGCTCTTTCTGTTTAAAATCAACGTCAAGCGGACTTGTTTTATCTCTAAATATTATGGGAGCACTAATATTACATTCAAGTGGGATATTTATGCTAAAATCAACAGCCGGATCTGTGTTGCGGCGCAGCATTCGGTAAACTTAAGTTTAAGGACTTTACTCTCATGATCTAAAGCTCACTACAAAAAAAAAACAATTCACAGGGCAGTTGCCATACAATATCTCCTCTAAAATATGGTGCGTATTATTATATATATATTATTACAGTCCAAATTGTCAAACTACACAGTTTATTTTACAAATGCTGCCAAATAAGAAATTATCGAATGGGAGGTAGCCGAAATTCCAGATCAAATTACCAGCTTTGGCTTGCGTCTGTTTACAGGAATTAAAATAATTGCATCTATTAAATTGTTCGAAATACCTAGTGTTCATATCCGGACTAAAATTAAAACAAAAAATATTCTCTACCTATGTATAAAGTTGCAGGATAAAGAAAGGAAAAACGAGGGGCGCGGGGGAAAATGCCGAGAGAAACCAACTCTTTGTAAATTAGTATTCAAAATAAAATAAATCAAAGTGATTACTTGTGAAATGAAGACTGTAAATAAAAGTGACACAATCCGGATAAAATCGTTATTTATTTAATATAAGAATCGTATAGAGTTAAGAGAATTTACCTTTTTATGTATCTACAGGGTGTCCCACTAACTCTATATAATACCTTCACGGTGGTATTCTAGTACCCATAAGGACTACAGAAAAATAAAAAATAAAAAAAATCTAAATTTATTTTTCAATTTTTGTATGAAAGAAAAAGTCGAAATTTATTGCTTTCATACAAAAATTCTGTAACCTTATGGGTACCTACTAGAATACTTACGTGAAAGTATTATACAAGGTGTTCCTGTTGATTTGCCATTACTTTACGGTTTTGTTCCTCACTAAAAAACAATGCTTTTTAACAAAGAATATGTGGTTCAAAAGTGCATATTTTCCAAGATATCATCAATCTTAATATAATGAGTTCATAAATTATCACCCTTGTAAAATCTCTTTAACAATAATTCAATAGACGCGTGTCACTGAAGCCATACAAGACACAATAAAAACATCTTAAACGTTGAGGAACGTTGCATAAAATGCACAACGCAAATCGTTGCGAACTGTACCTGTCCATATTGATAAAAAGGGAGAGAAAATGCCATATTATCATACTTCGCTTAAAGGTGTTTTACATAAGATGTTTTGACTTAATTGAATTAGTTTGTATGAAAAATAAAAACAAAATAATTAAAAATTATTTACATGTTATTTGATTCTATTACATGGTCCCATTAATAGCCTAGAGTTATGGAAAATTAACAGGAACAACTTTTATAGGCTTGGCGGGACACCCTGTATTGACCTCTGTAGTTACCTCTAGCAACTAGATTTGTATAATTTTTGTGCAAGAACACGTTCGTTTGCATTGGTCTGTAGTGGGGTGCATCTTAGAGGTGTATTAGGGTGTTACAACACCAATCGATAGACGATCGACCTTTATGCGTTATTTACAGAGAGCAAGCTGGTAGGTATATACATTTAATGTCAACTTATCCATAAAGCTGTACAGGTAAGCACATAGCTATAAGTAGAAAGTGATTACATTGTGTGGAGTTTGAAACCGGAAAAACCTTAAAAATATTTAACAGAACGTCAAAACCAAGTAAATAGGTATGTGTAACCTTAAACAAATAAAATAGATTTTAAAATTAATTTTAAAAACTGCATCGCTTGTTTTGCATTTATTTCGAATTCTCGAAGCACCATGATCACGACGATATCCAATTTTATAAAGTTAATTCAAAAGTTAATGACCAGATATATTGTGAAGCCCGTAAACATTTAATTAACTTGTCCAAACCTAGTATCTTAATACGGATCGTGATTAAATTGGATCTGTCCGAGTCATGCCTCGCAATCTGGCACTGTGGAAAATGATGGGATCATTCGCGTCTAGCTTCCCGTTCGTAGTATCTCAGATCCGATGTGTCAACCACGCATTATGTTCTGCAGTGTTACACACATCGATTGCGCTCTCCCGGACAGATACTAATTACAGGTTACAGTGTACAGCAACAGGTGAGTACATTTGTGATTTGAATAGACTAAATACATTTCACTATTGTGTTTTGAACTTATCGTAATAGAAAGAATGAAATAACACTTACGGATAAAGGATAAACTCTACAGGAGTAAGAATTTACGCGCATGATTCCACGGGTTGGAGCTAGGATAGCTTGTTTGAATTTATAGTGAATTTACTAGTCTAATAATAGGAATACTTACAGGCCTTCTTGTAGCGAGGCCCCGATGACATACTTAGGACCTGCGTGAAGCGGTTCGGGCGGGACCATAAAAACGTGGCCCGTCGCGTGTAGGGCGGGCGACGGGCCAACAAACGGTACCTAACTCGCGCTGGCCTATACGCCGCTGCATTTAACCGAAGACAGTGAAGTCAGGGTACAGCGTCCGCCTAACGCAGTTCTGGCCCTTTGTTAGCCGGTGTAGCTTATAATTTAAGGTCTAGCTTTATGCATCACATGTTTCACCAAGTCATTAAGGAATACGTAATATATTTTACTCATAATCTTACCATATTTCTCGATATTTTCGTTATAATAGAAAAATTTCTAAAGGTACTTACCATCAGGAAACTTTATATTATTTAAAATCGTTTTGAGAAAACACATATTTCAGGAAATCCTTTAGGCCCGATTTTTCAATCTTTGGATAAAAGATATCTGACGAAATAATGTACGGTCGAATTTAATATTCTTCAGCATAAATGACAATGAATATAATAAATAATAATAATAAATATTTCTGTCACTTACACAACATTATCTAGCCCACAGTTTCTTAGAGAACTTGTGTTATGGATACTAGTTAACTGATATACTTAAGAAATAAATAAACATACATATTGAATAAATACATATTTTTTATTAGATAACATACAAACATAAACATAAAAACATCCATGACTTGACGACTAATATCGGTGTTCATCACATCACACAAATATCCGTCGCCGCCGGGATTCGAACCCAGGACCTCTGGCATACAAGGGAATGTACGTTACCCCTACACCAGCCGGTCGTCAGTATGAATATGAATAAATTTATTTATTTATTTTGCTGTCGAGTATGGAATAATAAATTACCTTCTCATTAGATAATTTTTAAAATCAGGCCACAATAAATAAAAAAAAACTTTTAATTAGCAAAATAAAATTTCCCTCTCAAAATTAGAACTATGTTTGCGAACTGGCAATTTCATAGCCAGTCTGCAGCCTTAAACAACAAAATCAATAATATGAGTATAAAATATGTAATGTACTTTTTACCCACAAAATAATAGGTATTCAATGTGCAATGTATGAAGATCTTTAGGTACTGTATGAATTATAATGACCCGAAAATTTGGATAATTTGATTAATTAAACAAGTTTTCTATTGTTGCGTAACATATTTTCTGAAAATGTGGGAATATTATTAAACTTGTAAGAATTCATCATATTTCGCTCAGACTAAATACAACTGACGCCATCTAGTTGACGCTGTCAGATTTACATGCCTTGTTTACTTTGTGAAGTCCGTACCTATGCCGTACCTACACGAAAGTGCTTTGAATTATAAGAAAAGCTCAAAATCAATCTGAATCTAGGCTGCCAAAAATTTGAAAATTCAATTTACCAATTTAGTAAAAATATTGTGAAAAATAAGTTATTTTATACAATACTGTCTGTTCCATTTTAACAAACTGGAGATACTGAGTATGTCTCTCTCTTGTACAGAAGGCAGCACATCAAGCGTTACAAATCTGTCAAAAATTTTTACTTGAATCTGAACTCTATGCCCTCGACATTAAGTTAAAATTGGTTGGGAAAATTTTACAGGTAATGTGACGCTTGATCTGTGCATGCTTGCTATTGGTCCACGTAATCTACATAAAGTCCGTTTCACACAATCGAGGAATTATTTGAAATTTGATTTCATTGATCATGCTTTTTATTTCATGATGCCTAAGCAAATGAATAATACCAAAATTAATGAATTTTGATACGGAACCATTTAGTTCACATTTTCAACCGACTTCCAACAAGAGGAGGTTCTCAATTCGTGTGTATGTCTTTGTTACGTGATTTTACAATTATGAATCAACTTTGAATATTCTTGTTTCATATGATAGAGAATACTTCAGAGGTGGTCCCATATAAATTTCATCGAAATCGGTTGAGTACCAACTTCAAGAAAAAAAATTTCTTTGAAAAGAATACCGAGAATATTTACATTGACGACCTTACACTTCAGCCAAAGTTTTGACGTGAATTCGGTTATTTTAATGCCTGCATTCGTTGATTATAATCAATAATAATTATTAAAACAAAATCGACTTTGATGGAATGTCAATTTAAGGCAATTTATTTTCCTTTATTTTCTATCTTTTTTTAAGTAGGTACTTATTTTAAGATGGGACCTTACTTAATACAGCTCTTATCAAAAAACAAACTTTAAGAAAAATATCAGAAAGGTAGGTAGGTACAAAATTTTGAGTACCTCCTAACTATATGACTTTGATAGTACACTTTAACATAACATAACTTCACACCTTTATCCTTTATCCAGTCCAGTCCTACGGAGGCTTTAAAACCATCTGATGTCACGTTTGACAATTTGGGGGTACTATAATTATGGAGTGAGACTGTTGCAGTGACAAGGTGTCAGCCTATCGCCCACAAAAACGCAAATTAAACTGTCCGTTAACTGATTTTTACAGTACCTATGCCCGGGAAGAGAAGCACCTGGTACATTCTATATGTTTCTTCAATTCCCAGTCCAGCTTCCATATAGAGGTTAAATATTAACAAGATATGGGATTTCATCTCTCCACCCACGGCGAGTCATGTCGGTCTATAAGGTGTCTCACAACCGAGACGTAAAAGTGACACGGGAGATAGACGCATTTTACGCCATTATTTTTTTACAAAATTTACTTTTTGCCTTCGTCTGTAATAAATATGACTTAAATCACGTTAATTTTACCACAATTAACTTTATTAGTAGTTGTAATTGTAATGATTTCGATGATCGCGGGGTGGCCACACTGGTGCGAAAAAAGCAAGACTCTACAAGAAACTCAAAATTTGCCGAGTTTTACGATAATATTAAATTGTTATTCGAATGAAAATATTTAACCGCGTTGTTGGTATAGGTACTATAAACTCTATTACAATATTGATTTATAAAAATTATTTATTAAAAAAATAAAATATAACGTGAATCATAAAATAATAATCAATATGGATGAGCCTTTACAATTTCAAAATAGAACAAACGTTCGGCCCCGCCCCTCACCTATCTCACTCCCTCAATATCGGAAATATGCTAGAAGCATATCTACTCTGTGCTCGTTTGTGTAAAAAAAAATTGTTTTTCGTCGTTCCTATATGTATATGAATTTTGCCTATATGAAAATTCTGTTAATCTAAAAACTTGTGTGGTTTTTTGGAAGCCTCATATATTTTATAACGATGAGATAGGCTTCCTGGGCGCAAAAGTCAAGAGAATGTAAACTACAGGTGGTTAAGGCTAAAACCAGTCTGGCGCAGCCTAATATAAAACAAAAGGTAGTTAATGGCGACAGAATCCGTCAAAATAGGGAAGGTACACATTCAAATGGTTGCTATGACATCGCTGACTCTCTTGTTTTAGCCGTATAATACGTCACAGCGGCCATCTTCGGCGTCCATGTTTGAAAGATTGCAAACCGTCTATGTCAGCTTACGTCGCGGTTTGTTGATTTGTTTCGAATTATTGAAAATTAAAATGGCAGCTAAATTGCAGTTATTTGCATAGTTTTCATGTATAATGATCTGTAAATCTGTATAGTGATATATGTTTGATGAAGATGCCGATTGTAAGGTGCGAGATATGTTGACTTAGAACAAGTCGGGAGGAAGACAAAAAGCGAACATTGCTGAGCCACGCAGCTCTGGCCTAAAAATGTGTTATTAAATTATCGCTTCGAAAAAAAACTAGGTACCTGTAGTTATATGTATATCAAGACTTTTTTTAACGCGACAGCTCACAGCTCGTAGATTTGATTCCCGGCCGCCTAAGAAAAAATATATTTTCATACGGTGCGCTGCATTTTATAATTTAGCCAGTAAAAGTCAAAAAAAAAGAGTTAGTGGACGATTCGCCCGAATTTTAAATTATTGTGATGAAAGCCAATTTTTTTAGATATTTAAGCTCTTTCTAAGATAACTTTATTTTTTTATTGCATGGCCACAAAATTATACCTAAGTGTTATTGTTATGTGATTTGAATATATCATTAATCATTTAATTTATTGTTCATTAAGATTTTATTTAAGTGTAAACCTAAAAAACTGTCGTTCAAAAATGTTGTCTCATCTGTACATTTTATTGTATTGGTTTATAAAAATGACAGTTATTGTGAAAGTGATGAAAAGTACATATAAAAAAACATAATACATTTAAAAACTTATAAAACATACCTATATTTATATCTAAATGTTATTGTTAAAATTAACTTTAAGTGAACCTTTATTGATTAGTCAACTATATGTAGTTGATTTTTATTTCTGTAATAATAAAACCTATTTTAATAAAAATATTGTCGATTATTTTGTGACTCATATTATTTCAATAAGATATACTATTAAAAATATATTAACCCTTAAGACTTCTCTGCTTGAGCGTACTTAACCATATCTCCATTGAATGAAACACATTGAATGCGTTTATAATATTCGGTCGACTTGAGTACTACAAAATTTTTGAAGGGACAATTCGACCGCGAACAAATGGTATTTGGACGAATTGCGTACAGAAAATAATATATTTTTTAAAGGGGACTATCCGCCCAGATGAGTAAAATCGAATCGAAGGGTGAATCGTCCACTTACTCAAAAAAAAAGGAGTTTCTCTCGAAAAGCAGGAAATCTTTATAAAAATGGTACTTATTCCCTGATAAGCTACGGCAAGTAACATTGAAATGTTTCAATTTTAGTATCGGTTTAGAAGCAGCTTTTTGATTATTCAATACAAAATGTTTCTCTTCATTTTTTTTATTTTTAATTAAAAATTCTTAATTAAACAAAAAAGATCTTCTAAATTATACAGTAACTTTGTTTCTCTTTATATTACTGTAGATGAACAATAAATAAGAAGCCAATTAGGTTAAGCTAAATATTGTGGCTTTTAGGTAAGTTTTACTTAAAATATATGTATGGAACAAGATGAATGAGAAAATTAAACAGCGTGTAAGCCGGTGCTCCGTGATATAAGTTTATAAAGACTTTTCTTCAGAAGCTTCGTTCAAAGAATCTTAAAGTTTTAGTTTTGAAAGAGAAGTATAGCATGCACAGCTGAAGTCCCCGAATTTCCTCTTACACAAAGTTTGAACCTAGTCTTAATTCTAAAAGTTTTGAGGTCGTTTTATTTTTCTGTTTGTTATTACTGCCAGAGATAATTAGGTTCTAAGTTAATGAATACACTTAGAAATTGTTAAAATGTAAATGTAAATTAAACAGGGTATTTATTTTATTTTATAGGTCGTGAGAAGAAGTATGCATTTCGTTCTGTGTAGCTTTAATTTTAAGACCTCGACGTACTCGTAAAAACAGGTAAAAGTATGCAACCGTTTCCCTATGTAAATCAAAAGTCTATATGGATGAGCCGCGTACGATTGACCAACATTGAAGGTCAACATTACCAGCGTTATTTGCAATTCATATTCAACTTTCTTTTATTGTTTTACGTTCAAACATATTGGATAATTACAGGAGCAACTTGAAAATGTGATTTTTTATCTGTTCAACCCGCAACGAAAATCCTACCGAAGAAGCAGATAGACAAGGAATGCTTTATTAAAGTAGAATGAAGAAAGAAAAAGCCAACCCTTCAGAATAAGTGCGGTACAGCACCGAAAGACCAAAATCTCCTGCTGCGCTCTGAGGTACCTACGACGCAGTTGTACGTGTCTCGCGTGCACCACGCTTTCAAGGCTGAAGTGGAATACCTAGAAGCGAAGACTGGACTGAACATGAGGGTCGAGCGGTTGGAATCCCGCCACAAAGTCAGTTTCAACTCCTTTGTGGTGAGAGTACCGAACGAAAATCTGTTAACCTACATGAGAGAAGATTTTTGGCCGCAGGGTGTCGTGTTTCGTCGCTTCAGAGAACGCATACTCGACACAAAGACGCAGCGCCCCACGTCGCAGCCTATACGTGTCACTTAAAGTGTAGTTATAAGTATTTTTAATTCTAGTTTAAGGTATATATCTGTTTATCTTATATGTATGTTAGACTGTAAGGTATTTATTCTATGGGCCTCTGTTTTCAATTGTAAAGATCTCTTTGTAAATATTGCCTGAAATAAACGAATTTATTTATTTATTTATAATAAAGAATTTATTAGTGTCGTGAAAATGTAAACAACCAGAACTTTAAAGTTTTTGTTTAATCAACTGTAAGCCTTCTCTCCTTTAATACAATTCTTCGGCGTTTTATCAGGAGTTGATGTATTAAATAACGATTGGCTTTGTCATTTTCTATCTTGCATAAGTTCTTAAGGAAACTTAATTTGGCCTAAATAATATGGTGTGAATGTTGGAAATATTTATTTATTTATAATTTACATAACCATACACCCATTGACGAATTAAATTGTTTTGAACAAATTTTTAACACTGAATAAAAAAATTTATATAGACTAAAAAGTCATATATTTCCCGCTCTCTTGAGAATTTCGGGTTACCTTCCTTGGTGCACTCCTACATCTCCCTAGGAATATAATTTTCTAAGGAATTATTCCCAGAACGTCGCTTTCCATAACTTCGCTTTTCAAATTACTTCGTCGCTCCTCGCTAATTATTATGTAATAATATTTTTTATTAGTTAGGCTTTATTCTAGAAAAGCCAATTATAAAACCTATACAAGACCTGTGAATTATTTACAGTTATTGAATCATTCTCGACTTATAATAATAAGAAATAGATAAAGTGGCTTAGAAATAAAAGAGCTATGTACATATATGGTAAATTTTATTTCTTTACTTGTTTTCGTCTAAAAAGTTCGGAATGCATGAAAACGTATTTTTCAAAAAGCTATCGGTCCCACTCTCTCTTGCGAAGCTATAATATCATGCACAACAGCATGTCCATCCTGATAATACGGATTAAAATAGTTCATGACTTTCTCTTTCCATGTGCTTATATTTGCAAAGGTTGGCGGTATTTCGTATTCAGCCATTCCTGTAATTTACAAACACAGACTCATAGACAATCATAGAAAAATAATCCTATTTCCAAGTGAGGTTGCTCAAAACCCAAGCTATAGAAAACGAACAGGTCTCGAGTTATCACGATTTACCGGATTTTTCGCGTATACTTTGCATTTTACCTCGACGTTTTGGTGTCTTTGGCGTATGGTGTTTTGCAGACCCTGTGACCACAAGCGACTTGAGTCGCGACTCCTGATAAATCCGGCTTAACAACTGTGAGCAATGAAGCTTATTAAACGCGATAGAATATTCACTGGGCATTTACTTAGTACTGAGAATGTGGGCTTGGTTATAATACTGGCTTATTCACAACACATTATTTATTCGCTGGTACTTCCGTTAATTACGTTACAATTACAACGCTAAAACCAATTAATACCGAGCTAATATTACCCCTCAGTTTAATATACGTCCTCACGCCTAGTCTTCCTAATCGTCTATCTGTCACTTATCATCAACCTTTAATATACAGGGTTACTGATAAAGTCGACCTAGATCCATCAATGGCGTGTAATACCCGTCTTGTCTAACTTATTTAAAAGAAGAATGTGTCATGTCAGTCAAGTTGCACAGACTATCGCAAAACTTGGGTTGATAAGCACTAAGTTGATGTTAAGTGTATTGTCGGATTGGAAGTGTATCGTTCACTTTCGGTCAAAACTAACAATTCGGATTTGTACTGTCAACAGCTGATGAAAAGAGCGACCAGAATTGATTAACAGAAAATGTGATAGCCAAGATAACACCCAGCAACACAAATTTATAACACTCAACATTGCCAAACTGGGAAGTTTTAACACATCCACCGTAACATCCCTGATCTTGCACCATGAGATATCTATCGTTTTCGGTGTCTTCAGAATTCTTTAGGTAGTATTTTATCATTATCAAGATAGGACTGTCAAAACTACTTGTCCCGATTTTTTATGAGAAGTCCCACAATTTCTAAAACGCCCCAATGATGTCACGTTGGAACAAAATGGTACATGTAACCTATGCTATAATTGAATGAGATTTTTGAATCTTGAATTTTTATATCAAATTCCAAGAGAGTTTTTCCCAAACCTATAATATAGGATGTGTTGCCCAATTGAATCAGGCCAAGTACCTACCACCAGCGATTACATGAAAACCAAAAGGCACTTACTAATTTGTTCAAGTTCACATGCAGCTACCAAGTCTGCCACTGTGGGCGTCTCGCCAACAATGAACGGAGATCCTTGTCCTAACCACATTGTATCAAAAGTATCCAACGTCTCTTCCACTCGACGCATGTACGGCAGCACTGTGTAATGGTCTGGCACCATGTCACTCAACATTGGCTCTAGATACTAAACAAGACAAACTATTAGGGTTATGATCATTAAATATAGTACAATCGGTTTAATACCAACTTACCTAAATATTTCCATCTTTCAACTTATTTCAAGTACCTAAGTCATTTCAGTATGATCGCTTCCTATGAGTATCTGAACCCATATCGTGGATGCAGCAACAGTCGACCAAGGTCTTATGAACCCAACAATCCCAAATAAAGTCCTTTTTAGGTTCACGTCTATCAAACTTTGATGTCTCATACTACAATTCAAATCAGCCACTGCCGACAGTCTGACTTCTTGACGGCTTGCGCTTTAAGAAAGTCGGCAAGCGGGCACTGGATTCATTTGCTGGTAAGAATTATCCAGGTCCACAGACTTGGTATCCAGAGGTAAGGTTAATGATGCGTTGCTGACCCACCTGTTTTTTCTGTTTTTTCGGCTTCACCTGTTTTTCTTACCTTGTTTTGTTTTGTGCAGTTCTAATTACTTTGTGGAAACTTAAGGGTCGGTCCTAATGTACTGTCCTGGATTAAATTACGATGTTCGCTTTCAAAAAGAATTCTTTAATTTGCTCTAAATTGAAGCAAAAGATGTTTTGTTACTTTCCAAAAATCAGTATATTATCCACTTAATAAATAAATTTTATTTCTGGCACATATGTTGCTACTAATGTTGATGACTTCGTAGCGAAGTGGTGCAAGACGCTACAAGGTAATTCTTGAGGGTTGCGGGTTCGATCAACGCAGGGAGCAAGAAAAATAAATGTTGCAGGTCTGTTTTAATATCTATATACGTATGCCATGTAGTCTGTACGATTGGCTAGATATTTTATATTTTTATTTTACCTATTAGTCCTTAAGAGCTATTAACTTACGGCAATCCTGAAGAACATTGTGCAAGGCATTCTCAACCCAGTGTGCTGCCAGGCCAAAAATTCATCAATCTTCGCTAGTGCTTTCGACTCTTTTGGAAACAAGCTTTCAGAAATCTTATTTTCTCGTGCTAAATACCTCATTATAGCGACACTAGACAGAACAGCAATGACATAATATTAATTCATACATAAGTCTTTATAACTTTTTACTTCTAGATGATATAAGAAACCAAGGAATGCTCTTCAGTGTATAGATACCTTCCAAAACGTTATTTGCCGCTTATTCCCTCTTGTATACCGTTTGAAAGACAGTCCACCGTCCCAATTTAATAGCTTTACCTCCCCAAGATTTTTTTTATGAAAGAAAACTAATAAAAGTAAAAAAATGATCACTTATTTAGGTACTATAATTTGTATGTGTTATGTATATTTATTGGTATGTTTATTATATCCATTTATGTATTTTTATAAATATCATTTTTGTATAGTTTAAGTATATCTTTATGTAGGTTTATAAGTCTGCCCCAAGCTACATTTTCGAATATTCTACATCCATGGTTGTCTGGTAAAGATCGCTTCACAGTGATAAGGCCGCCAATTGTATATCTTTTTTTTATGTGTTTCAATTTTATGTATTTTTTGTAAGGCATACAATAAAGTGTAAATAAATAAATAAATAAAAGCGTCCCCAAGTAGGACCTCTTCAGGGTACTCCTGGCTAGCTACTATATTTAGTTGCATAATTTTCATGAAATTTAATGCTTTTCATTATCTCGAAGCGGATAAATCGCCTTTTAAGAGCTGCTTATCTTATTTTTTGGCAAAATACGGCTATTCAGAGACTTGTAGGCCATTTTAAGTTGTAAAAAATATTCTAAAAAAATAAAACCGACTCCAAAATTAAACTAAAAAGTAAAAAATAAAAACGATAACTTCTGTCTTAAACAAACTCAATTTAATTTAGAAGTATTTTTTAAATATTTTATTTTTACAGAATATATTTATTTCTTCTTTTTTTTAACCGAATGTGTAGGGTAAACTAGGTAAGTCCATAAAGGTACCTGATATTTATATATATATAAATATATATATATATATATATATATTGTATATATATATATATATATTGTAGGTAGATATATACTTTTCTTTGGTCGGTTGACATTCCCTATCTAACTTTTCCTAACTTTTGAAATTTGGACATTTGTTTAGACGCTGATATAGACTAACATACGCGAAAACTGGATAGTTCTGAACATATTACATACATACGTGTCAAACTGATAACCTCGTTTTTTGAAGTCGGTTAAAATTAATTATCCCTACCTAAAGGCAGGTAACCCTGACAACATTTTGCAAGACTACAGTTTAACTCCGGAACTAATTGAAAATTCAATGTTTTTTTGTAATGCTTTTTTATGAGAAAAGTATGAAAAGTTTATCTTTACAGTGACCCGTATCGAAAAGTTTCGTAATAGTTTGATATATCTACTAAGTATGTAGAGATGGATGTATAGTCTGCGTCGAGTATACTGATGGTAAGGGTGCTTACATTAAGAAACAGGTTTCCGGTTCAGATAAATTATATGCACTCGCCAAAATGTACTCTATAATTACACAGCCACGCTACGTTTTGTCAACGCTGGAGTCTCCAGAAGTTTATACTCCAGAGCTCATATCATGTAGGTACTTATCCATTCTATCCATGTGGATATAAGTAATTTTAAACGATTTACAAAGTATACAGCAGGGCTAGCATGCGAACATCGATAAATACTTGAATCGACACGATAAAATTTATTTTGTTATTTTATCCTATCGTGTAAGCTAATATGCGCACTAAAATAGATAGAATTACTGGATTTGATACCATAAGTTAAGTCCACAGAGCCAAAGATGCCAATTTCTTAAAAAAATACATACTCTAAGTGCCATATTCTATGAAAATATCGATAAAAGGCCTGATTTATCGTTATCGATGGTCGTATGATAGCCCCGCTGGATTGTTTTTTTTGTCACCAGCCAAATTTAAAAGTTATTTTCTTTGATACGATATAAACGTGCCTGCATATTTATTTTAGTACCTATCGCCCAGTACAAAAAAATAACTATATGGTACCAAAAACTTTTTTACAAATAATGCTGTTGATGAACATAGCTGCTACGACGTAGTATTATACTGATAATACTACGACGTAGTACTACAAGATGTCTTGTAGTAGCGCGTAGTCGTCTTTATTGTAATGCTATTCATTCAAGATTTAGAGTGACGTTAAGACCTGACTTAGATGCTTTGTTTAGTATGTAAGTGACTAAATTAATATCCTTGCAAAAAAATACATACTTACTTACCTTTTTTGCAAACATCGTTTACATTAATAATACCTTTTGTTTAAAAAAAAATTGGTCTGTGACTTAAAAACAACTCTTTATACTTACTTTCTAAACTAAGAAAATAATTCATAGATAATATTTTTAGTACCTACCTTTCAGTCAGGATAAAGCCATTGTGATCTATAACGGGGACTTTTTTAAATCTGTTTATTTTATGAAAATCACCGGTTTGATTTTTTCCTGCAAAAAGATTAGAAAATCTTTACTTGGGTATGATCGAAATTAGTACGCTATTTGAATACTTATAGCATTGTGTCTATTTATCAATGGATATACAGGGTGACTGGTGGGTCACTTTCGAAATTCGAGGACGTGATAGTTTGAGATCATACACGAAGAAAAAAATGAAATAAAAAAAATATTAATTATTATTTACTGAGTAAACTTAACCGAAAGTTAAAGAATTAATTGCGCAACGCATGGTTTGACTGAGGCGGCGCGTCGGGAAAAGTGTAGTAATGTCTCTTTATTATAGGGAATTCTGGTGAAAAATAAAGTACCTACTTTTATCACATAGTTATGATCAGAATCGAAAGCAGAGTGCTCTTCTTCAATATCTAAAATTTGTTACCATCATGTATAAATGAGAGCATGCTGGTTTAGCAGTCACAGCTTAGTAAGTCTTGGCAAAACATTTCAACAAGGTAAAACCATGATACCTATCTATCTAGGGTTTTTATCCATGATTCATACAAAGAAATATTTTCATACCTTTTCGTATGTCCACAAAATGTGGCGTAAATGGACATTTAGACTTTTTCAACATAATATAAATAGCCCTTGAAGGTTGCGATATCAAGTCAAAGTAAAGTTTGAGGGTCATTTTTATTACAATTCAGAATAAACTGATAAATCAGATTAATAAATGAAATGATTGATATTTTCTGCACTTCTGTCACACTGACATTACATTATTATAACCTCCGTGCTGTAAAGATTCTTTGATTATTACGAGACCGGGTGGCAAAACTCAGAACTAAACTCAGTTTTTGTGCTACATTGGCATTTCATTGGACATACACAACCAAAAAGCATACAATCACTACGTTCTAAGAGACCCCACTGAACGAATGAATGAGCTAAGAACAGGAGGCTACCAATTCTACTACCAATATTTTAATAAAAAAGTATGGCCAACTTTAGGAAAATACTAGGGATGTGGTGTTCATTATCGATAGTTAGTGATGTTCACGGTCGATAAAAGATTCGATAAATAGCAGGTACAGGGAAAAATAGATAAAAGAACTACACAAAAAAGAACAATAATTATAAACATTTTATTGAAGCACATGGTATTTTTACTTAAACCTATTTAAGAAACAATAAAAGTGATAAGAAAAGTGATGCGATGAAAAAATTGTGACATTCCTAAATTATTAATTACAGCAATAAGTTATTTTAAAAGCATTATTGTAATTAAATATGTTGTTATATTATCCACCTTGTTTAATTCATATTCATTATTCTTGCGGTAAAGTTTATAAAAAAATATAATAAAAAAATATTACAGTAACCTAGTTAGAGTTATTGTGTACTATACTTTAACAAAAAGTAAATGCATAATATTTATAACAACAATATACAATATTTAAAGAAAAAAGATATTGAAGATTCATAAAGACTAGTCAAACTGTTACGTATTGCTGTTATTTATATAGGGTTAAACAAAGTATATCATAAAATCTTTTGTTACAATTTTGCTACTTGAACAGCATTGTGTTTTAGAAAGGTTAACACCAGTCGAGTAATTAGTTATAAATATTTTACCTTTATTAAGTCAACATACAATCTTTATATCTTTATGTTTAAATAAAATGTAGAAAAATAATTAATAAAGAATATAAGCTATATTATCAATTATACAATATCAAACAATAAAAAAAAGCTTTCCGAAACAGTACAATTTTACGTATTTTAAGTTCTTAGGAATAAAAATAATTATACCTATATATAAAATACTTCTGAGTAAAGAGGGTAAAATCTTATTACTAAGAGAATGCCTCTATACCTAGTCTCTTCTTAATGACTTGCTAGTGAAGCTTATCTTATGTAAGTTATTACTATTTTGAAAATGGTGAAATATTTGCAATCGCTCAATAATGAAAATCTTTCATTTTTTTTTTTATTGAGTCGATCTGTATTCAACCAATACTTTGGCAATGCGAAAATTAAAGATGTTTTTCGTATGTATTTCAACAGACACGTGCAATAAGTAATATTTTTTTCAAAGTGAAATGAATCTACCACCAATTATTGAAAATACGATCTGTTCAGAAGAAGTGGCTCGAAACAACAATCTTCTTTAAAATAAAAATAACAGCTTATAGCCACAAAATGGCCCAGACATTTCATAGAAACCATTTTTACATAACATTTGTTTTAGACTATCTTTTAACTAAGCTTAAATAATTAATATTTTTAGGCGCTTTATTATAAAAGCTTACAAATTGACCAACGAATGACATGACAATGCATTTGACGATTTTAATTTGGTGTAGGTATAAAAAAATCATTATTCAAAATGCTTTGGCTTGCCAGCTAACCTAAATCCTCGGTTTCTGGAGATTTGAAAATGACTACTAGCTTTATACACGATTTGAAAATGACTACTAGCCTTTTTATTTTTATTTTGTATAAATAATTTGTGGGCAGGATTTGTGCGGCTGATTGCTTTCCCGACGAAAATGTGGCTTATGTTGAAAGGCTGTGGGGCGTTGTTGTTTTTTCCGAAAAATAGTTTCCAAATGCAATCATTTTATGTAGTTGCTCCACTGTAATATGCTTCTTATAAACATAGATCTTCCTCACGAATTGCTTTTATTCACTAAGGCAACTGCAATCAGAAATAAATATTCTTATTGTAAAATCATTAAAAAAGTGCATTTGAGTGTTTTACTTCAAAAGAAAACATATAGGTACCCTTGAGAAGATTGAAATGAAAAAAATGAAAAATGATTTTATTTACTTTTTACTAAAATCCATATAAAATAAGTGGCAAGTGAACCCCTTTAAATACTGAATGTTTTTGTTGGGAGACACCGCTCTTCCGTAACATAAAATAAAACATGAACAGATATAATAGATTACTTAACAGCTATCATCTAAGAATTAGATAAATACCTACATAAACTGTGTTTTAATAAATCCACACAACTCTTCCCACACATTTGATAATATAATTTGAGATGTTAATTGAATTTGTCTTGAAAGGGTGTCGTAAAAGGCGTTTCTGGCTAGCGACCACTCTTCTGCCGCTAAATATCATCGCTCCTTCGGTGATGTGTTCCGGAAATATTTTATGAAGTGCTAGGTACTATCAAACCCGTGTGCTTTCATCTTTAAAATCATCTTCATTTTCCATCAGGTGAGATGAGGTCAAACGCGGTGTCAATCACCAATAAAGAGCTCATATTACTCATACCTAAATAGGAACAAAATTATGAATATAGCGTCTAGAAGAGAAGTTAATTTTGTATGTTTAATTTTGTCAGTGGTGGCCTTTGGCCAAAATATCTTTATGATAATGAAATGGCCTTATTTACATACCACTTAGCATCCGCTGGAAACGTGGGTTATAATACACCAGAGCCAGGCTTCTTTTGAACTTTACAGATTTCGCATCTCCAATATCCATGAGATATCTCGGTCCTAGGAACACGATTCATGATATCAGTTATTTTCAATGTAGCTGTAAATTTTATTGTGCTGTTAACATATAATAATCAACGAATGCAGAGCATCAAAAAACCAACTTCACGTCAAAGCTTTGGCAAGGTAAATGTTCTCCGTACCTATACCAACATATGTCTTTCAAAAAAAAATTTTTTTCATGACGTACTCAATCGATTTCGATGAAATTTATATGGGACCACCGCTGAAGTATCCTGTAACAGAATATTTAATATCGATTCACAATTATTGACCAAAAAATCATGTTACAAAGACACTAAAAAAACAAACACACGAATTAAGAACATTCTCCTTTTAGAAGTCGGTTGAAAATTAGTGAGAGAAATTACTTAGATTTATAATAAAATGATTACCTACTACCAAAATTTTAAACTTAAAGACTCTGTTCCGCAGTGTTCTTCTGTGGCCTGAGAGTTCCTGGGTTCGAGTCCCAGCCGGGACAGTTTAGGAAACGAACTTTTCTTAAATCTCAGTGGATACCCACCTTACTTCCGCTGTATAGTTTCCATAACAGAAGCTTACTTTGATAATAATAAAGGTTCACTTTGATGCTACGGTTGATGTTTCAGTTTAACTTAAAAAAATATTCACCATACATTAAATTAGTTAGTTTTTCCTATTCTAAAGACGTTTAACGTAGATTTGATGAACTAGCTACGTAGGTTTGGATCAGTATAATTTCCACCTCTGAAGGACCAGTTCTGAGTTCACCTGGCTAACCTCCCCTTCACATACAATTTGTCACGAAAAATGATCGCTTCGATGATGATCGATGTGTTCCAGGCAGAAATATATCGTCTACGACCTGCGGAAAGGTTCGCGATGGTACTTAGTACATAAAAATTACCTGTAACTAAGAACAATCTTCTTGCATGGGTTCTTACATCTTTATTGATGAATTGAAAAATTTTAGTTCTTCTTCTTTTGGTTTAATGGCAACCAGCTAAAATTTAGTTATTTTTAAAACAATTTATTTTTAAAATAATTTATTTATAATTAAATTCATTTAGACATCAATTGACAAATTGTCATCGTCTCATTTTGACAATTTCAAATATCTAATAGACTAGACAAAACTGTTTTTTTTACTGTCAAACGTCTTTATAGGCCTTTCGATACACATTGCGATTCTAGCACGACTTCCGGGTGCCAACCTTATAGCAGAATCATCCGCTATACGTTTACAAAGTTTAAAGGCTTCATCCCGAATATCAGAATAAACTATTCAAAATAAAACCTTATTTCAATCCGTTAAGATATAGAATTGCAAATATGCGGTCACAGTTGGATCGCAGGCGGGCAAGGGTTGTGTCTGAACCCTGTACACAACGTCCATAGCCCATAGACGCCTAATAACGGGTGCGGGTGACCGATGTCTGTCAACACATCAGACAAATAGATATGCAAAAATTTCGAATAAGTTTCGACCACAGGGGACATTACGTTTTGACCACATCCGTGAGGCTGTAAACTGGACGGCCGCGACAGCGTGAGCGACAGCGGCGCGGGCAGCTACGCGGGGAATCCGGGCCGTTTTCGACGCCAGGGGGCGATCGAGCGATTTGTCGCGGTTTCATACAAACTTATCGTGTCGCGGAAATCATTGACCGAGCCGCTCTCTACGCGCCGCAGTCGCTCTCGCTGTCGCTGCCGTCCAGTTTGCAGCCTGAGCCGTAAACAATTCCGCGTCACTTTTGAAAATTTGAGCAAATAAATAGAATTCGTTGGTGTGGATGGTATAATATATCATCGCTAAGTAAATAGCTGCAAGCTACAACATATTCATAAAATTATTTATTTTCCGATGTTTTCTCATGGAGTTCAACTTAGATTGGTCAATCAAGTAGGTAAACTGTAGTTGCAGTGCGCACGTTGATGCCTTTTCATATTTGCATCTCTTTTTGCTCAAGGTATTTCATTCACTATCTCTTTTTATCTATGATTTCGTACTACAGGCTAATTAGTGACGTGCCAAATCTATGACCAAATATTTTATCGATAAATCAAAAATCCACATAAGTACGGCTTCTACGTTTGAAGATATTTTTTCCCAACTGCTGTAAAGCCCAAAAAACGGTAACGCATTTGCCCGTATATGTATGCTGCCTGCATTGGAAAAAAGGCCTTATTTTTTAAAATTCTAGAAAAACGCGTTTTATTATTTCTTTTGTTCTACGCTCTACTAAGCGTTCTTTTTTATAAATTACACTACTTTACAAGGTTTTTTAACCAGAGATGAAACTGATATTTATTATATATATATAGAGCTTACTTAAAAACTGAAGTTGTAAAAAAATTAAGACGCCAAATTTTGTAAATATTCATTATGTATTTTTTTTTATTTCCATACATACCTATACCTCAAAAATGCCTCGTGTTACAAATTCTTTTATAATGATTAGTATCAGTTTCTTTGCCTACAGACCAGCTGCAATACGCTGACATATTTTTATCCCAAAATCCTTTGTACCTTTCCTCAGAAGCCTTCAAATCCTTGTCAAAACGTTCGCTATAGAAATAGGCTCATTTTACGGCCTCAATTATTGATCTCTTCCTAGGATACTTAATTCTGAGGATAAATCAAAATATTTTGCTTGTAGAGTATCTGATTCACCTTGGCATTCAACAGAATCTTTGTGAGAAATTAGAATACAAAATCTACCATCACTTTGACGATAGGTAGTTGCAGAACATATTTTTCGCAATAATCATCCGTACCAAATTTGATATTTGAAGGTATTTCTTCAATGTCCCAAAATTTGCTTAGTTGCTGACTAATTTCCTTAGAAAAATAGCAATGAGTTTTATTATTATTCGTAACGTAGCTTGTAGCAGTAGGGCCGGGCATTACCCACCCCAATTCTGTTTCCTGAAGTATGGGCCTTTGTGGTCCCAACGTTATCTTGCCTGATTTCAAGACATCCCAAAATAAATCTGCACCTAACAATAAATCGATGTCTGATGATTGATAAAAGTTCGGGTCGGCAAGTTGAATATAGGTAGGAATCCTGAAATTCTGTCTGCATATAAAGGTTTGAGGTAACTTATCAGTAATCTGAGGCAGTATAAAACATTTAAGAATGACGTTGAATGAGTTTTACAATGATTTGAGTTGTAACTCACAACTTTCTGTTACATTTAAAACAGAACTACCTATATCTGACACGCATTGATAATGGTCATTTTTTCGTAGGGAACCAATGTTCCTCTGAGTCTTTATCGCTGATGAATAAAGATTGGCTCCAAAGTCTAACAAAGCTCTGAGAGTGTAGGTTTGGTTATTGTTCCTTATTTCGACTAATGCCGAAGAGAGGAGTGCTTGACCGGTAGAGTTAGCAGACATAGTCGCAGAAGTGGAACTAGATGAAGTTGAATTAATAGCAGAAGTAGGCAAGTTATTTTCAATCGCATTTACAGTTTCATTTTTAAATTGATTTGTTTGAGAAGATTGAAACGATTTTTGTTAGTAGGCATATTTTATATCAATTTTAAAAATAAACATAACAATGATTGTTTCTCATCAATCATAAGATCTGCACTGTTATTCTCATAGAAGGGATTACCTAATTATTGCAAAGAAGTAAGAGTGGTTTGTTTCGTCATATACACATTCTTGTGGAATGCAACCTATACTGGAATAGTTGTCGAGTTTATTACAGTTGTATTTTGTAATAGTTGTATTCTATTTTGTGTAATAAATAAATAAATAAATATTAGTAAAATGGCTGAAAAACTTATCGATACTTTCACATATTATTTTAAACCTGTCCCGTCCCTACTTCACCCGTACCCCGCTTCAACCCACCTCAACTTGACAGAATTGTTTTGTTGAAACAAATCAAGGATAAGGCGTCTATGGGCTATATAGTCGTTGGACATACACTATAATATATGTACTACATTATATGTTAAACCTAGTTTTTCGTAAAAGCTGTTGGCCACCCAAATAATATAAAATAAAATAAATAAAATAATTTGAATTGTAGACTCGACCTAGCTCAGTTAATAACCTTGATATGTATATTTGCAAACGTGCATATGGATTGAGGGCCCATTCTTTCTAATTTGCAAGACTTATAGGGAATTTAGATATCTCAGCAAGTACTGTCTTTGGATTTTCCATTTTTATCTAAGAATTTAGTTAAAAATTTCTTAAATATTTATTAAATATTCGAAATTGCGCGGGTAAAACCGCGCGAAACAGCTAGTACAACATATTCACAAACATTCAAAATTAACAAGGCACACATTTAGTGAGATTTTTAGCCTTTTGTAATTCAAAAAGTATGAGTTTACAGTGTAAGCGCTATAATAAAAAAAACTCATTATGTTAAAAGTAACGTTAATAAAAAAATATTTCAAAATAATAAAACCGACTTTCAAATTGTACGTAACTAACTTACCTAGAAAGAATAATATGACAGTACTAAAAAGTAAAAAATTAAAATGATAACTTCTGTCAATTCAATTTGAAATGCCTTAAGTGCTGAACCAATTTTGATGAAACTTGTATTCAGTATTCCCACAGTATTCCAAAGTAATCCCTAAGTTGAAGAATACCCAGTACAACAAAAAAAGAGTTCCTTAAATCGGACTTGTAGCTCCTGAGATATGTGAACACAAACATAAAAGCATACATGCACTTTTGAAACTTGGCACATTTGTTCGGACACTGATACAAACTAACATAACCGAAAACTGGGCAGTTCTGGAAATATTACATACACACGGCTCGAAAAAAAAATTAATGAAGGATTTTATTGACATAAATTATTTTACTAACTCGTGAGTGAGAAACCAACACAATTATCGTCTATACGTTTTCAAAGACCTTTAACTAATAAATTTTTACTAGTAAAATATATATTTCAATACTCCGTCCACTATATTATTGTACTCCAGACAGCTCACATAGAGTTGCCGACTTAATTTGGTTTTACCGACTACGATTATATCTTCATACAAAAATATAGGCGACACTGCGTCATGTTTATTGGTCAAGGTCACATCAGGCAATTATAGTGCATTCATTCTAGATTTTTTAGCGGCAAAATTTTTATCTTTGCTTTGTCGCCTCTATATTATACCGTCTGGATTCCCTACCCGTCCGGATTCGGCTTCACCCCCTCCCCCTTTGAAATGTATCCCGTTTTCCAGTTTATTTAAAATCTCATTTTATTTAAAAAAATAATTAATAAATTCCTTACAAATAAGTCCAAACATTAATTTTGATAGGATTAATGGTTTCAAAGATATGATGGGTCAAAGTTGATTAAAATGAGTGCCGAGTAACAATTAAACTTCAATTCAGTTACTGTTAGGTAGTTGCTGTTTTTTGAAGTTATATCTAAATAAACTATTAAACAAATTAAAACAACAAGAATATATCCGCTGCATGAGTATATTGTCGCTAGCTAATATTACAAGAACCACTTGGTGCCACTTTTGACCCTTCAATAACTCAAAACCTCTTTAACGTAAACACATAAAACAACGTGTGTTTAATTTTATCCATAAAGACATGTAGAAGCCCAAACTGCATGCAGCTGGCTCAAACCGTTATAAAGATATGAAGGTATAAAAATCGTAAATTTCAGCACTAACTGACTGACTGACATACATATACATATAGTACCTAGATTTTTTAGTAAACTTTAGCGCATTATATCTTGGAAACCATAACTTCTATTGAAACACTTGATAGAATTTATCTGTAGGGAATTTATTAATGAATAATGTCACCCTTGAACATTTTGTCCTAGCTTATATAGTTTTCTTGAAAATTAGAAAAAACTGAAAAATGGGACACTTTTCAAGGGAGGAAGGGGTGAAGCCTAACCCGGAGGGTGAGGGAGAGTTGTATATTGTAATGTAGTCACTTCATGGTATAATATAGCAGCAACAAAACAAAGGTAAAAGTTTTGCCGCTTTCCCCATACATTGAAATCTAGAATGAAAGGACCATTATCTATTATTTTTGTTGAAACAGTTAAAAAACTAAAAGTCATGCTTATTCATATCACAATTATATTAACTTAAATAATATAAAAACAACAAAAAAAAATTGTATAGTTTTATAGCACCAACAGATTTCCATTATATTGGATTTTATTTTCATAAATCTTCCTTATAACTATTCACATCTTAATACAGCACATACTCGTTCCTTGAAGACTTAGTCACTGCAATTGTCTCTCTCTCTATCATTTTAATACCTCCAAATTTGTTAACCGTGATATCAGATGGTCTTAGAGCCTCTGGTGTTCTGCCTATACCATCGGGCGGCGAATGATTGTGTACTTTATTTAAGGTTCAGTAAATAATCTCTATTATTGAGTTAAAATATAACAAGTATAAATATAAAAACTATTGCAATCGATTCTATAAACTATTCTGAACAAACCGTTTTCAGGTTCTGTTTAAACATAAAATAATGTTGTATATGTAATCTATAATATCTGTAATATAAAATAAAACTGGAAATTTTGTTTTTTAGGACACAACTCTGAAACTACTAAATTCTAACTCATAAGGAAGGCTACAATAGACTATAAAAAAATCGGGATTAGGCCAGAACCTGCTAGTGTTTCATTAAATGCGTCGAAGTGTCATAAATAAATATAGTTTATACAGGGTGACTGGTGAGTCACTTTTGAAATTCAAGGACGTGATAGTTTGAGATCATACATGAAGGGAAAAAATAAATATTAATTATTTACTGAGTAAACTTAACCGAAAGTTAAAGAATTGATTACGCAACGCATGGTTACACTAGCGTTGGCATCGATCCGCGTGCCAGGTCACGTGCCGCGATTGACTCAGTTGTATGTAAAGTAAATAGTAACATAGTAGTATTTATTTATAGGGAATTCTAGTGAAAAATTAAGTACCTATTTTTATTATGATCGGAATCGAGTACAGAGTGCTCTCCTTCAGTATCTAAAATTTGTCACCAGTCACCCTGTGTATGCGAACATTACTGGATAGTGTTCAATTTTGAGTTTAACAATAATGAGTCACCACAAAATACAACTATACCACATACCAGAAACCTTATTTTACCAAATTTATAGAATATCATTTTAAATAATCAATTAAAACAATCTATCAAAAATTAACAAGCATTTTTAAGTTGATATGCTAAATCCAACTGCATACTCTTATTAAAAATATAATATAACTTTTGTCCAATAACATGATTGGATATGTAGATATACACTGTTGATTCGACAGAAAATGTTAGCATAACAATGTCTTTGTATATATATTTTTTAAATATATGTATCAAATCAAAGTATCTATCAACATTAGTAAAAGAATATAGTATTTAAAACATAAAAACAGTCAATTTTCTACAACCTCTCGTTACACTAACCCTTTAATAAGTCCCTGTAAAACCCAATTAAAATTAAACCTTAATATGTATAATAATAACAATATACAAACATATTATAAAAATATTGTCTTAATCTATTTATCTTCGAAGGTATAAAAAATATCCTTATAGAATTTATTTCAACGTAATTTAACATTAGTATTATTCACTCACTGATTTGTAAGGCAAATGGCGCGCAACATCCTCGAGAAACTGTTGTTGACAATCAACTGTCAATCAATCAATCAAAAAGTAGCTTAAGCCTACTGCGCATGTGACTGCTGATAACGGCTACCTACCGTACATACCTACAGTGAGATTTATTTAAGAAGTGCGATTTGGTAGTTGCTTTTTAGGGTTGAGGTGTGAATTTTTGACAAATGAATTGTCAAATATTCGATTCATAGGAATGAAATAGTTTCGATTACTAAATTCTAAGAATTCATAGAATCATTTCAACTTGCCAAACAAATATTTTAACTAGTTTTGATCGAGCTTAAGCTGCGAGAAATAAATTAAGGTTGTGAAAAGTGGTGACGATCTTCACGTATTGTTTTTTTGGCTACCTTTTGAAGCCAAATATAAATTTAACTACGCGATCTTAACCATAACAGGTATAAAATGCCGTTATGTTGTGCTGTCAGGAGGAACCAGATCTAAGCGATTTAGATAGATCTGACGGCACAATATGTGAGCAATTTATTTCTTTTATGTAGTAATTCCCTTGTTTAGCGATTTTACATTCAAATCTCAGTGACGATTTTAAAGTAGCAACACTACATTCAATCAACAACTTTTCTGATTGATTGTAGGACGTAAAAGCATGACGTCACTGTTTCATGTTTGTTAAAAAATTTGCAAAATTACGTTACGTTCTATGGTCAGCTGTCTAATCGCACTTCTTGAATTAATCTCACTATATTTCGAACAAATATTGGGAGAAAGATAAGTCGTAAACAGTTTTTTTTTTTGTTTCTACATACATACACACATAGATACATACATAACCTCACGCCTTTCTCCTTTTTGGGGTAGGCAGAGACAAAGTCTGTGCCTTTTTTGTTTCTATAGCAATATTTTATATTATAATGATTTATATTACTGTTTACTTATGTTTCCGCCAATATAATTATATTTTTTTATAACAGCAGTTACAGCTTTGATTCTGTATTCTTTTTACAAATCTTATTCAATACAATATGCGCATCGTCGTAATAAGGGTTGAAGTAATTCTTCACTTTCTTAAACCATACATTTATGTTTGTATATGTCATGGGGTCATATCCAGCCATTCCTGTAACAAAGGGTACATATTGTGAATCAGATTGAATGAGCAAACATCAAGAGGCAAAGTTATGTATACAGATCAACATTGTAAAACAAAGGTACAAAGTTATTCATTAGGTACATTAAATAATTTATAACCGGATTTACAATCCATACTGTACTGTGGCCACAGGTACCTCATAAAAAATAACTATACACAGTAAAATCTGGCTAAGAAAGTCTTCTAACAAATCATGGATATTTAAGACAAATCATACTTTTTTTACATGATCTCATGGTTTAATTTTATGTAATTCTCATTAAATACAACTTTTATACTTTTAAAGTTTAAAAATATTGATTCATAGCTAAACAAAATTAAATAAAAATTTATTATCTATACTTTAAAAAGTTGTGAAACTAATTGTGCCCCTTGATCCTCGATCTAGGAAAACACCCGTATTTTAAGAATTATTTTTATTAGACACTTCGCCCGCGTTTCACCTCAATCTCACCTGATAGTGAGTGAAGAGGAAGTCACAGTTGACAGCATACGCGGCGCGCAGACAGAACTGGCTCTTCTAAAAATATTGCCGGAACACATCACCGCCGGTGCGGTAATATATTATATGAAAGTTGGTCGCTATACTCTGGCAAATAATTCAATGCAGTGAACTGACAGTTCGAAATGTCAAATACAAAAATAATGATACCAGTTAAAAACTTCGTAGTGTAAGTACTGAATGATTGAAAACGAATGAGTTTTTGTCATTCGTTTTGCATAAACTTTTAAGAAAATTTATAAATAATTGATTGTAGGTGTGTACTTTATCTATAAAGTAACTTTAATGAAAATAATTAATTACTAAATATACTAATTTGCTTTAAAATGGTTAAAGTAGAAGTAAAATCAACTTGAGAACTTCTTATTTTTAAACTCATTTTATCGCAAAAAATGAAATTTCAAGAACAATTTCCCTTTGCTAATAGCACCATAAAAAAAGAAATATCTTGTCAGCCAAAATATTCTTTTTCCATACATGACAATATTATTATTTAAAAACTAGTTACATTCATTCGCTTAAACCGCATCACAATTTTTTGTCTTCCCTTAAGTGGGCTCACTGGAACTGTCAGTTTACTGCATTAAATTATTTGCCAGAGTAAAGGCAGGCGGGCCCTGAAGGGATCCTTCCACCGAGCGGGGGCTGCTAAGCTAAGTCACCTTTCACGACAAACTTGTTCAGGGACGGAAGGCTATCCTAAACCGAGCCCGCGGGGCTTAAACGGTAACCTTGGGTCGGAAACTCAACATTAATTTTACCATCCAATTAATGATATTATACCACTTACCATAAGTTACACACAGGACATGTTTGCCTGCTAGCATATCAATTCAAAAAATACTTGCATTTCATAGTAACATTTGTGTTAACAAGTTTTTCTCGCATACATGCATACATACTTCAAGTCTTCCAAGTCACATGGTGTAAAGTGATCATGTAGACAAAAGTGTGATACTTAAGTCCACCAAGAACAATTAATCACTCGAAGCTAGAAAACGCCAGGACTGTAGCGGTCACGAAAAACAGAAGCAGGCAGCCTGTTGCATACATTCTCGACCCATATGAACTATAAAATATCCATCATTTATGTTCTGCAATACTTACTCGTTTGTTCTATTTCACAGGCAGCAAAAACGTCTGCGACCGTTGGTTCGTTTCCTATTATGAAATCACTTCCCCGTCCCAGCCATAGTGTGTCGAAATCATTCAACGCTGTCTCCATACGGGTTAGGGAACCCTTCAGAGACGCTTCACTCGGCTTCTTTCCAGTCAGTATTGGGTTCATATACTGAAAACAAAAGATTAAAGAAGATTAAGAAACAAAATACCGGCGAATTGTGAGTAGTACTTTATCTGTAAAAACGGTACTTAATTCAACATCACTCAACACAAGAGCAACAAATAAAAATACCTGGTTTATAACTTTAAAATGATTGGTCGCGCAGAGTTGGCTTAGCTTGACGAATAAGCGTGTCATAAAAAGCAAGTAATCCTAGTGACCGCAGCAGCTTGGTGGTGAGACCCTTTAGTACCAAGGCTGCGTCACACGTTCGAACGCGCGTTTCATACAAAACTGCAACGTCCGTACCATACGCGCGTTCCATACGGACGTTCGGAATGCGCCAAGCGCCGCTTATGATACGCGCGTACGGTACTGAAAATGTTATGAAAGTTTGTATTTTTGAATCTCTCTTAGTAAGTGTTATATAAATCTATGGGTAGGTGTACCTATTTGAAGATACGGATGTACGGTACGCGCATTCGAACACGTAACGCAGCGTTGCCACTTAGGGGTCCTACCTTCAGAGATCACCTGGCTAAAGTCAATAAATCTGCCGCCAAATATACTGCAATATTTTATGAATAAGCAGTACATTCCTAACCCTGTACGGTCATCTACTCAATTCAATTCTAACTCAAAAGGTTTTATTCATTATAGGTTTACAAAAAAAAAAAACACTTAATGAACGTCAAATGGTAGAAGAGGGCTGCGCGACGTGGAGAGTCTTGGGGAAGGCCTCTGTCCAGCAGTGTGCGTCTCTCGGCTCACGAAGATGATGATCGCCCATTATCCTTCAATATAGCTACCTAATTCTTCAGCTTTAAGAAACGAAATGGATTGGAACCCTTGGTAGACCTAGAGGAAAAAAGCCGGCGGAAAAAGAACTCTCGGCACTCTTTTTATCAAAAGTGCTCTATTTCACGATTAAAGAGTTTTTTTGTAAACAAAGGTCATTGTCAAATTGAAGTGTCAGATGTATTCAACATTTTTGGATTTTTGTCGCAGCACGACATTACAGGACTTGTCCTTACTTCTAGGACCTCTTCTTCACTTACCATCAGGTGTTCAGGTGTTCATTAATTTCAAACACGGGTTTCCTCAACACCAAAAAAAATTTACATCTTTTAACAATTTGGTACTGACAGCTAAAACATAAGACAATATTATATTATTACTTACAGATACTCTAAAATACATGGCACAGTGTAACCTCAGGCCGACATGGTGCCACTCCAAGAACTCGTCCACGCGGGCTTGTGACTGCACTTCTTTTGGATACAAGCTCTCAGGTATCAAGTTCTCTCGAGCGAGATATTTTATAATGGCAATACTGGAAAGGAAAAAAATACTTTGTTCAACGAAGTTATCAAAATTCTATATTATCAACCAATTAAAACAAGGTGTTAGTTCAAAATTCACCTGTATGTATTTTTTAACCGACTTTAAAAAAAGGAGGAGGTCCTCAATTCATTGTGTATGTTTTTTTTATGTTTGTTACCTCATAACTTTTGACTGGGTGAACCGATTTTGTTGACTCTTGTTTCATATGATAGAGGATACGTCACAGTTAGTCCCATATAAATTTCATCGAAATCGATTAAGTACTTACTTAATGTTTTCTTTAAGCTATTGCATAGCTTCTATCGCAGGCTGAGCGTGGGGACCGAATCCAGAAATTCCGTAACGAAAAAAACCTAACACCCCCCAATCCGACCGGCACACTGTGATACTTTGATTTCATAACTTTACATGCGGGCTTTAGTAAACAATCAGCGCCATCTACTAGGAACTTGTGGAACTTCATATTAGATCAAACATTACTGCATTAATAAAATAAATAAATAATAATAATTGCGTAAGTTGATAAAAAATGCTATGCAATAGCTTTACCGCGGCAGTCTCCGAGTGCCACACGTCTTTTTTTTAATATGTGTGAAAGCGGAGATCCTGACAACCTTATACAAAAAGTAAATGCCTGGTACTTTAAGTGTTGAGTGATTGAATGTGTACCATCATAGCCTTCATGCGCACTTTCTATCAGGTGGCATAGAAGACAGACGCCTGACACACATACTATAACAGAACACCAGAGGTTATAGGACCATCTGATGTCACGTTTGACTTTGGAGGTATTATAATGATGGGTAGACTATTGCAGTGACAGACGGTCAGCTTATCGCCCACAAAAACGCCAAAAAAACCTCTGTCCCTTAACTGACTTTTACAGTATTCCAGGAATACAGCAGCTGGTACATTCTACATTTTCAACATACAGCGGGGCAGTGTATTAATAACTTAAGGAAATTCATCATGATCATCATCAAACTCTTTGTAATGAGCCCACTGCAGGGCATGAGTCTCTCCCCTGGGTGACGAGGAGGTATAGGCCATAATCCACCAAGCTGGCCCAGTGCTGGGTGGTGGATGCCAGAATTTTCAGGGCGCCTAGATGGCTTCTGACAAACCCTAACAACTAGTGCAATGGGACCGACTGCTTAACGTGCCCTCCGAAGCACGGAAGTCGACGTGAGAAATTAATGGTTGGTAGTCACCCATCCAGGTACTGACCCCACCGAACGTTGCTTAACCTGTGATATTGTATGATACACACAGTAACCACAGCGCCACAATGACTTCAAGGACATTCACCAGGTTCTATTTATAGAAATCATTATAACCATAATAGTTTAAAAACATGTGTTTAACATCTTGTAGTACTATGTTGTAGTATCAACAATGAAACAACTGTGTTCATAAATAGAGACTATTTGTAAAACAGTTTTGGTGATATATCTTTATTTTTTTCTACTGAGCATTACAAAAAAAAAATATGCAAGTAAGTTTATACAATGGGTAAATAAAAATCAACCCTGTATTTTAGTTAAAAAATCCTTGATGTATGTTTAAGTTTTACTTAATGTTAGAATGTGAAAAAAAAATCCTTTTAAAAGTTTTTGTTATTTTATAAAAAGTGAAAACTTAAGGCAATATTAGGTATCCGAGAGCAATCTGCTCTAAATGTATGATTTGATCTGCTCAAGATCTTAAAAACACTTCAAATTATAGATGAATATTAGTTTTAAAATCAGAAAGTTTCGAAATTTAAAAATGTTTAACTTTCGATTTAGTTTGCAATCTGGTCACCATTCTTCACCAATATTGGTTATTAGTTTGGTACTTCAACTTAAACAGTTCTTTTCATTTACCTTTCAGTTAAAAGAAGCCCATTGTGGTCTATAACTGGAACCTTTTTGAATCTGTTAATTTTTTCAAAGTCTTCCCCAAAATGCTCACCTGGAAAACATAATTGTACTTGTTTAGCGATTGCTTCAATAAAATAATTGGTAAATGAAGGTTGATTCATATATTGATTAGCAGGTTGACTGGATCTGAGGATAGGAATCCAAAAACCTGGAAAGTTTGTCATTACAATTGTGTCGCTTGTTACTAAAGTTCTTTGCTCATCTCAAATCACCATTTCTACACTAATTCAATATAAATGCAGTCTTCTTAGTTACCTTCTATTTTAATGAAATTTTACAAAGTGTTGAAGATGTTCAAATTTTGGCAAATTTTATAAATGTTTTTTATGAAGCTCTAAATTTATTTGAATATAATATTACTTACACTTCTTTAGACCAATATTAGTTCTTGTAACAATATTCAGATAGACCAAACGCAATAATTATTGGAGATATTTAAGTTGTAAATCTAAAGTTGTAGTCATCTTTATAGAGTGATAAAGGGGTCCAAAGTTTAATTGCCCTAAAGTCCATGGTTATCTTATTTTCTAACATTTAAACATACATACCTCCTCGCAGATTAACAGGCCGTGGTGTAAAATCAATATTTGATTTCTTAAATATTATATAAAGAGCTCTAGATGGTTGAGACATAAAATCGAAGTATAATTTAATCGGCATAGTTATTTTTAAGAAATCGTCTGAATTCGAGAGAACTTTAAAAAGGTAGCCTGGCTGGATAGAGCTATAGTAGTATAGATAACATAGATCTATCATCTCACTGATAGATAAACAGACTGACTGTCACTGTCACAAATTGAAAACAATTCAATCCGCTACAATCAAAAGTTTTTTTTTTTTTAAGTATATTTTTTTCCATTCAAATGGAAAAGGTAGGAATGAATCCATACAGCCATGACTTCAGTAGTTTTTAATCGGAGACGGTATAATCAAAATAATACATGATTGATTTGATGAATTCTTTTTTAAAAGTTGGCAAGGAGCATACCTAGCTATACAGCCAGGCTGCTGAAAGTTTCCTCTGAACTCTGTCCTTAAAAATCGTCAAAAATGAGAAAGATATAAAAACATTTTTGCTGTCTGTTGCTATAAAATATACACGAATGAAAAAACGTAGAAAGGTAAAATAACTGTATTTTTTTTAATTAGCTTGAAACTTGTTGGATTTCAATAGTTTGAATGGGGTTTTCTCCTGGTCACGTTGTTTCTTTCCCCTTCTTAGTAATTTACCTATATTCGCCTGTGATGTCTTGGTACAATAATTTTAAATCTCAAACTTGAATTCGACTATGAAATGAAACAAAGTGATAAAAAATATTACTGGGGTACCGACTAATTACCGTTTATTGTTTATGCTTAACTAACAAAATAAATTCTATAAGTAATAATATTAGAAAAAAACTTTCACTTCAAAATAAAATGCATTACTTTTCACTTATATTCTTTGGGACCACATTCATCTGTGCCAATTTACACAGGCATTTCCAAATTTCATTATTACTGTCACCAAATAAATTATTTATTTGAAAATCGTAGACAATATTGGAAATCCGTTCACCCAACAAAAATGATCTTTTATGTCTATTTTTCATGCTCATACATAAACATTTCTGCTGAACCTTGAAGTCAGAATATCGGGCCTCTCGTTTCAGAATCGAAATAATATAGTGCAAATCTTTTATTTTACTAGATAGAATATTCGGAAACGTAGTCGATTATTTATTTATTTATTTAATGTTCACAGAACCAACAGCACTTATGACTATTATAACAGAAAAATTAGGTTAAATACATATTGCCAATAACAGGTTCACTATTTTTACACAAAAAAACTTTTTAGAGTAGGTAGAATTAAACAAACAAAAGTGCACCAAAGAATCAAATTAAAAATACAAAATTAAGCATACAAGTAAATACAATAAGCATTAATTAAGAAAAAAATTTTATTTTTTTATTTTAATACAGAAATAACTTATTAATAACAATATTATTAATCTCAATAACTATACAATAATTATCAATACACGAGCGGTGTGGTGTGGACCTATTCGACTAGAGAAGTGTGTGTTAAGGGTTCTTAAGAGTGTATGTGTGTGTGTGTGTAAGTTTGTATGTATGACATTTGAGCAAGTGTGTGTTTTTTTTTTTTCAATGAACATAAATAATAATCAGGCATGTAAGTTTTACACAAGTAGATAGATATATAAATACAAAGAATACAGAATATAGAAAGTACATGCCTAGGTATAATACAGTCAAATTGTTTTATTAATTTAAATTTAACTTTATATTAATTGTGACTTGATTTCTAAAAGATTGCTTCGTGTGATTAAAAATGTCCAATGATTGGAAATTCTCGTTATAACATCTAAGAATTCGGCTGATAACTGAGTGTTTTCCATAATTAGAGCGACTAAGCGGGACGTGAAATAATGTGCAATGTCTAGTATTATGCCATGACTCAACCAAATTTATGGTTTGGTCGGTCCCATTCTTTCCAACAGGTAATTAAGTTTACGTATACTGTTAACCATGATTCGTTAACATTGAAATTTTTTATTTTTTCTTCTTAATGTTTAAGAACTGTTAACCATGCTTCTTGCAAATATTCTTTTGGCAATAGGGCCAGTGATTAACATAAAGCTACGTGTTTTCTCCCAGCTCTAGTATCGTCCAATTCTAATCCTTAACTTAAGGGCATTGATAGCCGCGTCAACTGATCAACATGAGTTTTTTCCGCATTGTTATTGGTGGGTTTCAAAAGTTTAAGTGTGTTGCTTCTTATTTGGTAAAAGACAAATATAAAAGGTACGAAATTGGTTTCAGTAGAGGAGCTACCAACATCTGCGACCTGTTTGTATGGAATAAAGCTGTTTGAAGGGTGTTAGGATCTGCTTAAAAAATCCATCGCAAAAAAAAACCTAAAACTATGATATTACTTAGAAGGCTCTTCATTGTCCGCTGGTTATAGGTTACATGACGTCATGTTAAATTGACTACCTACAGCGCCCTCTAGGGGACTTAAAGTAAACAACATTAAAAAACTTGACGTGGGTGGTAGGTATAGAGGAAGAAAAATATACCGAAAGAAAGGAATAGGGAGCCGACTCGACGACGGCTCAACTTATCACCCCATTGACACGCCGCCTTTTTGCTACGCTCTCGTGCTGCCATCTTTATGTTGGTGTTATAATACTATAACGAGGCTGGTATTACACATATTTCCTAATATTACAAACACCACATTAACTCGCCCCTCTCGCAACATTTGGTAAAATTTTAGTACTTTAAGAGTGACACCTCTGGTAGTAGGTATCAAACAAAAGAAACAGCTTTGTTAGCAGTCCAAATATTATGTTAACACTATTACTCCAAATATATAAATAAAAATAAAGTTTAAAAACTAAAATCCGACTACTTAAAACAAGCTCTATAAAAACGAAACAAGAAAATAGTCTCCGCTGAAATATTTATGTATTTGCATATTTTATACTGATAGAATTAAGTAAGTTGAAAGGATAGCCGAGATCGTATGAAACTAAATACATTTTAAATAAATTAAAAGTTCATGAATCAGAGAGAACCTTTGAGTCTTAATATTAACACATTTATAATTATCAGAACAATTGATTGTAACCTTATTGAAACCCAATAAATCCATAAATACATACGTTAAGAAATTTAAATCACCCGCTACTAAAAGAAGTCTTCAACGTGACATTTATACTATTGGCTCTTTGCAGATTTTCGTCTATAATTTGATAGTTTGTTTGTGGTGCATGGTTTACCTTTACCGTCCGTTTAGTTTATGATTGTGTGTGAAGGAAAAGGAAAGAAAGAAAGAAAATAAAAAAAGAGAGGTGGTTGGTTGGTGCGAAAAGCTCAATAATTTCCATAATTTGTCAGACTTTATTTATTTTCTGATCTAATTATGGCATCGATAGATTTATTAACGCCGCATTTATCCCGAATTAATATCCCGGGACCTCAGCAAATGGTTTACAAAGACGAATGTGTTTATTCATTTGATAATCCGGTGAGTTGCAATTTTATGTAGCACATAACCTCTACCGGTCTTATTTACTTTTTACAATATATGTTTATTTCACATAAGCTTTAATTATAGAATTTGGATTTACTATAAAAGTGAACAGAAGATTTTTTTCTATAAGTACTAAAATAAATTATAAGGAATCATCCACTTTATACAATTGGATTTACTGAGCTATCGTGAAAATATTTGATATTTATAAAATTCTTTACCGCTTGGTATAAATTAGCCACTATGTTAAATATAGAAGTCCGTGTAGCACTTGTGGTGTAGGAACAAAATAACATTGAAATAAATGCATCAAACATAACTGGGGTCCAAAATAATATGTTGTATAGCAGTTCCCTACTTACATAAATTTTATGTACTGATTTATTCACATCCATCATGTGTATTTTTGTTAAAATAATAGTGGATATAGTAATTGGAGTAAAATAACTTACAATACTAAGTATGAACATATATAAAAGCATGCTTTTGTTTTCTATAACACATAACTTCAAACAGTTTTCATGATATTTAGCTTTTCTGAATGGTGAAGGTAGAGTAGCATTCTTAATGCTTGATATGTTGTAATTTTCTTTAAATTCATCAATTACATTTCTTACTGTATTGAGAATTGAGTCTAATACAGCCGCTGATGTATTTGATGTGACATCTTCTGTAATCTGATGGTAAAACTCTGGTGATTTTGGTTCATTACCTCTTAATTGATAACTATTATTTTTATCTGAGATTAAATTAAAAGTACAATTATTTTCTTGCATATTACTGATAGATAGGCAAGTAGTTGATGTATCAAAAGCTCGAAGATCTTCCATTGGTACAGCCATTTCTTTAATTTCCATTGGAAACATAAATAACATGAGAATAATGGGTATTATCCAGTGACAAAATATTGATATGCTTGAAAAGTTTGCATTAACAAAATTTATTATGCGTTTGAATATTGTGGCCTTTTGACTTGTGTCTTCCAAAATCTGTCTAACAGTGCTTGCTTCATTTTTCTCTAGAGTTTCTTTGCTCATTTTATAATGGAGATAATTATCAATAACTAGGCTTAAAAAGCTGTTCACCATTGAAATTATATGTGGTCCATATCCACTAAGCATAGTCCACAAGTTACATGCCATTTCCATTTTAGCATTATCACCAGTAGTAGCAGTAATATCAATTAATCTTGCACTCATTGGGTTCACTTGACTTGCTCCACGATTAATATATGCCAAACCAATGCACATTAATAACATATTTTCAGAGAGTAAAATGGCAGAAAATTTCATTTTCCTGACCAGTCTTTGTAAATTAAGTAAACTCAATGCAAATCCACAAATTATTAGGAAAGTCCCCAGATATAAGTCCACAGTTTTGTACATGGTAAAGCTTACTGTAATGTGTATGGATGATTGACTGTGTAATGTAAAAAGAACAGTTATAGGGCCCCTATCATTAAAAACTTTCTATTACATAGATATGATTATTTGTGACAATAATATAGGGGCTCTAAATTAGTTCCTGTTGTGATAGCAACAGCTATGTACAACAATTCTGTATATCAAAAAACCTACTAAATGAATATTAAAAGGTTTAGTATTAGTTTTTTTTTGTTAAGAGCATGCAAAGTTATTGTTCTTGTATTGTTGCAAGCGGCTCCTGTTCCAGTATGTGGATATAATGAAGAAAAAATTGAGAAAGCTTGTATTTTTTTAAATAACTGGGGTTTGAATGTTCATAAGTATATAACTAGTGAATAATGATCCCAAAATAATTTCTTGATAAATGATTTTTAATTCTGAAGAGCGCTCTGTACTCGATTCTGATCATAATTATGTAATAAAATAGGTACTTAATTTTTCACCAGAAATCCCTATGAATAAATAAAGAGAACTTAACCATGCGTAGCGTAATGAATTCTTTAACTTTCAGAGAGGTTTTGCTCAGTAAATAATTAATAATTAGTTTTTAATTTTTTTTCTTCATGTATGATCTTAAACTATCTTAAACTATCATGTCTTGGAATTTTGAATGTGACACACCAGTCACCCTGTACAATCATTTCTAAGAGCTGAGGTATCAAGTGCAAAATGTTTTTCAAATCGAACTGGTTGTTTTCAGGATTAGCAGGTTCCAACAAACAAACCGATACCTTACTACTTTATTAATAAAGTATAAATAAAATTTGTTTTTATTTTGTATTGTATATCATTTGTTTTTATATTACAGGAATCAGAGACAGGATTGTATATTTCCCTGACTAGTTTTCTTGGTTTTGGAAGGAATTATGTAGAACAGTACTTTCAAAAGACTGGAAATGCTGTCTTCCTGCACATACATCAGGAGAAAAAGCTGGTAAGTGCCTATTTTATAGAATTTGGCATTTTGCCAGGCCACATTTTTATTTTTATTCTTATTTTAAATATGATGAATTAATTTAAATTTACAGTTACCGGAACCAGAAAAAACTGGGGATGGACCAGAAAAAAAGATAACTCGACTGGCTATTGGTGTCGAAGGAGGCTTTGATCCAGAATGTGGGAAACAGAAGTACACATACACAGATCATTACAACATAGTTTTGCTGCCTGGATTTCACACGTATCCATTTCCCAATCCTGAGTTGCCAGAAGTGGTAATATATTACATTACACATTTTACAATACACTCTAAAGGCGGGTACAGAGTGGTGTATACCAATGTATAACAGCCTTCTCTTGAATTTTTAAGTCCTCTACAATTTTACTGTCCATGAGAAGAGATGACAGTTTTCAATAATACAATACTAAATAATACTAAAAATTTATATTATTCATATACGGAATTCTAGGCTTCAAAACACATTTTTAATGAAATTTAATTTGAGATAGATTTATGAATTTTAAAAATATTACTGACTTATTTTGTTTGTTCTCAAAACATGAACTTATACAAATAGATATTATGAACTTCATTTAGGCTCTTGTTAAAACTACGAGAAGTAATATTTTACACTGTCATGAGAGATGGCCTCATTATTTGTTAATTATACATTTTATTATTTTTTATTACCTATCTAAGAAATTAAATTTATGATTGTAGATAACAAGATCAGCGCAAGGCGTAATAGATGCAGAGTCTCCATTCAAGTTGGCTGAGATGTCCGCACTGGCTGGCACATGGGATGGAGAAGTTAGACAAGTATCAAAGTAAGTTTGTATATCCATGCATTGAAATCAGTATTGAGAGTGCTCATGCCACTAATCAGAACTCGATGAGCTCGGATTTTTAGATTTTTCATTATGGATAGCAGCACTACAGTCATAAAACGATCAAAAATTAGACACCAAACAGTATTGGATAATGGGAATTGTTAGATTACGACCAATGATTCATCAGCCGTATCAACGTAGTAGGATCGCGCCCATATATCGTATTTGTTGTATTCTTAATCAGCTTATAAAATCAGGCGACTGCCCTGTCAATCCATACAAATCCTGTCAGGCAAAAGTCGCGTTACAGTGGCGCAACTGGATTTATATGGATAAATTACTAATTTATTAATTTTGTTTTTATTACACATCATGTAATCAGTCTGATTGGAAAATAAACTAAAGTATTTCACAAATATATTTTGTTACCCATTTGTTTGTTTGTTTTTTGGACACTTTACACACCACTAATGACAAACAATATGGCAACCACAATAGGTAGAAGTTTTTTTGAAACGTTTAAAAAATTAACAGTTCACTTCGCATATTAAATCTGTTTAATAATTCTCAATAAAATCTCTTCTCCAGACATGCAAAGGATTTAAAGCAGCTAGACAATGGTGTGAAGGTGCCTCCATCAGGATGGAAATGTTCAAAATGCGACCTGACTAACAACTTGTGGCTGAATATGACTGACGGATCGATATTGTGTGGGAGGAAATTCTTCGACGGCTCCGGTGGAAATGATCATGCGGTAAGATGTTGTTAAAAATGAATTTAAATAATTAAAAAGATGTTTTTCTTATATAATAATACCAGGAAGCCAATTAAACCAGTTCCGTAAGCAATATAATTAATCCATACCTTAGATTGTACATATGTAGGTAATTCAGATTTGAAATTTCATACATTTAATTTAATGATAAAAAGACTTTCTTTATGAGTAATTTTAGTTTTAATATTAATTTTGTCTAGTTTACATGACTCAGTATCTCACCATTAAGAGTCCTCATTTCATACATTTCTTCATACAAATATAGAAGCCCCAAAGCATCAAATTTTGATGTTAAATTCTAAAAAAAATTTACAATATTGTTTGTTCTTGTCCAAAATTTATGTTTGATGTTAGACAGCATAGTGCTAAAAGCAAAATAAGATTATAAATAAATAATAAATGATCAATAAAAAATCTATGTTTCAACCCCAATTTTAGCGCAACTTTTGGCACAAAATAATTCTCATTTTAACAAGATCACATCAAGTTAAATATGTTCCACGGACCTAGTTTATTTATCACTTAACTTCAAATAAGTATTTTATTTTTGGATAATAATGAGCTGACTTTGTCATACAAACACAAATCCCAAAAGCGTTTTGTGTTTCGATCTCTGTAAGAATATATCGTGCGTCTCACCAAACATATCAAACTCCGCGTGAAGCTGAGTGAAATAGCAAGACGGTTCTGCCGAACCCCAAGGACGAGTTTGGTATAGCGAGCGGCGGGCTCTCTTAAAAAACAACATACCCGCATCTTATGATTATGGTGCTTGCAACAGAGCCGAAATATCAATCACTAAAATATATAAAAAAACATGCCAAATATTCTGTAAACTTAATTCAAAAAAAAATCGCAGGTTCAACACTATCGTGAAACGGGCTACCCACTAGCAGTGAAACTTGGCACTATCACGGCGGACGGTAAAGGAGACGTCTACTCGTACCCTGAAGACGATATGGTGGAAGATCCTCACTTGGCTGAACATCTCAAGCACTTTGGTATTAATGTACAGCAGCTGCAAAAGGTTAGTTTTCATTTTAATTTCAAAAACCATGTGGTATAAGAATGTTATACATGGTGTTCCGTTTGATTTCCCGTAACTCTAAGGCATAATGGGACCATGTAATAGAATCAAATAACATGTAAATAATTTTACATTTTTTTTTGTTTTTATGTTCCATACAAAATAATTCAATTAAGTCAAAACATCTTATGTAAATCACCTTTATGCGGAGTATGACAACCTGGCATTTTCTATTCCTTTTTTTATCGCTATGCACAGGTACAGTTCGCAACATTTTGCGTTGTACATTGTATGCAACGTTCCTCAAAGTTTAAAATGTTTTGTTGTTTATTGTATGGCTTCAGTGACACGCGTCTATTGAATGAATGTTAAAGAGATTTTACAAGGGTCATAATTTATGAACTCATTATATTAAGATTGATGATATCTTGGGAAGTATGCACTTTTGAACCACATATTCTTTGGCAAAAAGTATTATTTTTTAGTAAGGAACAAAACCTCAAAGTTATGGGATATCAAAAAGAACACCTTGTATAGATTGTTGAACATTTATTCATACAGTGAATTGGCCCTAAAGTAAATTCATAGCTTGTAATAAACATTCCCCACATTTTGTGTATGTTTGATGAATCAAGATATTTAAAAAAGTGTTAAACAAAACGAAATTACTACATACAATAAATCTTTCTATCATGCATTCACCAATACGGTTACTTACTCTCAACCAATCTTAAATTCATACTTTCTCTTTCAGACTGAGAAGTCTATGCTCGAGTTAGAGCTCGAGCTAAACCAGAAGACCGGAGAATGGAGTACTCTACAGGAATCCGGTCATGAGTTGAGAGCGTTACACGGGCCGGCGCTGACCGGGTTGAATAACTTGGGGAACTCCTGTTATATCAACAGTGTTGTGCAGGTATGTATATGTGGAATTAAATTCTTATACAGGGTGACTGGTGACAAATTTTAGATACTGAAGGAGAGCACTCTGTGTTTGATTCTGATTATAATATTGTAATAAAAGTAGATACTACTATGTTACTATTTACTTTACATACAACTGAGTCAATCGCGGCACGTGACCTTGTACGCGGATCGCTGCCAACGCTAGCGTAACCATGCGTTGCGAAATAAATTCTTTAAGTTTCGGTTAAGTTTACTCAGTAAATAATTAATATTTAGTATTGTCTTAAGTTTTCACGATTCATAATTTAAATAAAACTACTTTCACGAGCGACTGACCACGGAGTCTGCAAAGACACCGAAACGTCGAGTTAAAATGTAAAATATAAATTATACGCGATTAATCCGGTTAAAAAGTAGTTTTATTTAATTAATATTTATTTTTTTATTATATTTTTTCTCTTCATGTATGATCTCAAACTATCACGTCCTTGAATTTCAAAAGTGACCCACCAGTCACCCTGTATAACTTTATAAGTGAATATGAGGTCGAAAATGAAAGCACTGGGGCTTAGGAAAAAACTGGCTGTTCATAAAATATTGCCGGACATCACCGCTCGTGCGGTAGCATTTGGCGGCAGATTTATATGTCGGGTGATCACTAGCCATTCGGGCTCTGACGGCATCCTAACACCAAGCGATGGTCTCTCGGATTAGTCGCCCTTTACAACAAGCATTTCCAGAGGAGGGCTATCCTAAGCCGACCTTACACGGTCTGCTGTTGACAAATATCTGTCACACACATCATCATGAAACAAATAGAGTATAATATGAAATAATATTGCAGGTGCTCTTTCGAATGCCGGACTTCGTACGTAGGTTTGTGGAGGGCGCGCCAGAGATATTTTCCGATTTCCCAGAAGATCCGGTCAACGACTTCAATGTACAGACGTGAGTTAACTTTAGAATACTTATGATGTTCTGTTTACAATAAAATAGTTTCTAATTTACAAACTGCCTGATACAGGCCTGCAAATAGGCTAGTAAAGTTTTTATAAGAATTATGTTAATAGTTATAAATGTTGATTGCCATACAATATGGTTTCTACTAAAACATTGCAGGCTACGTTGTGGCATATACAGGGTGTGTATGAAATACACCCTGGGTCAAGCAAACCTAATTAACTGTCGCAATTGAGATGAAAAAGTTTAGATGCTTGCTGAGATCTAAAGCCCAGGGGCCCTGGATTTATCAATAACGATATCAACCTTATGTAACCGATGTAACCTTTGGACCTCCAGCCTTCCAGCAGTACACCGTCCTAGGGAAACTAGGCGAAACTTTCTTCGAATGGTTGATTTCACAAAGTTCAGAATAGTGTCTACACAAACACAGCACTGGTTAAAAATATAGTCACATTGATGATTTGTAAGAAAGTTAGATTTCGCTCCCGAGACCTTGTCGTTGCGAACTACGTTGGTAGTAGTCTTGAAAATGAAAATGAAAATGAAAATGAAAACTTTTTTATTCGTAGTAGGTAATTTTATACACTTTACGAACGTCAAATGCTGGATGAGGGCGGCGCGGGTCCGGACGACATGAAGAATCCAGGGGAAGGCCTCCGTCGAGAAGTGTGCGTCTCTCAGCTTATAAAGATTATGATCGCCCATTATCCACCAATGTCTTGGTGATGTCTACTACTACTTCTTCTTCGGCTTTAAAAAACGAAATGAAAGTAGAACCCTAGGTAGACCGAGAGGAAAAAAGCCGGCGGAAAAAAAACTCTCGGCACTCTTTTGTAAAAAGTGCTTATTATAGGTACAATTTGGCAGAAATACAGCTCTGCTATGACATGAACAAACCTCTCTGAGCGCCCTCTGGCCAGCCAATAGGGCCTCGGTATTTTTGTGTTGCGTTGTTAATACGCTTTACCCTTGGTTGATCCATTACTGACCGATAACTGTATATTAGATCTTGGCAAAGCAAAAGTTAAACGGAACGTGATTTTGAAAATGAAATAAATTAATGAATACGCAACAGGGTGACTGGTGATAAATTTTAGATATTGAAGGAGAGCACTCTGTACACGATTCTGATCATAATTATGTATTAAAAGTAGGTACTTAATTTTTCACCAGAATTCCCTACAAATAAGTAAATTACTACACCTTACTAATAATAATAATAAATATTCTTTATTGCCAATGAACTTAAATAATACACATTTTAACAAAATTAGCGATGACAATGTGGGCGGCCTTATCGCTTAAAGCGATTTCTACCAGGCAACCCGGTACCTAATAAGTACCTTACTACTCTTTTGCCGACGAGCTGCCTCAGTCAACACGCACACAGCAGTGTTCCCGCCACACGCACACCACCGCCCGCTAAGTATCTATTGCATTACACTTATGTAACCATGCGTTGCGTAATGAATTCTGGTTTTGGTTAATGCTACTTTGTAAATAATTAATATTTATTTTATTTTAAACCGACTTCTAAAAAGGAGGGGGTTCTCAATTCGTTTTTTTTTTGTGTCTTTGTTACACGATATTTCGGACAATAATGAATCGATTTTAACAATTCTTGTTTCATATGATAGAGGATACTTCATATTTGGTCCCGTATACTTTTTATCGAAATCAGTTAAGTACTTCATTGAAAATTCCATTTTTATTTTTTTTTATGATTTTGGAGAATATTTACATAGATGACATTATTATAACTCAGCCAAAGTTTTGACGTTAAGGTGGTTGGATGAGCCTACAAAAAGCTAAAGTCCCGCTAGATGGCGCTAGATCCACAAATTTCTGGTTTTTATTTATTTGTGAAATCAGCTTTCCAATTTTCTGACTTTAAAAATGAACCGCGACATCTTTATATGAATATAGAATTTCCAAAAAATAATTCACACGATTTATTGTATTGTACTATCCAACTAATTCAATTAAATGTTTCTTTACGTTGTGTAAGGATAACGCACACATGCACAGAAGAAACTCCCACAAGTGCGACAGAGAGCGCAACAGATAGCGTCCTTTTTTCATGTTTTATGGCCTCCTCGTAGCGAGTGTTTGATATTTAGTTTGTTATTATTTATTTACGAATCTAGCATGTTGGCGTTTCATGCGTGGGCCCAGATTCTAAGCCGCGAGTTCTCAGTTCGAGCACCGAATTTCTTTTTTTTGTTGAGATAAAAAAGATGTCTATAATATAGTATATTTTTACTCCATTTCAAATAAATACAAAAGGAGTCTGCGAAATTCTGGTGTACAATATTTTGTTTCCGTCTATGGTATTGGTATAATAAATACCCAGAGTAGTAATCCATGGTGCCAAATAAAGCAAGGTTTGTGTTATGGATTATCATATTATGAATAGCCAACTAGGCGGGTACCTAAAATTGCGACTGTTCCGAGTGACTCCCGCTTGGTCACTACTACTGGGTCCTCCTGGCTAGGTCACTAGCTAGCCAGGCGATAGACCCTTCAAATAAAGTCTGCCACTAAATGTTACCGCTCCGGTGGTTATGTGTTCCGGCAATAATTTATAAAGAGCCAGTTCCTTCCTAAACCCGTGTGCTTTCATCTTCGACCTCATCGTTACTTACCATCAGGTGAGGTTGAGGTCAAACGCGGGTTTAGTCACATATAAAAAAAATACATAGATGTTGACGGACGACATCCGTGGCGCAATGCCTAAAGTGCTAGCTGCAAGATAGTGAGGTCGAGGGTTCGATCACCGCACGGACAAGAATTAAAAATAAATATGTTATGGCTCTGGGTCTTGGATGTGTATTTATACAGGTAGATTTGTAAAACGCTGGTGAAACTCTACAGGGTGATCAGGTATACAGTAGTTACACTGTAACCAAGAAGTTACAGTGGATTTCATTTGTTACGACCTTGGTTGTAGCGAATGTAATCATCTGTAACAAATTCCTAGAAATCTCATGCAGATATTGCGACCGAAGTCGGCCGCCAAAGACACAAAGATTTCTTTTATTTCACAAACATTTCTTATTTTTGTTTACATACACACAGATGGTCAGCAAATGTGAAGAAATTTACCTTTTGTTCATAGATATCAGCTAATTATGTAGGTAGGGAAGCGTGTACGTTTCGGAGTTATTGTTCAGTTACAAAGTGAATTATGGTTTATGCAATTTATGGTTCAGTTACAAAATATTGAATATTTTTCAGTAGGCAATTTTATTTATATTGTAATAAATAAATTAGGTGTTTATGTAGGAAATAGGATAGGAAGCAGGATTATTGCGATTAGAAGTCAAGTCAATGATAAAAATCGAAAGATACACAATAGGTCAAATGGGTTTTTATTTCATGCAAACTTATTCTAGATCGATACATTTAGCTCCCTTTGGTATTCGCCTTAGTATTATTTCTGGCAATATAGAGTTTTTATAAAAGTTAACTAGTTTAGGGATCATTTTCTCAATAAATGGTTCATTTCTTTGTACTTCAATTACAGTTATTGTCGTAGTAAGATTCACAAAACAAACAAAATAACATTTTTTCATTCTTGTTACCCTTAGTTGCCCCTGAACCTAAAAAAAACCAATATTAGTAAAAACCTGGTAGAATACGAACAATATATAACAATTTAACACACATTGTTTATAGCCCGGTCTTACTTGGTATTAGTAATTGTGATTTTCATTCATGGATAAAACTCCGTTTTTTTCAACAATGGGAAAATTCTTCACATCTCTCACAGCAGTCAGGATGTCTTTTGACTGTCTTGATCCACACGACTGAAAGAACAAAATATGTAGAATATTTGGTGACTGGTACTATGTAAAATGAGAAAGAAACCAAGTATAAATCATCCTTTCCAACCATAGCTACCCTAATGACAGAAAAGATAGGTGCCTATTCAAGAAGTAAAACAGATAATTAGGTACTTACGATACATCTTCACCGTACTGGCGTTTTAGTTGAGCTCTAACCCTTTTTCTAGATTTCGTTGGGCCGGAATATTTGTGTCTTCTGTAAAGTGCCTTTGTAGTTCCTTCCATTTTATTTATTATCACAACTAATTGGCGTTTTGTAATCAACGACAAAGTAAATGCACAAGTAATTCGGAAATAAATAAACTACAAATATGAGTAAAGACGCGATGTTGATATTATTTGCAATGAATGAATAATAAAACAAAGTAAGTTATAGAGTGACTGATTGAATGACTCACGTTGAATTGGACGTAGTTTAGCAATAACGATCCATCCCACACTGACTATGTTTTGAGATATTCAAAGTTTAGGAACAAATCATGTTTCTAAATAGACGACAGAATATTATTGTAATTTTAATTGTCAACTTTTAGGATTGGTTGTTGAATTTTTAAATACAAGCAACATTTTAAGAATTTACTGACTAAAAAATGATTTTTTTGTGTAAAAATGTCTTTGGATCCTAATTCGCTTTGTTCATAGCACTTATTCAAATTCAGTTTAACTCAAGTGATCCAATGTTTACAAAATAATTTAATTACAGTTATTTATTAAACAATTCTATATATATTTAATCAAAAATTTTTACTATAGGTTAGGGATTTAAGATGAAACTCAAATAGTTTTTATTATTTATATATTACGATGATTTCCAGCTTGATATAACTCGATCTTGTGAAAGACCTTTTTAAATATAGTTTAACAGTATATATTAACAGAGATAATGTTATTAGGTACTTACATTAAGAATTTATACCTAAAAGCATTAGAATTATGAATGACTACTTATATCTGCTTATAGTAAGCATGTTTGTTTATAAAAAAAAAACAATTATTAAAAATAATCCATATAGCTTGGCTCTTTTTTGATAAATTTTAAAAGAATTAAAGCAAATAAGTTGAATTATCAAAAATGATCCATACAGCTTGGATCTTTTTTGATAAATTGTAAAAGAATTTCTATATTTCTATATTTATTTTATTCATTATTCATTAAAAACATAGTTACAAATATAAATATAATCGAAAACAGCTACATTAGTCAAAGACTGTGTCGTAGCCGTTTACGCCCACCTCAAAAACAGTACTTATACAACTAAAATAAAGAAATTATATAATAATATTAAGTATCAGTATGTATAAAATCAAACCGAGGGTACAATCTAGTTAGAAATACAAAAATGGAAGTGTAGTTTGAATAATATCTAGAAGTACCCTCACCTAATTATAGGTTGTATGGTATTTACAGAAGCTTATAGCGGTTTAGTAAACAATACATTAAAAGCAGCGGTTTTTAAAAACAAAAGTGAAAAAAAAAAAAAAAAAACGATCAAGTAGATTCTTAAAGTTATGGATTTTAAATGTTGACTAAAATAAATATAATTTCAACTTTAAATTAATGTAGTTTTTAGGGAAAATTTATGATATATTTAAATATATTATTTTTCTTTGTTAAACCATGTTCTATTGTAATTATGTGTTTATTACTGTGTGAGAGTGAATGTGAATGTGAATGTAGTGTGTAAGTGTATGTTGTGTGTTTTGTATGTATTTTTATATGAGTCTGTTTATGTTTGAGTTAATGTAATACATCTGTTTAAGTTTGAGGTCAACAATTGTTAACACTAAAAAAGCTTTATAAAATTTTCTACCTCAGAGTAATTTAATGATTGTAACCATTGCTTTATATGTGAGCAGCACTGCTTGACGGTAAGGGGATATATACTTAAAATTTTATTGACTTTATTATACAGTATCGAACTTAGATAACCATAGTGGCGTTTAACTAATTCAAGATGAGTTTTTTCAGTAGGACAGACAGCATGACGGCGTCTTTTGTCTCCGAATAAGTGTGCACTGTAAGGAACTTCTAAGTGTTTCTTTAATAAGCAATTTAGTATGTAACTTTTTCTCACTGAAAGAACATTACACTCATTATACAAATCTGTAGTAGAGAAAGTAATTGGTTTTGATGTGATGACTTTCAACACTGCACGCTGGGCCCTCTCCAAACGAAGTATCCGATATTTGCATGATGCTCCCCACACTGAGATACAGTAGGTTATAATTGAGTGTCCCAGTGCAAAATAGACCATTTTCAAAATAGGTAAATCAGCAGCAGTTCTAAGCTTTCTGAAAACATAAATAAGTTTTCTTACTCTCCCAACAAGTGAATTTATGTGATCATCCCAGGACATTATGCTGTCTAGAGTAACACCAAGGTATATAATTTTGCTTGTGCGAAAGATTGGAGGACATGAGCAGTTCAATTGCTGATCACATGTGTGGGAGCGTATACAAAATGAAGTAGAATAAAAGCAAATAAGTTGATTTATCAAAAATGATCCATACAGCTTAGATCTTTTTTGTCATACTGAATCGGCAAAAAGCATGAAGTAAAATTTTATATTTTAAAAGATCCAAGCGGAATGGATTCTTTTTGATAATATTTTTTTGTGACTGGCCATATATGTGGGATGGTATCGTAACAGTTTTTGTAATGTCATTTTTTATATTTTTCTTTGGGTGTTTTTACTAAACCATAGCATTATACTCTGTTGTTTGTTCTGCATACTTAGTGGGTTTTTGACTTTTTTGTGGGTTGGATCCTTATTGCTAAACTACGTCCAGCGAGCGCGAGCGAGCAGACAGTAGTAAAGAAAGTAAGAACGGCAACATAGCACACGAGCAACTGTCCCGCCCGCCCGAGCGTTGTCTCTGTCGGTGATTGCATGGAGTGGCAACGTCGCTTATCGTGTTATTTTCACACACACATTCGCATTCTAGATGAAAATTTTCAGTTGATTTATTTGTGATTTCTAAATGAACGGTATGTTTTTTGTTCATCTAGCGACAAATTCAACTAGAAAATAGTTTGTGGAACTCATAATTAAAACTTTAAACCATATCCTGTATCAGTGAATACCAATTGTTTTTTGTATGGAAAAACCTTAAGTCGTTTTTTTAATGCTCTGCATTTTATGATTATTTCTCTTCATGTATGATCTCAAATTATCATATCTTCGAATTTCGAAAGTGACCCACCAGTCACCTTGTATAATTTGTTTTCTAATCTTATTTAATTTCTCGTGCTATAGTTATTAAATTGTTGGTGTAGTTTGAAAAGATTTGATTTTTTTTTTCAAAAAGTAAAATTTCAGATGTGTAGGAGGCGATGCATTTAATTGTTTTTCGTCAATTCGTCAAACGTGACATCAGATGGTTTGATAGCTTCTTGTGTTCTGCCTATCCCATAAGGAATACAGGCGTGAAGTTATGTATGTATGTATCTATTTGAATTAATTTATCCCGACTATTACTGTCGACATGTGTTCATATGGTACCTAAGAGTTTGTAATGGTGTGTAGTGCGAAGCTGGGCGTGGGGCTGGTGTCGGGGCGCTACTCGGCGCTGGGCGAGCACGGCGCCGTGCAGCGCGGCGTGAGCCTGCACATGTACCGGCAGCTGGTGGGGCGGAACCACCCCGAGTTCGCCACCAAGCGCCAGCAGGACGCCAACGAGTTCTACCTGCATCTCTTGACGCTCTTGGAGGTACTTATTTATTATTATTAAGCGATTACATAGCTTCTATCGCAGGCCTTGAACGTGGGGACCGAATCCAGAAATTCCGTAACGAAAAAAACCTAACACCCCCCACTCCGACCGGCACAGCGGTGATAAATAAATAAATAATTTATTTGCTTCTATGCTGGACTGGGAGCGAAAGAAAAACATAGAATGTGCCAGCTGCTTCTCTTCCCGGGCATACTGTAAAAGTCAGTTAAGGGACCGAGGTGTTATGGGAGGCTTTTTTGTGGGCGATAGAGACTATTGCAGTGACCCCCTGTCACTGCAATAGTCTCTCTCCACTATTATAATGCCTCCAAGTTTGTCAAACGTGAAATCAGATGGTTTTATTACCTCTGGTGTTCTGCCTACCCCATACGGGATACAGGCGTGAAGTTATGTATGTATGTATGTAATTTATTTTATTAATGCAGTAATGTTTGACGACCACTTTGGCGATGGGGTAAACCAGTTGCCTCAGACGCCAGTGGTTGCGGGTTCGATTCCCGCACGGAACAAGAAAAAAAAAATGTTCCGTGTCTGGGTGTTTATCTATTTATGTATTTATATATTCTAGATTCCCCCTAGTTCGCTACATGGTATCCCATAACACAAACTATGCTTACTTGGGGCCATGAAGTTGGTGTGATTGTCTTTAAAAAAAAAATATAATTGCATAAGTTGATAAAAAATGCTATGCAATAGCTTTACCGCGGCAGTCTCCGAGTGCCACACGTCTTTTTATTATTCTTTATTGTACACATCTGGGATATTAAAATAAGATACAGGTACCTGAGCACAAATGGCGGCCTTATCATCATAAGATGATTTATTCCATGCAACCGTAACTTACTTTCAGATGTCCGTATAGGGTCGGCTTGGAATAGCGTGTCGAGAAAGGCGAGTAATCGTCGAGTTTCGCTAACTTGACCTTGCATTTAAATCTGATATTTAAAAAATGTAAAACAGAAACAAATTTCTACACTCTACATTAATGGGTCCGTATTATCGAAAAAGAGTCGTGTTCAACCAGCCCTAACTCTCGAGTTATGCAATTAAGAACAACAATTTTAACGTCAATTTGTAAGTAATATCCTTATGTATTAGGACAGTAGTAAAAAAATTGTGTCGGGTCTTCTTCCTTTAAATATGGTTGAGGAGGGTGATGGCTGGTGCTTGCGTTATACTCTTGAACGGGTGCTACTAGCGGCGCCAGGTCGTTTTGCTGATGATACTGACTGTTTTATTTCATTCTTGTTTAAATACTCTGGTCCCAGTTTGTCATGTTCATGTTGTGCATCCATACTTCAATGCACCTACTATGTAAGCAATTTGGTTGTGGCATGATATTGGCTCTCATAATTAGCTGTCTTGTGTTTGGTTTTTTCATGTGATGGTCAATTTGTACTGTACCTATCTGTGTTAATTCGTATAATTCTGACGGAAAAAGAGTACCAAGAGTTTTTTTCCGCCGGCTTTTTTTGTCTCCTGGTCTACCGTAATATCTTATTCAACAACTATCTATAACTAGTTAAAGCATAAGTATATAATGACGTCATTAAGTGAATTGTAAAATTCCTAAGATGGCTAAAACTTTTTGAATTTTCATTTTTTCTAAAAACCTTAAATTAATCTAGATTTCAATTTATAAACACTGATTTTGTTGTACATTATTCCCAAAGCGCAACAGCCGACACAAGCCCAACCCGGCGGACTGCCTCAAGTTTACGGTAGAAGAGCGCGTGCAATGCCAGGAGTCGAAGAGTGTCCGCTACACTCACCGAAGCGAGCACCACCTGCCGCTGCCGGTGCCGCTGGCGCGAGCTGTCAACGTGGAGCAGTGCGCGGCCTACCAGGCCACAAAGAAAGCGGCGGAGGAGCTGGGGCAGCGCCTGTGAGTACTCATTTTATGCTAAGTCTTCTCTTGGTAGCAGTTTAGCTTTAAGTTAAGTTTGACGACCACTTTGGCGATGGGATAAACCTGTCTGCCTCAGACGTCAGTGGTTGCGGGTTCGATTCCCGCACGGAACAAGAAAAAAAAAAGTTCCGTGTCTGGGTGTTTATCTATTTATGTATTTATATTCCAAGTTCCCCCCTAGTTCTCTACGTGGTATCCCATAACACAAGCTATGCTTACTTTGTTGCCATGTTGCTTTGCAGTTAAATTCGTTTCAAATCAATATTGTCACATCGTTTACAAAATTGGCCATAACTCACATTGGAGGTAAAGTATTTTGATGATGCCCTCAAGTAAGCAAGTAGAGAGCTCTGAAAACTGCTCTTAGACTGATCTAAACCAGATCACATTCAGTACATATATTGAACAGGCAATTTGCTATCCAAAGCAGGCATTTTAAAAGTATTTTATTGAAACTCTTCAAAATCACCGACATTAACATTTTTCATACAAAAAAAAACAATTATTCTTTATGGTCTTTGTTTTCAATTTGCATAATAATGTTAACTATTTATATACACTAACAAATTGATATCTTTCCCTCTTCTATCGAATATCATTTTGATACAGTCTGGTCCACTAATTCAATCTGATGAATTTAATATTTAGTACATCACTTCATCAATCAATCAATCATTGCTCAATGGGGAGTTTTCTGACAGCTCATAAAAATTAGTTCAAAAAACCTCTATAGATGGCACTTTTAAAAAGCCGAAGGCGTTAAGTCTGTAGGTAAGTGGTATCTACCATCTATGGTTATTTATACGTTCAATTTCTGGTACAGACATCAATTAATTTATTTTACTTTTAAAAACGCAGTGTGGAATAAATTCTTCGCCTTCGCCTTTTGCAAAGCGCCATCTATCGAAGCCTTTTGTACCAATTTTGTACAGTTTTGTTTTTTTAATGAGCTGTCAGAAAACTCCCCATTGGAAATCCATCCAAATAAACACAAGGTCTTCGAATAATTTTGTTGTTCCAATAACCAATTGTAAGTGAAAGTTCATTACAAAAAAAGGTTAGTAGTCTTCATTATTATACAGCTAATGAATATTGCTATCACACATATTGTTTCCAATTATTTCGCCCCTTGGAATTCTGGAATTCTTAGGGTGACAATTAGATCTAGCAAATTGTCCGTTTTAAAAACGATACCTGGGATGAAATAAACGGTAATTTCGATTACAAAAAGTATCTGTTTACTGTTCCAGCTATCAGAGCGGACAATGTATGAAGCAAAGGCAAAGTCCTTTAAAGACCCACTTGTAGTTTTGATTCTTTATTTGAGTATTAAATGTTATTATCCTTTTCAGAGACCCATCAGAAACAGTGCGCCCCCTGATCCCGTTCCAAGCGTGTTTGGATAGTTTTCTGAAAGAAGAAGTTATAGAACAGTTCTACAGTTCTGCGGTTAATAAGAAGGTCACAGCTCATAAGTAAGTTTTATTTTCTTGTAGGTTGTTACATTACGTTAAACACTTGTTTGGTAAATCAAAATATTTTTATATTTTATTTTAATAATAGTATTTTAAATAATAGTATGGTACCAAAACGAGGTGAAACAAAGTTCTTTTTTCCTATAACTAACTGACTTTGTAGGAAAACGAGTACATCAAGGGGGTCTGCAATTATGAGTTTCGTATTGTACTATACTTTTTGAAATATAGAATCTTAATAGTCAGAGAAAAAAAAATGTTTAAAAAGATGGTGATATTTGGTTAATTTGGTCAATTTTTTACATATTTAATTGAATAACTCTTTAAATCCTATTAAAAAGTATGGCTTCCATGCTGGACTGGGAGCGAAAGAAAAACATAGAATGTACCAGCTGCTCTTCCCGGGCATCCTGTAAAAGTAGTTAAGGGACAGAGGTTTTATTGACGTTTTTGTGAGCGATAGGCTGACCCCCTGTCACTGCAATAAATCTACGAAAATATAATACCTCCAAATTATGTAAAACGTGACATCAGATGGTTTTATAACCTCTGGTTTTCTGCCTACCCCATAAAGGATACAGGAGTGAAGTTATGTATGTATGTAAAAAGTATGTAATTCAATAAAATGGATTGGGAAAACCTAAGACAATATTATAATACTACGTTTTTCCTAGAATAACCCGCTTGTCGACTTTCCCGGACTACCTTCTGATTCAACTGAAGAAGTTCACTGTGAAGGAAGATTGGACGCCGGCCAAGTTGGACGTGGCTGTCGATATGCCTTGGGAGGTACATTATTATGTTTATTATTTTACTATTCAAATACAGGGTTAATTTTAATTAGCGTATGTCCTCTTGCAGGCTGCCTCTCTACATCAATCCCAACAACATTTGTTCTACGACTTTTTACTAGTCTTGATAAATAACACAGAAATTAAAAACAAAAAAATTGTTTGCTCCTTACTTTACATTTTGTAAGAAGTACCTATTATTATTAAGAAGAATTTTTTAATGGGAAATCTAAAATTATGAAAACTATTAATTTTAAAAAGTTGTATAACAAAATGTTGTTGAGATTGATGTGAAGAGGCTACCTGCAAGAAGTGATGCGCTAATTAAAATTAACCCTGTATATAAAACAATCGGATATTTGATATTTATTGTAAAAATCGAATTCTTTCGAACTGATAAATACGGTAACATAAATATTTTTAGCGTTCTTACATCTGTGTGTGACCGAAAACCATGCATGTTGTGCTAGTAGTTTTCGAGTCCACATTTGGTGCTTCCTTAATATGTATTCCCAGGGAGGTTTTAAATTAAGGAGCAGACGAACAAATCCAGACTTGTCCAATAAACGTTTTTTTACAGAATGGATAAAAAAATGATACAAGGAGGACTGGTCTTCAATTAGAGAGCTCTATTTATTTTCGAACATATATCCGTTTACTGTTTACCCAAAAACTGAATGGCCTAGTTTACTTTAAAAAAAAAAATATATAACTGAGTGATAGGGGATTGAAAGAAGACGTAGTAAGTAAGATTGAAAAGGGTACGCTAAGGTGGTTTGGGCATTTAGAGAGGATGAGTGAAAGTAGATTTACGAAAGAGGTGTACAGAGCACGATTGGATAGTGTTGTCGGAAGGGGCCGCCCTATGCGAACGTATGTCGATCAAATTGGCGACGTTCTTAAAAAGCGCCTAGTTAAATGTACCCGTAACCGGCGATCATGTATGAAACGACTGATGAACCTGGAGGAAGTGAAAGAGGTATGTCTAGATCGGAGCAGTTGGCATTCCTTTAGTCTCAGCCGACCCCAAAGGGAGACAGTCGTGATTTTATGTATGTATGTACACTGTTAAATTTTTTTAGTGAAAATTACATAAAAGCTTGGGCGACTCTCGTTGCCCAAACATTTATGTAATAGTAAATATTGATGTAGTTTTACATGAGAGATGTAATTTTACATTACATAATTGTGTATTTTTTCTATAATTTATGGAAATTCACGTATATTTCGGTGATTTTATACCTTTTTAAAGTATATATACACATTTTTTATGTATTGCTTCTGTAATAATCCCAGCTCATGTGTAAAAATACAAATTGTTCTGTTAATATACACGTTTATGTACCTATAATTACATAAAATTAATTAAAAATCTGTAAAATTTCCGAAAATTATTTTCTTTTCCGCAATTTATTGAATTTACAGCTGTTTTCGGTACATTCTACAGGTTTATGTACTTTTTTGCGTGTAAAATCACATACATAATTTTTAATAGTGTATGTAAAAATAAAAACTGATTGCATGGACAAGTCTGGATTTGTTCGCCTGCTCCTCAAATATTATCATGAATGTTGTTTACATGAAAGTGAACGTATTCCCAGGTGGACCTAAGTCAGTTGCGCGGGCGCGGGCTGCAGCCGGGCGAGACCGCGCTGCCGGAGACCAGCGACGCGCCGGCGCCCAGCTTCGACCAGAAACTGCTCAGCGATTTGGTGAGTACTTACTACTGTATTTATTTAATCATATTTTAAAGTCTGCATCTAAAATGCTCCATTATTCTTAAATAACTGAAAAATTTGCTAAATAAAAATCACCCGACCAGGACTCGAACCTGGGATCTCTGGTTTGCCGGACTAGTGCTCTTCCACTGAGCTGCCTGGGCCTGGCGGTATGCCTCGAAATTACTTAACGCATTTTTGTTTTTACGTTATATTGCTAACGTAGCTCCATCTAATGCTATAGCTTTGCAGCTAAGACCATCCGAGACCAATTTCTTTTCAGAAATTGTGAATCCCAGTTTTTGCATTTAAAATGCTCAATTATTCTTAAATGAGTGCAAAAATTGCTAAAAAATTCATTTATTTATTGTATTATATCTAAAATTTAGACACGTAATATTCTGAAAAGATAAAAAAAAAAAATTTGTTTATTTATTAAGATGCATCAACAATGAACATACAATTTATTACATGGAATACGTATTTTAAAAAATCAAGTTCTTGTACGTTTACCAATAACAGATATACATATAACATTTAAAATAAAATATCAACGATAAATTTTTGGTTTACACATTCTATAGCAATAGTCTAATACAAAAATATTAACTATGTAGCTTAAGAAAATAAAGTTAATAACAGAAATGTATACATTTAAAGTAAAATAACAAAGATCATAATTTAACTTAACTTAATGAGAAAGTGAGAGGAAGTTTAGAATTTTGGTCCTTACTTCTTTATTATACTTCTTTATATTCTATACAAAAAATGCTCATTTTAAGAGGAGAGAAAAATCCCCATATTATACATTAGTGAAAAAAAAAATAGATTGGGTCACTTTAATAATGGTTAATAAAAATAACGTAGCTATATCGGTACCTACATATACTGTCGAGAACAGCGTGCAAATACTGTTTCAACACATTTTATTTAAACTTAAACTTTAAAAAAATACAATTTATTTAGGACTAGCCACCGCGCGCGGTTTTACCCGCGTAATTTTTGATCCCGTGGGAATTTCGGGATAAAATATAGCCTATAACCTTCCTCAAGAGTTGGGCCATCAAATCTTCAGCTTCATATATTAGTATAGATGAATGTGTTATACATCTATAACAGTAATTTATCCATCCACAGCTCGACATGGGTTTCCCTCTAGAAGCATGCAAGAAGGCTCTATATTACACGAACAATGTCGGCATGGAGCCCGCTTCCCATTGGCTGATGGAACATATGACAGACTGGGACTTCGACCAGCCTTTCAAACCTAATACTGGATCTACAGGTTAGTAAACCTATAATTTGTGTACTATGCGTTTATGAGAATAGGACTGGCTTTGCGCCATATTGTGACGTCATAGCTGTCAATCCGAACCAATTCGGTAGAGGACTGAAAACTGCTCGCGTCCGCAAGGTTTAGCCCTCGATGCCTTGTACGTGGTCCCTGGGTGGCGCTAAACGAGCGGTATCATCTGGTGGTAGGCTTCGGCCGCGGCTTGTCACCACCCACTAGACAAAACCATGCCGCCAAGTGACTTAGTCGCGTTCCGGCATGATGTTTAGTGTAGCCATTTAAGAGGGTAGGTCTGAGTAATCGTGCTGCATTGGAGAACTGTTTTCAACTCGTAGGATACTGACTCACCGGGTGACTGGTTTTGGAGGGTAGCGGGATCCGAAGCACGGTGCACCGCTGGCCGACCGCAGGTAGTAGGGGGCCCAAGTAGCATGCCAGCCACATGCAAAAGGCTGCCCCGCCACCTCGCGAAAAATCCCGGGAGGCTCCATCGTGCCGGCTGGCGACCGGTTAGAGAGGACCCGATGACGACCCCGGGGGGGTTCGGGCGTCCCCGCAGTCTCCAGGCGAGTTCCCCAATGGTGCGTTGTTCCCTACGAGTTGCTTTTTTTTATATTGTAAGGATAGGACGTTTGTCTTCCATGCCACCTGATGGAAAGTGCGCATGAAGACTATGGTGTGTCACGTCCATCCACGAGAAACCTATTCACTCGACATTTAAAAGTTCCAGGACTGTAGTGGTCAGGAAAAACAGACGCAGGCAGATTGTTCCACTCCTTGGCAATCCGTACCAAAAAGGAACTATCGAAGCGTTTTGTTCGACTTCTTGGTAAATCTACTATATAGGGATGGAAGTTCTGTCTGCGTCTGGTAGTCCGGTGGTAAAAAGGGGTGGGTTCAATTTGGTCAAAAAGAGCACTCACCAAAATGTAGCCGATAAAATACTGTCAAACAAGCAACCTTACGACGATGCTCCAGGCGTCTGTAATTTTTTATTTGTAAGGTTGTTGTTATTTATGATTTTACGGGCTCTTCGGTCAACAGAGTCTAGCGCTTCGAGCTGGTATTTGGCAGAACCATCCTAAAGGTGACTACAGTACTCCATGCACGACCTCACTTGGGCTGTGTATAAGTTGAGCAGCCGTTCAGGGCTGAAGTACCGCCGGACCTTCGAGATGATACCCAATTTTTTGGAAGCCGTTTTTGCCATAGACTCAATTTGTTGACCGAAGTTTAATTTGGACGTTATAGTGACGCCCAACAGCCCTAATTGGTCGGTGATGGGAACAGATACATTCTGGAAAGTGGGCGTAAAAGTAAAGGTGCTCTTTTTTGCGGAGAATAGACACGCTTGTGTTTTGGAGGCGTTGAATTTGACCAGGTTAGATTCGCCCCAATCGGACACATTCCGCAAGGTCGAATCAACGCGCTCAATCATAGACTCTCTCAAAACCTGGATTTCATGTGCGCTCGTTCGCGCATTGGATATATATCTCTCAACAACAGTGCTGTCATCAGCATATCCAATAATGCCTGGTGTTAGGAGGTCATTAATGTGCAGCAAGAATAAAGTTGCAGAGAGAACAGATCCCTGAGGTACCCCGGCATTAATCACCATTAGGTCAGAGGAGTAGCCGTCTAAGACTACTCGAATCGACCGTTCCCTCAGAAAATCAGATATCCAGTCGCAGAGCCCGATCGGTATGCCATATGCTGGAAGCTTGCTTAAGAGACCATCATGCCATACCCTATCAAAGGCCTTGGATATGTCTAAGGAAACGGCTATTGCTTCACCATGACCCTCCAAGGCCTCACTCCATAAGTGTGTGGCATACACGAGAAGATCGCCGGTCGAGCGTCCACTGCGGAAACTATATTGGCTATCGCTTAGGAGCTCGTTTGTCTCGAGGTATGCCAGGAGTCGATTGTTCAATACACGTTCCATGACTTTGCAAAGTATGGAAGTGATTGAGATTGGTCGATAGTTGACAGGATCAGCACGGCTTCCCTTCTTTGGTACTGGTTGTACGTTAGCCAGCTTCCAGGATTTGGGGACTTTTCCAGATTCCAAAGAAAGTCTATAGAGACGCGACAAAACGGGAGACAACTCAGCTTCGCAGCGTTTCAACACCACTGCAGGAATACCATCTGGACCGCTAGCCTTATTCTCGTCTAGGTGCAGCAAGCATTTAAGAACCTCCTTTTGGCGAATATGAACGGTACCCATTGTAGGACCGAACTGAGGTGATTGGGGTGGGATTTTTCCTTGGCTATCTAGACGAGAATTTTCCGCAAAGATACTGGCAAATAAATCCGCCTTTTCCTTAGCGGTGTGGGCCAGAGAACCGTCAGGTTTCCGCAGTGGCGGCAGCGATGGGCGACAAAAGTTCGTTTCGACCGACTTGGCGAGGGACCAGAAAGCTTTGCTTCCCGAGGGGTATGACGCTATTCTGTCTCCAATACAGCCTATGTGGGCGAAAAGAGCTCTTTTGATCACCTTCTTGCAGGACTTGGCGGCAGCATCGTACCTCTTCTTGTGTTCATGCGAATCCACGGCTTTGCTTCTGCGAGCGGTTGCCCAGGCTTTGTACGCTTCTCGCTTACGCTTTTCAGCGGAAAAGCATTCAGCACTAAACCATGGACGAGCTTTGGTGTCAAGGGATAGATCAGCGTAGGGAATGAAGAACTCCATTGCTTGACCTATCACACTTGAGACTGCATCAGCGCAGCACGATGGATCGGTTGATGTAAAACAAGCCGCCACGGATAAGATGCGAAGAAATGTCGCATTTCATCCCAATCTGCCGACTTGTAACGCCATACTCGCCTAGAACCACTTGGTCGGGTGTCAGGTGGCGAGTACTGCGATACAGATTTCACCAGACAGTGATCGGATGTCCCTAAGGGTGCAGTGACGGACACCGAATATCTGTCGGGATCGGTTGTCAGCAGAAGGTCCAGGCAGTAAGCAGTGTGGCTAGCAACGTCTGGGATGCGCGTAGGCTCGTTAACAAGCTGAGAGAGGCCATGAGTGAGTGAAAACTTAAAAGCCTCTCTACCAGCATGGTCAGTGTCCTGAAACGGGTATAACCACTGTCCGTGGTGTGCGTTAAAATCCCCCAGGAACACCAACTGCGCTGTGGGAAAACGTTGCTGGCCACACTGCGTATTGCTTGGACCTTCTGCTGACAACCGATCCTGACAGATACTCGGTGTCCGTCACTGCACCTTTAGGGACATCCGATCACTGTATAGTGAAATCTGTATCGCTGTACTCGCCACCTGACACCCGCCCAAAAGGCTCCAGGCGAGTATGGCGTTACAAGTTGGCAGATTGGGCTGAAATGCGACATTTCTTCGCATCTTATCCGTGGCGGCAAGCTTGTTTTACATCAACCGATCCATCGTGCTGCGCTGATGCAGTCTCAAGTGTGATAGGTCAAGCAATGGAGTTCTTAATTCCCTACGCTGATCTATCCCTTGACACCAAAGCTCGTCTATGGTTTAGTGCTGAATGCTTTTCCGCTGAAAAGCGTAAGCGAGAAGCGTACAAAGCCTGGGCAACCGCTCGCAGAAGCAAAGCTGTGGATTCGCATGAACACAAGAAGAGGTACAATGCAAACTTGTTTTACATCAACCGATCCATCGTGCTGCGCTGATGCTGTCTCAAGTGTGATAGTTCAAGCAATGGAGTACTACATTCCCCACGCCGACCTATCCCTTGAAACCAAAGCTTGCCCATGGTTTAATAGTGCTTGCCTTGCCGCTGAAAAGCGAAAGCGGAAAGCATACAAAGGCTGGGCAAATGCTCGCAGAAGCAAAGCCCTGGATTCGCATGAACTTAAGAAAAGATGCAACGCTGCCGCCAAGTCCTGTAAAAAGGTGATCAAAAGAGCTCGTTTTGCCCACATAGGCCGTATCGGAGACAGAATAGCAGCATACCCTTCGGGAAGTAGAGCTTGCTGATCCCTTGCCAAGTCGGTCGAAACGAACTTTTGTCGCCCGTCGCTGCCACCACTGAGGAAACCCGATGGTTCTTTAGCCCACACTGCTAAGGAGAAAGCAGATTTATTTGCTTGTATCTTCGCAGAAAATTCTCGTCTAGATTGCCAAGGAAAAATCCCACCCCAATTACCTCAGTTCGGACCTACAAAGGGTACCGTTCACATTCGCCAAAAGGAGGTTCTTAAATGCTTGCTGCACCTAGACGTGAACAAAGCTACTGGTCCAGACGGCATTCCTGCAGTGGCCCTAAAACGCTGCGCAGCTGAGTTGTCTCACGTTTTGACGCGCCTCTATCGACTTTCATTGGAATCGGGTAAGGTCCCCAAGTCCTGGAAGCTTGCTAACGTACAGCCAATACCGAAGAATGGAAGCCGTGCCGATCCTGTCAACTATCGACCAATTTCTATCACCATCATACTTTGCAAAGTCATGGAACGTGTATTGCATAATCGACTCCTGGCATACCTCGAGACCAACGAGCTCCTAAGCGATAGCCAATGTGGTTTCCGCAACGGACGCTCGACCGGCGATCTTCTCGTGTATGCCACTCACTTATGGAGTGAGGCCTTGGAGGTTCATGGTGAAGCAATAGCTGTATCCTTAGACATTTCCAAGGCCTTTGACAGGGTCTGGCATGATGGTCTCTTAAGTAAGCTTCCAGCATATGGCATGACGATTAGGCTCTGCGACTGGATATCTGATTTTCTGAGGGAACGGTCTATTCGAGTAGTCTTAGATGGCTACTCCTCCGATCAAATAGCAATTAATGCCGGGGTACCTCAGGGATCTGTTCTCTCTGCAACATTATTCTTGCTGCACATTAATGACCTTTTAACACCGGGCATTATTGGTTATGCTGATGACAGCACTGTTGTAGAGAGATACGTATCCAATGCGCGAGCGAGCCCCCGTGAAATCCAGAGTTTAAGAAAGTCAATGATTGAGCGCGTTGATTTGACCTTACGAAAAGTATCCGATTGGGGTGAGTCAAATTTGGTCAAATTCAACGCCTCCAAAACTCACGCGTGTCTATTCTCCGCAAAAAGAGCACCTTCACATTTACGCCCACTTTCCAAAATGTATCTGTCCCCATCACTGACCATCTAGGGCTTTTAGGCGTAACTGTAACATCCAGTTTAAACTTCGGTCAACAAATTGTGTCCATGGCTCAAGAAGCTTCGAAAAAGTTGGGAATCATCTCGAAGGTACGGCGGTACTTCAGACCTGCACAGCTTCTTAACTTATACACAGCTCAAGTGCGATCATGCATGGAGTACTGCAGTCATCTTTGGGATGGTTCAGCCAAATATCAACTAGAAGCTCTGGACTCCGTTGACCGAAGAGCACGTAAACTAATTAATCACGTCTACCTTACAACCAAAAAACTGCAGACCTTAGAGCATCGTCGTAAGGTTGCGTGTCTAACCGTGTACTACAGGATACATTTTGGTGAGTGCGCCAGTGCTCTGTTTGAACAAATTGAACCCTCACTCTTTTACCATCGGACTACTAGACGCAGACAGAACTTCCAGAGTAAACTTCCAGTGGTAGATATTCCGAAAAGTCGAACTAAGCGCTTTGACAGTTCCTTTTTGATACGGGTCGCCAAGGTTTGGAATGAACTGCCAGTATAGTTTTAGTACTTTTAGGCGTCGAGTCAAAGTCAAAGTCAAAAGAATCTTTATTTCGTAAGTATTTAAATACATTTGAAATAAGTCACAATTTACAAATTGAACTGAATCTACCACCACTTAGGAAAGTCGATCTGTTGAGAAGAAGTGGCAAGAAACTCAACAGCAATCATCTTTTAAAAATACACAATAACAATAACAACAAAAACAATTTACAATCTTCTTGCATCCGGATATCTTATAATAAAACTTTATGCTTATCCTTAAATCTATCGAAGGGTTAATCTTAAATATTTTGGAGTTTTATTATAAAAGCGTACACATTGACCCACGAACGAGTTGGTGATCTTCTGGAGTCTACTATTATATTTATACATTAGGCAATCAAGTACTAGACAGAAACGTAGACATAGATATAGAGGTAAAGATAGAAGTAAATAGATGTAGCGATAGAGGTGAGAGATATTACAGATAATGTGGATGGAGATGACGATAGTCGTGGACAGAGACTGGACACTAACACGGACGTGAACATGGGGGAATGGGATGGAGATGGGGAAGTCAGAGTCAAATTCAAAAAAGTAACATAGTCATAAAGTCTTCAGCAAAACGACCTGGCACCGCTAGCAGCACCCGTTCACGAGTATAACGCAAGCACCAGCCATCACCCTCCTCAACCATATTTTAGGGAAGAGGGTGACCCGACACCCGACGCTACCGCTAGCCATGCCGCCTGAGGGAGCATGACGTTCTTGCTGTTGTATGCTGAGTGAATAGGTTTCTCGTGTATGGACGTGTACCACCTTAGTCTTCATGTTCACTTAACATCAGGTGGCATGGAAGACAAAAGTCCCATCCATAATTTATATATAAAAAAAAATAACTCGTTTTTCTCCATAGTTTCGTATGTTTTTTTCAGAACACTCAACAATAAAATTAATATTTTGCGAACGATCTGTCGAAAACAATTGTAAGTCTGGATAAATAATGTGTAATTGTCAATCTTTAAAAATAATTTTGAAGTGCCTCCAAAAAGGTTAAATACATATAGGTTTCTAAGAACTTTTTGATGCACCCTAGTATGTATATTGGATACATATAAAAAAATTGGATTTTAATTTTTTTTATTATAAAACTTGTATCTCTGATTTATACACATGCTGGTAAATAAAAGATTATTATACAGCTTAGCTTAGAGACACGGTATTTTTCTTTTGTTTGTGTATTTTGTTTTCCCTGATTCCTGAATAAATTTGAATTAGTTTCACACAATACGACTCCTGTGTCTCGCAGCGTCCGCGGCAGAGGCCCCGCTGGACGAGGGCAGCCTGCAGCAGATCATGTCGATGGGCTTCACGCGCGCGCAGGCCGCCCGCGCGCTGCGCTGCTGCGCCGGCGACGTGCCGCGCGCCGTCGACTGGATCTTCTCGCACGCCGACCACGTGGACGAGCCCAGCGCCGCGTGCAGGGACGGCCCTGAGAGTGAGTGTACAGTGTACAGTATACAGGCGTCGCGCGCTGCTGCGCCGGCGACGTGCCGCGCGCCGTCGACTGGATCTTCTCGCACGCCGACCACGTGGACGAGCCCAGCGCCGCGTGCAGGGACGGCCCTGAGAGTGAGTGTACAGTGTACAGTATACAGGCGTCGCGCGCTGCTGCGCCGGCGACGTGCCGCGCGCCGTCGACTGGATCTTCTCGCACGCCGACCACGTGGACGAGCCCAGCGCCGCGTGCAGGGACGGCCCTGAGAGTGAGTGTACAGTGTACAGTATACAGGCGTCGCGCGCTGCTGCGCCGGCGACGTGCCGCGCGCCGTCGACTGGATCTTCTCGCACGCCGACCACGTGGACGAGCCCAGCGCCGCGTGCAGGGACGGCCCTGAGAGTGAGTGTACAGTGTACAGTATACAGGCGTCGCGCGCTGCTGCGCCGGCGACGTGCCGCGCGCCGTCGACTGGATCTTCTCGCACGCCGACCACGTGGACGAGCCCAGCGCCGCGTGCAGGGACGGCCCTGAGAGTGAGTGTACAGTGTACAGTATACAGGCGTCGCGCGCTGCTGCGCCGGCGACGTGCCGCGCGCCGTCGACTGGATCTTCTCGCACGCCGACCACGTGGACGAGCCCAGCGCCGCGTGCAGGGACGGCCCTGAGAGTGAGTGTACAGTGTACAGTATACAGGCGTCGCGCGCTGCTGCGCCGGCGACGTGCCGCGCGCCGTCGACTGGATCTTCTCGCACGCCGACCACGTGGACGAGCCCAGCGCCGCGTGCAGGGACGGCCCTGAGAGTGAGTGTACAGTGTACAGTATACAGGCGTCGCGCGCTGCTGCGCCGGCGACGTGCCGCGCGCCGTCGACTGGATCTTCTCGCACGCCGACCACGTGGACGAGCCCAGCGCCGCGTGCAGGGACGGCCCTGAGAGTGAGTGTACAGTGTACAGTATACAGGCGTCGCGCGCTGCTGCGCCGGCGACGTGCCGCGCGCCGTCGACTGGATCTTCTCGCACGCCGACCACGTGGACGAGCCCAGCGCCGCGTGCAGGGACGGCCCTGAGAGTGAGTGTACAGTGTACAGTATACAGGCGTCGCGCGCTGCTGCGCCGGCGACGTGCCGCGCGCCGTCGACTGGATCTTCTCGCACGCCGACCACGTGGACGAGCCCAGCGCCGCGTGCAGGGACGGCCCTGAGAGTGAGTGTACAGTGTACAGTATACAGGCGTCGCGCGCTGCTGCGCCGGCGACGTGCCGCGCGCCGTCGACTGGATCTTCTCGCACGCCGACCACGTGGACGAGCCCAGCGCCGCGTGCAGGGACGGCCCTGAGAGTGAGTGTACAGTGTACAGTATACAGGCGTCGCGCGCTGCTGCGCCGGCGACGTGCCGCGCGCCGTCGACTGGATCTTCTCGCACGCCGACCACGTGGACGAGCCCAGCGCCGCGTGCAGGGACGGCCCTGAGAGTGAGTGTACAGTGTACAGTATACAGGCGTCGCGCGCTGCTGCGCCGGCGACGTGCCGCGCGCCGTCGACTGGATCTTCTCGCACGCCGACCACGTGGACGAGCCCAGCGCCGCGTGCAGGGACGGCCCTGAGAGTGAGTGTACAGTGTACAGTATACAGGCGTCGCGCGCTGCTGCGCCGGCGACGTGCCGCGCGCCGTCGACTGGATCTTCTCGCACGCCGACCACGTGGACGAGCCCAGCGCCGCGTGCAGGGACGGCCCTGAGAGTGAGTGTACAGTGTACAGTATACAGGCGTCGCGCGCTGCTGCGCCGGCGACGTGCCGCGCGCCGTCTGGAAAAAGTCGCAGTCGCCGTCGCAGTTTGGAAAAACTTTTGCAGGCTAGCTAAAACATCAAGGCTATATCGCTAGCCTGTTTCTTACAGGACGATTTGTAATTCATAGAAGAGAGATAGGCTCTGTATTTCGTAAGTTAAACACAGTTTTGTGACACAATTAGCGTTTTGCGTACCACGGTGAGTTTTGACGGTTATTTGATTCCTTACCGTAACTCAGCATCCAAAATGCCGGAGGTTAAGTAAGAGCCCGTTCACACATGGTCCGTTTTACTGGATAAGCTTTACCGGACACGTTTATTTTTCATCGATGGCGCATGGAGTTATATGAGCGACTTCACATATGGCACAGTATTCAGTACTTATCCGTATTTACCATACAAAAAAGATATCTAGTAAAACGGATAAACGTGACTTGTGATAAATTTTAATACTGAAGGACAGCACTCTGTACTCGATTCTGATCATAATTATGTAATAAAAGTGGGTAAGTACTTAATTTTTCACTAAAACTCCCGATAAATAAATGAAGTTTAGTTACTTTACTTACGCCTGAGTCAATCGCAGCACGTGACCTGGCACGCGGATTCCTGCCAACGCTAGTGACAATGCGTTGCGTAATAAATTCTTTAACTATCACGTCCTCGAATTTCAAAAGTGACCCACCAGTCCCCCTGTAGAATCTTATTCTTATTTAACCATAAAAAATATCTCTCTAGCTATTTCTCTAGCTATACGGTTTTGCCCGCCCAATTTAGCATCCCGCGGAAATATCAGGATAAAAGGAATCCTTCGTGCTATTCCAGACTGTACCCTATCACTGCAAAATTTCATCTAAATCCGTTGATTCGTTCTGTCGTGATTGAGGAACATCCAATACATCCAAACTTTCACGTTTATAAAATTATTAAGATGACATACAATTTGAAACCAAGAATTACCCCTAAGCACTGCCTTTAAGATTGTCCAATAGCTGTCAAAACTTTGTCTTTTATGCCACAGCTTATGTTCGAATACCAGTCACTTTCTGATACAAAACTATAAATACAGGGTGGATTTTTTGAATGCCCCTAGTCAATCCAATCAGTCTGGTACCACCAGAGAAAGTACTCTAAATAATAGAGGTAGCAAATTTTACTCCGAAGAAACATTCCTTTATTTTGGAAAAGAATTAAAACTGCGTTCAAAGATTTTTCGAGAATTTGCTTGTTTCACTCAGAAATCGAAGCGACTAAAATCTAATAATGAAGATTTCATGGTTTTTCTTTCATTAAAATAACCTAGTATGTTAGAGAGATTTCATTCTTGTGATTGACCCTAACGATCGATGCAATAAAATTACAGTTATTTTACAGATTTAATTCGGTTCGATTCTCAGGTGAAGTAAGCGAGTTTTCGAAAATCTTTGAATGCAGCTTTATTTCTTTTCCAAAATAAAGGGATGTTTCTTTGGAGTAAAATTTGCTTTCTCTATTATTTAAAGTACTTTACCTCCAGGGGGCATTCAAAAATTCCACCCTGTATATTCAATGTGTATGTTTATTGATCCGTTAGTAGGTATTCATATTTTAACAAAATAATGATACGAATGTTTGAAGTGTTAATTTATTTTATAATTTGTTTCAGAGTACAAGCTGGTCGCGTTTATATCGCACATGGGGACATCGACGATGGTCGGCCATTACGTGTGCCACGTCTTGCACGAAGGACGCTGGGTCATATTCAATGATAATAAGGTATGCAATCACTTCGTCCTATATCTGATTTTTATTTATTTTATAATCATCAGCTGAGATTCAGGTCAAAAGTTTACCGTTGAAAATACAAGGTGTTCATTTTGATATCCCATAACTTTGAGGTTTTGTTCCTTACTAAAAAATAATAATTTTTGCCGAAGAATATGTGGTTCAAAAGTGCACACTTTCGAAGATATCATCAATCTTAATAAAAATGAGTTCATAAATTATCACCCTTGTAAAATCTCTTTAACATTCATTCAATAGACGCGTGCCACTGAAGTCATACAATAAACAATAAACGTTGAGGAACGTTGCATACAATGTACAACGCAAAACGTTGCTAACTGTACCTGTGCATAGCGATAAAAAAAGGGACAGAAAATGCCACGATGTCATACTTCGCATAAAGGTGTTTTACATATTAAGATTTAACTTAATTGAATTATTTTGTATGAAAAATAAAACAAAAAAAAATAGAAAATTTATTCACATGTTATTTGATTCTATTACATGGTCCCATTAATACCCTAAAGTTATAGGAAATCAAGCGGAACACCTTGTATACTAGGACAAGTATCGGGCTCTGCTCGCAGTTTGGCTTTAAATTATTGTCTTTTTAGATGAATTCTTTTGAAAATTGTATTTTCATTAACTTCTTGACAGAAAATGTGGTAACTCGACTTTAGATCATCTGTCATCGTCAGATCAAAATCTATTTAGCTGTCTGTAAAATATCCCCTTTAAGTATGATTCCTACAAGTACATTTGTTTACTAAGTTAAACATTTCGTTTTCATTCATCTAATTCTTCAAAAGCAAAAGTTGGATGAAGTCTTACGATTGTTTTACCAGCTAAAGTCTTCTTGTCTGTTTGGAGCTGCATAGTTATTTATCATATATACTTTTCCATTTACAGGTGGCACTATCAGAAAACCCGCCTAAAGACCTCGGCTACCTGTATCTATACGAGAGGCTGTGACGGTGCTCCTAAAAATAACCAATATGGCGATAAAACGGACTTAGATTTAATTGAGTGCGCTGTCAGTTGATAAAACTTGTTTTTTAAGTAAGTTTTTGGAAGAAATTGGATATTTAATCAGGGTTATGTCTTGTGTAGGCATCTCAAAGATGCATAGTGTCTGTACCGAATATTAAAATTCAAAGAAACATATATTTTCAAAAGCTGGACTCGTTTTGTAAAAATGGGTGTGTAATATATTCTTAAGATACTAAGCCAATACCCAGTATACAACATTATAATTGAAAGCAGTTTGTTCAGAATCTTTGATGCTATCGATTGTAATAGTTTTATACCATTGTATATTTTAAATCAATAAACTCTACAGAAATGTGATGTATGTGAATGTACACAATCCCGCGCCGCGCGCTCACGCGTGGTAACCATACTACCGCGACTAAACCAAGGCACTACAGTTTAAAACTTGTTCAGTTTTAATGATAATATAGGGTTGATTTGTAGTCACCTCCCCGGCCAAACTATTTTTACATAATAAGTATAATTTATAGAAACCATTTTTGCAAAAAGGCATGTATTCTATTTACAAGGAAATTAATATATTCGCTAACACATTAAGCAAAGCATGGCCACTTTAAATCACGAATGAATATCATTAAAATAACAACGACTACGCGCTACTACAAAACTTGTAGTACTACGCCGTAGTATTATCAGTGAAATTATAGTCGTCGTCGTAGTAGCTATGTTCATCAACAGAGACTATTTATAAAAAAGTTTTTGATGCCATATCTTAATTTTCTGTACTGGGCGATACAAAAATAAATATGCAGGTATGTTTATATCGTATCAAAGGAAATAAATAACCTTTAAATTTGGCTGCAGGTGACTAAAAATCAACCCTGTATATTCTTTAAACGAAAATATTTAAGTTTCATAAATACAAAAAATAACGTTTACACTTTACAACATGTTTATATTTAAAGTTGAATGAAAATATAAACAGATTTCTGCGTTTGTAGTCTCGTTAAGACGTCAGTTTCTAGGTTAAATTAATGCAAAGATCCTACTTAACTTAGCACTTATCGATTTGTCAGATTTAGTGGAGTGGGTAAAGACTTCTTAAGACATTCGACATAAGGTTAAATTTAGTCACCGGAAATCTTGACTAAACAATTGAGACGCGCAGTCGAATATCAGTTTAGTTACTTTATTGCAAAATGAAAGTGTATTTTTCCAAATTTTCTTCTTAAAAACAAGTGTTATCAACTGAGTTCAGCAGTATTTGGAATTTCATGAGCACGAATGAAAGATTGCAGCGTAAATATGTACTTTATTAAGCGATGTATTTATTTTTCATAGAGATCTAAATAAATTAGCTAAAAAAAGATTGTATTTATTAATAATTTCATAAGATGAATTCTGTTTGCATTTTTTTTGTAATTTCTAAAGAGATTTCTTGTTTTAAGGTTTTAGTTATGTTGCAAGTATTTCTTTTTGTAAGTGGTACTTATTTCCACGAGTTCGTGGATAAGCTAAAGTATATGTATTTTAATTTTAAATTACGAATTTTGCTGAAAAGTGTTTTTATCGTTATGAGATGCGTAGCATGTTGTGATAATGAAATACTTTGTATTTTGTAATTTTTGCCCAAATTTGATACTTTTGTTTGTTTGCTAATTGAATGTTATAGACAACGAAGTGAAATAAATATTTTGAAAAGCTCTCTGTCAATCGACTTTTATTTTATTTCAGCTTACATCATTATTAATCATACTTAAATGTCCGGTAAGTTAAACCACGGTGTCGTGCACGGCGCACCGCTCAGCGCTTCATATTAGCTCTAAGTGTGCGTCCATACGGCCGCCCTAAGGCGGTGGCGACGGCGGGCGCGAAATATCAAACATATGAAACCATACTGTAGTGTCCACGCCACAAAGCAGATATATAGTAGAGCTACTGTAAGCAAAGATGCACAGCTTCAATTTGGGTTGTCGTGACGTCACAGCCTCTAGTTCAAGCTACTCCACACTAGAGGCGCTGACTTTAGTTCGTCGCCGACTTCTGTAAAGTATGAACACGCGTAGATATTAAAAAAAATTAAATCCTCCATTGTTTCTCGATGTAAAATACATTGACAATCCAAATAAAATTAACTAACCACGAAGATAATTTCATTCATTATTATTTTTTACAAATTGATTGTTTTCCAATTATTTATGTCCAAAATTCCAGATTGTTATTTGTTGCCTAGGTGATTTTTATGCCGCGAAAAAAGTTTGCGCTATCTAGCGTCAAGTAGAAATACTTTTATTTTTTTATAAAAGAAAAAAATTCGTTAAAAAACTAGAGCCACCTAGTAAAGTATAGCTGAACTTTTTTGATGATCATTTGAATATTTTAACCTTATGTTTCAACCGGTTTTTACTACTCGCTACTAGGTGACTAATGCCATCGCCTGTTTGGCTATAATTGGCCATAACCCACCGATTAATCCTCCCACACCTCGCCCTTAGGCTTCATTTGAGTCCCTAGAGAAAACTGGATAGGGCAGCTCCTCTATATATTTCCTCCGTGGTCCGGGCTGAGCGAGTCAGCGCGAAACGAGAAACCCGACTGCTGAATACAAAAAGTTTCAACTAAAAAGTACAAAAAAAAATACTATAAGAGCTTTTAAATAATATTTGTAAAAAAACTTGTAGCGGCAGGCGGGGACTACAATTTTTTTTACAAATATAATTTAAAAGTTAAAGCTCTTATCGTAATATTGCTTGTTTTGTACTTTTTACTTGAAACTTACTGTATTCAGCAGTAGGGTTTTTTAGTTTTTGTTATAACTTTTATAATTTCCGCTTTTTAGTTCGGTAAGTACAATTATTTGTGTGACCAGAAACCTTAGAAAACATAAAAATGGTGGTAACCAGTTTGATTATAAGTGTATGTACGACGATAAAGCCTCAGACATGGTATAGTTTTATTCAAAAGTAAACTGAATAATCCATATTCAGGATTAAGAAAATTAAATGTAAGAAACATTAAATGTAGTCGCAAATCAGGTAGATTTATTTACATGCTCTTTGAATGAATTCACAAGAAGCGTTATGTATACTTTGTGTTGTCAGGAATGATTTTGTGAATTAAATAGTATTTTATTATATTTTGACATTTTAAGGGAAAGTTTTTGTTTTCAATGGGTTAGATTAGAGTTAAGTTATGATTTGTAGTTTTTTGGACATAATATGTGACATTTAATTGAAATTGTATTTGACGTAGTAGTTTTATTTTATTTGTTAGGTTTATTTGACATTTAAGTATTGTTTTGTTTTTGGATTTTATTTTTTATTTGTAAATATTTTGATTTTGTTTTGTATTAAACGGAATGTAAATAAATGTAAATGTTGACAGCACCATCGCATTGGATATTCTGTAAAGGTGGTGCTATGATTTTTGTAATAAATAAATAAATAAAATAAATTAGATAAAAATCTCAAGTCATCATACAAATTATAAAATTCTTTACATTTTTTTTTCAATCAGAAATACCAAATCGTCGTCCTTTGCTTTCAACAGCTGATATAAGCCCGCTACAAGCACGGCATTGACAATCAAAGCATTTTATTAAATTTCAAGAGTTTGGCCATAGCACCATTTTAACGTTTGTGGCGCCACTTATTACTGGCAATAACAACTCGATATGAGTGATAGACAATCATTTGCCATTTGATTACAAAACGCTACCGGCTTGTGAAAGTACTAGGTACGCATTTATGTGTTTTAAACAGCACATAATTATCTGCAGTATTTATATAATTTCCTGCAATCTCAAAAGTAACTGAATTATGATGCTTGATAGACGTCATGATTCACGTATTTCGACGAATAACTTTTTAATTATAACCATGCTAGCAAGTGTTGGTTTTTGATTATTTTAGTTAGTAGTTCGTCAGTTCGTTACCATTGTAATGTAAAATTATCACCCTTTCATTCACTTATGAAAAACAATATTTATCAACAATAATCATAAAAACTCACTATAGGTAGTGCATAGTCTACCCAAAAAACCTCAAGCACATAAGCGCCGCCAAGCTTGCATTCCAAATTCTCGACAATATTGATGTGTCCTACACTTGTACATAATACTTTCTAATCTGTGGCTACAAGAGCTCGCGCGTCACTGTGGCCAGCGCTCGCCACTGGCCGAACGCGCCCGCGGCCGTCACTTAGGCCCATGTTCCCCCCCTATGTTCCTTTGGCCCTGGTCACCGTGCATCCAGTGTGGCCGCACACTTAAAATAATCTCCATGGTTCATTATAGAAAAGTATGCCGTATAACGGCGCGGCGCAGTGACGTACGGTGCAAATCAATGCTTTTCTATAATAAACCTTGATGGAGATAATTTTTAGAGCTAATATGAAGCGCTGAGAGGTGCGCCGTGGACAGATGGATCCACGCCCATAGGTCATACCGCCACTAATTTGTATTGCTGTATATTTTTGAAGAAATTAACTTTATTTTTATTTATGTGGTAGAGATACAAAATAAACAGTACAATCCAACAAGTGAAAATCTAGCACCCTGCTAAGCGTTGCAATATTAGAAGAGATGATGAATATAAACATATTTTAACAATATCAAAGGTAAGTTTATAATGATTTCTGGCAAGTCATCAAGAAGTTATAAGAAAATTTATCACAATATAATTAAGGCTAAAAATGACATAATAACAAACATAACACTAAACATAACCACTATTTTTCTAGTTCACAATAGGATGTTAGCACGACCAGAAAGCAATACTTTTGTGAGCGCCGCGGTAGGGTAACAGCTAGCAAGTGTAACAGCCCGTCGTAACAGCATTACCGTGGCGAGAGCCGAATTAGAATATGTTTTTTTTATGTATATCTGTGGTCTTAGTAGTATCTATAACTCAGGTAGTAGTAAATTTAGAGAGCAAGACGGCGCAGAGAGAATATATGTCCAACAACTTGTTCTATTTTAAGGTTGCCACCACAAGCTACTGGGATAATTAAAAAGCAAAACAAACATGCTGGTGATATTCAGTTTATTCATATTTTAAGCAAATAAGCAATAAATTAAGTTTCTGCTGGTACTTTTTTACATTTATTTAAATATTTTTAATAACAACCCATAAACAGTATGCTCCTTTAATAACCGGCGCGGCGTTCGACATGAAAATATTGTGAATAATTTTTTCAACACACTTGCTCGTAAAGTGAGCGTTATTCTATTGAATTTAGAACTATAAACTGGGCTATAAGTCACGCGTGCATAATATATTATACCCTAGTGCATAATATAATGAATCCTACAAAGTTGAATTGTACCTTTGTGCAAATTACATGCGAGTAAACAGAGCATATTTTATTGGTCCGGGTTATACATTAAATATTTTCAGAAACAACAAAGAGGTTTTATACCACTTCAAATCCATATACATTTTTAAATGTTTGCGCCTTATATTAGTAAAACAAATTTGTATATCAAACAAATTATTCACAATTTACAATAATTTGTTATAAAATATTAAAATATTTGCATTTACCACTCCAAATTAAACATTTTCACTTAAAATAGGCTGTATATGCTATACAGACATTGACACATTTGGCAGAAAAAAAACCTACGCGCATGCGCGAGGTTCGGCGCCATTTTTCAATCACAATTCACAGCGTTGTTATCAAATGTGTTTGTTATTTTATGACCACGTATGTCTGTCTTTTACTCACAAGTGTGTTGAAAAACGTCGTATGTAACTCGTGAGCGTTGCTAATTACAGTCTCGGCTCATTATTAAGCCCTCGCCTGCGGCTCGGGCTCAAATCACAGCCTCGACTGTAATTAGCAACTTCGCTCACTTGTTACATAATATACTATTATACATTTTTATTTATTGTTCATAATGCAAAGAAAATAAAATGCTGCTTGACTGCCCTTCATTTTGATGAAAAATTACATTAAATTCTGATTATACAACTAGCGCCATAATAGTTTAGTAGTAGCTGTATTATTCGATTATTATTTTGATAAGCAATATAATATAGGTAATTCATTCATTCTGATCTAAAATAAAACAATGTCGCACCTACACTAACGTTTACATTATTTAACTTATTCAAACAATGATATTAACTTATAAAAATGTTATGAAATAATGAAAATTATCAAAACAAATGTAGAAAAGATGAAAATTTATACTGGTAACATAAATAAAGATTTTTTAATATTATGTTTATAGGCTATACGAGTTTTGTATCTTAAATTATGGTCTTTTAAATATTGGTTAATGCACGGGTAAACAAAATTTAACCAAGTTAATAAGATAATAACCATCTGTAATCTTTCATTAATGATAAATTTTGCTATTCATATAAACTATACACATAGTATTTATAAAGAAACCTCCAACTATATTTTTTATAAATCGAAACACCAAATAATAAGCAAGTACATATTATTGCAGTAGAAATCACACTGCATTTGTATACATGATTCTTGTGTTCCGAATTAAAGGAAGTAACAGTTTCAAAAATTACATTCAACTTAATATATCATCGTCATCTAAGATTTGCACTTTTCGATGTTGTTCGATAAAAGTATTGCATGTTTATTATCAACATACTTTAATAATAAAGCCGAAGAGGTTTTTGTTTCTTATTATGCAGGTATCTCTGAAAATTCTGAATATTTTGGATTCGATATCTTGGACAAGTACTCGTAAGTTAAAGTTACACGGGTAAGACCGAGTTTCATCTACTGTACAATAAAACTCGATAAATCCGGCTAAAAGTGACTTTTACTTCAACTTAATATAATCATAAAAACTTGCATATTTTCAGTACAAAATCAGCAGCAATACAATTTAATAATTAATTGTAAATCCATTTCTGGCTTCGACTATTAAGCTTTCACATACAAATATAATAAAACATCTATGATCCCCCGGTTAACTTAGTTATCCTGTCATTTAATTTGGTGATTTCTGCCTTGAGGCTGTCAACGTTCATGGCGAATACCTCCTGGACGCCTTGAAGCAGTTGTTTGTTGTTCTGAACTCCGTTGGCGATGGAACTCTGAAGAGTCTCCAATTCTGTCAGAGATTTGCCGAAGTTGCTGGCTGTAACAACAAAAAAGGTATTTTTAACGGTGATTAAATTAAGCTTAAAAAAGGAAGAAACTGTTTCTTCCCATTTGACCTCAAACTCACTCGATTAATGACGCTATCGAAGACGATAGTACACTGGTTTCAGAAGGAACTTGGTCTTCGTAAAACAAATGCCGAGACATCAAAAAGTTCTATATAAAAATAAAATATTAAAAAACGAATTTAAAGTAGACTGAGACGAACTAAGCCGGCGGAAAAAAATATCTCGGCACTCTTTTGCCAAAAGTATCACGGAGGAAATATATAGAGGAGCTGCCCTATCCAGTTTTCTCTAAGGACTCAAGTGAAGCCTAAGGGCGGGGTGCGGGAGGGGTAAGCGGTTGGTTATGGCCAATCATAGCCAAACAGGCGATGGCATTAGCCGCCTAGTAGCGAGTAGTAAAAACTGGTTGAAACATACGGTTAAAATATTCAAATGATCATCAAAAAAGTTCAGGTATAAAAAAACTAGGTGGCTCTAGTTTTTTTAACGAAATTTCATACGTTCCAAATTTGTCAGAAAAAAAACCGCGAAATAAAAGTATTTCTACTTGACGCAAGATAGCGCAACATTTTTTCGCGGCATAAAAATCACCCAGGCAACAAATAACAATCTGGAATTTTGGACATAAATAATTGGGAAACAAACAATTTGTAAAAAATAATTAAATATTATATTATATTCTCTTCGTAGTAGCGTCGTGCTCACATTCTAGCCCCAGGTACAAAGAAATGGAAACATGTCTTAGTCGTACCTTGATGGTGCAGAGCTTCCAAAGCCTCCATTCTCTCCAATATTTCGGAATGCGAAATGCCGTCTATCTGTTTCAAAAGCTTGTGGAGCTCGTTGACCTGAAAACAAAGATAAATATTAGTATTACTCGTAATTTTAAATAATCTGCTAATTAAATTATTTTGAATTTAATTTAAACTGATGGTAAGATGGACAGCACATGGATTTTGGAACGTACTGGCTTTTTATTAGACACGAGCTTTTTCCCGCGACTTCGTACTCGTATAAACTAAAAAGTCCCATGGAAATTTCGAGAATTCCTTCAGTAATTGAACCAGACACCCATTGAAGAACCTTTATACCAGCTTTATACCAGTATCACATCGGTGCACTCAAGGAATAAGATTTTTCAGACACAATAAAAGGTCCTATATTTCCCGTGGGAATTTCGGGAATTCCTTCGTTAGTGCACCCCTACATCCCCTAAAGAATGAATGTTCCAAATTTCAGCTCTCTACGCCCAGTAGTTACGGCTGCACGTTGTCTGTCAGTCACTCAGTCAGTAACGGAACAGTTTTATATATATTGATTGATGATAGATTACCGGAACACATCACCGCAAAAGCACTTATGAAGTCTGGTCACTAGCCAAGCAACTCTGGCGGCTTCCTAACCTCAGAGACGTTGGGATTACTCACCATTAACGACGTGTTACCTATCCAGGGGATCATTCTAAGCCGATCCTACAAGGCTGAAAAAATAATTAGATGATCGTGGGTATCTTTGCGTTCACGTTGACATCGCCTTTAATACGATATAACAGTAGGCAGATAGTCAATTTAATCATGAGATTATCATGGCTTCTTTAGCTTCTACCTTAGGGTATAGTAGCAGCTAGTAGCATGCGAACGTACTGCTAAGTACGTAGTTTATTTTTATCTGATATATTTCCCATGTAATGTTGCCACCAGATGTTTTCATGTCCCCAAAAATATCACTTGTCTACTTATAAGTAAACCACAACCAGCAATATAACTAATTAACTTTTTAGGTGCCACCCGATAGTAGCTTTGAATTTAATTCCCAATGACGGATTTTCTCAATTACCGACAAAAATAATGAATATTTGATTCTGACAGGGATGATAGATGGCGTTGCCAATATAACGAAGCCATACAAAAGTCTAGGTACCTACCTACCATAAATTAGAAGGATAGTTTCATAGAAAAATATTACTCTAACGAGGATAGTTTTACCTACGTCTTCCTAGTGACATATGATTTCCCTCCCTAACTGAAGCAAAGTTTTCAACCAAACTAAAGAAGTCAAAAACGTTATTAGAAAGTATTAAAGGTATAAAGAATGGCGCCAATTTCTTGTATTGTAGCTTTTTGCACAAAAAGAGGAACTTTTTCTTTTCCTAAAAATGAAATTATTCGAGCAGAATGGATTAAAGCAATTGAACAGGTCAAGCCCTTATTTGAAATCGGAACAAATACAAGAATTTGCGGAGATCATTTTAAATCAAGTGATTTTACTAGAAGAACAACTTTTTCCTTGATACAGCCAGGTATACCTACCATATACCTACAATAGTTATATAACATCTCAAGGCACTATCAACAATCTTCGTTATTTTTTTTGTAAACCTACATATTTCTTATTTTGCATTTACAGATAAAGCTAGAAGAAGATTAAAAAAAAATGTGGTGCCATCAATATTTTCTTGGAAAACTTATCCTACAACCTTAGTTTCAACCTCACAAGATCCGATCTTTCCTAATGACATTAAAACGTATTCAAAAAACATAGGTATGATAATCCTTTACTTGGTACATTGTATTATTCATGGATTTATAAATTTTTAATGGAAATACTTCCTTTAAATTTAGTGTAATCTTATAAGAAAAAAAATACAGTAGATCTGCAGTACTCTGACCTGGGTTTAATCCGATATGCCTTTTTTATAAGTTGGAGGTAATTTTTCCAACTCATGCCTTGCATGTGTTATTTATTCAGGTATACATGTACCACCTAGCTGTAAGTTTCCTTAAAATAAATATGTTTTAGCTTTGGTCTTTCTTTTTTGTAGTATATGTATGCGGTTTGTTAAAGTATAAGTTACCTACTCCTTAAAAAAGACCTAAATCATAATCTGAATGTCATCATCCATTGCCATTTTGCAAAACACTTGTCCGATAGTCTTCTTTGATAATTTTCAGTAATCTCTGTCAGTATAATTTAACATCTAAGAATTTTTTTACAGTGCCACCAATATTTGTAGAAGAACAAAAAAACTTTTTTGAAGGCCCAGAAAATGTTTTGGAAGATCCTTTAAAATTAACTTATGAAACTTCTGAATGTAATATAGAAATAAAAGAAGAAAATGTTGATGATACCCATTTAACTGCTTGGGAAATGGATGTTACTGATTTAGAAATTCCTGTACAAGAGCAAGAGAACATATTTGAAACACAAGCCGCTCTGTCCATAGATAGAAATAATAAAGTTGAAAATTCTGCTCAAACAGAAAATATAAATCATGGTTTCTGTTTGCACCTCTATAAGGATGATGACAGAGCTGTTCATATGTTCACAGGCCTAGAGAATTATAATAAATTAATGCTTGTGTTTAACAGTTTAGGTTCGTGTGCATATAAGTTAACATATTTTTATGGCTTACCTCCAAAAAACCTGACTGCATTGGAACACTTCTTCATTACATTGCTAATCCTTCGAAGACATGAGTCTATGGAGATGATTGCTACCATGTATCGTATAACTGTTAAACAGGTCTATAACATATTTATAACCTGGGTTCGATTTATGGCTCTTCAGTGGAAAAATTTGGATATTTGGGTACCTAGAAAAAATGTAAAAGACAATATGCCTTTTGACTTTCATGACAAATACCCATCAACCAGACTTATTCTGGATGCAACGGAGTGCCCTATTAAAAAACCGAGGCTTCCGTTAGCCCAACAAGTAACTTTTTCTACTTATAAAAACAGAAATACCATTAAGTTTCTAGTCGGGATTACTCCAAATGGTTTTATAAGTTATGTGTCATCAAGCTATGGGGGATCCGTTACTGACAGACAGTTAATAGAAAGAAGCAGTATTTTAACTAGATTTGACTACAATGATGAAATTATGGTTGATAAAGGATTAAATGTCCAAGATATTTTTCTTCCATATGGCGTGAAAGTGAACATGCCAGCATATTTTAAAAAAGGAAATCAAATTGCTCCTGAAACACTAAAAGCTACACGGAAAATAGCAAGTAAAAGAGTGCATGTAGAGAGAGTCATTGGTCTATTAAAGACATATAAAATCCTGTCTCAACCGATGAACCACACAGAAACACTTTTATCAAGTGATATTGTGTTTGTATGTGCAATGCTAATTAATTTTCGTTCAGGCATTATAGATAAATTTGCATAAGAAATTTTATTTAACTGACATGTCACATATTATGTATGTTGCTTAAACATGTCTAAATTGTTGGAAAACACTAAATCTTTACAAAATCTGATTCCGTCTGTTCCATGTTAATAAAAGATAAAACTCATATAAGATAGGTTATTTTAATAATCATATTCTGTTTTTGTTTTTACTGACCTAGATATAAGTGATAATGTCCTAGTGGACTGAAGAAAACACTCCATAAAATGGAATGCACTTTATTATTTTTTTACAGACTAATATTATAATGTAAAATACTTTTTAACCTTAATATAATCTGAAAATAATACACAAAATCACTTGTTTCTTATTTTTTATTATACAGATACCTGTTTACAATAATGTCTTTGAAAAACTTATTGTAAAAACATAATAGTTTTTCATGCATTGTTTTTATAAAAACTTCATTTTTTTCAATTTTTATCATCACAAAATCGGTTATTGTGTAAATACAAAAATAAGCAGATTTTCGACCTGTGCACATAATTTGCCCCTGTACTTGATAATAATAATCATGTGTTTCATACAGCTGCAATTGGCCTGTTTTATCACACAAAAATAAATATGGCACTGTTTCTGGTGATATTTGTTTGTTACGTGCAGTGTATGGGCACTTCACCTCCAGCACAAAATTTTCATCTACCAGTCGGTCTGGAGTACAAGCTAAATATTGATAGTCTTTATGAACTATAATACCGCATTTTACTGTGTTTCTTTTAATTAAATTTTCAAATTTTTGGACAGCCTCGCTTTCATATTTGAGCCCATGTTTCATTGCTGCTGTTGTTATATTTATATTTTTTGATAAAGATTTTGCTAGTTGCAATGAACTGGACTTACATATTTTGCCAAAGTTTGAGCTTTGCAAACGTTTCAACCTTTCCCGACTCCATATTTTCTTATTTTTTAAAGTTTTTTTCTCCAGGTCTTGCAATTCATTTTGTGTCAATATTAAACTTTGCAGGAATTGTTCTTCTGCTGTTGTGGATAAATATTTATGGTCATCAAAAGTAGCTTTTTTATCTACTGGTTCTAGCATGGTAACCATTGGCATGCGTATCTTTTCTTTCACTTGCCCGCAGAAGTTACTGACTTGATTTTTAAACTCCTCCCTAAAAAGTTCCGGTATTGGCCTTTCTTCCAAAGGCCTGGGGTCAAATGTAACCATCTTTTTAAATTTATTATCGGCCTCTTTTAATTTAAGGGATTCTGCTTTTAATGGATTGCCAGTATAGACAATATTAGGTTGGTGGAATGTTTGCAGTGTATTAGTTGCACTTTTCTTCAACTTTAAAGTTTTATTTTGGTTCCAGTCAATAATACCATACAACAATACAAGGACATGCTTACACTGAGCAAAAGGTCCCATTCCAGCAGCGCACTCACACTGAGCCTCTAGAACGATTGTATGTTTAATTTTCACTGCTACATTATAGAATATATGCTTACGCATTTCTGACGCAACTAGGCCAGTTAAAAAATAATCGGTGTTGACAACAGCTATGCGACAAGCTATCAGAAAATTGTCATTGTACATATTTTTGGATGTTGTGACATCATTTCGCTCTGTTAGCTGACAAAAAGTCTCAAGAGCATCACTAGTTAGTTGGGGTACTCTGGAGTCTGTTGTCACATCTTTGAAGGTTCCGGGTGCAGGCAAAGAAATTTTAAATACTGATTCAGGCTCGGTAACTAACGGTCCGAATAAGGTGTCATAATCCATCAGTCTGGAATAAAAGAAAAGGATATTAGTATACAACTTTAAGAGTCAAAGATAGGTATTATACGAGCACAAAGAAATGTAATTACCTTTGGACTAGCACTGCTTTCTTTCCAGCAATTTTTGCTTTGCGCTTGCGAAGCTCGTTTTTAAGGTCTGCCATAGACCATGACCCGTAATCTTTACTCATTATGAGTAAAAATAACAAAAACTTAACAAGATTCAACAAAATAAAACAAATAACTCAACAAAGTAATAACAAAATTTAAGGAAACGACGAACTAACTATTACTGCGTGCGTACGAGTATACGGAGTATATCGAACAAACGCATGCATAGAATATGTCATAGATAGAACATTGACGGACGAAGGCTAGCTATCTAACGTTCACTCACTCAACTCAGTGAGTGAGTGAGTGAGATAATAATTTAGACTTTCACGTCTACCATATCATTTCCCCATATTTCCTCTGCTTCGTTATATTAGCAACGCCATCTATTGAAGCTTTTTGTATTTTTTTTTTTTTTATTATCTGTCAAAAAATCTCTCATTGCACACAAATGCAGCAGTCTTTCCCCGTGGCTCACTAGCGCCGCCTACAGAGACACGTTCACATTATGTAGACATGCCTACCCTACTTATACACGCCCACCTTACGTAGCTACCTACAAAGACAACCTACGCTTAGTACCTTAGCTTCTATCTCTAGATCAAGGGGCTTGACGAGCGCCGCCGCGGCCACACTGGGGGTCGCAACGCAACAGCACCACATAGCGTTATACACGCTTTCATATTTATAATATTAGTAAGGATAACGATTGACATTTTATAATATTTGCCAATTAATTGTTTAGATCACTTTCACATGAGGCTTAAGTATCTATGGAACGAAAATACTTCAGCGCAAAGCTTCCGAGTAAACTATATTGAAAGTTGACCCGTCCGGCACGTGAACATGAAGATTTCTAGAACTGCTAACCCGGGAAAGAGCGACGTATAACTGACCATGCGAGAAACAACTGACACCGAGTTCTACTCCAGCAACACGAAAAGTCTGCCCTTGAGCCTTATTAATTGTCATTGCAAAACACACCGATACTGGGAATTGCGTTCTTTTAAATTGGAAATCTAAGTGCCTGTTTAAACTAAAATATCCAAATAGAATTATACCCAGAAATATGTACAACTTACAAAAGTAAAAGAAATGAAACTAAAGCTGAAACGCCTGTGCAATGCTATTTACCTATACCTACTTCACTGAAAAATAAATACCTATAACTACAATAATTAATATAAATAAATAATAGAAATCTTATTAAACTACAATAAAAAAGCGCATAGGTACTTTAGTTTCGAAATCAAAATCTAGCGGATTTGGCGGCGTCCAAATGGTTCACTAGCGCCAGCGACATAGGTACTTTAAAATCCAAAAATAGGGATCTCTCTAGGGAACATGTTTTGATTGGGATTCATTTTCAATTCTGTAGACTCACCTGTAGACTAAGCTGTCAAAATCCTCAATTAAAGCCTTTCCTTTCATTTCTTCATCATCCATTAATCTTTGTCACCTAAGGTTTTTTCAAATAAAAAATATATAGTTTAATAGAAAGAAAATGTCGTTGACCTTACTCTTTTCAAACTCTTTCTATACTAACCATTTTTGGATTCCCTTTCAATGCTAAAATGTTGCAGGTGGTGGATGTTACCTCAGCTTCGACCTCAAGGTCGAGCAGTTTAGCGAGGAGTCTAGACAGCTTCCACGTGTGTCACTAGCGGGTTGCAGTAACGCCGCCTGCATCGCTTCTATACACGCCTGACATAGATCACCTACATTACATTATGCCGTCTACATAGACACGCCCATCTTACATAAGCCGCCTATAAAGACACTATACCTTAGCTTTAACTTCCGGATTGAGCGGCATCTTTGCTTTCAAAATACTCTTTGAAGGCGGCTTTCATTTATTATTTAGCCCAAACCTACGTAACTAAGGGTCTTTCTTGTTAAAGGAAGTAGTCGCCGGGAATCAGGCCTTTCTTTCCGGAGTCTTTTTAATCCTAACCCTTCGGCGACTGAAAATCTCGCCTACCTTAGCCTCAACCTCAGGGTCCAGTGGTTTAGCAGCTGTCTTGACAGCTTCGACGTGCGACACTAGCGCCGCCACGCGAGCCTCGGCAGCAGCCACGTCTGCGGGCCGCAGTAGCGCCGCCTGCGCAGCTAGTGCCGCCGCCGCGCCGCATAGCGTCGCCTGTGTAATATAAATAAATAAATATTTCTGACGCTCACACAACAATCTAGCCCAAATTAAGTTTCTTAAAGAACTTGTGTTATGGATACTAGAAAACTTAAGACATACTTAAGAAATATACAGGGTGACTGGTGAAAAAAATTAGATACTGAAGGAGAGCACTCTGTACGAGACTCTGATCGTAATTATGTAATAAAAGTAAGTACTTAAATTTTCATTACTATTCCCTATAAATAAATACTACTATGTTACTATTTACTTTACATACAAATGAGTCAATCGCGGCACGTGACCTGGCACGCGGATCGCTGCCAACGCTAGCGTAACCATGCGTTGCGTAATCAATTCTTTAGCTTTTCAATTAAGTTTACTCAGTACATAATTAATATTTATTTGTTTTTTTTTTTAAATTAAGTACCTACTTTTTCACACAATTATGACCAGAATCGAGTACAGAGTGCTCTCCTTCAGTATCTAAAATTTGCTACCAGTAACCCTGTATATTTTGTTCAAATAAAACATTATTCTACTCAATAAATAACTCAATTCTTAGAAACCATGTAAGTCATAGAAAAACCACATAAAAAAGAAAAATTATAGACTAACACAGACATAAAGTGCTTCTATACTGAAAGCTCCAAATGATTAGCAAACAGCCTCATAACACTAAAGGGGCTAGATTGCAAACAGGCCACACACAAAACATTATTTTATGCGACCTATTTAAAGCCACAAGCGATTTATTTAATGTAAGGATATAAGCATTACCTCTCCAGTGGCTACTTGCAACTTTCTAAGCGTCTCTTCGTCTCTGATTCCCGCCGTTTGTTCCAATTTGTGTAACCTGTAAAAAATATTATTAGAGTTATTATAGAAACCTGGATTATTATTAATTTGATGTTTACTTGAATGCCAAGGAGCAATATTGATAAACTTGAGAACAAGTCTTTGCCTACGACTCGTCTTTTCACTAATTAAGTTTGATCATGTGGTATTATGAAAATTACAAACATTGTGTGAAGAGGGTTATTATAAAATATTATTATTATCTTTTTGACCAAATCGAACCCACCCCTTTTTACCACCGGACTACCCGACGCAGACAGAACTTCCATCCCTATACAGTGGATTTACTAAGAAGTCGAACAAAACGCTTCGATAGTTCCTTTTTGGTACGGATTGCCAAGGTGTGGAACAATCTGCCTGCGTCTGTTTTTCCTGACCACTACAGTCCTGGAACATTTAAGTGTCGAGTGAATAGGTTTCTCGTGGATGGACGTGTAACACCATAGTCTTCATGCGCACTTTCCATCAGGTGGCATGGAAGAAAAACGTTTTATCCTTACAATATAAAAAAAAATACAATAGAATACATGAAAGACAACAGTCTTTGGCTGTAAACTTTTTAAAAAGATGATTGCTGTTGAGTTTCTTGCAACTTCTTCTCAACAGAGAAGAACCTTATGTAGTTCTGGCAGATTTTCTTTTGCATTTACTTCGATAGGTAAAGTAAATAAATATAGGTAACTTAATAAAGACTATTTTGACCTTAGCTTGGAGTTGACAAACAATTTCCATGGCTTGTAATTTGCTATCTTATGTTTGTTTTCTACCAACTTCCAAAAGGGGGGAACCTAGAATATAAATAAATATATAAGTAAACACCCAGCTTATTTTTTTTTGTTCCGTGCGGGAATCCCGCAACCACTGGCGTCTCAGGCAAACAGGTTCCCCAGGTACCCCATCACCAAAGTGGTCGTCAATGAATATATTTTATTGATTCATGTTGCATATTATGATAGAAGATAATTCAGAGATGGTTCCATTTCATCAAAGTTGACGAGTGCTTTTTGAAAAATTTTAAATTTTCAAAAAAATATGTATGAAAACGGAGAATATATATATATATATATATATATATTGACCTTATACTTTTAGTGAATTCGATTTTTTTATGCTCTCGCACATTATCAAATCCTGCGATTACTAGCCTCAAACAATGATTTGTTGCCCCTTTGCCTAGCAGTCTAGTTAATACATTAAAAAAGACTACTGTTCAGATCTTACCTGTGCTCAAGTTGTGCTATTCTTGTGGTTTGCGCAGTAGTAACATCGGGTTTCAACTTCAGTCTAGCGGTCACCATATCCCCAGCCTTCTTACCACCAGTTAGGTTCATTAAATGCTCTCTGAAATGAGAAGAATAAATGAAAATATAGTGTTGAACTTAAATTTAAAGAAACACTTAATTTTAACATTACTTAACATTAGAAAGTAGTGTGTGGATAATTCATTAGCTCAATTTGATTTAATTTAGTAAACTCATATGCATGAGAACTTTATTATTAATTAAAGTAAATAAAGAATCCTGCTAATATAAACAGAGAAATAATAAGTCCAGCTATAGAATATATCTTTTGGCCACATGGTCAAGCTTCTATTTTCATAACTTAGCAACGAGACAATAACTTCTAATTGCGAAAAATGTGTCTTGAAGCAATTTATATTATAATTTTACCATAATAATTTATACTCAGTAATATATTCATGAACATTGCGATGAAAAATATTATGCGACAAGAAGGGCTCCCGTTCCGGAAGACGCAGTCGGTACGGTTAGGTGCGACGACGAGCGCAGCGAGCTTTATTAAATAACCCCGACGTGGTTTGTGGCACGGATTGTGGCTGACAGAGTAATTTAGAAGGCAACTTAGATTTCTAGAGGGGATTAATATAAAAATGTGAAAGTTTGTGAAGATAAATGCTTGTTGATTCACACCAAATAGCTGGGTGGATAATGCTTTTGCACACCTACAGTTTCTATGCTATGTAGTACTAATTTTGTTCAATTCATTATGAATCAATTCGCGGCATTGATTTATAATCATAAATCAACACATTTTTGACATAAAGTGTTGATATAATACTTGATTTTTTTGTAATATAAGGCTTTAAATGTAACAGATTTTTAAAAAATCAACACACTATAAATTATCCTCCTTATTATGGTTGTTTGACACACGAGGATTTTGAAGGAGCAAAGATACTCAGCATAACTCCTATTCTTTATCACCTTGTCCCCCATATCATCTTTGTGTTTAAACCAATTATTAAAAAAATTATTACTATGTAAACCTTACATACACACATCACATCACGCCTGTCTCCCTTTGGGGTAGGCAGAGACTAAGGAATGCCAACTGCTCCGATCCAGACATACCCCTTTCGCTTTCTCCACGTTCATTAATGGTCTCATACATGACCGCCGGTTATTACACAGAATTTTTTCAAGACAGAGTAATTGTAATCATATTTTAACTTACTTTAACTTTTCAGCTTTGGGATCTGTCTGTTCACCTTCTTCTAATTTTAAATCTTCTAGAAGTTTTTTTGTTATTCCTATTTGGGCCGATAGCTTTGAAAATTCTTCCTAAAACAAAAAAATATCGTTTAGACATACCATACATAAACTTATGAAAAGTATTAGTATTTATCAATCTAAAAATGAAGGGTATTAAGCTTTAACTAACGGTAGGATTTTTATTTTTCAAATATTTTTATAATTTACGTTCAAATCAGTCCCAATCTCCCGCTACATTCCTGACTCGGCACGCTCTAACAGCCGGTCGACGCTGAGCTTGCGGTGGATGCGCACATGTGCCTCAACGAAGCCCTCGACGACCAATAGACGTAAGTACGGTGTTTGTGGTCAAAATTTATGCAGTCTATTCACTTCGGTGTTAGTGTGGTAACATTCTAGTGTCTCGTGGTCGTTACATCGTCATCTAAGTAAGATTATTATTTTTCAGGATGCCTGACAACAAAGATTACGGGAATACCAGGAGAAAGAGGCCTAATAATGTTCTTAAGTTTTTTGCATTTAAAATGCTCAATTATTCTTAAATAAATGAAAAATGTGATAAATAAAAATTACCCGACCAGGATTCGAACCTGGGACCTCTCGTTTGCCGGACGAGTGCTCTTCCAACTGAGCTATCGGGGCCTGGCGCTACGCCTCGAAATTACTTACCACATTTTTGTCTTTACGTGATATTGCTAACGTAGCTCCATCTCATGGTATAAGCTTTGCAACTAAGACCACCCGAGCACTCGTCCGGCAAACGAGAGGTCCCAGGTTCGAATCCTGGTCGGGTAATTTTTATTTATCACATTTTTCATTTATTTAAGAAAGAGGCCTGTTGAAGGTGGCTCTTCTTCAAATCACCGTAAAAGACGTCCCACTGATAAAGAGCAAAGTAAATATTCAACGTTTGCTACGCAAAACCATAAGCGAATGCGACCCCTGACCATGGATGAAACATATCTAAGCCTGGCATATGACAGCGACGATGACTGCAGCATATGTATTTGATCATGATATAGGTGTTCCGGATTTTGCTCTCGAGAGCAACCACATCACAGATTTTGAGCAATTGAAGAACAAAAATTAGACATTTATAGACCATCAAACGAATGAGACTCGCCAAGTAATATTTATTTATAATTCTTATTGATGTTTGAATTGACGCTTTCTAAACAGCATTACATAATAAGAAAATACCTATAAAAAATATATTACCTATTAGGTATATTTTTATTTGCAGTCCATACTGTGATCTACGAGGCGCCTAATGTTAACATGCCTGAACCACTAATACGCCAAAATGCAGGTCAAGGCGTTAGGAAAACTTGTGCTGTGTGTTAGCCTTTGTAAAAGACTAACTAAGTATTGACGTTAAAAATGCAGCATGTCATGCCTTTTGTCATGCAACAGCAACCAAAGAAGCATTGATAAGTCTCTTGCACTTTTTTTCATTTGTTACGGTAGAAGTAATGTTTTGATATTTGTTTATTATTGTACTAATGAAGTTTTAATACTTTAAGTTTCATGTTGATTACGCAAATATTTAAAAAGTAATGCTGCATAAGTCAATGCCAAATAATTTGCATCGTGATCTCATAAACAAATGTTGATTATAAAATGAAACACCAGTGTATTATTTTTTATTACCTATTGAAATGATTAATCAATAAATGAACTTTCATCGAAAATTAAATTTATTTTGAATATTTCGGTAGAATTTCGATAATTAATATTTTACGTCTCTTAGACGTCGTTTTGGTATTAATGTAAGCTGTATACCAGGTTGGTAGTTTAAGGTTAAAAAGACATATCGAGAGTGAAATCAGAAGCGATGATGAGCTTACTTTAAACAGGCTTTAACCTTTGACGTCCCAATGTCGCGATATCGGGTCAGCGGGAAAGTATCCTCTGCGTCCCTAAGTCGCGATATCGAGGCCTATGACTTCATGCACTTTTTTGCTTTATTTCTATAAACGGAACGTCTATTTTAGCTTGTATTGTATAAGAACGTATATGCAAGAATACGAGCTTTCTATTGGTGTCTACAGATTGGTAGAAATTCAAAGTTACCTATAATCTGTTAAATTCATACGTATGTTGGGAGCAATATTAAAATTTATATTGTTTTTTTTTTAGGTGAAAAATGGATAAATCGACTAATAACTTTGATATTTGAACTAATTCAAACATTTGTGAATTGAACTTATTATCATTGGTTACAATATGTATAAATAATATGTAAATTTGCTTTAAAATCAACTTTCAAATATGTATCTGCTTGCATGAAAATGCAAAGCTGGCCATTGCCGAAACTATGCATGTTATTGTACGAGGGTGTATTGAAAAGTTCGCGGCCTAGTCATGAAAACAGAATAAAGTACATACAAAAATATTTTTATTTTACGACGTAATCCATTTAGCTCTATGCACTTCTCCCATCTGCTTTCCAGAGCTTCCATACCTGTTTTAAAAAAAGATTCCTCAAGGTCTTCAAAATACAGGTTAACAGCGGCTTCGACCTCTTCATTCGTTAAAAATTTCTGCCCACCGAGGTGTTTTTTCAGGTTTGGAAACAGATGAAAGTCCGAAGGTGCCAAATCAGGAGAATAAGCTGGATGTGGCAACAATTCGAAACCACAATCACGAATTTGAGCCATAGACTCGACAGACGTGTGGACTCGGGCGTTGTCCTGGTGAAACAACACTTTCTTTCTCAGTAATCCTGGGCGTTTCTGTTTAATTTCTTCACGTAAACGGCGCAGAAGGGTGCTATAGTACGCAGAGTTTATTGTTTCGCCTTTTGGAAGGTAGTCCACCATAATGACACCCTTAGCATCCCAAAAAACCGATGCCATCACCTTGCCAGCCGACAAAAGCCTTTGCTTTTTTCGGAGTTGGTTCACCTGATTTTTTCCATTGTTTGGATTGTTGTTTTGATTCTGGGGTATAGTGGTGAACCCAGGTTTCATCCATTGTCACAAATCTGTCAAGAAAACCAAGAAAGCCTCGAACATCTCCAAACAGTCGCGAGAAATCGTGAGTCGAATTCGCTTTTGCTCTACTGAAAGCAATCTGGGGACCCACCTAGCCAAAACCTTAGAAAAGCCGAGTTCATGGACAATGATGTTTTGCGTTCGTTCATATGAGATGCCTATAGTGTCTGCAATTTCTCTGATAGTCAATCTACGGTCTTTCAATATGAGATCACACACTTTATTGATGTTTTCTTCGGCCGTAGACGTCATTGGCTTGCCGGAGCGAGGGTCATCTTCGATGTTCTCTCGTCCACGTTTAAATTCTGCAACCCATTTTTTCACAGTGGTATAAGACGGGGCAGATTCCCCTAATGTTGTTTGCATGTCATCATGGATCTCCTTTGGTGTTAATCTTTTTTTAAACAAATATTTAATCACAGCACGTTGTTCAAATTTCTCCATTAGTGAAAATTTGTTCTACACACGTATTTATATTGTTCGTAAAATTTTATTTAAACAAGATATCAAATTGAAAATTCGCGGGCTGACAATTGAATAATGACAGTTCAAAATGACGGCAGAAAAAATAACAAAAGTTTTTTTTTAATGGCCAGGCCCGCGAACTTTTCAACCAATGTAGTATTTGGCTATTTATTTTTTTTTGGTTTGGAATTGTTAATTAGGGTTTTGCAAAATGGGGTGGGAAGAGTCCCTCACCGCACCCGCTTACGGAGCCTGGACGATCGATGCGATTCGTCTGGTCCTCGTTGAGTGGGTGCAGCGAAAGTGGGGTACTCTGACATTCCGCCTAGTGCAGGTATTGACAGGACATGGTTGTTTCGATCACTACCTGCACAGGGTCGCCCGGAGGGAGGTACCGACAGAGTGTCACCATTGTGGGGCGGCCGACGATACGGCGGAGCACACTTTGACAGTGTGTCCGGCGTGGAGTCGGCAGCGGCACGAATTGACGTCTGTCGTCGGGGGTGACCTCTCGCTCCCCAGCCTGGTAAACGCCATGTTGGGGAGTGAAGAGCCTTGGGCGGCCCTGACCTCCTTCTGCGAGGACGTAATGTCGCAGAAGGAGGCGGCGGAGCGGTGCCGGGAGGATGACGCCTCCCGATAGCCAGCCATAGCAGGTGAGGGGACCTGATGTGGCAACTAGGGCTATGGTGGGGAAATGGTCTTGTGTACTGGACCATTTCCGACGTTGGAGGGCGCTCGGCTCAGGCTGGACGCAACCCGCCGGAGCCCACGGGTAATGCCATCGGCGGTACCGTGAGCTCCACTTATGGCGGATAAGGTACACTTAGAGGTTTTTAGTGGGTCGGTCCGGCCCTCTGCCGGGTCATCCCCACATATCCCGCCGCTCCCCCTTGGGCGGTCGGGGACGTGACTGCATGTTTGTTTTCCTCCAGACAAAAAAAAAAAGTGTTTCGCAAAATATTGTCAATATATTTTTTGCTACAAATTGCATTTATTATTTATATTATATATATTTATTAATTTGTATTATAATATTTAAAGCTGCAGAACTACTTAGTGTCACTTCTTTTGAGATAGAATATTAAAACCCTCCAAAAGCCTACAGTAGAATCCGTTTATTATGTTAATTACTTATTTACTTATTTTAGAAAGTATGATTAGTATGTGCTTTGTATGACGTCCGTTTATTCCATTGTATATAGATAAATCAATAGAGCAAGTAATTAGTTAGTGAAATAATTTATAGATAAATTTTTTCGGGGTAAAAGATTAACTAGCTACTTAACAAAAAATCTGATATCTATCATATAATATCATGTATAAGCACATTCTCTGTATAATTTGTTACTGTTAACTCCCACGGACGCGATATTGTGCACACCAGCTAGTGATGGCAAATGGGCCTTGGGATTCAGTACAGTTTGAAATTTTGTATCAGTGGTACGTCAAAGGTTAAAAGTCCAACCACTTAATTATAAGAGGTAAACAGTTGCTCGGTAAAAATTATGTATCTTAAAGCAAAATTTTTATTTCTCACTTCACAGACATTTCCACTCTTCTGGTTCCTACTTAATAAAACACTGGAAATACATCTTTTGAAATAAGAGCATCCTTATAGATTGTAACACAAGCAATTTCTTGGTTCACATAAATGGAAATACACACCTTTTCACTTTCCGTAGCTTTGGTTTGTTGTTCTGCCACTTGTTCCAACAGATCTGAGAATTCACAGCGAAGCCTGTTGTACTTTTCAAGAGCCGTTTCTGGTTCTCCTTCAGCTGCTAATTCCCACTCACCTGCTCTAAAATAAATCAACAATTTTATAAGTTAGCATGTTTATGAAATATTTTAATAATATTGTCTTAAGTTTTCATGATTTATAATTTAAATAAAACTAATAAAGACACCGAAACATCGAATTAAATAAAATGTAAAATATAAATAATACGCGATTAATCCGGTTAAAAAGTAGTTTTATAGTTATAATAAAATAGGTAAATAATACATTAATTTTAATACATCCACACTTAGAAAAATATTTCATACCTATATCCAATTCTTGACTTCTTACTAAGCCGATCTGAGAAATCCACATTTCCTGTCAGAAACTTTCCTCTGAATTTGTTGTAAGAATCTTTGACAGACAAATGCAGTTGTTCAATACACTCATTTTCTTCTTCTTCATAAGGATCCGGCTGGTCAGATTCAGGTAATTCATCGGTTTCATAAACATCAGGTTGATCGTAGGCCTGTAATTAAGAGTTTCATTAATTAATTTGTAAAAGAAAAACATGATCAATCGATGACCAAAATCACGGTATACATACGATTCCTGGCAGATTTTCGTATTTAGGATCAGCCATGTTAAAAGAGTCCTGATAATCGGTTGTAAATATTAATTTTCTAGGGTAAATAAAAAGTTTTCACTAATAATTCTATTTAGCAAACAAAACTTCTAATTCGTTCGTTTACGAAATGACGTCAGTCACAGAGTCACACCGTACGTAGATGACAGACAAGTTCATATTTGACATTGACATTCGGGAATCGGCATGTTTGACACTTGCGGTTAGAAAGCCGGGAGACGTCCTCAGCTGGACAAAAGCCCCCAACCCCAAGGTGAACCCCAAACGAAACACAAATATTATGTGGACTAGGAGATCCTTACGAACGTAATTTTTCAAAGTGGGTTTTTTATTTTCCACAAGTATGTGATTGAGTAAAATGAAAAAAAATTAGATGACAAATTTTTCAGCAACTTTTACAGTATAATATTGTCTTAAGTTTTTTGCGATTCATACTTTTAAATAAATACTTTTTAACCGGAATTATTGCATATATTTACATTTTAAATTTTTAAATTTTAACTCGACGACGTTTCGATGTCTTTGCAGACCATGTGGTTACGAGCGACTGAGGTGTCAAGCGTCGGATTGATAGATGGAAAAAGTTATACATCATCATCTTCATCTGTTCCTCAGTCTTCGAGCGTAGTGTTCTGGATTGACACAAAACGAGCTGACAGTATCTTGAGTTTTAGGTCGTGCAGCTTGCTGGATGTTAGATTTATTGTTTTTCAGGATAGGGTCCCATGTCGGTGATAGTTTCCAACCATCTTCTCTATTGAAATTAGGGTGTTTTTTAATTTCATTCACTTCTCTGATCATTCTAGGAATGTAATGTAATCCATTTTTTTATGATATATTTGTTAACTAAGACGCGTCTTATGGCTATCAATCAGTTGACAGTTAATATTAATTATTTATTTACACTTTATTGTATGCCATAAATAAGCACAAAAAAGGAAATACTTAATAACAATATACAATTGTATATACAATTGGCGTTATTTTGATATAAACCATGAACATAACATCTGACTGATCCTGTTTGATTTGTCATTCCAGATTCCAGATCTTCAACGTTGCTCTTTAATAAGAAAAGCATATGGCGCCATCTGTTGGTGTACAATAAAGAGTTTTATTATTATTATTTATTTATTCAAGTCTTTTTTTTTCTCAGCTAACGCTGGTTTAGTCCGTAGTTAATAATTACGCATATTATTATTATTAAAACAAAGTTAGTTTTTCAATTCCGCGATTCTAAAATGCTATTGATACAGGATTTTCGAGTGTTGGTATAGTATACCACCCCCTTCCCTCAAAAAGCAAGCAAGTGCAACGATAACCACACACTCAAAATCGGAAGTTATCTGTGGTATTGGCCAAAAAAACGTTCCGTTCGATTAAAATGTCTTTCGGATTACTTCTTTCGTTCGAGGTCTTTCCATCCAAGGAACACGTCACTGTTTGCGCATTATGTCATAATTTGACAGTTAAGTTGAGCGTACTTTGAAATTTCATTTTATTTTTACATACTGAGTCATTGCGAGAGTTCACTATTTAAATAACATTTTCATCATCTTATATTGTAGTTGATCGTTAGTGATTAGTTTTGCAGAAGGAAGTGTTGAATAATATCTTAAAATGAGTTTACAGTGGAATATAATTGCCACTTTTTTGTACTCAGAAATAGCTTTTGTGCTACTTCTTAGTTTACCAATTGCAAGTCCTTCAAGATGGCAGAAATTATTCAAATCCAAATTCTGTGCATATATCAGTGGGCAAGCTTCTATATATTTCGTTATTTTGATCGGTGTATTAGTGCTTTGCCTAGTTGATGCCATTCGGGAGATGGCGAAATACTCCAGCCTAGTCTCAGAAAAGGATCATCAACATCTTGACGCTGAAATGCAGACGAACATGAGATTATTCCGTGCACAGAGGAACTTTTACATCTCTGGATTTGCACTATTCTTGCTTATTGTAATTCGTCGTCTGATTGAGTACACTTCACAGCTAGCTACTCTCTTAGCTCAGTCGGAAGCAGCATTTCGTCAAGCCCAAAGTGCATCATCTGCTGCAAAGTCCTTCTTGGAAAAGCAAGGAGCAGGAGATGAACAGTCAAAGAAAGAACAAGAAGAACTTAAAAACAAAGTGGGTATGTTAGAAAAAGAACTAGTCAGGGAGAAGAAAGACAAGGAAGCTTTGAAATCTCAAGCTGAGAGTCTTCACAAAGAGTATGATAGACTTGCAGAAGAACACAGTAAATTACAGAAGAAAATTACTGTTACCGGTGGTAGTGACTCTAAGAAAGATGAATAGGTTTTGATAAGAAAAGTTCAAAGTTCAATTAATTGAAGGCCAGATTGTTGTGTGTAAACAGTTTAAACTTAAGCCTAGATTTTTCCATTTAATGTTAACTCAATCATTAGAAATATAGTTTTACTATTGTGCAAATCAAGGGATATTCTTTGTTCCTCACTATTTTAAAGTTGCACATAATTTCCATTATGTTTTATAAAGTCTGCATTTTCTGTATTTAAAAATGAGAGGTTTGTTGAGGTTGGTATTTAGGAAGGTAATAAATTTACTGTGGTCAAGCAATATCCTTATTAATCATGTATCGAAATTAATTTGAGTAAATTGACAGTTATATTTTAAATTTATTTCTGGTCATTTCATCAGCATTTTATGCTTCAATTGGCATGATCCTACATATTTTTTTATTATATCAGCCACAGTAGCCAAGGATGAAACTTGTGAAAGTCTCGGTAGTATTTTATAAGTTGTTGATGTAGGTATTATTAATTAATGGTGATTTTTTACTTGAGAAGGATTGTTCTTAATTTTTGTATACAACTTAGCAGTTTTTGTATGTTTTGGATTGTTTCGGGTGTTATTCAGGAGAGTATAACAGCTACATTTACTAATTTGAAAATTTATTGTACTAATTGTTCTGAAATATTGAATGCCACATATTTATTTATATTGATTAAGAAATGTTATGTTTTTTTGCATAACAAATTCGACTTTTTCGATGTTGTATTTTTCTGGTGTAGGCAAATTCTATAGTAGTGGATGCTACATCTTTGTCATTTACTAACATTGTTCCAGTCATAGTTATTTATTGTGGCTTATAATAAAAGTTTTGTTGATAATATTTTGTAATAAATTTGTTTCATTTAAAACCAAATTCTTTAGTGGCAGAATATTTAATATTTTCTCTTAGTGAAAGTAAAAAGACACACTTGCTTATTAGGGGCATAACAAATGAGAACTGCGTTGCGAGCACAGGACTTTATCAACTCGTATGTTAAAGAATGATCGTATAGTATGGAGTCAGTTGCAAGTTTTTAGTAACATGGTAATTTTTTATTTTACAGTTATTTAAGGATACAACATGTTCAAAAATTCAACATTAACAAGGCACACATTTATTAAAGCTGGCCGTGCAGCAATGGATAGATATCAATTATAGCTCACAAACCGTCTCCATACTATAAGAACATTATAGTTCGGCCGTTCAGGGAATGCGTTCCTGACACCTATCTGTTAGTCACGACTAGTGATGGGCACAACATAACACTGAGTTCGTTACCGTTCCTCCAAAATGAAACGCCGCGTTATTTTTAAGATTATTTTCGTTTTAAATTGGCGGAATCATTTAAAATTTATAATTTAGTAATTTAAGTGGAAACCAAAAAAAGGTAATATAAATATAATAAAACTGTTTTATTTATTTTTTGTTACAAAGTTACAATGTGTATTTCTATGCAATAAAGTACATTTAATTGAATGTGCGTACAGAATATTAACCAGACTCCGATTCGCTTAAGGAGGTAGTGTCTTCATCATCATCTTCGCCTACATGTATAATTATTTTATTATCAATAACAGAATCAATCCTGATACCTCGGTCAAAATGTTCCATAATCAGGTTTTTAGTCTTTCAACAACCTTTGCCCAGTCATCTCTAGTGACTTCCCCGCAGGCTTCTTTTAATAGGGTCATCATCTTTTTTGTGCTGAATGGCGGGGAAGTACAGTGGCGGGCGGCGTAACCTTTTATTTGAGCCCAGATTAGCTCCATTGCGTTGTATTGGCAATGATACGATGGAATTCTTAGAACGCGATGACCGTACTCCAGAGCCAGTTCATCGATTTCGTATCGCACATTTGCCACTTTATTTTCGTTAACTAATTTTATTAGCTCTGCTTTTAGCATCTGCATATTTGCGTCAATGCCTTTTGCTTGTAATACCCTAGTGCATAATATAATGAATCCTACAAAGTTGAATTGTACCTTAGTGCCAATTACATGCGAGTAAACAGAGCATATTTTATTGATCCGGGTTATACATTATATACTATTACACCATTATTTATTTCAGTGTAACCAACTTTTTTTCGCGCATTCGGTTTGGTCATAGTTTATTTTTTTAATTTAATAAAAGTTATCTTATAGTCCATTATTTTGAAATTCTTAAAAAGAAAAACAAAACGTATTATTTCATAAAGTATACCTGTTTAAGAACAGATTACGATACTGTTATTGTTAGCACAGCACTACAAATATAAAGCTTTGACATAACCTTGTAATAGCGCAGTATAGATTTTGAAAAATATTGTTTACCAAGTTATTTGACACTCAGTTTGGCACAAAATTATAAAATTCATTGATTATTGATATAATAATGTTGTTTTAATGCTCATCAATTGTTAAAACGGTAAACAACCAGCAAAAATATTTTTGATCGTAACTGCAACGCCATTACAAAGTTACGTCGTCAGTTCAATCGCGATGTGTCAGGAACGCATTCTCTGAACGGCCGAACTATAGTAAACATACAAGTCGATAAAGTTCTGTGCTTACACTGCTGATTACACATACTTTGAAGGTCTAAAAAGTTCATACTTACTGACTTGTAAATCTGGATTATCTGTCAAAATATAAAAACCTTTGTTCTTTAAATAAGAAAAGCTGGTAGATATTATATCTAGAAACTATTTTTCTAAAGGTGGTGACTGACTGACCCGTAACAATGTTATGTTATGGCAAAATGAGGTAAATATTTTGCAGGTTGATTTCCATAATATTCATACATTAAGTCAATACTGCCAGTCAAGAAATTGAATTATTTTTTGTAAGTACAGGCCAACATTACAATGTAGGGGAATTCCTATGGCAATTTGATGAAAATTAAGGTCTGTATTATGAAAGCCTTTTCTTAATTCAAACATACATTTGTGGATTCTTCATACAGAGAATTTTCAATCGTGAGCTTTCGAATCTTAGTAATATATAAGACAGTAAGGACCATGGAGAAATATATAGAGGAGTTGCCCTATCCAGTTTTCTCTAGGTACCAAAGTGAAGCCTACGGGCGGGGCGCGGGAGGGGTAAGCGGTGGGTTATGGTTATGGCCAATTATAGCCAAACAGGCGATGGCATTAGTCACCTAGGTAGCGAGTAGTAAAAACCGGTCGAAACGTAAGGTTAAAATATTCAAATGACCATCATAAAAGTTCAGCTATACTTTACTAGGTGGCTCTCGTTTCTTATCGAAAGGGCTGAGTCCAAAGGGTTTGAACGATCGGCTACAGATGTTTCAGTAAAATAAAGAGTAACAATTATTTTTATTAGAATAAGGAGTAAGCGAAATACTACATTTTATTATCAAATGAACCAAAAACTTATTAGTTATTTAAAAAAAAATAAGTTGAATTAGCCCGCAGTAGTGCAACTTAAGAGTTTGTATCTTTATATAACTATGCTTTTTAATACTACTGATCCCTTAGTCTGATACTATCAACTAATATTACTTATTTAACAAGGATATCTGTTATAAATTAACAAAATGAACAAGTGATTACTTATTTTATTTTGTATATTAATAGCACCTTGTCCGTGTCGGTAAAGATGCATTCGGAAAGAGATTTCATGCTTTGATTTAGTGTCTTTTATATTATTTGGTACATTTGGTGGTTCCGACTTCGTTTTAAATAATCGCTATAGACTGATATATGAATTAGCGTACCTATAGTTATTTTTTTCCTATAGGGCTGAAATAAAAAGTAGCCTGGGATGGACTCCACTATTTCATACTTTCCAAATCTGTCAGGAAAAAACCGCGAATTTAAAGTATTTCTACCTGACTAGATAGCACAACATTTTTTCGCGGCATAAAAATCACCTAGGCAACAAATAAAAATCTGGAATTTTGGACATAAATAATTGGAAAACAATTTGTAAAAAATAATTTTGAATGAAATTATCTTCGTGGTTAGTTAATTTGATTTGGATTGTCAATGTACATAATTTCTTCATAAAAGTAGAGAAAACTTAATCTTACACCGAGAAACAATGTTGGATTTAATTTTTTTTTAAATATCTATGCGTGTACATACTTCACAGAAGTAAGCGTCGAACTGACGCCAGGCCTCTAGTGTGGCGTGACGTCACAGCCTCAATAGCTTGAACTATTGAGGCTGTGACGTCACGCCAACCCAAATTGAAGCTGTGCATCTTTGCTTACAGCAGCTCTATTTCCTACCTATATATCTGCTTCGTAGTAAGGACCATATTTGAAAAATGTTTTTAACTTTAACAGTGATTTTAAGTGACATCATCAACATTAACAGACATCAGGTAGAACTGAAGATCTCTCTCAGAGTTGTTTATTATACAGACATAAGACCTTGAGTGCAGAATGTTTCTTAGGTACACAAAATACAGTATGCCATTTCAATTTCAACTACTTGAGGTCAATCAATTTCGCTCACAATAAAGATGAGCATGATGATGACAGCACACAGGTTCAGGATGGAACTGGCTGTCAATCAAACAATACCGGAATACATCTGGTAGCCAGGCAAATCCTGAAAGGCTCCTGCCACTAAGAATAAGTGGCCTTTCACTCCACGCTTATCCAGGGTTCTATGAATAGAATATGAATTGTGCCATTGTAAAAGTAAGCAATTAAATTCAAACCCATACCCAACTTCATACCCAACTTACAACTTTTAAAAGGAAGGAATCGTAGAGATAAATAAACTGCCATCAAAATGGCAAAATTTTTTGATAATTTTAGGCCAGTACCTACTTTGGTATGTACTTTGATTAGCTAAAACTAAAAAAATAAGTACAATTTTTTTTTATATTTTTAATTTTCATACCAATGGCCAACTGCGTTGGACCTAATAGCAATTTTTCAGAAACAAATGAAGGCAGAAGTGAATCTTTTATCCATGAAAAACTGATTTCGCACCTATCTACCTACCTATATGATAATACCTATCAAATCAACTGTAGGTATCATCTATCGTAGCGAGGCAATTAGTATCGAGACGTTTTCTTTGAAGTCCGGTTGATCAAAGGCGAATCAATGTTTAATTTAGCGATATTGGCAGAATATTTTTGTTTTTTAATTTATTTGTGACTTGGCTCAAGTAGAACGCCAATCTTCAATGTAATTTTTACACCAAAACTGTGATCAAATTTTAAGACTGCCATTTACAGGACACAAATGATGAATGAATTATTGATTTAGATACGAGTACCTACTGTATACCGAAGTCTAAAAAGCACCACAGTGAGTAAGTGCGTCCCCTTCAAGGCCGTAATATGAGTTAGCTAACCGCGTCGACTTTTGACTAGGGGCACGTGAACATAGTTTACCACGCCGCCGCCACCGCCCTTGGGTAGGCGTTTGATAGGATATAAATAATCCCCATTTAGTGGTAAAGCCTGTTTCGAGTTCACCTGGCTAGCGGCCATTTCTTCATACATATAAAGTAAAGTATCTAGATATATTGCCAATAATGAGCCAGTTCCTTCCTAAGCCCGCGTGCTTTTGATTTCGACTTCTTCGTCATTTACTTCCACGATAAGTAGAAGCGAGACACGCCATAAAAATCTATATTTCTTATTCTCTTTCTCTCCTTCAACTACTTACCTATCAAATTACAATACATCGCAAACTTTGCATTGTTTGGATGTTCGTACATGTTATGCCGTTATGAATTTTCGGAGATGTGTGTGTCGAGTGCTTTGATTAGGTACCTATGTAAGTGCCCTGTAGTCTCGAGCATTAGAATTGAACTACGATATATCTTGCCTGTCGTAAGAGCCTGACTAAAAGGATTGACTGCAGCATCTAAATAGGGGATTTAGATGCTAAATGACGTAATAGCAGTCACAGAGATGGTGAACAACAAGAATAGAAGGAAAGAAATAAGCGGTAGAGCCAAGAAGTGGCAAACTTCGAAAGAGTTCCGGTGCGTTCCTCAGGAGATCCCGGGGCTCTTTTCCAAGATGTAGAAGAAGGCCCTAAGGGGGGGGGGGTAAGTGGGTAAAAATCCCACATAACCTAGTATCCATCACCAGGATGTCGGGTATCTTTGGAAGATTTCCCCCTCGTCAACAAAAAAAGAAGGTACCTATGTAAAAATCCGGACTTTAACGAGACATGCAAACCACCGTAGCACTAGCAGTGTGTCGTTTGAGCTGCACCTAATACAGAACTGTTTATTTATTTTATTTATTTATTTTAAGAAAACTTACAGCTACGTAACGAACATGATAAGTAAGTAATAGGCACCTAATTTAAAAACTGTTCCGTAATAAATAACCAAAAAAGATGCTCAGTAAGCCAGGTTTAATATAAGATCAAAATAAGTAATATTAAACCGTTTCTACACTGAGTGACAGATGGATAGACAACGTACAGCCTACGGGGCGTAAAGAGCTGAAATTTGGAACATAGCTAGATATTAGTAGGTAAGTATACCTAACCAAGGCAAGTTGTATCTAATATTTTTTTAAACCTAAGACTTGTGTTCTCGCGAGTACTTATGTTTCAGCTAAGTCAATAGCTTTTTTTCTTTTTTGTATGCGGGCTGAGTTGATCAATGCAAAATATAGTTTTGGTCAACTCAACCCGCGGTACAAGTTCGAGCGGCCTCAGTTGAACAACGAGCCGCGTGCGTACATACGAAGTTGCGGGAAAATGCTCGTTTGATACATTGTTTTGCTGCATTATTTCTAGTACTACACTACTTATTCTCCGAAGCAACATCTCCATCCAAGGATTGTTTACAAGGAAAACACGTTTGCTGAAAGATCACAGACTTGATATCAGTGCGGAGTATATTTTGTATTTATTCAGGTTCACATAAATAAACAGGGACGTTGAAACTCCAAATATTGTATCTTTTTATTTATTTAGTAAGTTAATAAATAAAAACTCAGTCCTTTTCTTTACTTTACGATATACTACATTTAACCCATCATTTTTTTTTTTTTTTTTTTATAAGTGGCTAAACCCGCGTTTGACCTCAATCTCACCTGATGGTAAGTGACGATGAGGTCGAAGATGAAAGCACACGGGCTTAGGAAGGAACTGGCTCTTTATACAATATTGCCGGAACACATTACCGCCGGAGCGGTAACATTTGGCGGCAGACTTTATATAAAGGGTGGTCGCTAGCCAGGCGGACCCAGAAGGGATCCTACCACCTATTAAAACTTTGAAAAAATAAAACGGCTGTGTTCAGATTCGACATTTTTTTATTTGACTTAATCTTAATGTATGGATGTTAAGTGTTAAGTTTTCGATCATAATTACTCGTAGGTATGTATTTGTAAATTTTCAACTTTATGTTGGTCACAAGCCATCTGGATCTGGAATGGGATCCAAAAACCAAACTGGAATTATCACGTTTGTCCTGGCTGCAAACTGGATGGCAGGGACAGCGACAGCGGGAGCGACAGCGGCGCCGGCAGCGATTTCTCCGACACGATATAAAGTTTGAGTTTGTATGAAACCGCGACAAATCGTTCTCACGCCCGCTTGCGCCGAGAACGCCTTACAACTTTTTGCCAAATATGTGGAAAATGTAGGTATTTCTTAGTGGGTTTTATTTGAAACCTTCTTTCACATACCTAAGTATATGATGTTTAAAATGTTAGGAACCCAAAAATAAAAATATTGGAAGAGAAAACCTCTTAAAAGCGTCAATATTTGGTTTTACGTACGGTAAGTGCCTATTTAATCTGGTACCTTCCGATTTTTTAAAGTACCTACCTATTGAGTTTTAACCGAACTCTCAACCTTGAGTCTGCTGGAAGTTATTTATTGACTAGACAGACTGTTGACTGACAGACTAACTGTTTCACGCAGTTTTACCCGAGCAATTTCTAGTCCCGTAGGAATAAAGAGACCAAACACTATCACTACTCCAAATTTCATCCCCATCCGTTAAACCTTCCTGCTGTGATTGAGGAACAATAATCCATCCACACAAACATCTATCCAACCTTTCGCATTTATAATATTAGTAAGATCAATCATTTTATAAGCTGTGCTTTTCTAGTTACTTGTAAACATTAATAATATTAGGCTGCAAACTGGACGGCAGCAATCTGCACCGCAATCTGGGCCGCTATGTGCCGTTCTCGACCCCAGCGGGCGAGAGAGCGATTTGTCGCGGTCTCAACTCGATACTTTCTATCGTGTAGCGGAAATCGCTTTCGCTCTCGCTGTCGCTGTCACTGCCGTCCAGTTAGCTGGAGAAATGTTTCACATGTTTTTCCTTGAAACCTCTTTGCACGTAATATAAACTTAAGTTAGTACCTACAAGTACAGCTGATAGTAGTATTTACTAAGTGTGTTGTTATTTGGACAACAAAGCCCATTGTTGAATAATTCAAGCACTTATTATCCTTCGTTATCTACATTGTTATTTTAACGCATTTTTATTAGATAAGCAGGAAAAATTGCCGGTGCTTGACATTATTAGATATTTATTTTGTTTTCTAAGGAACCCGGACAGAACCCCTACTATGTAGGTAATATCACAAATGCGATAGTTTCAATCTCTGAGTTTCCTTCTTCAGAGGTTTCATTCAATAGATGTAGGTTAGATGGCGAACAAATAGTATAATGACGGTAGAACGGCTGTTTAAAATCTTAGGTAGGGAAAGTCATTATTCTGGAATATTAGGTACGTACAGCCTACGTAGCTGCTTTTTATTCCGGAAAAAAATAAGTTTGTTGTGAAGGTAATTTTTTTGACGAATGTAAATGTAATACTATTGGCATCAAAATAATTGTCATTTATTTAGTCTTCTATTGCGATTTTGCCCTACTTCGTTTTATTGTTACGTCGATTTGAGTGTTTTCACCCACTTGTTACGTGAAATGCTGACTTACGATTGTATAAGCTTTCAATAATGGCTGTTGAATACTCTTCTGATTTTTTTTATTTAACGGATTTCTTATCGGATGAAGTCGAAGATGTCAGCACACGGGAAATGGCTCTTCTTAAAATATTACCGGAACATATTAACGACGAACGCTGATATTTTACGGCAGGCTTTATACAGGATGACTGGTGACAAACTAATATTGAAGGAGAGCACTCTGTACTCTATTCTGATCATAATTATGTAATGAAAATAGGTACTTAATTTTTCAACATCCCCATAAAAAAATATAGAGAATTACGTACTATACTTTTCCGACGCTGTATAGGTTTCCGCCACGCACACCACCACCAGTAACCATGTGTTGCGTAATTTATTCATTTATAGATCACCAACACAATAATGTTCACATCACATACTTAAAACAGATTATTACTTTAGCTTAACATCACTGTATTTAAAGGTGACGACAACATGCTCAAAACAATAAAAAAAATTACATAAACATTAAATAATTTAGAATAAATTACAAATAAAAAATTTACAAATTACATTCTGTAGTAAAATCATTAAATCAAATACCTAAAATCTTTAGGGAAAAAATATATGTTCAAGCAAAGTAAGTCATAGTCATAGCAATCAATAACAATGTCTAAATATTAATTAATTATAAAATAAATGAATCCTTTAACTTTCGGTTAAGTTTACTCAGTAAATAATTAATAATTATTTTTTATTTTATTTTTTCTCTTCATGTATGATCTCAAATTATCCCGTCCTCACCCACCAGTCACCTGTATAGAGAGTGGTGGTTAGTGACCACGAAATGCGAACACTGGAAGGTTCCTTCCTCCAAGCAATGAGACGATTATCTGCCACATTATGATAGAAGGTAACGACAAGCAACGAATGCAGAGCATTGAAAAAACCGACTTCACGTCAAAACTTTGGCCGACTGTAGAGTGAACATTCTCCGAAATCATACATATTGTTTCAAAAATTTGAAATTTTCAATGAAGTACTGGATCGATTTTAATTAAATTTATATGGGACCAACTATGAAGTATTCACATATCATATGAAACAAGAAATTTCAAAATCGATTCATAATAGTCTAAAATATCGCATTGAGAACCTCCTCCTTTTTTTTTTTTTTTTTTATAAAATATGGATGGGACGTTTGTCTTCCATGACACCTGATGTTAAGTGAACATGAAGACTAAGGTGGTAAACGTCCATCCACGAGAAACCTATTCACTCGACGCTTAAAAGTACTAGGACTATACTGGTCAGGGAAAATAGACGCAGGCAGTTCATTCCAAACCTTGGCGACCCGTATCAAAAAGGAACTGTCAAAGCGCTTAGTTCGACTTTTCGGAATATCAACCACATACGGATGGAAGTTCTGTCTGCGTCTAGTAGTCCGATGGTAAAAGGGTGAGGGTTCAATTTGCTCAAACAGAGCACTCGCGCACTCACCAAAATGTATCCTGTAGTACACGGTTAAACAGGCAACCTTACGACGATGCTCTAGGGTCTGTAGTTTTTTGGTCGTAAGGTCGACGTTGTTAATTAATTTACGGGCTCTTCGGTCAACGGAGTCCAGCGCTTCTAGTTGATATTTGGCTGAACCATCCCAAAGATGACTGCAGTACTCCATGCATGATCGCACTTGAGCTGTATATAAGTTAAGAAGCTGTGCAGGGCTGAAGTACCGCCGTACCTTCGAGATGATTCCCAACTTTTTCGAAGCTACTTGAGCCATGGACACAATTTGTTGACCGAAGTTTAAACTAGATGTTATAGTTACGCCTAAAAGCCCTAGATGGTCAGTGATGGGGACAGATACATTTTGGAAAGTGGGCGTTAATGTGAAGGTGCTCTTTTTTGCGGAGAATAGACACGCCTGAGTTTTGGACGCGTTGAATTTGACCAAATTCGACTCACCCCAATCGGATACTTTCCGTAAGGTCAAATCAACGCGCTCAATCATTGACTTTCTTAAACTTTGGATTTCACGGGGGCTCGCTCGCGCATTGGATACGTATCTCTCTACAACAGTGCTGTCATCAGCATAACTAATAATGCCCAGTGTCAAAAGGTCATTAATGTGCAGCAAGAATAATGTTGCAGAGAGAACAGATCCCTGAGGTACCCCGGCATTAATTGCCATTTGGTCGGAGGAGAAGCCATCTAAGACTACTCGAATTGACCGTTCCCTCAGAAAATCAGATATCCAGTCGCAGAGCCCAATCGGTATGCCATAAGCTGGAAGCTTACTTAAGAGACCATCATGCCAGACCCTGTCAAAGGCCTTGGAAATGTCTAAGGATACAGCTATTGCTTCACCATGACCCTCCAAGGCCTCGCTCCATAAGTGAGTGGCATACACGAGAAGATCGCCGGTCGAGCGCCCGTTGCGGAAACCATATTGGCTATCGCTTAGGAGCTCGTTGGTCTCGAGGTGTGCCAGGAGTCGATTGTTCAATACACGTTCCATGACTTTGCAAAGTATGGAAGTGATTGAAATTGGTCGGTAGTTGACAGGATCGGCACGGCTTCCCTTCTTTGGTACTGGTTGTACGTTAGCAAGCTTCCAGGATTTGGGAACCTTACCGGATTCCAATGAAAGTCGATAAAGACGCGTCAAAACGGGAGACAACTCAGCTGCGCAGCGTTTTAAGACCACTGCAGGAATACCGTCTGGACCACTAGCTTTGTTCTCGTCTAGGTGCAGCAAGCATTTAAGAACCTCATTTTGGCGAATGTGAACGGTACCCATTGTAGGTCCGAACTGAGGTAATTGGGGTGGGATTTTGGTGGGATGGGAACAGTGGTGGCAGCGACGGGCGACAAAAGTTCGTTTCGACCGACTTGGCAAGGGACCAGAAAGCTTTACTGCCCGAAGGGTATGCTGCTATTCTGTCTCCGATACGGCCTATGTGGGCAAAACGAGCTCTTTTGATTACCTTTTTGCAGGACTTGGCGGCATCATTGTATCTTTTCTTAAGTTCATGCGAATCCAGGGCTTTGCTTCTGCGAGCATTTGCCCAGGCTTTGTATGCTTCCCGCTTTCGCTTTTCAGCGGCTAGGCAAGCAGTATTAAACCATGGGCGAGCTTTGGTTTCAAGGGATAGATCAGCGTGGGGAATGAAGTACTCCATTGCTTGAACTATCACACTTGAGACAGCATCAGCGCAGCACGATGGATCGGTTGATGTAAAACAAGTTTGCCGCCATGGATAAGATGCGAAGAAATGTCGCATTTCATCCCAATCTGCTGACTTGTAACGCCATACTCGCCTGGAGCCTTTTGGGCGGGTGTCAGGTGGCGAGTACAGCGATACAGATTTCACCATACAGTGATCGGATGTCCCTAAAGGTGCAGTGACGGACACCGAGTATCTGTCAGGATCGGTTGTCAGCAGAAGGTCCAAGCAATACGCAGTGTGGCCAGCAACGTCGGGGATGCGCGTAGGCTCGTTAACAAGCTGTGAGAGACCATAAGTCAGCGAAAACTTAAAGGCCTCTCTGCCAGCATGGTCAGTGTCCTGATACGGGTATAACCACTGCCCATGGTGAGCATTAAAATCCCCCAGAAACACCAACTGCGCCGTGGGAAAACGTTGCTGAATCTTATCTGCTGTATTGCCAAGGTATTCCATAAGCCTCGTTGTCTCCCGATCTCCGCTATGTGAACGATAGATACAGGCGTAAACCACTTGGTCTAGGCCAGTATCTATGTGAACCCACATGACTGAAAGGTCCGGCACTTCCAAGTAACGGAGACGGAGGAAGTAACAGATCGCGTCACTGGCATACATGCACACCCCGGCGTGCGGGCGGAAAAGAGACTCCAGGATATAGCCTGGGTAACCAAGGTATGCCGAGTCTGACGGATCGCAGATCTGCGTCTCCGTTAGAAAGAGTAGGTGTGGTCTCTCCGTCTCAAGATGGTGGTGGACATCATTCAGATTGGAGTGCACTCCTCGGATGTTACAGAAGTGCACTTTAAGGGAGAGGAAGTGCAACCGCTGTTGAACCGTACTCTTTTTAGGACCTTTCATTGTGAATTGGTAGTGGAGTGAATAGGGAGGAGAATAGAAGTCGAGTGAAGCGCTGCAAATGGAACCAAGCAACTCGTAGGAAACAACGCACCATTGGGGAACTCGCCTGGAGACTGCGGGGACGCCTGAACCCCCCCGAGGTCGCCATCGGGTCCTCTCTAACCGGTCGCCAACCGGCACGATGGAGCCTCCCGGGATTTTTCGCGAGGTGGCGGGGCAGCCTTTCGCATGTGGCTGGCATGCTACTTGGGCCCCCTACTACCTGCGGTCGGCCAGCGGTGCACCGTGCTTCGGATCCCGCTACCCTCCAACACGAGTTACCCGGTGAGTCATTATCCTACGAGTTGAAAACTGTTCTCCGATGCAGCACGATTACTCAGACCTATCCTCCTCAATGGCTACACTAGACATCATGCCGGAACGCAACTAGGTTACTTGGCGGCATGGTTTTGTCTAGTGGGTGGTGACAAGCCACGGCCGAAGCCTACCACCAGATTTTACTGCTCGTTTAGCACCACCCAGGGACCACGTACAAGGCATCGAGGGCTAAACCTTGCGGACGCGAGCAGTTTTCAGTCCCCAAAAGTCGTCGGTTGAAAATGTTACTCGAATCGTCCATCCTCGGAAAATCTTTTCAATTGATTTTTGAAATTTAGTACGCGTTTAGTTAAAAGCAGCATTTTGTTACAAAGACCAAGGTCATCACAAGATTTAAGTACTGTGGCTGTCGCTTTGGCGTTTTTAAACAATATACCTACCTACTTTTAACTTGTGCTCATGGCCAAGTCAATGTTATTGTAATGTGAACAAAACTATTACAAATATACATAGTTACAAAATATTGATTTATTATTACAAATTAAGTTCAACAGGGCTTGTCTTTTTCTTGAGAGACTTGGCTTTTTTTTACAGTTAATGTTTTTGGTGGGATAATTTATTCGCACATCATCTTAACCTTAGTAGAATGTTTGATCTGCAGTTATTCTAATAATAACCAATGAAAGTTTATTGGTTTTCTTTTGGCACATTCTTGATAAAGCCGTGCCAAATTTTCAATGCATCGGGCGTGCGTGAGGCGGTTGTAGAATTTAGAGATTTGTTTTAGAAGTCTTTCTTCCTTACAAATATGATTGATTGGCATCGGGCTATTACCTTACCACGTCATTCGATTCCATACGCTTTTAAACCTATGAGGCAGTGGAAAAAAATCGATAAAGCGAGTTTCGCAACTGAGGTATTTGAAACTACTGCCCGGCACTATCCATTTTGGTCCATCGGTTGAAGTCTTTCTTTGGGTGATTGAGGTTCTCAAATGCTGCCTTAGCTGAATAGAAAAATTAAAAATAGAAAAATGTTGAAACTCTCACTAAATATAAATATGCAGTATGGGTTTAGCGAACTCAACTCACCAAAGTTCCAAAGAAAATGTCCAAAAAAGTATAAGCTCAATTAATTGTAGTATACTTATGAATGATATTAGTGGGTCTTGAATCCTACTAATATTAAAATTGTGAAATTGAGGATGAATAAAAGCATTTTTTTTTTTTTCCTGCCAAAGAATGACACCCTACTATGGCGCCCCAAAGGGCGACCACAGATAGGGAGGGGGTGAATACTCCTAGTACGCACTGGGCCCTGCACGGGGTTAAATCCCCGCCGACAGTAGCAACCGCTCGCCGACGGAATGCCACCGTATACCCAGCCAGTGTGAGACTTCTACTCACTAAACACCCCCTTCTCCGATCCCTAACTCAAGAGCTATTCATAGATCGTGTAATGAGCTACCACCCCGTGGGATCCAGGGCGGCGCAGAATAAAAGCATAAGTCTACTAAGTAAATATGGCTGTCATTTATAACTCTTCTTGCGCGATTTAATCGACGTACAGCGACATCTATCGAATAAAAGCAAACTAAAATTATGTATATTATAAGTGTAAAAGTTGATTTTGTATGAGTTATAATTGCAATGATTATGAAAAGTGAATTATGCTATTAATATACAAAGAAGAAAACTTAATATGGAAACTACTTACAATCTAATTTTAAACCCCATTCGGGGTTAATAAAACAATGTTTTGATTTCCATACCACAAGCTTTACTTAGTTTGGCCCAGATAGAAAAAAAAACACTGACATCATATTTATAAGTCGGTAAATAATAATTATTGAAATCACAAGAAAATACGTATAAAAGCATTTTACTAGCTTATCTAAGTAAATGCCTTAACACACCATCAAACATCTAATCCGTTATAAAACTATTAAGTATAGCCAACCGTATAACATGACATACAGATAAGTTTAATCATCTGTTTGTATACGAGTTTTTAGATACCAGATACCGGTGTTTTTCTGACAGAGTGACAAGTAAGTAGTATATCTCGAGTCGGCGCCAGCGCACGCCGCGTCGCGTTCTATTTTTAAAATGTCACTTTTGAGGTTATTTTTGTTTTGTTTTGCCGTCGCGTTGGCGACTGCGCAGAGTTCCAATCCTATCGTAAGGATAAACCATGGGTTGTTGCAAGGAGAATGGAGGGTTTCGACAAAGGGTCGTAGTTATGCTTCCTTTCAAGGAGTTCCTTATGCGAGGCCACCGGTCGGGAAGTATAGATTTAGAGTAAGTTTGAGTACTTTATTTATGTAGCGATCTATGTTATTGGTAAACCTAAAAATAAAGCTTACTTAAATAAACTAGTACAAAGGCGCTGTTTAATGTTTTTCAGCCAATTAGTTTTGTTTGTGTATGTCTCTTAACCGACAGAAGTGTTCGAAGATAAGAAATAAGTATGCCCGGCCCGGAGCAAAGAAAAGGTTATTTTTGTTTATCTCTCAGTATAAACTTTTTTTCAAAATCAGCGTTTTTATAATAGATATTTCAATGCTGTACCTACAATTAACTTTTCTATGTACTAAGAAGATTTAATATTTTTACTGGCAGCCTTTCGCTGCTTTACATTCTTACGGGTTACATATTCACAGGATACATGGGTAAAACCACGTGAAGTTGCTATCTATATTAGTATCTCTTCAAATAGTATTAGAATAGAATATCCACCAACGTGGGAGAACTTATCTTTAATAATATTATAATCTATTATTAGTAATAATATTACTGGTATAGCCTTGCTAAGTAGTTGCCTATAAGTAGGCATCTTTTTACCTATCCGACTAGAAACAATGTTTAAATTAAGTACAGAGAATTATACTATGACAGATTATAAAGTGTACACAATAAATAATAAATAATAATAAATAAATAAATATTTCTGACACTCACACAACGTTATCTAGCCCAAATTAAGTTTCTTAAAGAACTTGTGTTATGGATACTAGTTAACTGATATACTTAAGAAATATATAAACTTAAATAAACATAAAAACTTCCATGACTTGACGGCTAATATCTGTGTTCATCACACAAATATCCGCCGCCGCCGGGATTCGAACCCAGGACCTCTGGCATAGAAGGCAATGTACGTTACCGCTACACCAGCCGGTCGTCAAATAATATAAACAATAAGGTGCCACACTTTATTTAATTTATGTTTTGTTGTTGGTATTAGATATTATAAGATAAGATAAGATATTTATTTCTGATAAAAACTTATATCTAAGAATAACATTAATTTAGAAATTTATACTAGGTTAAACAACATAATCCGTAGGTATGTAATAAGATTGCTAAATTTACCAATAGATGCTATACAGTAATATGTGATTTCATTAGTTTATCATGAACTAGGTTAACACAGGTATAATACCTAAACTAAGTAATTATGATTACTTGTTTTTTAGGTATAAAATGTTCAATATAATGAATTGCTAAGTCACTATTAATTCTATAACAAATGGATACAATAACAATTAGTGTAACTACTACATAAACATATTTTTATAAGGTAGGTACCTAAGTAAGGATTTTAACATTATTTATTTTTTCAAATAGAGAAATACTATACTAAACACATAACTGGATATACAAATACAACATACAATACACAGTAATCTATATGTACTACTAAAAACATACTAAAACCTTAATTAAAACGAACGTGTAAATTATAACTAGATTCTAATCTACATGTATTTAAAGTCAATGTTATTTTAAGACTATTAACAGTTTCTCTGTATCTTCATAAGACATATTTAAAAGTGTCATCCGTATTATCCGTTTCGTGTTGTTATAGGTCAGGGGATATATGCTTAGTTTGGAGTTTAATCGTTTATAAAGCAGTGGTCCTAGAACAATGTAAAATTTAGAAGAGAATGCAGTTTTTGTGTTTTGCGGTCGTGCAATGTCAAGCCTTCTTTTGTTAGCTACTTGTGATCTGTAGTTAAGGGTGCAATGGTACTTTAAAATTGCGTTCATTATAAATAACTGTCTGACTGTCAGTACTTTACAGTCTTTATATAGAAGCTCAGTGGGGTAAAGGAAAGGTCGGAAATGGGAAACTTTTAAAATTGCTCTTTGTGCTCTTTCAATGTTAATGAGAAACGTTTTAGCTGCCCCGCCCCATGACGTAATACAGTAATTTAGTATCGACTGACACAATGCAAAGTATACCTGCCTAATAAGTTTAGAGTCACCTATGGTGCGCAATTTTTTAAAAACAAATATTAGCTTGCGTATTCTGCCACTCACCGTTTCTATGTGTTGTTTAAAGGACAAAGTTTCGTCAATTATTATACCGAGGTACTTTATTGTTTTAGTAGGAGAAATAGACGGACACGAGCACGGTTGATTATTTTGATCAGAACAAAAGTGCGCGTATAGGTTAGGAATAACAGGATTAGACTTTCGTATGGAAAATTGTATAAAATGAGTTTTGTCTGAATTCAGGGTTAGTAAATGCTGCCGTAACCAATTATTTACTACATTAAAGCCCCGCTGAGCGTACTCGTATAGTTCACTGTCTGAGTTCGCAGAAAACAATAGAGCGGTGTCATCTGCGAAAGATAAGATTTTACCACCATTTATTTTAAGGTTACACAGGTCATTAATATAAATAAGGAACAGGGTAGGGCCTAGAATGCTTCCTTGGGGGATTGCAAATTCAGTGTCCAAAACTAGGTCAGAACTTAGGATATGTCCTATTTTCACACATTGCGAACGATTGTGTAAGTAATCTGCAAGCAATTTGAGTTGGATTCCTCTTATACCTAAATTTTCAAGCTTGTGCAAAAGCATAGGTATAGAAATTGTGTCGTAGGCTTTGGAGAGGTCTAGGAAAACTCCTAAAGTGCGTTTACCCTTGTCAAGCTCCTGAGCTATGAAGTTAGTAAGCTCCAATACTGCATCGTCTGTGGAGCGCTTGTGCCTAAAGCCGAATTGTGCATTTGACAAGATGGACTGTTTTTCTAGGTATTGTACAAGTCTGATATTTATTATTTTTTCTAGTACCTTAGAAATGGCTGTTAAAAGCGATATTGGCCTATAATTATTAATTTGATCTTTCTTCCCATTTTTGTGGATAGGTATAATGACCGCTTTTTTCAAGCAATTTGGAAAAACGCCGTCCCTAAGGCACTTATGAAAAATATAGGTTAGTGGAGTGCATAGAATGTGGTGAAACCGTTTTAGTATTTTGTTGGATATATTATCCCAACCCATCGCTGAATCATCCTTCAGGCCTTTGATAATTCTAGTTACCTCTGCTTCATCAGTGTCCAACATAACAAATGAATTTAATAGGGTGCAATTTGATAACTTATTGTGGTGCGTTGGAGAAAGCGTATGCGATTGATTAAGAATTTTTTCAGCCAATGATTTCCCAATGTTAGTAAAATATTTATTAGCTAAGTTAGCACATTCGAGCTGCGATTCATAGGACCGGCCCTGCAATAGCTCAGTAGCGGATTTATGCTGTTTCGACAAAAAAGTTACATTTTTAACAAATTTCCAAACCATTTTACTGTTTGTTCCCGCTTTTTCTAATTCATTTTTATCGTACGTATTTTTTAATTTCTTAAGAAGAGCGTTACAAAAATTCCGATATCTTTTATACGACGTTTGCAATATAAGGTTATCGGGTTGTGCTTTGGCCTTCATGTGTAACTTATCCCTATGTTTCATACAGCGAATGAGTCCCGGGGTAATCCAAGGCTTAATGTTTGTAAATTTACTATGACGTGTGTACGTAGTATTTCGCAGTATTGCATTTTGTACCTGTGATATAAAGTATGTCATGCAAAAATTCGCGTCATCAGAATAATAAACTGTAGAAAAGTCAATTTTGCTTAAATCCGCTTCAAGGTTATCTAAATTAATTTTAGAACTATTTATTAAGCTATTTGTTAGTTTAGGCATTTTGCGAATTAAGGTTAGTAAGGCGGCTTTATGATCAGTAATTGTAGAGTTTGTAACAAACGTTAGTGACGGAAAAATTGTTTTGAGCATAATATGATCTAAACAAGAACCACTTTGATGTGTAGGTAAACAATGGGCGGGAAGTAGTCCATAAAATGAGCATAGATTAAGATATTCTTGACCAGAGGAATCTAGATTTTCTGGCATAATATTAATGTTAATATCGCCAATTAAAATTATATTTTTAAACGATTTTAGACTCTGAAGTACGATTTGTAGAGAATTTGTAAAAATAGTAATATTTTTAAATGAAGGAGACCTATAAATGGCTAGAATTGCGGTGTCTGTACCAATTTTAATAAGTAACCGATTGCATTCCAACATGTTTGGTTCCTCGACTGATATTTTTAGGTCATTTCTGGCGTAGACTACAATCCCATCGTTTTGGTTGTAATTTTCCTTACTGTTGTATAAGTCGTAGCCCGGTATAGACGGTAAAGATTTATTTTTGGCTAACCAACATTCGGTGAGGATAATTACATCATTGGTAACATTCAGTCTTTGTTGAAATATACTAAAATTATCAAAGTTTTTATAGATGCTACGTATGTTTTGTGTTATTATTGAAAATTTATTGTTGTAAGGAGAAAGGTATTGACTACAACTTTCAACCTCACAAGCTCTTGTTTCAGATACAGAGAAACTATCTAGGTCATTAATTAAGTTTTGAGCCATTATTTCTATTAATAAATTAAAGATCTAAATGAAAAAATACAGATGGCGCTCCTAGGCGCCTTCATAGTCAATTGAATTCAGGTACCTTTTTTCTGCTATACTTTTTGCGGGACAGTCTGCATCGCCCGTTTTGTGGTCACATGGCTTCTTAAAATGAAGACAAGTAGCGCACTTTGGTGAGTCTCCTGTCTTTTTGCAGTCCTTCATTGTGTGACCTACTTCTCCGCAGTGGCCGCAAGTATCTTTTTCTTCACGGCAAAACTTAGCTGCGTGGCCATACTGCTGGCATTTAAAACACCGTGTAACCAAGGTATAGTCTCGCACTGGGCACGATGACCAATTGATGAACAATCGATCTTTACAAATAAGGGCTTTGCGTATATTAGCTGGAACTTCTATTACGTAGTTACAGGTCTCGGTGTTCCGTTTTCCTGACTTGTGGCTTAACTTTACTGTCTTTATAAAGCTTTCAATTGTTATGCCCTTAGAATTTTCAGCTAAGTTTTGGTGGTAAATGCAGCTAAATACTTCTGATTCTTTCAAGGCTGACGGTACGCCGATAACTGCAATTTTAGGTCTACGCTTATTGGTTTCATCTATAGTAAAACCCGAAGATGTCAATTGCGCCGACTGCTTCAGCTTTTCGATGTCTTCTTTGGACTCGGTACTAATTATTACGCCACCATTTCTGGTCTTGCGTAGTCCCCTTACTTGAAGCTTCATTTGTTCAGGGCAGATAATTTTTTGGACTTGCGATTTAGTTTCATCGCTCGATTTCTTTCCGTCTGTTGGGTAGATAGCCACAGAGCTAATACTTTTCGGCAGGATAAAGTCCTTAGAATTTTTCTTTACTATTTCTGAGAAAGATAACATTCCATTTGCAGGTTTAGGAGTCTGTTCCAGCGACTGCTTGAGAGCACAAATTTGTTTGGCGAGGTCTCGTTCTTCTTGAAGGGCTTGGAGATTGTTATGGGCTAAGATAGTTTTTTGTTTCAGTGACTGGTATATCACAGCCATCTGGGATGTCCCATGAGCGACTTTTCGGCAAAGAGAACTTACTCTCAATTTTTGCTCGGAATTTAACTTGCCACCTTCTGTGATAACGCAAACTTCATTTAGGCACTGCTCGATTGATGTCATCCAGTTCTGTACTTCGGGCGTGGACAGCAATTGTTCTTCTGCCCGGGGGCTGGGCGGGATAGGGCGCGGCGGGGCGACGGGTGGTGCGTCGGCACAGGCGGGCACGGGCGCAGGCGAGCGCGTCGGGCTGCGGCGCGTTATCAAGCTTCTATTAAAGGGACTTCCTTCCATTTTTATTCGAAAATGTGTAATTTTCTACTATAATTTGTCATGCATTATTATAGCACTTTTAATAACCAAACTTCAGACACAATAGATTGCTTCCGCGTAGTAGTAGGTCACGAATATTTGCACTTATTTGTTTATTGTACTCATTAGTAATAGACACGTCCGTTCATTACGACTGTCGTAATTTTTTTATTGTGTGATTTTGGTATTGTGTGAGGAAAACACATTTAATATCAACTTTTTATTGCTTCGTGAAGAGAGAAGCTAAAAGAGGGATTTTAACGACTTCCATGCTGCTAAAGTCGGTCCCGGCAGCTGTAGGTATACCTTGTAAGATTTTGTCAGAAGCCATTTTGGCGCCCTAAAAATTCTGACATCTACCAACCAGCACTGGGCTAGTGTTGTTCATAATGACTTAACAACGAATGCAGAGCATTAAAAAAACCGACTTCACGTCAAAATTTTGGTTCAGTTATAATGTCATCTACGTAAACATTCTCCGAAATCTACATATTTTTTCAAAAATAAATTTTCTATGAAGTACTCAACCGATTTCGATGTTATTTATATGGGACCAACTATGAAGTATCTTCTTTCATATGAAACAAGAAGTTCCAAAATCGATTATTAATTTTCCGAAATATCGTGTCACAAAGACACACAAAAAACATTCAGCCTAATTGAGAACCTCCTCCTTTTTTGGAAGTCGGTTGAAAATTCATATCCCTGCGGTGTGTAATATTTGCTGTTAAATTATCGAAGTTTCTATGTTTACTTAAGTTCATTGAAAATCAAATACCAAAGTCTACTCGCAGAAATAACCGCTCTGGCGGCGATGTGTTCGGGCCAACAGTTGTGAAGAGACAGTTCTTCTTGAACCCATGTTCTGTCATCTTCGACCTAGTCTGCACCTAACTTCAGGTGAGATGAGGGTAGGGTCGTCAAACATACTGCTTTTAACAGTATTATACTGTTTTTCACTACATACTGTTTACAGTTGAACGTTTAATTATGCTGATTATGCTGACACTAGCTATCTTAATTTGACCGAAGAGCAACTAAACAAGCTTGAGCGCCTTCAAAATATGTGTATTAGATTCATATTTGGTTCACGAAAATATGATCACGTTTCCTAATTCTGCGTTAGGCTCAAGTGGCTCCCAATTCGTCTTCGAAGGAATACTCATACACTAAATCTTTTGTACAAAATATTGTTCAACCCTTGTCTGCCAACCTATCTTAAAGAACGCTTTAGTTTTCGCCATCAACACCATGAACGTAACTTGCGGTCTGCCAGCAACTACTTGCTGGCTACTCCCCGTCACAGTTCCCACCTTCATCAGCAGTCGTTCACGGTGAAAGCAATATCTCTTTTATTACCATCTTCTCTCCACCACCCTAAAACAATAGCTTCTTTTAAATACCATTTAAAAAAATTCTATCTCTCAAACTCATCTCATACTTATTATATAGAATCTATATTAATACAAAGTATACTTTGTTCGTTCCTCTTATATACCTATTTATTTTTAAATTAATGTTTTTATTTTACATATATGTATTTCATATTATATTATTACACCTATTTATATACTTTAATTAGTACCATTTATAAAATAATAATACCATGTTTACGTTTCTTTTTAATTTATTTTAAGTTGAAGTGATAAGGCCGCCCAAATTGTACATTTAATGTTAATACTGTATTTTTACAACTATCCCATTCTATTCAAATGGCAATAAAGTGTTTGAATTGAACAAAATTAAAGTATCTTCACGTCAACACTTTGGCCGACTAATAATGCCATCCATGTAAACATTCTCCGAAATCATACATATTGTTTCAAAACTTTTCAATGAAGTAGGTACTCAACCGATTTCGATGAAATTTATATGGGACAAACTATGAAGAATCCTTTATCATATGAATTAAGGATTTTTAAAATCGATTCATAATTGTCTGAAATATCGTGTAACAAAGACACAAAAAAAAACATACAGACGAATTGAGAATCTCCTCCTTTTTTGGAAGTCGGTTGATAAGAAAAGCTAAACACTTTATATGCTAGACTTTAAGTAATAAATTTGTGCAAGAAGTACTACAAATATAAGTTTAAATAAATTAAATACTGTTTATTTTACCAAAATACTGTTTGATGTTCTTTTCAGACTCAAATATAAGTACTTTATTTCTAGAGAAAAAAAGTTGGCAGCCCTAGATGAGCGCCAAACACGGGTATAGTAACCGATAAAAAAATGTATACTCATATTGTCTAAGTATAATATGTATGAATAAACGAGGAATATGAGCGGGTAAAGCGATTTATAATTCAATTTAAGTGTAATTTTAATCTCGGTTCCTAATTGACGTAAGCGGCGGCGCGGCGATTGGCGTATTGTCAACACAAACGTATTCCCTTATTCCTAACCGGACTATTGCTACTGTAGAAAGAATTTGATACACTGAATAATTTAATAAGTTTGTATATGGAAGTGATTCCTATAATGTCGGGTTAATTTTTTGACGATTCATCATTTGAAATAATATAGTCTCTTTATACCTACAATAATATTAACTGGGATCTCTTTTTCAATGTATCATATCGCCTATTCTCGTCACCATGGAGTGTATAAAAAGATTCCAAAACTATTAATTTAAATATAATTTATACGTGATAAAAAAATATAAAAAAGGGTTAATTTTTTTTAAAATTTTATGTATACTTAGGTCATTTATGATATGATATGCACACTTTTTTGTTCTATTTCAATTTATTCAATTTATCATGTGACAATTACTTCTAGATTAGTGCATTCATTCACTTATTATTGTGGAAACATAGATGAAAATTAAGATGAAGGAATTTATTGGTAGGCAATGAGTTACCACAGGAAGAACATCTATAATGCTTGATACCGTCGCTATAGGGCAGAGATGAAGCTTCTTGACATGCTTCAGCGAATGTGCGTGGCCAGACTTCTTAATTATCAGTAGATATCGACAGCGAACAGAAGTTTAGCGAAGTTAGTGCGGATTATTCGGAGTAGAGCAAAGTAGGTACTCGCGAATGTGTGGTTACACTGGTGACTCGAATATTCGCGTTAAAGCGACGAGACAAAGAAACTATCAATAAAGCTAATGAACCCGTTGATAAGGGTTCGTTGGAGAACAGTGGCTCGTCATTTACTTATCTGACTAATAAGAAACCGATCAAGTAATTCGGATTTGCGCACTGAATCACATAACTGGAGATTACCAATTTTCTAATTTTCTCTTTTATTTGGGCCAAATTTCATAATTCTATGAAACTAAATACAACGGTTTTTAATAACATTCAAAAAAGAGCGTCATAATAAGGGGCATAAACGGAGATTAAACGACCGTAACTTTTAATTGCTTTGACTTCGAAGTTTGTTTTTTCTATTCCTTGAGCTCTGAAGGAATAAAACTCAAAAAATAATTCCATAGTAGAATATTTCATATGAATTTCTACTTGAAACTCTTCGCATTCCTTTTTTTTTTTTTTTTTTTTTCCGCCAAGGAAAGTCGTTTGGCACCCACTAAAACCAGCTTTAACCAGTAAAGCTAGCTTTAGCGGGAGGAGGATGAATCCTATTACGGACGAATGGGCATTCTATAAGCTGTTAACCATAAGTGGCTAATGGCAAATAGAATGCCCAGACAGTGTGGAGACTCTCTCAGATAGGCTGAGCATACCCACTAAACATCCCCCTTTTGACTCACCTTGATTAAGGTCCTTAGTCATCGTCGGAACGACAGCCAATTGGAGCGAGAGGCTGCGTAGTGAGCGGCATCCAGACGGCTGCCACCAAAAGGAACTGAAAGTAAGAAAAACAAAGCTAAGATTAGCAGAAATGACAAAGCTGAAACTAAGATATTATCTTGAGTGATCAGACTCACTCAGAGATAGGAATGCTGGAAAGAAGGACTACGTTTAGAAACGTTGAGCTTGCTGGAGTTTTCTGATAAGGGGAGCGAACTTGGTTAAGACCGGAAGAGCACCGTTGAAACCCTCTGGGCACCGATTGAGTCGCAACCCGGCTGCGCTGACCTGAAACGATAGGAGTAAAGGCCTTGGGGACCTTTGAACTGACTGGAGGAGCGTCCGAGCTAGGCTGCGGTCGTTCTCTCCAGTTCTCGATGGGCTTCACGGTAGCCCTGGCAGCACGCGGTGCTTTGGGGCAGCCGCGAAAGTTTGCTGTGTGGCCTGACTGGCCGCACAAGACGCAGGACGGAGCGGTGGGCGATTCGGGAGTGCGAGAGCACTCCTTAGTCCCATGCGGATCTAGGCACTTGACGCACCTAGGGGAAGCATGACAATTTGCCGCCGCATGACCATACAATTGGCAGCGGTGGCACTGACCTGGGAAACCACGTTTGTGTGGAGCTTCGACTCGGATGTTGGAGAGACCGCACACGGTGAGCTTGCCTCTGAAGATGGACTGCCCTTGCGGGCTCTTCGCTAGGATTACTAGCGCAAGTGGGAACTGCTTGCCTCGGCGGCTGTGCATTTTGTGCACAGATTCGACGGGGAAGCCTTGAGAAGACAAGTCCTCTTGGATTTGCTCGTTCGAGAGCTCGAACGGCACGTTCCTGAGGACGGCACGAATCTTACGCTCCTCAGGGAGGGCGTAAGCGTGGTACTCGAGCTTCTTGTCAGCAAGAAGCCGAGTGAAATTCCTGAAATCAGAAATTGAGCAGACAACGACCTTAATAGAGTCACCCACATTGGATGCCTTACTATACTGGATCTTCGGGGAGTGCGTTCCGCAGAGAGCTGAGACCTCGGTCCAGCGGCTCTTGTCCCGTAGAAAGACGGGAGGCGGAGACTTGACTTTCGGCGGAGCCGAATCTGATTGCGACGCAGGCTGTGACGCCGGGATCGCTGAAACAAAAGGCGCAGGAGCAGACGCCGGTGCGACATTTTGCGGAGCAGGAAGAGGGGCTGGAGCAGCTGAAACGGATGGAGATAAAGTCGAAGAAGCCTCTTTCTTCTTCTTCTTTGATTTGGATTTTTTGCGAACCTCGGTGAACGGAGCAGGAGATTCTGGAACAATTGGAGTGGAATCAGTGTCACTACCCGGCGGGGTAGTTTTCCGTTTGCATGCGGTGGAGTCTACCGACATGAAATCTAACATAGTATCAGCATGCTCGACATCTGGGGACGCCGGAGAATCTGTTGGGAAACTAAGAGATGGCGGAGTGGCCGGGAGAGACGCGGTGGAGGCCTGAGTGGCCGGGAGGCTCACGGGTTGGACCTGAGAAACTGATGCCTGATGTGTCAAGAACTTCAACATCACATCTTCGAGCTGTCTGAATTGATTGGACTGGGTGATGAAAGCTTCGGAAAAGCTTTGGGAAAGCTGAAAAAGCTGACTTACCTGCTCCTGAAGATTGAAGAAATCTTCAGGGCTAAACACCCTGGATTCGATGGGGGCATCCATCAAACCCTGGGAACCTGAACTGTTCTGAAAGGAAGCCTATTCCTAACAAGGAACCTACTTGCCGGTGAACGGCGAAGTGGCTGCACAAACTGCGCTGAAATAAAGATCAACCTAACACGGACCTATTACCGATGAACGGCGGACGATCAGGCTTCGTTGGCACGGTTACGTATCCACCTGAACAGCGATGCTTCGGCCGGCAGCAGTCGGGTCCGCCCTGAAAAGGGCAGATGAATTAGCCCCGACACCACACAGCCTCCACAAGAGAAAACTTTCCGAAAGAGCTTAACTTGGCACCTGACCCGCACGAGTGCGGGGGAGGGAACAAGGGCAGCGCAATATGAACACTCGGGAGCGGCCGCAGACACGACCGTTCGGGAGCGAACGCAAACGGGAAGTGGCGCATTCCTGAGAAAAAAGGTCTTAATAAGGGGGCACAAAGACGACGAAGTGATCCTCTAAGGGTATTTTTTTTTGCTTTTGAGGTGTTGTCTTTTTGTGGAGCTCCTAAAACGATGACATAATAGGTAAAACTTATTTTTAATTGAATTTATCTCATATATTTTATATTTTAACTCGACGTTTTGGTGCCTTAACCCATTTTACGTAAAAGGCCGCTCGCTAAAGTTACAAAATGTGGTAGAATACCGCATAATCAGTTAATTTTGAAAGTTGGATATGATATTAAAAACCCCTTTTATTCTACAAATGTCTCTCCGCTGCTTTCCGCAGTAATCATTAAAATTACGTCACAGAACTAACATAAGTTCTACCCTCACATATAAGAGCCTCGTTCAACCGCATCTCTTCAAAATTCAGTTTCCAATGCCTGAAATTTCCATTTCAAAAGACAACCTCGTGTGCCAAATTGTACTAATATCACTTATAGTTATATCTTGTGTGGATTTAACAGCCGCCATTTTATTATTCAGAAAAGTTTCCCAGTAGTCTATCTTGTTAATGGAATGGCCATTTGAAGTTCATCCTACCCTACTCGGTTTTCAGTTAATGCTCGATTGGCGCAAACGGGTTAATTGGAGCCATTACAATTATAGTAACGCTAAATGGTAACTATTTGTTAGTGCACTTTAGTGACGTGTTATTTGCATTGGGATATACATTTGGTTGATGGTTTTGGATATTTAGTTAAAGCTGTTACATAAGTTATATGAGTGACGGATATTGATTGATGATTAGATACTTGCTGTTTCACGCGCTTTACCCGCGTAAAGTGCGGCCGTTGCGAGAATGCGTTCCTGACAGCTCCTTATGTCCACTGAATAAAGTTTATTTCCGATTCGAAAGTTTAAAAAGCTATGATTTTGACAGCTGTCAGGAACGCATTCTCGCAACGGCCGCATTTTAATTCCTATGCCTACGCTATTCCTGACTGTGCACCATCAGGCTGCAAAGTGGATGGCAGCGACAGCGGCGCGGGCAGCAATTTCCACTACAGGATAGAAAGTATTGAGTTTATATGAAACCGCGACAAATCGCTCGAGCGCCCGCTCGAGTGGCCCGTCGCTGCCCGCGCCGCTGTCGCTGCCGTCCAATTTGCAGCCTCACTATGCCAAATTTCATCCAAATCCGCTAAGCCGTTCTACCGTGGTTGAGTAACAAACATTCATCCAAACTTTCACATTTATAATACCTAAAAGTAAGATTTGCGCTGACCTACGATTTGGTTTTATCAATTTTCAACCGACTTCCAAAAAAGGAGGAGGTTCTCAATTCGTCCGTATGTTTTTTTTTGTGTCTTTGTAACACGATATTTCAGACAATTATGAATCGATTTTAAAAATTCTTATGATAGAGAATACTTCATAGTTGGTCCCATATAAATTTCACCAAAATCGGTTGAGTACTTCATTGAATATTTCAAATTTTTGAAACAATATGTACCTATGATTTCGGAGAATGTTTACGTGGATGACACTATTAGTCGGCCAAAGTGATGACGTGAAGTCGATTTTTTTATGCCCTACATTCGTTGATTATTAACTTGTCATGTTCATTAGTTTAGCCACTTAGCAGAATCAGAATCTGAAAACATTAATTTACTATAAATGTGGTTCTAGTTCATAATATCATCAAAATTTGCTAGCTATTTGCTACAACGCAACTGCGCAATAGGTTGACTATTTTTATGATAATGACTTAATTTGTTTCTGTAAGCTAGTGCGATTCAGTTCATAAATTCAAGCAATATAATGAAGAGCCAGTTCCTTCTTTAAGGCTGCAAACTGGACGGCAGCGACAGCGACAGCGAGAGTGACAGCGGCGTGGGCAGCGATTTCCGACACGCGATAAGTATTGAGTTTGTATGAAACCGCGACAAATCGCTCTCACGACCGCTGGCGTCGAGAACGGGGCAGATTCCCCGCGTCGATGCCCGCGCCGCTGTCGCTGCCGTCCAGTTTGCAGCCTAAGGTGCTTTCTTCGACCTTATGTCCACTTACCATGAGGCGAGATTATAGATTATATAATAAAACTTCAGTTTTTCTTTTTCTACTGAACCACTCACCTTTAGCAAGGTAACTCTATCTACTATCAACTTCATACAAACGGATGAAACGCGAGCTAACGAGCTAACAGCCGCGACTGTCTGCATTCTGAAACAATTTAAATGCGGAATTTTTATAATTTAATAAAAATAAATGAAATCCCCAGATAATCACACCAACTACATGGCCCCAAAGTAAGCATAGCTTGTGTTATGGGATACCATATAGCGAACTAGGGGGGAACCTAGAATATCTATACATATAATAAAATGGTAGGAAAGTCAAACTGTACATTGAATATTTTTTTAAAAGAATACTTGGGGTATGATCTACAATCGAAACAGAAAAAAAAAAATATAGTTTTTAGAATTTTTGTCTGTTTGTCTGTTTGTCTTTCCGGGATAAACTCAAAAAGTACTGCATGGATTTACTTCAAATTTGGCATGAAGATAGTTAAGAAGTCGGGTCAACATATAGGCTACATATTATCACGCTAGCAGTGTTATAACCGTAGGTGCGTTTGGTGCTGCATAGCGTTCACGCAGACGACGTCGCGGGCAGCAGCTAGTAAATACATAAATAGATAAACACCCAGACACGGAACATTTTTTTTTCTTGTTCCGTGCGGGGATCGAACCCGCAACCACAGGCGACTGAGGCAGATAGGTTTACCCCAACGCCAAAGTGGTCTTCCAAATTCTTTACGAAATGATTTATTATTAAATTTTAAATTCCATTTCGTACATCTCAGTTAAGGCTCAAGTATTTTTCGGTCGCTAATTTAGAAGACCAATTTGTTATTCAAACGTAAACATGGTTTTTTGACACAAAACGCATTTTTGTCGAACACTTCTTATTCAATTAAAAAAGTATTTTATTTACGTATATAAAAAGTATATATACAATCACAAAACTAAATGGAATTAAACACAAAGTAGGCAAATACATAATAAAGGCGGGCCGCCCTATCACATGTGAACGGACAGCGGCGCTGTAGGCATTTATTTCAAAGAAGCGGCCGAGTTGAAGTATTATTACCGTGTCTTTATACAGCGGAGAAAAACAATGATATTTGATACTGGCACCCCCTGCCGAACACCCAGTCAGCGTGATGCTGTCGGGGTTTCCTCCAACATGAGGATGTTGTGCTTGACCCACTGCAGGGCGAAAGCTTGGTCTTTAAGCATTACCTCGTCGCCAGTACTGAGGAAACCTGATGATTTAAAAAAAATGTTGGAATGACATCTTTAGTTACCTTCTTTTAGACAGTTACCATCTTTATAGACATTGTAACACATGTTTTGCTTTGACATTAAGATATTAATTTGTTTGTTTTTCTTATTTTTTCTTAGGTCTGTCGACAGTCATCGACATCGACAGTCATCGTTTTATTGTAAAATATAAAATAGCGTAGTCGTAAATTAAATAGTTATTTGCTCCAATAAAATATATTGAAACAGGTATTAGCATACCATTATCAGAAGTAGATATTTTTACTAACCTTATACGCCTGCAATCATATCTTGTAGGCGCTACTTTGCGGACATCTAAGAGTATAATACAACAAAACATATAACATCACCATAATTTTAATCACAGTTACTTATCCGATCCTTAAAAAACATAATATTTGACTTCATATGAAATGAAATTGGAGATTAAATTACCATTTACCAGCATTTGATTATCTGTGTATTGGCTAGCGCGCAATTCGAAATTCAAATAAATTTTATTCGAAAGCCGTGTTATTCTTATTTCAAATTAATTCATTTGTTTTTATCTAGTAGGTGTTTGTTTATTTTTGTAATTGTGGTACCTAATTTTTGTGCCATGGATAAACTGTAAATTTGGAGTTTTTTTTTAGCGAGGAAGTCATTTAATCTATACCAGCATTGAGCGTTATGCTAATTGATGGTTGTGTTAGATATAAGTTTAAATTTATTAGATTATGAAGCAAATAAGAAATTTTTTCCAAAAAATATTTTTTGGATAACTTTATTATTATTAAGACTATGACTATTTTTTTGTTGATATTTGATACGACTAAATAAGAACATTGAATGTTTTAAACTTCTTTTCACGTTTTGACGTCATCATCCAAGCACCAAATAAGCCTTGTCGGACTGTATAAAGGGTGGTTCCATAGTGAAAATGATTCTTTTTGACTTACTCTATAATCCCTCAACAGATGCGGGCCAATAAAAAATAACCCAGTAGGTATTTTATAAAGTTTATGTGTATTAAATTAACTATCATTGAATAAATAAGTATATTACAAAGTAAAAGATCCAACAGATTTACAAAGCTTAAGATACTAGATATCAATTTGTTACTTTGTATGTCAGTATTACTGGATATCTAAGTATATCAAATAAGAAACAATTGTCATAAAAACTAAGATTAACGTAATAGATCTCATTAAACCGACGCAATTAAAATAATCTTACCTTTGTATCTATGTACCTACTCGTATAAAATAGTCGGTTCTCGTAATAAAAATGGATATTCAAAATGGTTTACTAAAATATAAAACCTTATCCTCATTCTTTAATTTCAGTCCAAAAGTTTTCCGTGTACGTTGTCCGTTGTACATTTTCATCAGTATAACTAACCTTTACTGATGGTTAGTATTTGTACTCATCTGTAGAACAACTAATATGTTTAAAAAATGCATTGTCTATGGACAAAATGGTTTCCGATTAACGCTTTAAAAAAAGCATCATAGCTTTCCCTCTCATATGTATAAATATTTATATAGCTCTGTCCCTGTCTTGCATCGGGTCGGACCGAAAAAAATCGTAGAACCATTGACTTTTTTTTTTGTTAAAATATGAACCATTGAAAATACTCAAAAAAAACTTTTGGGTTTGCGTGCCATTATTTTAGACACTTCATAATCTTCACTTCACTTAATTATTTATTAATTCCTAAATAAGTATGTAGTTTAATTAATTGTGTTGTTCCCTCCCACGGGTTGTTCCTGTTGTGATTGTGGGTGAGTTTAGGATATGGCTAATATTATAGTTATATTTAAGATAGGAAAGACCCAAAATACTTTTCTAAACACCATAGGTATGACGCCATTAGTATTATAACAAAATGCTTTAGAAAGTATGTAGATTTTTCCTTATTATAATAGATCATGATATTTTTATTTTTAATCAAATTATATTTGTGTACTGCTGTGATTTTGAATAGCGCGTATTACTTATAATATTAAAATTATCCATTAAATAGGGCTTTTGTTTCTCTATTTTTGATGCTTTTTTACTCTTTTTGAATACGAGTAAATTATCAAATTGCAGAGAACTGCATTTTGATCATTTTAATAATGGAGCAAATGGGTTATCCCTCACAAAAGCCGCCGTGATAAGTTGCCGTGCTATGACGATAATTAATACATTGCTATTATCATAAAACTAGCTTATGCCCGCCACTTCGTACGCGCATAAACATTACATCCATGCAGTCAAGGAATAAGGTTTTTCATACAAAGTAAAAAATAATATAATTCCTGTTCCCGAGGGAATTTCGGGAATTCCTTTCACAACACAACCAGTCACTTATTGAAAAACTTTTATACAAAGTATCACATCCGTGCACTCAAGGTATAAGATTTTTCATACAAACTAAAAAGACCAATAATTCCCGTTCCCGTGGGAATTTCGGGAATTCATTCCTTAGTGCCAACCACGACCCCTAGGGATTGTATTTTTAAAATTTCAGCTCTCCACGTCCAGTAGTTATGGCTCTACGTTGTCTGTCAGTCACTCAGTCAGTAACGGAACAGTTTTATATACTTACTAGCTGTGACCCACGACTTCGTCCGCGTGGATACCGTTTATTAGAGTTGGATAAATACTATTATTATATCCTCCTTGAAGTTAAAACTTACCTTATTCTCAATTTCGTCAAAATCGACTCAGTAGTTTAGCTGTGAAAGCGTTACTGATAGATAAACAGACAGAATTACTTCAAAAACTGTTACAACAAAGCAGTGATCCGCAGTTTCACCTAGGTTTTGTGAAAAAGTATAAGTAGGTAGGTATATTACATAGATGATGCCCGCGACTTCGTTTGTATTGAATAAGTATTTCGAGTAGGTTATTTTCTTCTCCAAGGTCCTAACTATCTTTAATAACAAAAACAAAAATGAAGAATCTTCGCCCATATAATATGTATAACTCCTAACCACAAACAAAGGTAGGTAACTATCTATTAGGTACATTACAAAGGCACATAGCGTTATAAACAAATCGGGTGCCAAAGTGCCTTAAATTTTAATATTGTCTTAAGTTTTCGCGATAACTATTATGTATGACTATTAAATAAAACACTTTTTAACCGATTTTATCGCGTATATTTACATTTTAAATTTTAACAGTCGCTCGTGACCACGGGGTCTGCACCGAAACGTCGAGTTAAAATGTAAAATATAAATTATACGCCATTAATCCGGTTAAAAAGTGTTTTATTTAATGCCTTCAATTTTACTTAATTCATGCAATATCTTCATTAATTATACCTACTTAGCTTATTGTTATTCTAGGTAAAGCTAAGTAGTTTTTGCGTGAAAGAATAGCCATTCCATTCCATCCATCCAGCCATTATCAGTGTACATACAATACTACCTATAGTTATGTATGGCTGCTTTTTACTGCCAAACGGCTAAGCCAATATTAATGTATTTTGGTATAGTAGTTAACACATACGTTACTTTTTATTCCGAAGAAATCTACGGTGTCTGACTTCCAAGAGGCAGAAACGATCATGAAATAAACAAAACCTTGATTTCCATTTTATCTCTGTATGTACAGAAGGCAGTACATCAAGCGTTACAAATCTGTCAAATTTTTTTACTTGAATTTGAACTCTATGCCCTCGATAATAAGTTAAAATTGGTTGGGGAAATTTGACAGGTAATGTAACGCTTGTTCCTTCTGTACCTACCTATATTAAATCGCGCAAAAGCTTGCGCTCGCCTCCCGCCTTTTTATACCTACTGCCGCGAGCCGCGTCGAGCGCGGCAACCATTACGCAAAAATAATACCTACATATATCATTCAGTATTCACGCGCGATGGGTTATTAGCGTATTTCATGTATAAGTTTGGTGTTTCTATACCGATTTCTATGATTCTTTTTTTATTGAATAGGTAATAATGTAATTTTTTTTTAATTAGGGATGAGTGAGAGTATTATAAACGTAAGAGGAAACAAATATAATCAGAAAGCTCCGACTGCTAAGCTATCGGGATTTACACGTGTTATTGTGAGTCAACCATAAAATATAGACATATACTGTTGTGGGATATTTTTTATATAATTTTATGAAGAATATTTCTGTCATATATGATTTCTATGTAGCTTTAACCATTAAGGCTGCACACGCGACGGAAGCTTAAAAAATGAAGTAACTTCTCCCGTTTTTCCAACATTTCCCTTCACTGCTCTGCTCTTATTGATTGTAGCGTGATAATAAGTATACTATAACCTGCCCAGGAGTATGAAGAATAATTTTACCAAGTTTCGTTAAAATCCGTCGAGTAGTTTTTGTTTCTATAAGGAACATACAGACAGACAGACAGACAAAAATTTTACTGATTGCATTTTTGGCATCAGTATCGATCACTAATCACCCCCTGATAGTTATTTTGAAAAAATATTTCATGTACAGAATTGACCTTTCTACAGATTTATTATAAGTATAGATAGATATAGAATAGATATAGATTAAGGTTTAAAATCGTTTTCTTTTTAGGAACCCCAGCAGATGAAGCCATGGGCTGGCGTCTGGGACGCAAGCAGGCCTCTATCAGACTGCCTGCAGTACGATCCTTTTGTACAGAAAATTGTTGGTAAGTTTTATGCCAATCTAAATTAGATCGTAAGTCTACAACGTGTAGTTTTAAATTCTGTACACACGTTCCATTTTCCGACGAATATCAGTTTATAAATGAAGTTATATTCGCGTCATTTTTTTTGTAGGAAGATAGTAAAAATTCTGAAACTTTTAAATTTTATGCATAAAATTGCTTTAATAATGATGACATTTGACATTATTCTAGATTCGTAGGCGGGTAAAGGAAATGTTTAATTTTTCTGGTATCTGGGGCTATAATGTGAGCACAGGGCTAGTACAATGAAGATAATATACGTACAAACAAAAGGTAATCAATCACCCAATTTCAGTTAAAAATAGCACTAAAAAGAATTTTTTTTTTTTTTTTTAAATAATTCTGACAATCACACAACATTAACTAGCCCAAATTAAGTTTCTTAAAGAACTTGTGTTATGGATACTAGATAACTGATATACTTAAGAAATATATACACATACATATTGAATAAATACATATTTTTTATTAGAATAAACTTAAATAAACATATAAACATCCATGACTTGACGGCTAATATCTGTGTTCATCACACCGATATCCGCCGCCGCCGGGATTCGAACCCAGGACCTCTGGCATAGAAGGCAATGTATGTTACCATTACACCAGCCGGTCGTCGAAATAAGTTTCTTTAAAGAGCATCACCGTACATTTCCGTGCTCCTAGTTTCATATGAAAAATTTTTACCGAATGACAAGACAAATGAAAACTTTTGAAAATGGCGAAATGTAAAGACGACCTTGTATGCCGCCGGTGGCCATGTAGGTTTGTGTTATGGACCATATGATAAATGAGGCATTATACATAATGCCCGGGCACTATAATAATGCTCAATATGAGTGAGAAATTTGAAAGTAATAATTTAAATAATAAAATTTCCCGGGCATTATACATAAGTGTCGTATCATAAAACACGACAAAATCGGTGCTCCTTAAAGTCAAAAGACGAAAAAGTTTTTTAAGGCACAATTATTGGCTTTCTCAACTCGAGCCGAAGTTCGGCAACGCGATGTTAATCCATCCACATTAATTAATGTTGTTCAGGGATCAGAATGCCAGTTACCAGATGGATCAATTGCTCGTTTACGTGCTCTTATAAGAGAAAAAAAATATTTGCGTATTGAATAACTCTTTAATTAAGTAAGTGAGTAGTCCGAAGTAAAACTAAAATCGCATGAAATATACCGTCTGAATGTGAAATAAAAATAGGTACCGTAAATAAGAGACTTATGAAATCACAGTACAGATATCTTCAGTAATTCAACTTCATACAAACGGACGAAACGCGAGCCAGTCGCGAGTGTCTGCATACCGAAACAAATGTTGATTGAGCTTTACGTTAATATGCGTATTGTTTAAACTTTAAAACTTAATATTACATCATTTTGTACGTCTCAGTCGTGGCGCAAGTATTTTTCGGTCGCTAATTTATAAGACCGATTTTTTTATTGTTATTCAAATGTAAACATGGTGTTTTGACACAAAACGTATTTTTATTAAACACTTCCTGTTAAATTTATTTGTTTGTATAAAAAAAGTATATTTGCAGTCACAAAATTAAATGGAAATAAACACGAAGTAGGCAAATGTAATTTATACGCTGAAGGCGGGCAGTTTATTTCAAAGATGCGGCCGAGTTGAATTACTGTAGATTCTTTAGTGTGCTTATGAGTAACATAAATTATTAGTTTTTTGTGGTCTGACTGGATGATAAAACGAGGTCAACGAGGAGACAACATGTTTTCGAAAGTTTCTATATCAAGTAAAACAAAGAATAATATTTGTGGTCTTTGATTAAAGTAGGTACGTTGAGATGATTTGTGACCTGAACTCTGTTATCTAAGACTTAAAATAAATTATATCAGGTTTTGTGCACTTAGGTATTTAGTCTTAGGTATATGTATATGGTATAGTCGGGCAGCAACTGTGCTTATTCAGCCTTTATAGTTCAAAATCATTATTGAAAACAAACCTTATATACCAAGAGGTAAGGATCACTTATTAAGATCTTTATTATTTTCTGAACGCTCCTCATCTGTGGTACAGGATTCGAGTCTTTTATAAAATTGACCTGGGTCTGTCCACCCGAAAGACTTTAAGATTTCAGACCCTGTATATGCCTCATGATATCCGACAGTTAATTGTTTTCCCAGTTTGAGCTCAAACAAACTTTAAATTAATTTAAATAAACTAATATTTCAGACGCTCACATAGCATTATCTAGCCCAAATTAAGTTTCTCATAGAACTTGTGTTATGGATACTAGATAACTGATTTACTTAAGAAGTATATAAATATACATATTTTTTTTATTAGAATATAAACTTAAATAAACATATAAACATGCATGACTTGACGAATAATATCTGTGTTCATCACACAAATATCCCCCGCAGCCGGCATTCGAACCCAGATCTGGCATAGAAGGCAATGTATGTTACCACTACATCAGCCGGTCGTCAAAGTTTATAGGCTTCATATCATGCTTTATTTCTAAGTAAGATGAGGATTTAGAAATACCTTTGGTGTTCACGTGTGCTAATAAAACACCTTTGAGCAGCTATGAAAAATAGGATAATAACAGGGTGAACCAAAGTGGAACTTTTTGCGTTTAATAGCTCTAAGTGTACACCAATCTAAAACTATTGGCTGTATAGTAGTTCACAGTGACTCTTTTAAGATGCTAGCATTAGAGTGGTTTAGTTGTACGCATTCATCATATTTTACTGCCACTAAAGTACTCATATGAAACCAATGCGATAAGGGCTGTATGTAGGCATTTTTATACTGTTACTCTGATCCCGTGACAAAAGAATCCGTTCCTACTTCTATAATGCTGTTATACAGACCATAGCGTTATTCGGAACTCTAAGTTCTCGGTCGAACCATTCTAACTGTTTATTAATTCCTCAAGTTCAGAGTTACACTAAATGTGATCTATTGTATTGCTACTTGTGCTTGTTGGCTATTGACTAACGTAAACTTTTTATTTTTTTGGATCCTTTAAAGTTGTGCTTAAAGTTATAAAATAATCGTTGCTATCAGTGAATTTTTCATATAGATATTTTGTCATTTATTTGCCATTTGGCTGCACACATCATTATTTTGTGGATCAATAATAAAGGGCTATCATGTGATAAAATACATTCTTGTGTGACATTCTATCTAATATGACTAGATATAAATGTTTATAATCTATAACCACTGCCTTATACACATTTATTACAAACTGTCATAAGTTAAGGAAAATCGTATCCTTAGTAAAATCATATAAAGTCCGTTTTCCACCAAACTTATTCTTTTCGACTTCAGTGGCATTAACCTGACTGATTTCATTGACACTTTTAGTGGATTTCTATACAGAGTGACTGGTGGGTCACTTTTGAAATTCAAGGACGTTATAGTTTGAGATCATACATGTAGAGAAAAAAATATACATACATACATAACTTCACGCCTGTATCCCGTATGGGGTTGGCAGAACACCAGAGGTAATAAAACCATCTGATGTCACGTTTGACAAATTTGCAGTGACAGGGGGTCAGCCTATCGCCCACAAAAAGCCTCCCATAATACCTTGGTCCCTTAACTGACTTTTACAGTATGCCCGGGAAGAGAAGCAGCTGGCACATTTTACGCTAGAAAAAAATATATTAAAAATTAATTAAAATAAATAGGAACAAACCTCTATTTATTTATAGGGAATTGAAAAATTAAGTTCCCAATTTTATAATTATGAACAGAATCGAGTACAAATCGAGTACAGATCCTTCAGTATCTAAAAATTGTTACCAGTGACACGGTATACGTAGGGGGTAAAATCTGAAGTCATTATAAGTCACAAACGATATTAAAAAGGTTAGGAAACCTTGCTATAAACTTACCTGCATTTCACTTCAATCTTTCCTGTTGGTAAGTAAAATAGAGGTCGAATGTATAACATACCTAATAGTCGTTTTTTAGACAGGATGTTTCAGAGATTCGTACGTTCAAACTGGTATAGGTTTTTTATATGAGTATAGTATAGATGGATCATGAAAAAGTAAGACAATACCAATATATGTTTGAAGTTCTTCAGGGAGTACCTACACCGCGGTTGACTTAAAAGATTACATTTTGCGTAGAACCTAAAAATATCAATATTTGCTTCCATGCTGGACTGGGAGCGAAAGAAAAACATAGAATGTGCCAGCTGCTTCTCTTCCCGGGCATACTGTAAAAGTCAGTTAAGGGACCGAGGTGTTATGGGAGGCTTTTTTGTGGGCGATAGGCTGACCCCCTGTCACTGCAATAGTCTCTCTTCACTATCAATATGCCTCCTAATTTGTCAAACGTGACATCAGATGGTTTTATTACCTCTGGTGTTCTGCCTACCCCATACGGGATACAGGCGTGAAGTTATGTATGTATGTATGTTGTAACACTTTTTTAGCACTTTCATTCCTACTTGATTTCATTCCTACATGATGGGATAATCCCTAGTTTTCAGAGGAATCCTTAAGATTCCACAAGGAAAATCCCACATTGTTGGTATGTATCATCTTGGCCATGTTCCACGTGACCATCTTTTCCGCATTTTGTGCTGTAGGATCAAATGCTGATCACATGTGCTTTGTTACAGGGTTTCTCCCTGTCCCTATTTTCCTATATTGTAGATTTCATTAGAAATTTCATCCAGTAAAAACTTGTAATTTTCTTATACCCATGAGAGTATCTGCTCTTAATATTTGAAGGATGGCAGTCTGATCATGGAGAACAAAAAGTAACATCAAAAATTTCCAGGGAAACAAAGTATTCAATTGTAACCTTTTTTTTTATAAAGACCTAATTAAGTGATTACTTTGTTATAGATAAAAGTAATTTAAACTTTGAATATGTGACATCTTTTTTTTTTTTATTCATTTATTAATTAGGGAGTTATTTCACGTAGGAAACGTCACCCCCATTATTGTATAGCATAAATTAAACCTAGTGTACAAATATTCTTATAACTAATTAGCGCGAAGTTTGATACAAAAAATAAATAATTTATATAGTGACCTGGCCTTATCCGATAAAGGATGGGCCAAGACACTGGTATAAAAACCCAAATTACAATTCCTCTCACCAAAGATGTGGCGTCTCTGAGACTCAACGCGACTACACTCCACCAAAATGTGATAAACGTCCTCAACAGACCCACATACTGCACAATTGGGGGAATCAACTTTGCGCATCATGAAACCAAAGCTGTTTAGCGGTACATGTCCAGATCGGAGTCTCAGAAACGTCACAAGAATATGTGAAATCTAAATATTTACAACTGTGCTCTCAAACTTTCTTTTTTGATTTCATAGAATGTCTAAAAATTCAAAAAAAAACAAGTTTTATTCATCTTAGGAATATCACAAAACACTTGATGAAGTCAGTCAATCTATGTTCTTGTTTGTGTGTTGGGAGGAACTGGCGTTCATTATTTATAAATTTTGTTCACTCTCACACCTCTGAGGATGACCTCCCACGACCCGAGGAAGAGCTAGCCTCGCTACCACCTAAGACACTTCCATTTGCTCTGGGGGTAATCTGGCCTGGTGGAGCGTGACTTCCAACTTAAACGCCACCACCACACCCCAGAGAAAACTGTTACATATTTCAGAGCTGATTCTGGGTTAAGTTAAAATTAGCTTTAAAACGAAGTCTCTTTTTACTTAATTAAGCATTAAAATGTTGGAAAATTGAACTTAAACATGAAACCTAAGATTCATTCTCCTTTAGCTTGATAATATTAAATTCAGTAAAAATTATGTACCAAAGACGATCTTATTAGGTATTCGCGCTATTGAATTCTCAAACTTGATTAAATAATCTGAATTATTATTCTCGGAACTAGCTCTAAATAGGGTTCTTCTTTACAATATTACTTTTTTCATTCTTCATAATATTGAAATAACTTTGCCCGTAGGATGTCCTTTTTTATTAGAAGTTGAGAGACATTTATATTTCATTTCACTTTTCTTGGTTATGGGACAAACTAGCATGAGGCGTACGCAATCTTTAGTAACCAAATGCCTTCTTGGGCGTTGCAGGCCTAGGCCAGTTCTGTATTTCCTGATCTTACAATCTTAATACTTTACGTCGAGAGAATAAAAAAAACCCCATACAATCACACCAATGCAAGTACATGGTCCCAAAGCAGGCATAGCTTGTGTTATGGGATGCCATGTAGCGAACTGGGGGACCCTAGAATATAAATAAACACCCAGACCCGGAACACTTTTTTTGTTCCGCGCAGGATTCGAACCCAAATAATAGGTTTGTCATGGTTCACTTTCCATCAGTTGGCATCAAGGACAATAGTATCACAAAATAAGGATAGAAGGTGGTTACTAGAAGTCGTCGTGGCGCCGTGGTTGCTGTGTGTATCATACGATATCACAGATTAAGCAGCGTTTGGTGCGGTCGGTGCGGTCGGTGCTTGGATGGGTGACCGCCGACCATTCATTTCTCACGACGACTTCCGTGCTTCGGAGGGCACGTTAAGCAGTCGGTCCCGGGTGCTGTATACTTGTATACAGTAGTCGTTAGGGTTTGTCAGAAGCCACTTTGGCGCCTTGGAAATTCTGACATCCACCACCCAGCACTGGGCCAGCTTGGTGGATTATGGCCTATACCTCTCTACAGACTCTTGCCCTGCAGTGGGCACATTACAAAGAGTTGTGATGATGATGATGATAAGGATATTTATGTAATATGTAATACTATCAAACCCTTTACTGGCACTAAAATATATTAATGCCCTTCAGGTCCTTTAAAATTAACAAAGCTTGGTGACACAAAGCCAATGTGCTAAATTAGAACTGAGTTTATATCTTTGTACGATCATCAAGTCGACATTATATGTATAGTTGTATTTTCTACTGATTTGGAAAGCATTGCCACTTTGGGGGTGATGACGAAAATTAACAGGCAACGTTAATTTCAACGCGTGGGTCGGCAACTTGTGAACCATTTTATACAGGGTGACTGGTGGGTCACTTTCGAAATTCGAGGATGAAATAGTTTGAGATCCCTAAACCCTTTTATTTTTAATCATATAAACAAATACCTACATAAGCTGTACCTATGCTCAATCCGATGCTCTGGCGAATAATCATATTTAAAAGAGAATTTGTTTCATTATGACTATTATGTGAGACATTTTTATCGCTGAATACCTCGAAACCACGAGCGCTGGTAAGAACATTTTAAAGTATAGTTTTACGCAGTAAATCCGATTGAAAAAGTATTTTAGGTATTTTAAATAGGTATTTTTCAGTAACTTCATTTCCTTCGTTTATGGATTCCACTGCTCAAATAATAGCATATCCAAAATAATAAATTGTCAATTTAGGTTGCAGAGTTTTATACAGGGTGACTGGTGGGTCATTTTCGAAATTCTGGGACGTGATAGTTTGAGGAGACAAAAATAAATAATAATTATTTCCTGAGTAAACTTGACCGAAAATTTGAGAATGCATTACACAACGCATGGTTACATAAGCGAAATGCAATAGATATTTAGCGGGTGGTGGTGTGCGTATGACGGGAACACTGCTGTGTGCGTGTTGACTGAGGCATCGCGCTGGGAAAAGTGTAGTAAGGACTCTTTATTTATTCATAGGGATTTCTGGTGAAAAATTAAATACCTACTTTAATTTCATAATTATGATCAGTATCGAGTTCAGAGTGCTCTTCTTCAGTATTTTAAATTTGTCACCAGTCACCCTGTATATGACATATGTCGAGTTTTTAAGGTTTTCACAAGGTAACAAACAACGAACGACCAAATAAATGAAAAAATGTGTTAAATAAAAATCACCCGACAAGGACACGAACCTGGGACCTCTCGTTTGCCGGACGAGTGCTATCCCACTGAGCTACCGGGGCCAGGCGGTACGCCTCGAAATTACCTAACGCATTTTTGATTTTACCGTATATTGCTGACGTAGCTCCATCTAATGGTATAGCTTTGCAGCTAAGACCACCTGAGACCAATTTCTTTACAGAAATTGTGAATCCCTGTTAAAGTGAAGCATTGCAATGTTTAATAATATTTAAAGTTGTTGCATTTAAAATGCTTCATCATCATCATCATCATCACAACTCTTTGTAATGAGCCCACTGCAGGGCATGAGTCTCTCCCCTGGGTGAAGAGGAGGTATAGGCCATAATCCACCAAGCTGGCCCAGTGCTGGGTGGTGGATGCCAGAATTTTTAGGGCGCCTAGATGGCTTCTGACAAACCCTAACGACTACTGTATACAAATATACAGCACGTCGTCGTGAGATATGAATGGTCGGCGGTCACCCATCTAAGTACCGACCGCGCCGAACGTTGCTTAACTTGTGATATCGTATGATACACACAGTAACCACGGCGCCACGACGACTTCTGAAATGCTTAATTACTCTAAAATAAATGAAAAATGAAAAAATGTGTTAAATAAAAATTGTGTCGGGTCCTGGTCGGGGGATTTTTATTGAACACATTTTTTTATTTATTTAAGAAAAATTAAGCATTTTAAACTTTAAAATATATCGAACGACCACTTTGGCTCACAATGCAATTATACGTGTACTTATATCATGTGTTTGTTTGCTTTGGTCTGGGTTTATTTTGTATGATAATACGTATGAAGGTAAATCCGTTGTCTAGTACCTATTCTACATCGTTGATCGATGGTAGAATGGATTAATCGACCTCGACCGATAGTCTTTACTAGGCCAATCTGATCAGAAAAAACCGACCGACTTCGATTAGTGAGTTTTCAGTTCTTATTTTTCTTATTAATCCTCTTTTTTATCCTATTAATATTATAAACGTGAATTTTCGTAAATATAATTATGTCTTTCTTGCTAAAACCGTTTTGCTAGTTCGGATATATCCGCGAAATACACACAAAATATTGAAATTCTGATATTCCAAAGCAAAAGACGGCTAAAAGTCACAAGGCTAGTCTCAAAATATTTAAAAGTTCTATTATCTAGTGGAATTAATTAAGAGCGTCTCTTAAATTCCATTTTACGTCATGAACCCTAACGTGGGCCAACATTGAGCTGGGATTAAAAATTCTAGAGGCCAATGATGCAAGTTGAAAAGTTTAATTAAATTATCCTGCCTGGCAAAGCTTCGATTTCTGTTAGAGCATTTGATGTTTTACCTAACGAGTTTTAAAGCTGATTGAAGACCAGATCATGACGCTAATGCATTGAATTATTTTCAGTGTCAACCAAAGGGCAGGATTCGCTGATATATATCAGCGGATATATATCATGAGATATAACAGGATATACTTACATATATTAATTGATTCTTTCCTGTCTTCGGAACTAAACATTGGAGATTAATGTTTGCCCTGGTCATCAATTTAGATTGTTTTTAAATAATAAATGTTGTAATAATTTGATAATTATTTTATTTTACAAATTCCTTTCACATTTTGAAGCGTGTAATCCTCTTACAGAATGAAATTAGACTCTTTTTCTTAGCCGGGATATATAATCTAATATATAAAATTCTCGTGTCACAGTTTTCGTTGCCATACTCCTCCGAAACGGCTTGACCGATTTTGATGAAATGTTTTGTGCTTATCCTATGCGAATCGGCTAACATCTATTTTTTTTTTATTTATATGGCAAAACAACGTTTGCCGTGTCAGCTAGTATAGGATAAATATAAAAAAATCGGATTTTTGATATTTATTATAAAAATCGGATGTTTTCGAACCCCGGGTAAAGATATTATTCTATTGAAGTAAAAAACACTGGATTCACGACCTTTCCAATGGCAGTAAAATTTTACAATTGTTGTGAGGGGGGTCTGAAAAAATAGTAATATCACAAAATAATGATTGTGTTTTGTCAGAACTAAATATCGCTGCAACTGCACGGCAAAGATGTATTTATTGTCAAGCAAAAATTCAAACTACACCTAATAATATTTAGGTATGTTTCATTTATCAATGTGACTTAAATATCACTAAGGTATAACAAAACAACTGACATGGATATCCACATGATGGCTTTTTATTATTGCTTGCTCTAAATGTTATATGCCTACCTATACTAATATTTCATTTATTTTAAATTAAAATATCACTAGTTACCTACTGTTTTAAACTATCGCGGTTATTTTCACTATGATTTAATAAGTTTATGGGATTCTTACCGCGATTTCCGATTTTAATCTCGCGCAAGATTAAAATCGGAAATCGTGGTAAGAATCCCGTAAACTCATTTAATCATAGTACCTACTGTCTAATATGATAATATAGATACCTATATGATAATATTGTAATAATAAATAAATTAACTCTGCTACCTATATTCAATGGTAATTTTCAAGTGTTATTGAGATAGCTGCCAGCATAAACAAATGATAATAATAAATCTCCAGGTGCATTGGCCGAGAGAAATCTGAGGTTATCTCCAAGCCAGACCAGCGGTGCGAGCACAGAACTTTATCAACTCGTATGTTTACGAATGTTCGTATAGTATGGAGTCGGTTACAAGTTTCTAGTAACATTGTAATTAAAATAAAATTAAAATCCCCAGACAATCACACCAACTACATGGCCCCAAAGTAAGCATAGCTTGTGTTATGGAATACCATGTAGCGAACTAGGGGGGAACCTAGAATATAAATACATAAATAGATAAACACCCAGACACGGTTTTTTTTTTCTTGTTCCATGCGGGGATCGAACCCGCAACCACTGGCGTCTGAGGCAGATAGGTTTACCCTAACGCCAAAGTGGTCGTCAAATTTTTTTTATTTAACAGTTATTTAAGAGTATAAAATGCTTACAAACATTCAAAATTAACAAGGCACACATTTATTTAAACGGGCTGTGCGACAATAGATAGATTTTAATTATTGCTTACAAACCGTCTCAATACTATACGAACATTCGTAAACATACGAGTCGACAAAGTTCTGTGCTTGCACTGCAATATCGCAAAAGCAACTAAGATAAATCGGCTTTGATTGTTAATTAGAAAATTACCATATTTTTATTTTATAAATTCTGTTACAGATTTGCTATAGTACCCAAATAGAAACTGCTTCATAAAGATGATTACTGTTGGGATTTTCTCACTTTTCCACCACTAATAGATATTTTAATGGCTTTAGATTTACCTATGTCAAGTTCTTTATTTATTTAAATTCAATCAACCTACATACCTATTCAACATTTTGACTTTGCACCGCGTTTGAAAAACAAAAAATAAATAAAAGCGCGGGAAATTCACCTAAAAATAAATAACAACAAAGTCCAAAACACCGCGATATTCAATATTTGAAGAGGAATACAAAATAGGGCACGGTTCGAAATAAGAATTTGCGAAATTCGCAGACAGCGAACTCCGTTTGACTGGCATAAATATTTAGGATTAATGTGGTATTCGCTAGTGAAATTGCTTTAGTGATGACCTTATCCTTTTATTTGTTTTCGTTGAGTTTCCTTTGTTTTTCGTACCATGTTTTGGCTGTCCCAACTGATGGCAATGTCGTTAAATAACTTTGTTTTGATGGTAAGTTTTTGTTCGTTATAGTTGTATTTGACCTACTTGGACGGTATAGGATAGTAGAAATAAAATATCTTTAAAAATATGTATACAATCTGTTTTAATGTTTAGAAATATGTAGGACACATTACCGAAACTTAGTGGTGGTGTTTAAGGTCTGCTTGATAAGCGACCGATCTACAAGTAAAGTCTGCTGACTAATTTCATTATTTCGAAGACATGGGTCCGTACATAATATGTTATACAAGCTTACTTGCTGCTGCAAGCTGTCAAGCCTTCCAATGCATGTTTCGTCTTTGATGCTGTGAATTTATATTTTGAAACCAAGGACTGCATGCCGGTATGAATTTCTATACATTTTTTTCCGTATGACGTCATACCGTTAAATTAGGTGTACTTATTTAAAAATAACAGTTCAGGAATTCATACTGAAATAATTCGTGTACCTTTTTTATTAATGTAGCATAACTGATTTTTGTTTTTCAGTTAACTGAAATTTTCCGGTATTAATATTAAAATTATAATTTTATTTTTAAATAATGTATTTTTTTTTATAAGTGACTAAACCCGCGTTTGACCTCAATCTCACCTGATGGTAAGTGACGATGAGGTCGAAGATGAAAGCATACGGGTTTAGGAAGGAACTGGCTCTTTATACAATATTGCCGGAACACATTACCGCCGGAGCGGTAACATTTGGCGGCAGACTTTATATAAAGGGTGGTCGCTAGCCAGGCGGACCCAGAAGGGATCCTACCACCACGCTTTATGTAGCGGATACTGTAGAATGTTCGATAGTTTAGTTGAAGCCTATAAAGCGTAGGGACATATGCTGACCTATACATTTCGGTACAGAATTTTAATAGGTTAAAATATTTCTGTACTAAAAACATCTACAGAAATTAATACGGTATACATTATTTAGGTACTGATATGATTAAGTTAAATTTTAATAACTTGTACAGGTATTGTGTTTGATGAAGCAGTACACTAATAAGGGTACTGAAATTTTACTGGCACTAGGTATTTAATAATTTTATACCGATATGCAGTCCCTGTTTTGAAAAGTTTATCAAACGAGCAGTGCGAGCACGGTTCTTCTATCACGATCGTGTTTACGCTTCCGAATTAAGCGATTATTGTCTATGATCGGTAGCACGGTTCTCCATCACGATCGTGATGTCGTGTATTTAAGTAAACAAAGGTCCGGTTTCATAAAAACATAATTTCAATGTTGCCATACGGTTTTTCAATTATCAATGATGGTTTTCAATCTAATTCACGAGTATCCTAGCAACAAAAAACTGAATTAGGGACTAAATTAAAAACTTAAATGTCATGTTGCCTCCATTGTTGTTGTTTGTTAATTTGGGAAATATGTAAACGGCTGGTTGGTTGCCAATTAACCAAAAGAAGAAGAAGAAGGGAATTATTTATTAAAAATGAATAATATCAAATAAATAATATGCGTAATATATGTGAAGATCCAATTTATACAGGAAGCGATAAATATACTGCAACTTGCTTTTCTTCCAAATGAGGAAAAGAATATTGACTTCGATCCACTTGTTCAAGAGAAAACATTAAAGCGCATAACACGGTTCCTCCAACACAAGAAATATGTGATTTATAGTACTTCTTCTGCGATACGAATGTAATAGAAAGTTTCGTTTTTGAAGAAGACACCATTCAATAAAAATCCTGCTCGGTATCAATAAGACTAGATGCTTATGCTTTAAACTAGATACTATACTTTCGGGGCATAATTACTGGATCGAGCCGATTGAAAAGGACCAATGAATAATATAAATAAAGCAGCTTTATGTCTATAGTTTGAACATTTTATTTAAACTGTATTTTGTTTATATTAATAAAATCTGATACCCACTTTTATGAAGTTTTGTCATTACTGCAAATCCTATTTATTTGTTTTTAAAAAACTTAACTAAAATATGATGTATTGTATGGGTCAAAAGCCACTTCAAGGTTTTCGCAGATATACATACAGTATTATAAACAAAACAAGCATGGTTAAGTTTAATAACCTTATAGTGTTAAAGCCTTATAAGGAGCAGTGAATATTTATGAAAATTAAATGTATCTGAAATACACTAGGTATGTTGTGTTTTTCTGAATGGAACGATAAAAGTAATACTGAACTAAGTGATATTAGCATTTATTTCGTTAGAAAATACATTTAATAACAAAAATAACAAAGTGATATACATGTACAGTATTACTTTTCTGTAAGTAAGGTCTGGCCACTTTGAGGGGAATTTATTGTGATAAATTAAACGGGTACAAGGTTTTCAATTTTAATAGTTTTTTATTTTAATATTCTACAAGATATCTGAAATATAAAATACACTTATAAAAAAGCTTCTCAATGACTTAACTGCGAAAAACAACTTGAAATCATATAAAAAGGCATTGTCATTCACATTTCAACTTACTTAACATATTAATTTACTTTTAAATCTGTCTGACAATGCTATAAAACTCTATGCTAAAATCAAAACCTTCGACAATACAGACCGTTACATTTCAGTGAGGTAAAATCTTAATAAACAAATAATAACATTTATAAGGCAGGTTTGGTTGTATGGTTGAACATAAAACATGTTTACTATAAGTTTAGACCTGGGTCTCCATGAGTGTATTCTACAAATAAAAAACATTTTCGATTATAATCTATAATCTTTATTAATACGAGAGCATTGCATAGTTGTTCAATTATTAAGGTAATTTGAAATATGACACCTATAGTCATACAATAAGTTTAGTAAACAATACATGATAAAATACACAAGTATACATAAGACAAAATATAGCCTTAAGAGGTCTTAACTGATTGAAAATAAAATGAGATATTGATTTATATAACAGTATTATTATTTAAACATTAATTTATTTGGTTTCATATTGTCCGGAGTACATGATAGATTCTGTATGGTAGTAGTCTAGTTTACGGAGCATTGAATGGTTTTTGAAACCTTAATATTTGTAAAATACTCAAGCTATGCCAATGGGAATAATAAAAGTAAGACTGGAATGAGTGATATACAGTTGGGCACAATCTTTTAGTAAACAAGTTATGACATAGTACGGTCCTTACACACCATATGAAACAAACCCTCTGAACTCAATATGCGATTGGTATGGGGATTGAGGTATGTTGTGTTTGTTATTCTGAATGGAACAATAAAATAATACTGAACTTAGTGATATACATGTTCAGTATTACTTTTCTGTAAGTAAGGTCTGGCCACTTTGAGGGGAATTTAGTGATAAATTAAATGGGTGCAAGATTTTCAATTTTAATAGTTTTTTTATTTTAATATTTTACAAGATATCTAAAAAATAAAATACACTTAGCTTCTCAATGACTGAACTGCGAAAAACAACTTGAAAACAACTTGAAATCATATAAAAAGGCATTGTCATTCACATTTCAACTTACTTCACATATTAATTTACTTTTAAATCTGTCTGAAAATGCTATAAAACTCTATGCTAAAATTAAAACCTTCGACAATACAGACCGTTACATTTCAGTGAGGTAAAATCTTAGTAAACAATTTATAGGATTACTTCACACTTAAATAAACCTGGTCACTTTATAATTGAATGGTTAGTATTTGAAATTCCTGATGCAAGTAGGTTCCAAACAAATAATAACATTTATAAGGCAGGTTTGGGTGTATGGTTGAACATAAAACATGTTTACTATAAGTTTAGACCTGGGTCTCCATGAGTGTATTGTACAAATAAAAAACATTTTCGATAATAATCTATAATCTTTATTAATACGAGAGCATTGCATAGTTGTTCAATTATTAAGGTAATTTGAAATATGCTACCTAATAGTAATAAAATAAGTTTAGTAAACAATACATGATAAAATACACAAGTATACATAAGACAAAACATAGCCTTAAGAGGTCTTAACTTATTGCTTTATATAACGGTATTATTATTTATACATTAATTTATTTGGTTTCATACTGTCCGGAGTACATGATAGATTCTGTATGGCAGTAGTCTAGTTTACGGAGCATTGAATGGTTTTTGAAACCTTAATATTTGTAAAATACTCTAGCTATGCAAATTGGAACAATAAAAGTAAGACTGGACTGAGTGATATACAGTTGGGCACAAACTTTTAGTAAACAAGTTATGACAAAGTACGGTCCTGGCACACAATATGAAACAAACCCTCTCAACTCAATATGTGATTGGTATGGGGATTGCAAATTAAAGCTTGCATATATGTTATATGATGTTTCCAAACCCAGCAAACTCTTTGGTTCACTTAAATTTAAAAGTTTGCTTATTGCGGCATAATGAAAACATGCAATGATCAAAGTATTTATTATTTTTTTCAAAATCGCAACATCACAAGTCCTAATTCACTTTGTATTAGCTTTAAAAGAATTATTGTGTACACTAAAATCACTGTTCTCACTTATTTCTCTCACATTTTAAACTTCATTCTTATCCTTGTAAGATATTATGTTTATTCCATTATGCTAGTTTCTTTATTTTCTTATTTATATTTGTAATAGGCATTTCTCTTAAGTTTTAAAGTTTCTCCTTATATCTGAAACAAAACATAACAAAATGATTAGGATTTGTATTATGTGTCATATACTTATTAAAGTGTATTGGTCAATTGTTAACTTTTTACTAAACCTTAATTTTTTTATAGTAGGTAACCTATAGATGATAAAATTTTATATGATTTAGGAATAGCATTGTGGAGTTTAACAGAGATTGTTTAACATAGCCTGCGATATAGCTACAGATATGGGAAATCTTTATAAATCAATCTTTCTGCATGTCCAGTAACTCTTGTTCATTCCTAGCTTTAGCTTCCAATATGTAATTTGAAGGCAGTGTCAATAAACTCAGAGATAAATAGTGGTTTGCAGGGTTCGTAAGGTAGCCTTGCCTAAAATAGTTCTCACACACGATTTTTAAGCAACAAAAAAATTTTCAATGTCCGTCGTTTTTCCCCAAATTAATAAACCACACCTTAGTATTGGTGCTGCAAAACTCTTCAAATGATATTAGTTAAAATACACGTAGGAACTTACCATTGTATGAACAGGCAATCCATTAGATCGTCTCCGCTGCAAATCTTGTTGTAAATTTAAAACAAGGACAGTGGCGATGTCTTCATTAATGCGAAATAGCTTATTATTTGGATTATTGGCGTCCCGTATCAATCTTCTGGATATCATTTGCATAGTAATATATCTCCGCCTCTCTTCATCGGCAATTAATGCGAATCCAAAGTCCTTACAAAAGACATGGTCGGCAAGCTCAAAGGGATTGTTAGCGTCCCGTATTAATCTTCTGGACATCATTTGTGAATTAATGTATCTCCTCCTCTCTTCCTCGGCAATTAATACGAATCCAAAATCCATTATTTCACTAAAATATGAGCGCGAGTCAAATGGCGGCTTCACGATTTTTACTCTACAAACTTTTTGACAGTCGCCACCAGTCGTCTTCTATGAGTTCCATGCTACTGAATTCGGTTTACTCGGTAATTTCGTGATAGATTCGAGATACATTACCAATCGTGAGGAATCGTGTTGTCTATGCTACAGTTAACAGCTATCACGATAAATAACCGTCGTTTATGTCAAATACACGATCGTGAAAAGATCCGTGCTAGCACTGCTG